>CM061548.1:320685696-321347363 GCA_030864215.1 Capsicum pubescens
TTCAATTAATCTGTAATTAATTGGGTTAAAGTGATTTAAGAAAAAGTAAAATTGTTTTGCCCTTTTAAATATAAGTTAATAAAAATAAGGTAATTAACTGTAGTGTATATATATTTAATGTTGTCTTACGCATCAAATAAATATACTCGTTTCTATTTACGATAATTAGAAAAAGGTTGATATGTGGCTTCTAATTAATGAGCCTAATTTTCTATTTCTGAACTTTTTTCAATTTTTTGTCCTTTTTTTATTTTTTAATTATCCTATATGAGGTATGTCATGCAATAGTTGAGTGAGGAATTCATTATATGACAAATGGACAATGGACCCCAAAATTTCAAAATAATTTCATCCGTGTTATGAAATATAAAATAAGAACAAGAAGAATAGATAGAGAAGAGAGTAGTTCTTATTTCTCTTAGGAATTTCTTGAGGGGTGAATAATAATAAAAGAAAACTATTTTATATTTAGGAGAAAACTAAATTTGTTCCAAAGTTAGGGTTTCTAACATTTTTAGAAATAGACATTTTACACTTTATAACACCCCCACCCCCTCTCCTTGAATATATAATTAATAGATAATGTGTCCCACTAAAACCTTACTAAAAAACTCAGTGAAAAAAATCTAGTGAAGGAAAATGAGAACATATCTCTAATAATATGCCTATGAAGTGTCTCATTAAAAATTTTAGAAGGAAAGCCTAGTGATAAAAAGCCTCGTAAGGAATAAAGTGTACAACACATATTAATTTCCCCTAATGAGAACATCCTTGAACATTTTTATTCTGATCTTATGCACCATTTTCTTGAAAGTTGCAGTTAGAAGAGACTTGGTGAATAAATTAGCCACATTGTCACTTGAACGAATCTGTTTCACGTTAATATCATCATTTTTTTGAAGCTCATATGAATAGAAAAGCTTTGGCAAAATGTGCTTGTTCTATCTCCTTTTATGAATCCTCTGTTAAGTTGTGCTATGCATGTTGCATTATCTTCATATAAAATTGTGGGTACTTTGTCACATTTCAAACCACATTTTTGTCGAATAAGATTTATCATAGATCTCCACACACTCTCTCGATTTGATTCATGAATAATTATTATCTACAATAGACTATTTATAGATCTCCAAGATATGACAGTACCCCACATATGAACATATAGAATGTTTCAGACCGAGCTTTATGTGGGTCAGACAAATACCCAACATTAGAATAACCAATAAAATTGGGATTGCAATCTTTAGAACAAAATAAGCCCATATCAGTAGTCTATTTTAGGTACCATAATATGTGTTTGATCTCATTTCAATGTCCCTTAGTAGGAGAAGAACTATATCTTGCAAACAAATTAACCGAAAAGGTTATATCGATCCTTGTAATATTTTCAAGATACATTAGTATACCAATTTCACTAAGATATGGTACTTCATAACCAATCCAATTCACTATATTTCTCATTTCAGCAAATAATCTATTGCTTTTAAAAACTCTCCAGAGTTCCAATAATTTTCAGGTTATAAATTTATGCAATACAAGGATTATAAATAAATTTCCCAAAAACTTGTATATGCTTCAAACATTTTTAATCCTTAAAAATTTTCATATAAATTTTGTCAAGTGACAATATTCAGCATTTTATGTGTAACATATTCATATGTCTGGACTGCAAATCAAATAAGTTTCATGCTTACCAATATGCATCCTTTTATGTCACTTGATAATTATTTCTACATCATCAATGCTTAAATAAATGTAGAATTCATATCCTCACAATCTTTTATAATATTGCGCTAATATTATCTCAAAGATATTATCATTGATATATCATTTTGTATCGAATTGCAATATGACACACCATTTTGAGATCTCATCACTTTATTATTTTTAGGTACCTGAACCTTTCATAAGGTTTCATGAAGTGTTATGTTGTAGGATCTTCAATAGCATATTACCTTCTTATTATGATTATTTTCTTCATTTTTTCCAAGATTATTACTTTTAGAATTGATTGATCTACCATGCTTCATATATGTAGTAGACTTTGTCCTTCAGGGACATCAAATTGGAGTATTTACAGCTAAATATAATATTAATTTTTATGTCAATAAATTCTCCTAGCATTTGAGCTTGAATTATACTTTGAATAAGGATTATATTGATGATAATTTACAACATATTTCTTACCTATTTATTATCTCCCCCTCATGTTAGAAAAATTAACATACATCTCAATTTACTTTAGAGAATCCATTTTTTTGCATTATGGTATATCTATTAATCATATACTGCACATCAAAATCATTTGGTTCCTGATCCTGAATAAATTTTGAGAAAAATTTAATCATAATTTATTGATTTGCTGCATACAAGTACTTTTGTATAAAATATATCATTTTTCAAATCAAAGCATGAAACTTTGGTCTCATAAGCAATGATTTAGCTAATTTTTTAAAGGCATTTAATGTTAATCCAACATGGATATTTATAAATCTGAAAATTATGCTCTTGATTCAATTTATATTAAGCAAATAATTTTATGAATGTCAAATTGTAGGTTGACAAGAAACACACATGTGACCATCTTATATCGATGTATCATAATATATATCACATGATGGGTGAACGAGGCCATATTTACCTTTAATTCTTTTTAGAATTTAGTAAATTCAGTCCCAACATTAGTTGATCCAACCAACTTATTATGAGAACAACCAATATAGGAAAATCTTGAAGAGTCTTTCAATTCTTCAATATGTACTTAATATGCACATCTTTGAAATGCTACAATCGTTCATGTCAACGTATGAACTTATTTATAATAGTAAACTTCAAGTTTACCATGACATGTGCTTTTTTTCTTTAGTAAACTTCTGGTTTACCATGACATGAATTTTATATCAATAAACTCCTAGTTTATTATGACATGTGATCTCATCATGCTCGGATAACTTTTCACATTCAAGTTTCTTACAGTAGTAGCTTGGAGATATTCAATCTTTCAATTATTGTGTCTCTTCTGGAGGTAGATTGCTATATCCTTACAACCACGAACACGTTCAAATTTATATACAATCACATTCACCCCAGGATATAGATCTGAATTTATAATAATCAAAATTCTCATTCGCAAAAAATTGAATATAATTGTCTTTCACATATCAAATTATGATAGCTTATAGCCTCTTTAAAGATATTGCTAAATCAGGAGCAAATTGAGGTGTACATATAATGATAGAATTATTTCTCCAACATATCTTAATCATAATAAGTTTGTAAAAATATTATCACTTTTGATGATTATTATCATATTGTCCCTCCACGCTTGTATGCATATATTAAATTATTTATCTTATTTCAGACATATTATACATTTCTACCAGATTCACTTTAGTAAATGGAGCATATTCAATGGGACAAACTTAATGTATTTTCACCAAAAGAATATTATTTTGACTTAGCCATCATTACATCATCATATAGTGCATTGAGATCCAAACTCGATGTCTTATCTATATAAAGGTGTCTTAGGCATAAATCCATGGGACTTAAACCAAATATCTTATTATCATCGAGCACTGGGGTTGTAAACCGATGTCTTATCCTTTTCATGCGATGAGATTTGAATATAATCCACCATCTTACCATTAATCAAGAGTATAATAAATCCATATTTTGTAGCATTAGATCTACTGTATTATACTATTATGATTTTTAGTGCAATTTGAAATGTTTAATAACTTCAACAAATAGAATAATAGAAAAATACATTTTAGCTATCTAGATCCACAACATATATAACACAAATAAAATCCCTCAACATAATATAAGCAAGACCGCACCACTGATTAAGGACTATAACCAAATTAATAAAGTGATTAAATTATAGTTTGTTATAAATGTACCATATATAGTGAATGTCTACTTTACCATATATAGTGAATACCTACTTTACCATATATTATGTATGCCTATTTAAGGAAAAGTTACAAACCCCAAGGTTAGTTTTCCCCTATAAATAAAGGGGTTTTCCTTCAGTGTAATTCATCTCTCAAGAGAAATAAGAATTACTCTCTATTCTCTCTCTACTCTTATTCTTTATTCTTTATTAGTTTACAACACGTTATCAGCATGACTCATAAAAAATTCAAATAGGCATCCATTAAAAAACTTGTAGGTTCTTTTTAATGGTGAATTTTCAAGCAATGCTTGTTATCAAGGCAAGCTGATTGTGAGGCCATCGCCAACAAAAGTTAGGATTGAGTCCCCTGCGTTCTTGGAACGCATACATGGGATATTTGTGGGCCTATTCACCCACCTAGGGGGTCATTTATATACTTTATGGTCCTAATAGATGATTCTTCTAGATGGTCTCATGTGTTTCTATTGTCATCTTGCAACTTGGCATTTGCAAAATTACTGGCACAAATAATACGATTACGAGCACAGTTTTCGGATAATCAAATTAAGTCTAGTCACTTTGATAATGCTGCAGAATTTTTATCCCAAGCATTTAATGACTATTTCTTATCGATTGGGATAAGAGTGGAACATCCTGTACCCCATGTTCACACTCAAAATGGCCTTGCAGAGTTATTAATTAAACGTCTGCAGTTGATAGTGTAATACCCCAAAGATTTCTAGAAAATTTCTTCCCAAGAATGCCTAGTATTAGCTTCTAAAGTGAAGGATAATTATTCCATGAGGAATTTTTAAGATTTACACTTTTTTGTCATATGAAAAATTCAATAAGCTTACCATCGATATATGATTCTCTTAAATTCGATAATCGGGTAAGAAGTTATGACTATTTTAAGTTCCCATCGTAAAACAACGCCATATTAGTCAGTGGAGCGCCGCGCCACAAGAGGAAATGTAATTTGGCAATTTCCAGTAGGTGTCCGCGATTATGGTGCATTGCTCCAGCCCTCAAATTTAGAATTATCCTTTTTCTAGTATCTCAGTGCGATTTCCTCGAGTCGCGCCAAAGTTCCAGGTCACGAAGGAAGGGGCAACGCGATGGCTCCGCGTCACGCCATCCCTCAATTTCCCAATTGTCAATTTTTAGTGACATGGCGTGATAACACCGCGTCGCGCCAGGGGCCCAGTTTGGGAAATTTTTATTGAAATTAAATGACGCGTCCAGGGTTAAAAGGGTCAATTTCCTACCCCTATTTAAACCCAATAACACATGATTTAGCTATTCTTCACCCAAAATATACTATTTTCTATCAAGTTTCTCTCAAGAACAAGCTAGGGTTTCTATTGGAGATTCAAATTCAAGAAGGTTTCACCATCAATATTCATGAAATCACAAACCAAGGTATGCATAGTGTTCATTCATGGACTCCTTTCGTCCATGAAGCCCAAGAATTTCTTTTCTAAATTCAAGTTATGGATTTTCTTATGAAGTTCATGATTGGGCTGCTTTTGTTCATATTGATAATGAGTAATTGAATTGTATTCCATGAATGAGTGTTAAATTCCATATGGGTTGATTTGTAACGGTATAGATTCTTGAAACCCTAGGACTAAACCCTTGAATGATTAAATTGGAATTGAATCACGATAGTTAATTGTTGTATGATGTTTTTTTACACATTCTATGCCTATTATGTGTTTGGTTGAATGCCTAGATGAAGGGAAAGTGTCTAATTAGCACGATATCATGAAATCCCCATGTACGTACAAGATTATTCCTATCACATGTTTGATGAAATGCTTCAGTAAATATATTATGATGATTATTATGTATTCAAGTAAGTCATGCTTTGTCAGTTTCCTTCCATCGAGTCATGGGGGTACTTGTACACGAAACATTAGTTGTTTACATAGAGCCATGTCATTTTTTCACGATACTCTCAGTCAATCTATGAATCCTTAGACTTCAGATAGTCTTATGACTTAGGAAAAATATCCATGATCTCATGACTCAGTCAGTTGTCAGATATTAGTAGTATTCCATTAGTCAACGAAACTTAGTAAATCAGCTCATGCTTAGTTCAGTAAATCATGTTCAATGTCCATTCAGATAAGAGTAGGAATTAGCACCAACTGAACCCAAGGATGGGGACACACACTATCAGATGAGGGTATGATCCTTAGAAGTCATCCTTGCATTCCAGAACTATGTATCCAGCATAGATTGACACATTAACACTATCCGATAAGGGTTGATGAGGTGGATAAGTACTGTAAGATAAGGGCCCCACCATTCTCTTTTGGGAACACTATCAGATAAGGGTCGCCCACAGCTTGTCCTTACCAGTGGTGCGGTATTGACACCCTTCCAATTGGGGTTATAGATTGGACCCTAACTCAGCCATAATAACGTATCAGGGGCATGTCGGTTAAATACTACCTCCCACAGTTTCAGTTTTAGTCTCAGTAAAAGAACTCAAATAGTTCTTCAGATTCAAGACTATCAGATACAGTCAACTCATATACAGTGAGGAACTCAGATAGTTCCATCAGATTTAGGACTGTCAGATACAGTCATCCATGTTATCAGTTGTATTCAGATACAACTATTTATGCTATTAGTTATATCAGTTATTAGTATGTCATGTCATCAGTATTCAGATTCAGTAATCGCAATATCACATTATCTGTTACAGTTACGTATTTGTGTATGCATTCTTGCATTCATGTTAGCCAGTCAGCTAGCATTATTCATGTATGTTAATCCTTGCATTAGCCTATCTCACATGTATACTTAGTACATTCCATTGTAATGACGTATTTGCGCTATGGTGCTTTATTTTTAAGTTACACTATAGGTTCAGACACACAAGTTCCAGATCAGCAGTAGATTCCAATCTCAGCAGTAAAAATAGAAGTGAGTCCTCATCCTTCGAGGACATGATTATTTCTTCACTATTTCATTGATTAGTTATTAGTTGGAGTTAGTTGGGGACATGTCCCATCAACTTCTTATTCATATTATTCAGACAGTAGAGGTTTTCAGACTAGATGCAAAGTATTATGTTTCAAACTTCAGTGTTTACAATTTTGTTTTGGGTATTGTATTACCCTACAAATGTTATATCATCCATGTTATGCTCAATATTGAACCTTATGGCCTTCCAGTGCATGTTTCAATATTATTTAGTATTTTATGTAGTATACAGGTACAAATATCATTCATGGGTTATCTTGTGGTCCTTCGGGGTCATGAGCACCGTGTAGCATTCCGGTTCAGCAAATCGAGGTGTTACAAACTTGGTATTAGAGCCTAAGGTTCAATAGAGTCCTAGAAAGTCTCAAAGCCGCATCTAGTAGTGTCTTGTGCATGGGTATATTGTGCTCCACATTTATGTGCAAGAGTCTTTGAGATGTTTAGGAACAGTTTCCCTTCTTTTTGTATTCATGTCGTGCTAGTGAGCATAATCACAAGTCAATATTTCAGTCAGACCCTCAGCCCGAAGAACCTTTGGGAGATCATGTTTCTTATGCGGAGTTCAGGACCATATTTACCACTCTTACTCAGTCAGTAGCTGTCCATAATGAGCGACCAGCTGTCGTTCCAGCCAACCCAGTGGACAACTCAGATGCAGTTAGGATTTGGGACTTCACCCGTATGAATCCTCCATATTTCCATGGTTCTAAAGTAGATGAAGACCCTTAGGAATTCATTGATCAAGTTCATAAAGTGACAGGAATCATGGGGGTGACTACTGTTGAGAATGCTGAGTTAGCCGCATACCAGTTACATGATGTGGCTCATACTTGGTTCAAATAGTGGAAGTCAGAAAGGTCAGATGATGCAGGTCCTATGGAGTGGGAGGAGTTTTTTACTGCATTCTTAGACAGATTCTTTCCCCAAGACCTTAGAGAGGCTAAGGTGCTAGAATTCATCAACCTCAGGCAGGAAAATATGACGGTGAAAGAGTATTCTCTAAAGTTTACTCAATTAGCTAGATATACCCCTCATGTGGTTGCTGACGGCAGAGCCAAGATGAGTAAGTTTGCTTCAGGGGTAAATGATAGCGTGGTTAATGAGTTCAGATCCACTATGTTAAATAATGATATGAATTTAGCCAGACTTATGACCCATGCTCAGCAGATAGAAGAGCAGAAGATTAAGTATAGGGAAAGGCAGAAAAAGAAAGCTAGGACAGGTAGCTTCAATTTTAGTCAGCCTAAATCAGAAGAAGAAAACCGTTCTCAATTTCATCCTAAGTCATCAGTTCCAGCTCCTTCATCAGCCAGAGCTCCAGCTCCTAAGTTCAGAGATAGAGTGCCAGGATCTAAGTCTCAGGGTAGTGTCAGCAATGCCTGAACTAATCCCCTTTGTCAGACTTATGGTAAGAACCACAAGAGTGCTTGCAGATCTGGCAGTGATGTCTATTTCGGTTGTGGAAAGCTAGGCCATAGAGTTAGAGACTTCCCTCAGTCAGGTTATCAGAGTTATCTCCGCTCCTCAGCTCAGTCTAATCGCCCAAATCAATAAGGTGCCACCACCAGTGCTACTAGAGGGCAACGCCCAAATAGACTATATACTCTTCAAGTCCAACAAGATTAAGAAAATTCTCCTGATGTAGTTACTGGTACGTTACAGATCTTTTATGTGCATGTTTATGATTTGCTAGATCCAGGAGCTTCTTTGTCTTTTGTTACTCCCTATATAGCAGTTGATTTCAGAATCAGTCCCAAAATTCTAGAAGAGCCCTTCTCAGTCTCTACCCCAGTGGGAAAAACCATCATAGCCTGATGGGTATACAGGAACTGCCCAATTATGATATTTTAGAAAGTCACTTTAGCAGACTTAGTCGAATTAGAGATGACTGATTTTGATGTCATTCTCGGTATGGATTGGCTTCATTCCTTCTATGCCACAGTCGACTGTAGAAATAGAATAGTATAATTTCAGTTTCCAAATGAACTCGTCCTTGAGTGGAAGGGTAGTATATCCACTTTCAGGGGTCAGCTTGTTTCCTACCTTCAGGCAAGGAAAATGATATCTAAAGGATGTGCCTATCATTTTTTTCGAGTTAAGGACACTAGTTCCGAAACTCCCAGTCTTGAATTATTCCCAGTAGTGAATGAATATTCAGATGTCTTTCCCGAAGATTTCTAGGAATTCCTCCCAAAAGGGAAATAGACTTTGGCATTGATTTTCTTCCAAATACTCAGCCTATCTCTATTCCTCCATACAGAATGGCACTAGTAGAACTCAGAGAATTGAAAGAACAGTTGAAAAATCTCTTAGATAAGGGATTCATCAGACCCAATATTTCCCCGTGGGGCACACCAGTCTTATATGTGCGCAAGAAAGATGGTTCTCTCAGAATGCGCATTGATTACCGTCAACTCAATAAGGTCATGGTCAAGAACAAGTATCCTCTTCCCAAAATTGATGACTTGTTTGACCAAATTCATGGTGCCAGCTATTTCTCTAAGATAGTACTCAGATCCGGCTATCATCAGCTCAGAGTTAGAGAAAGTGACATTTGGGAAATAGCTTTCCGTACTCGGTATGGTCACTTTGAATTCTTAGTCATGTAATTTGGTCTTACCAATGACCCAGTAGCTTTCATGGAATTGATGAACCACATGTTCAAGTAGTACTTGGATATGTTCATCATAGTCTTCATAGATGATATTCAGGTCTATTCCCGCACTGAGCACGATCATGCAAACCATCTCAGAATAGTACTTCAGACTCTCATAGATCATCAGCTATTCACCAAATTTAGTAAGTGCGAATTTTGGCTAAGGTCAGTAGCATTCCTTGGTCATATTATTTCTGATGATGGCATTAGAGTTGATCTTCAAAAGACCAAAGCAGTAAGAAATTAGCCAAGACCTGTCTCTCCATCAGATATCAGGAGTTTCTTGGGTTTGGCTGGCTATTACAGATGGTTTTTTGAAGGATTTTCATCTATTGCATCTCCTATGTCTAGATTGACTCAGAAGAAAGTCAAGTTTTAGTGGTCAGACCCTTGCGAGAAGAGTTTTTAGGAGTTGAAGACTAGACTTACCTCAGCCTCAGTTTTAGCTCTTCCAGATAGTTCAAATGGGTTTGTGGTGAATTGTGATGCATCCATAGTAGGCATACAACATAGTAAGGTCATAGCCTACGCCTCTAGACAACCTAAAACCCATGAAAGGAATTATCCTACTCATGATCTTGAGTTAGCAGCCTTAGTCTTTGCCTTGAAAATTTGGAGGCATTATCTCTACAGAGTTCATGGAGATATCTTCACAGATCACAAGAGTCTTCAGTATGTCTTTTCTAAAAAAGATATAAATCTTTGTCAGAGAAGGTGGTTAGAGCTCTTGAAAAACTATGATATAACTGTCCTCTATCATCCGAGAAAGGCCAACGTAGTGGACGACGCTCTCAGTAGGCTATCCATGGGTAGTGTTTCTCATGTGGAGGATAGTAAGACAAAGTTAGCTCAAGAAGTCCATCATCTTTCCAGACTAGGCGTTCGTTTAGTCGATTCTTCAGAAAGTGGTGTATGTGTTCAGAGTAGTTCAGAATCATCTCTAGTTTTTGAGGTGAAAGAAAAGCAAGATAGAGATCCCAGCCTTGTCAAGTTGAAAGAGTCAGTTCAGGATCACAAACTAGAGGTTTTCTCCCAAGGGGGAGATGGTATTTTGCGTTGTCAGGGTTATCTCTGTGTTCCAGGTGTAGGCAACTTAAGGCAGTGAATTATTGTAGAAGCGCATGGTGCGCGCTGGACACAAAGATGTACCACGACTTGCGGGAAATCTATTGGTGAAGTGGGATGAAGAGAGACATTGCAGAGTTTGTGGCTAAGCGATCTACATGTTAGTAAGTTAAGACAGAGCATCAGAAGCCTAGTGGGTCCATGCAGGAGTTCAGTAGTTCTACTTGGAAGTGGGAAGTTGTGAACATGGACTTCATGATGGGTTTGCCTCAAACTCGTCATCAGCATGATTTAGTCTGGGTCATTGTAGATAGAATGACCAAATCAGCTTATTTCTTTCAAGTTCATACCTCTTCTTTAGCCGAGGATTATGCCAAACTATTTATCAAAGAGTTGGTCAGATTGCAAGGTGTTCCTTTGTCCATTATCTCAGACAAAGGTACCTAGTTCACCTCTTATTTCTGGAAAGTATTCCAAAAGGGTATCAGTACCCAAGTTCATCTCAGTACAACCTTCCATCCTCAGAAAGATGGTCAAGCAGAAAGGACTATTCAGACTTTAGAAGATATGCTAAGGGCATGTGCAATTGATTTCAAGGGAAGTTGGGATAACCACTTGCCTTTGATTGAGTTTGCATACAACAACAACTACCATTACAGTATTCAGATGTCTCCATTCAAAGATCTCAATGGTAGGAGATGTAGATCTCCAATTGGTTGGTTCAAAGTTAGTGAGGCCTAAGTCATAGGTACTGACTTAGTATTCGACGCCTTAGAAAAAGTCCAGTTAATTAGAGAAAGACTCCGGGTTGCTCAGAGTCGACAGAAGTCTTATGCAGATGTTCGTAGAAAAGATCTCAAGTTTGAGGTTTGTGATCATGTCTATCTAAATATCTCTCCCATAAAAGGAGTGAAGAGATTCGGCAAGAAGGGAAAGCTCAGTCCCCGATATGTCGGTCCCTTCAAGATTTTCAGTCATTTTGGCAAGGTAGCTTATGAGCTCGAATTGCCTTCAGATCTACCCTCAGTTTATCCAGTCTTCCATGTCTCTTTTCTCAAGAAGTGTATAGGTGACCCACCAGTCATAGTCCCTATTCAGACCATTGATGTTCAGAACAGTCTCTCTTATGAAGAGATTCCAGTCGAAATCTTAGACTATCAGACTTGTAGATTGAGGAACAAAAAAGTCCCTCTAGTTAAAGTTCTTTGGAAAAATCAGTCCATCGAGGGAGCTACTTGGGAAGCAGAAGTAGACATATGTACCAAGTATCCTCACCTCTTCTACGCCAACTCAGATCAAGCTTAAGGTAACAATTCTCCTTAAGCTTACTCAGTTTCATGATCAGTGTTCATCATGAATTTGGTATTCAGTTTCATGTTCATGTTCCCATTATAAACTTGGTATCAAGTACTACTGCATATTCAGTCATGTATTTATGTATTAACTCAGTTATATAATTATGCATCAAAAATGCATTCTCATTGTGAGAAAGTTAATTCCTCGAAACATTCAGTCACGCATTCATGAATAAGTTACACATGCATCAGATATGCATGTTCAGTATATTATGTTCAACTTGTCAGTCATGAGATCATGTTTTAGTTATTTATGTTCATTTCATGTTCAGCTTATTGTTTCCTTCTCAGTCAGTCTCATTCGAGGATGAATGTTCTCAAGGGGGAGATATTGTAATACCTCAAAGATTTCTAGAAAATTTCGTCCCAAGAATGCCTAGTATTAACTTCTAAAGTGAAGGATAATTATTCCATGAGGAATTTTCAAGATTTTCACTTTTTTTGTGATGTAGAAAATTCAATAAGCTTTCCATTGATATATGATTCGCTTAAATCCGATAATCGGGTAAGAAGTTATGACTATTTCAAGTTCTCGTCATAAAAAAACACCATATTAGTCAGTGGCACGCCACACCACAAGAGGAAATGGAATTTGACAATTTTCAGTAGGTGTCCGCGATTATGGCGTGTTGCGCCAGCACTCAAATTTAAAATTGTCTTTTTTTGAGTGTCTCAACGTGATTTCTCCCGCATCGCGCCAAAGTTCCAGGTCACGAAAGAAGGGGAAACGCGATGGATCCGCATCGCGCCATCCCTCAATTTACTAATTATCAATTTCCAGTGACACGACGCGATAACGCCGTGTCGCACCAGGGGCCCAGTTCGGAAAATTTTTACTGAAATTAAATAACGCGTCCAGGGTTAAAAGGGTCAATTTCCTATCCCTATTTAAACCCAATAACACGTTATTTAGCTATTCTTCACCCAAAATATATTATTTTCTCTCAAGTTTCTCCCAAGAACAAGCTAGACTTTCTATTGGAGATTCAAATTCAAGAAGGTTTCACCATCAATCTTCACGAAACCACGAACTAAGGTATGCATAGTATTCATTCATGGACTCCTTTCGTCCATGAAGCCCAAGAATCCCTTTTCTAAATTCAAGTTATGGATTTTCTTATGAAGTTCATGATTGGGCTGCTTTTGTTCATGTTGATAATGAGTAAATGAATTGTATTCCATGAATGAGTGTTAAATTCCTTATGGGTTGATTTGTAATGGTATAGATTCATGAAACCCTAGGGCTAAACCCTTGAATGATTAAATTGGAATTGAATCACGACAATTAATTGTTGTATGATGTTGTTTACACATTCTATGCCTACTATGTGTTTGGTTGAATTCCTAGATGAAGGGAAAGTTTCTAATTAGCATGATATCATGAAATCCCCATGTACGTACAAGCTTATGCCTATTACATGTTTGATGAAATGCTTCAGAAAATGATTTATGATGATTATTATGTATTCAAGTAAGTCATGCTTTGTTAGTTTCCTTCCATTGAGTCCTGGGGTACTTGTACCCAAAACATTAGCTGTGTACCTAGATCCATGTCATGTTTTCATGATATTCTCAGTAAGCTATGAATCCTTAGACTTCAGATAGTCTTATGCCTCAGGAAAAATCTCCATGATCTCATGACTCAGTCAATTGTCAGATATTAGTAGTATTTCGTCAGTCAATGAAACTTAGTAACTCAGCTCATGTTCAGTGCATTAAATCATGTTCAGTGTCCATTTAGATGGGAATAGGAATTAGCACCGAGTGAACCCAAGAATGGGGACACACACTATCAGATGAGGGTGTGATCCTTAGAAGTCATCCTTGCGTTCCAGAACTATGTAGCCAGTATAGGTTCAGACATCAACACTGTCCGATGAGGGTTGATGAGGTGGATAAGCATTGTCAGATAAGGGCCCAACCATTCTCTTTTGGGGATACTATCAGATAAGGATCGCCCACAGCTTGTCCTTACCAGTGGCGCGGTATTGACACCCTTCTAATTGGGGTTACAGATTGGACCCCAACTCAGCTATAATGGCATATTAGGGGCATGTCGGTTAAATACTACCTCCCACAGTTTCAGTACCATTCTCAGTAAAAGAACTCAGATAGTTCTTCAGATTCAAGACTGTCAGATACGGTCAACTCAAATATAGTAAGGAACTCAGATAGTTCCATCAGATTCAGGACTGTCTGATACAGTCACTCATGTTATCAGTTGCATTCAAATACAACTATTTATGCTATCAGTTATATCAGTTATTAGTATGTCATGTCATCAGTATTCAGATTCAGTAATCACGATATCATAGTGTCAGTTACAGTTACGTATTTATGTATGCATTCTCGCGTTCATGTTAGACAGTCAACTAGCATTATTCATGCATGTTAACCCTTGCATTATCCTACCTCACATGTATACTCAGCACATTTCATTGTACTGATACATTTTCTCTTTAGTTCTTTCTTTTTATGTTACACCATAGGTTCAGAGACTCGAGTTCCAAATCAACAGTAAATTCCAGTCTCAGCAGTCAAAATAGAAGTGAGTCCTCATCCTTTGAGGAAATTATTATTTCTCCACTATTTAATTGTTTAGTTATTAGTTGAAGTTAGTTGGGGACATGTCCCATCAACTCCTTATTTAGATTATTCAGACAGTAGAGGCTTTCAGACTAGATGCAGACTATTATGTTTCAGACTTCAGTGTTTACAATTTTGTTTTGGGTATTGTATTATCCCACAGATGTTATCTCATCCATGTTATGTTTAGTATTGAACCTTATGGCCTTTAAGTGTATGTTTCCACATTATTCAGTATTTTATGTTGTATATAGGTATAAATATCAGTCATGGATTAGCTTGTGGTCCTTTGGGGTCATGAGCACCATGTACCATTCTAGTTCAACAAATCGGGGTGTTACAAATAGAAAGACCATTACTTATGAAAACTAAGTTGCCCACTTTTATTTGGGATCATGCAATTTTGCATGTTGCAACACTTGTTTATCTTAGATCAATAAATTATCATAAATTTTCTCTATTGCTGTTGGTTTTGGGTCAAAAGCCTAATATATCTCATTTGAGAATTTTTGGGTGCAGTGTATATATGCCAATAACACCACCAAACCTCACCAAGATGGGCCCCCAAATAAGGTTAGGAATTTATGTTAGGTTTGAATCACCCTCTATTATTCGCTATCTTGAACCATTAACAGGAGATATGTTCACTACTCGATTTGCAGATTGTCGGTTTGATACGATAGTTTTTCCAAAATTAGGGGGAGAAGATAGTGATATCAAAAGATAAATTTCATGGAAAAATCCATCACTATCTCATCTTGATCCACATGCTTCTATTTGTGAGAAAAAAGTACAGAAGATTATTCATTTATAGAAAATTGCAAATCCAATCCCAGACTCATTTACTGATTTAAAAAGGATCACCAAATCACATATTTCTATAGAGAATGTCCCAATTCGAATTGATGTCCCCAAAGGACCATCCACTAGTGTCATAGCTAATGAATCTAAAGCACGCTTGAAGCGCGGTAGACCGTTAGGTTCTAAGGATTGAAATCCTAGAAAAAGAAAAACTAATGGTCAAGATAACACTACAAAAGATCCTCATATGGAAGTTCAAGATTTGAGTAATGTTGATATCCCTGAAGGAATCAATGAGCCTAAGACTCAAGAAAATGAGGAACTATCCATAAATTCAAGTGATGTTGGAACTAATTTGAATCGATATGAAATAGTAGTGGATTATGTATTTGTATATAATGTTGCAATGAAAATCATGCAATATTGTGAGAATCTTAAACCTCAATCTATCAAGGAATGTCGACAAAGAAATAACTGGCCAAAATGGTAAGAAATAATTCAATCTGAATTGAATTCATTTGTCAAACGTGAAGTTTTAGGACCTATAGCTCAAACACCTAATGGTGTTAAGCTTGTTGGCTATAAATGGGTCTTTGTGCAAAAAAAATAATAAAAATGAAATACAAAGGTATAAGGCACGCCTTGTTGCACAAGAATTTTCACGACGGCCTGGTGTCGATTATGACAAGATATATTCACCAGTTATGGATGCAATCTCATTTCTTTATCTTATTAGTTTCACTGTCCATGAAAGACTTGAAATGCATTTGATGGATGTGGTAACAACCTATCTATATGGATCACTTGATAATGAGATATACATGAAAACTCCCGAAGGATTTAAAATGTTGGAAGCATATAGTTCAAAATCTTGGAAAATATATTCCATTAGATTGCAAAGATCATTGTATGGTTTGAAACAATCTGGACGCATGTGGTATAACCGTCTTCGTGAATATTTATCTAAGAAAGGTTATACGAATAATGAAATTTTTCTATGTGTTTTTATAAGGAAAACAACGTCGAATTTTATTATAATTGCTATCTATGTCGATGACATAAACCTTATTGGAACTCCAATCGAGCTTCAAAAGGCAATTGATTACCTAAAGAAAGAATTTTAGATGAAAGATCTCGAAAAGACAAAATTATGCCTTGGTTTGCAAATTGAGCATTTGACAAATAGTATTTTTGTCCATCAATCTGCCTACACAGAAAAGGTGTTGAAAAGATTTTATATGGATGGAGCGCATCCATTAAGTACTCTGATGGTTGTTCGATCACTCAATGTGAACAAGGATCCATTCCGACTTCAAGAAAAGAATGAGGAATTCCTTGGTCCTGAAGTACCATATCTTAGTGCAATTGGTGCACTAATGTATCATTCAAATACTACAAAGCCTAATATAGCCTTTTCAATTAATTTGTTAGCAAGGTATAGTTTTACTCATACTATGAGACATTGAAATGGCATAAAACACATGATCTTATATTATTATAAAGATTGCAGTCTCAATCTTAGTAATTATGCTGATGCTGGGTATTTAATTAACCCACATAAATTTCGATCTCAAATAGGCTATGTGTTCATATGTGAGGATACTGTCATATCTTGGAGATATACAAAGCAGTCTATCGTAGCCACTTCATTGAACCATGATAAGATAATAGCTATTCATGAAGCTAGCCGAGAATGTGTATGGTTGAGGTCCATGATACATCTCATTCGAGAAAAATGTGATTTGAAATGTGACAATGTACCTATAATTTTGTACAGAGATAATGTAGCATGCATAACACATCTAATTAATGGAGGATTCATAAAAGGAGATAGAACGAAACACACTTCATCAAAACTTTTAAACATACATGAGCTACAAAAGAACGGTGATATTAACATGCAACAGATTCGTTCAAGTTACAATGTGGCTTATTTATTCACCAAGTCTCCTCCAAATGCAACTTTCAAGAAGATAGTGCACAAGATCGGGATGCAACTTAAGAATATAATTTATTTTGGTAATGATGGTTAAGAGATTAATGTTGATAACGTATTATGGAATATAAAGTAAGAACAAGATGAATGGAGAGAGAAGAGAGAGTAGTTCTTATTTCTCTTAGGAATTTCTTGAGGGGTGAGTAACAATAAAGAAAAATCTCTTTATTTATAGGAAAAAACTTTGTCCCAAAGTTATGGTTTCTAACTTTTCTAGAAATAGACATTCACTATATATGGTACATTTATAACAAACCACATTTTTTAGTTCTTTCTCCTTCACTTCATTCTCTTTCACCTTTATTATATGATTTTTATTATGATTCATTTTTATACTGCTTCGAATAATTTTATGATTTTAGCTAAGTAAATAATCATCATTTTTTAGTTTTATTGGTTTACTTAATTTAATAATCACTATCTTTTTTTATTGTTCATACACTCATGGGATAAAAAAACTTTTTCTTATGCAACTCTAAGACTAAGCTAACGTTTGATGATAAATTCTTAACAAAATTTTTAAAAATATTTTTAAATATTTATTTTGTCATGAAATTGATTAGATTCTAAACTTTTGATCTTAAAATATTTTTGAGCTTCAAGAAAATGTCTCACAATTTTTAGATTTTTGGGACTTCCATTAACAAAATTTCCAACTAAAATTTTAATAATCTTTGATGAATAATATCGTATCGAACTGATCACTGATAGCATGAGAAGTGATGAAACACAAGTATATGTGTTAAATATGATTGTTATGCTAATTATCATAATAAAACTTTAACATAATTTGATTCCAAGTTAAAGTATGAGAAGAAATAAATGTAACTAACGTACCCCCGACATACTCATTTAGGAGTGTTCACGGGTCGATTTGGATCGAGTTATTGGTCAAAATCAAAACCAAATCAATATAGTCAATTTTTAACTTACTAAGACCAAATCAAACTAAAATTAATATATATTTATCGATTTGGGTTTGATTTGGTTGTTCGGTTATTAATCATATATACACGAAAACAAAAGATATGATTCATTCAAAGGAAAAAAGAAAAATAATTTATATAAAAAGAAAAATCAAATCCATAAATTACCACATTAAACAGTAACATGGCTTAATCTAATACAAGGTATTTAAATTGCAAATAAGTTTCGATGCAAACATTTATAAGATATTTAAAATTATTCATAAAAATAACATATTATATGTATATAATTATAAAACAAAATAGGTATAATTTATCTATTCAAATCGAATATTTCTTCAATTTTTTTGAACAACGACAAACCAAACTAAATATTATCGATTTTTAAAAATATAAATCAAACCAAACCCAATAAATTAAAGTAAATTAAATTTAGTTTGATTTTTTATTTGGATTTACCTTTATCCAAACCGCATTTCGGTTTACCTTTATCCAAACCGCATTTCGGTTTACCTTTATCCAAACCGTGAACATTCGTACATCCATATTTGTTAGCATGCATAATTATATATATACGCAAAAAGAAGTTCAAAACGCAATAATTTTATATTTTTATTTAGCACGTTCACTGATTAAAGTAACTTCTGATTCGTGGCTGATTTTAAACTTTGAAACTTTAACTTATTTTCATTTGCTTTATAAAGGGATTAAAAGAAAATCAAAAGCAAATAGTGTTCGGTGGTAATGAAAATTGAAAATGAACTAGAAATAGGAAAGGGAATGGAGGGATATAGGAGCTGTCAGGTGGGACCAACCAATAATGTCACGTGTCTAATAAATGTCACAACCTCATACATGTTATAAGATAAAATATCAATATCAAAATTAAAAGAATGATACAAACTTTAGAGAATGTTAGTAGTAATTTTATTTACTACTTGGATCTATATATAAAAACGTATAAAAGGGTGGTTATTTATAAATCACCAAACTTGGTCCCTAAACTTGTTAAGCTTGACATCAAGTTGACAATTTTGCCAACTAAATTTGGTGTTCAAATTCAACTTGAACAAGTGAATTTGGTATTCAAATACCGTTTGAATAAGTAACTCTTAGAGTTCAAGTTCAGTTTGGCTACTAATGATTATCTCTCATTAATGACATTTACATACATACATACTGTAATACCCCGATCATTCCTTAAGCCTAAATCTGTCTTTTGAGTGGATAGGGGTGGCTTCCAAAGTGATTGATGTTTATATTGTGTTGTATTTCTCTAATTTTACTTTTTTTCATGTAGAGCATTGAATAAGCTTTCCATCGATACCAATTTCATCGAAATCCGAAATCGGACGAGGAAGTTATGGCCGTTTTACTAAGCATTGTCGGAATCGCCTAGGCCTGACGGTAGACCTGAAGGACCGCTAAGTCCTTGGTGGAACGTTAATTATCCCGTCAAGCAAAGGAAATAACCTCTTTTTCTAGCCATCGTGCGACGGCCAAAATGGTGGGCCGCCAAAAATTTGACGGACCGTCAAGAGGATCGTCAAGTCCAGGCAGAATATCCCATTTCTGACCCCCGAGAGATGGATGATCTGGTGGACCGTAAGTTTCCTGATGGATCATCACTTCGACCATCACGTCGAGGCAAAATGTCCTAGTTTTGGCACCCGAGTGAAATAGACCCTCAGTTGCTTTGACGGACAATCAGTTCGACCGTCACAGACCCCGATCAACAATTTTCAACTCTTTTTAAAAGGGCATTTTTGTCTTTTCCATCCATTTTGGCTTTATATATATATATATATATATATCCAAGTGGAGGAGAGAAGATCATTTTTCTCTCATTTCTCCTTCTTGATTCTCTAGAAACTAGGGTTTCTTCCAAAATCCTAAATCAAATCATCTCTAAGAAATTCAAGAATCTTCCAAAGATTTCACCAAGTTGTTCAAGAATTAAGTTCTCCAATCCAAAGGCATCAAGAAACTTATCTCAAAAGTGTAAAGAAAAGTTTCCAATCAAGCTTGTTCATCTTAAAAATCATAATCCAAGGTATGTGGTGTTTTGAACAAGAGCAATTCTTTCGTTCTTGTTCTCAAAGATTTGATTTTTATTATGGATTTAAATGATTTTGCAAGTGGGTTTATACCCAAATTACTTCATGATGAGATTATGAGAATATAAATCGTTCAAGCTTTGTTATACATGATTATTTTACAATTTCCAAGTTATGACTTGATATTTAATATTGTGAATTTCAAGTTTTCACCGTGAGTTGGTATTTCAAGTGCTTTCAAGATATGTGTCAATCTTTAAGCTTCCTTATGACAAATTGGATTATTGAGTATATTGATTCATGAGAATTGAGTTGTTACAATGAGTCTTGATAATTCCTCAAAGTTATTGATGTTGCCATGTCTTAATGAATTGATGCTTTTTTATATTGAGAAAGATTGATTTGATTTGAGTCGAGTTAGGAATTTACAAATTGATTATGATTTGATAAATGAGACAGAGATTTTATTTGGTCTTCATGATAGACCCTTGCGATATTTGTAGCGGATTTCCTAACGCGTTCTGAGTTTGTGTCAGGGAGTAGTATTTAGCATCGAGCGGTAAATGTGGTATTTCCTCTGAAACTACGTGCCACCATGGGATTAATGTTGATAATTATGGTCCAAAGGCCGAGCATGAGATTGTGATCACTAAATTTAGGTTGTACTCCCTGGCAAGAGTACGACACTCCCGCCAATGTGGGGTTCTCTCCTTAGGAGGGAAAAACATTGGACTCCATGTAGCTCACATGGTTTATGTCGATTATAAAAACCTCCCATGTCCATAAGAGTCGAGTTTCTTGAATTACAGAGTCACTCAGAGTCTTGAGTTGAAGAGTTGAGTTGTTTATGATGATTTATGAGGTTTTTATCATATGATTTATTTACGATGAGATCTTGAAATATATGTTTCAATCTAACTCAAGCCAAGTGAGCCATCATTCTACATATGTAAATTTTTATGAAATTAACGATGATATTTACATTGTTACATGCACCCCCACATACTCAGTACATTCCAAAGTGCTGACCCACATATTTTCCTATGGGCTACATTTTCTCGTAATGTAGGTTCAGGTACTCAGCCGCATTAGCGATATTCGGGTGCCTCTTTTCATCTGCTCAGTGGTGAGTCCTCATGGTTCGAGGACCGTGTTTATATTTTATGATACCATTTTGTTGTTATGGCTTTCAGTACTGTTTGAGTCAGTTGGGGGTTTGTCCCAATGTCTCCTTGATTTTGATGTATAGAGGCTTTGTCAGACTAAAGGGTTGGTATGTACAGAATTTTAGTATTTTGGACTGTACAGGCTAGTTTCTTATCTTATTCTAGTATGTTTATGAAATGTCATTCTCTCTTATATTAGCACGACTATTGTCAAAGTGAGTTCTAGAAGCGATAGAGGGTTTAGAGGGTTAGCTTGAGGCCACGTATGGCCTTAAGCACCGTGTGATGCTCGGGATAGGATCTTGGGGCGTTACAATCTTGGTATCAGAGATCCTAAGGTTTAAAGAGTCCTAGGGAGTCTGACAAGCCACGGTACGTAGAGTCTTGATCATCGGTGTGTAGTGTGCCACATCTATGAGCAAGAGGCTACAAGACGTTTTAGGAAAAGTCATCTCTTTCTTTCAAAAGTCTATCGTTCCTATGACTGTTTCTCTCTGCTATTAAGTTGTGCTCTCTTATGACAGAAAATGCCTCCTCGTCGAGCTCGTAGAAACCATGAGCAACCCCAACCCGTTGATCCCCTGAACGAGCATGTGTCACATGCAAAATTTTGGGCAGCTTTTCAGGTGCTAGCCCAGGCAGTTACCGCCAATACTCAAGCTAACACGCAGGCTACTATTCCGCCTACGCAAGAGAATAATTCTGCTGTAGCTCGGGTTCATGACTTTTTGTGGATGAATCCGCCTGAGTTCTATGGGTCGAAGGTAGGTGAAGACCCATAGATGTACTTGGATAAAGTAAGAAAGATCACCCAGATTATGCACGTGGCTGAGGAGGAGAGTGTTGAATTGGCTGCCTATCGAATGAAAGATATTGCATATGATTGGGTAGAAATATGGAGGGAAAGTAGAGAGGAGGATGCCGCTCCCATGACTTGGAAGTTATTCTAGGATGCGTTCTAGGAAAGATTCTTTCCTCTTGAGATGAGGAAATCAAAGTTAGAAAAATTCATGAATTTTAGACAAGACTCCATGACTGTTAAGGAGTATTGCCTTAGATTTGATCAGTTGTCCAAATATGCACCTAGTATGATGGCTGACTCCAGGACCATCATGAGTAAGTTCGTGACCGGTGTGTTGAGTTACGTTGTGAAAGAGTGTAGATCTGCTATGCTTAATAGGGAGATTGACCTTTCTCGATTGATGATAGATGCCCAATAGATTGAAGCTGATAAGGTGAAAGAGAGGGAGAGAGTAAGAGGGAATAAAAGAGCTAGATCAGAGCAGCAGGGATTTGTCCAGTCCAAATTCTATGGAGGGGACCGCCCTCAATTCCAGAGACGTTCGTTTATGCCCGCTCCTTCCTCATTTAGTGCTCCCGCACCTAGAAATAGGCAGAAGTAGGGGAACAGACCTATCCCGTCCAGGTATCAGGAAAGTGTAAGTAACAGACCTCGTCCTCCTTCATATACCAAGTGTGGTAGAGATTATTTTGGCGTGTATTTTGTTAATCAGGGAGGTTGCTTTGGTTGTGGAAAGTTCGGCCACCGATTTAGAGATTGTCCGTATGCTAGATAGGAGAGTCGAGATGCTCATCCCCAGAGTCAGGCTACCAGTGCCCTCACTCCCGTAGTCCGCCCAGTTCCTCCTCAGGGCACTTTTTCTAGTACTGTTGGTGGTTTGCGCCAGAATAACTTCTATGCTATACCACCTTTCCAGGAGAAAGAGGATTCTCCAGATGTTGTCACTGGTATGCTCTGTGTATTTCATTTTGATGTGTACGTATTGATGGACCCCAGTTTGAGTTTCTCTTATGTGACACCTCTGGTTGCTATAAATTTTGAGATGGACCCTGAATGGATTCTTGAGCCTATTCTAGTTTCTACCCTGGTAGGAGAGTCTGTTATTGCTACGCGAGTGTATAAGAGGTGTCCTGTTAATGTCCTTCATCGAATCATATGTGTTGATTTAATTAAGCTAGATATGGTTGATTTTGATGTCATTCTAGGTATAGATTGGCTTCACTCGTGCTATGTATCTATAGATTGTCGTACCCGAGTAGTCAAGTTTCAGTTTCCTAAAGAGCCCGTGTTTGAGTGGTCCGGGAGTTCTGTAACTCTGAAGAGCCATTTCATATCCTACCTCAAATCTAGGAAGTTGATTTCCAAGGGTTGCATCTATCATTTGGTTTGAGTTAAAGACACCAAGTCTGAGACTCCGACTATTCAATCTATTAGTGTTGTCAATGAATTTCTTGATATTTTCCAGGAAGATCTCCTAGGGGTACCTCCCGATAGAGAGATAGAATTCAGAATTGATCTTCTTCCTGATACATAGCCTATTTATATTCCTCCGTACCGTATGTCTCCCACAGAACTTAAAGAGTTGAAGGAGAAACTCAAAGATCTCTTAGAAAAAGGCTTTATCAGACCCAGTGTTTCCCCGTGGGGTGCACCTGTTCTATTTGTGTGGAAAAAAGATGGTACATTATGTATGTGCATTTACTACCATCAACTCAACAAGGTGACTATTAAGAACAAGTACCCTCTTCCTATAATCAATGATTTATTTGATCAGCTACAGGGTGCAAGTTATTTCTCAAAGATAGACCTTAGATCCGGCTATTATCAGATTAAAGTGAGAGAGTGTGATATTCCAAAGTCAGCTTTTCGAACTCGCTATGGTCATTTTGAGTTTCTTGTCAAGTCCTTTGGGTTAACCAATGCTCCAGCGACTTTCATGGATCTTATGAACCGAGTATTCAAGTGGTATCTGGATTTGTTTGTTATTGGGTTCATAGATGATATTCTTGTATATTCCCGAAGTGAGGATGACCATGTGGATCATCTTCAAATCGTGTTGGAAACCCTTAGAGCTCATCAATTATTTCCTAAATTTAGAAAGTGTGAATTTTGGTTAAGGTCAGTTGCTTTTATGGGTCATATTGTTTTTTCTAAAGGTATTAGAGTTGATCCTCAAAATATAGAAGCTGTGAAGAATTGGCCTAGACCTACCTCCCCATCTGATATTAGGTGTTTCTTGGGTCTAGCTGGTTACTACCGTCGTTTTGTTGAGGGTTTCTCTTCTATCACGTCTCCCATGACCCAGTTAACCTAAAAGAAAGTTAAGTTCCAGTGGAAAGATACCTATGAGAAAAGTTTTCAAGAGTTGAAGACTCGACTCACTTCAGCCCCAGTGTTAGCTTTACCCGATGGTACTGATAGTCTTGTGGTGTACTACGATGCTTCTAGAGTTGTTCTAGTGTAACACCCCCAATTTTTTGAACCGAAACACTACACAGTGCTCATGACCCCGAAGGACCACAAGCTAACCCATGACTGATATCTGTACATGTACACTGCATAATATAATATGAAAATGTGGAAACATGTACTGAATGGCCATAAGGCTCAAACTGAATAAACATCTGAGAACAAAATATCTTAAAATGGTATAAGAATACAAAAACAAGTATGAAATAACTGTTTATCATGCTATAGTATGGAAAGCCTCTAACTGTCTGAATAAGGAGTTGATGGGACATGTTCCCAACTAACTCCAACTACTGAAATAAACTAAAAAACTGAAATAGTAATGAAATCATCATGTCCTCGAAGGATGAGGACTCACGTCTAACTCTGACTGCTGATACTGGAATCTACTGCTGATCTGGAGATCGTGCCTCTGAACCTATGGTATAACATAAGAGAAAGCACCATAGAGCAAATGCATTAGTACGACTTAATGTACTGAGTATACGAGTGAGGTAGGCTAAATGAAAAAGGTTTCTATGCATGAACAATGATGACTAATATGAACGTGGGAATACATACATGCATAAGAAACTATAACTGAACTCGTGGTGATACTGACTACTGAGTATGAATACTGACGACATAGATTTACTGATATTGAGATACTGAATAGATGAATGACTAGTTTTTACAGTTCAAATTATGAAGAACTGGTCTGATTGACTGTGTCTAACAGTCTTGAAACTGAATACTGATACGTAGCTATAATGACTGATATAACTGTGATGACCGGCGTAACCAATGTAATTGATACTGAGCGACTGTATCTGACAGTCTAAGTTCTGATGGAACTATCTGAGTTACGTTCTATATAGAGTAACTGAATCTGAAATCAGTCCTATCTGGCGGGTGATCTTTGAGTATACTGATAATAAAGATGATTTGAATTAGTTCTAGATCATTCCTATCTAGTGGGTGATCTTTAAATTCGATGATTCTGATACTGATTAATCATAGTTGATATCAGTCCTAGCTAATGAGTAATCTTGAAGTCTATTTATAATGATAAGCATTGACTGTATCTAATAGTACTGAATCTATACTACTAAGCTGAGTGACTGCGTCTGACAGCCCTGATTTTATAACTAAAACTGTGGGATGTGTTCATCTAACCGACATGCCCCAAGCTAAGCTGACTGAGGTCCAATCTCTTCCCTGACTGGAAGGGTGTCAGTACCGCGCCACCAGTAAAGACATCTTCTGTGGAGTCAGTCCTAATCTAGTGGGTGACTCCTGGGATCAGTCCTATACATATAAATGTGCTAACGGGTGACCCCTGAATATGTCAGTCCTATCTAACGGGTGACATCTCGTACCTACACTGGCTACGTAGTTCTGGAACTTAGGGAATGCTTCTAAGGATCTCAGTCCTTTCTAGCGGGTGAGTCCCCATACCTAGGCTCACTCGGTGCTGAATCCTACTCCCATATGAAAGACACTGAACTGAATAACTGGGCTAAACTGAATAACTGAACTGAACAGATTAGCTGAACCGATACTGATTAACTGAACTGATACTAATGGTATTATTTAGCGGTGCTAAACTAAGTTGACTGAGTTCCCTTGACTGAAGGAACATAGTGAGTTCTGAGGACTGACTGAGAGTACTGAAATTACTGAGATTTCTAGGAATACTACTATTACTGAGATTTCTGAG
Source organism: Capsicum pubescens (assembly GCA_030864215.1). NCBI lineage: Eukaryota > Viridiplantae > Streptophyta > Magnoliopsida > Solanales > Solanaceae > Capsicum > Capsicum pubescens. The sequence continues at coordinate 320,712,173 of CM061548.1, forward strand.
ATTACTGAGTACTAAGATTTCTGAACTACTGAGTCTGCTGAGGTTTCTGAGTTTTCCTGAGTCACATGACTAACTGAATTCTATAGATCGTGGCTTAACTGAGAGTATCATGATAATATGACATGGCTCTAGGCACATAACTATATTTTTTTGGGTACAAGTACCCCCAGGAATTGATGGAAGAAAACTGACACAACATGACTGACTTGATCATAAGATTGGAGTCCACAATTCACATTGTCATAAGTAGGGGACATTATAATTCATGTAGTTCTTCAACATCTTAAGCGTGGTCAGGAGTGCATGGATATATTTCATGTACATATTGTATATATCCATTATCATACATACTTCATACCACAACAATATCAACACATCAATAGCGTGGAATTCAAATTGAAGTATATAGCTAACATGGACTTGTAAGTTAAATATCATGGAACCATGTAAACATGAATTTCTAGCATCCTAAGCATTTTATCCAACACCTTGCATGCACACTTTAAGGCATAGGTGTTCTTATCAATTTGACAATCTTAATCCATCCAAAATTCATGGGTTTCAACTAACCTATTCACATGCTTCATGAAAAACACATCAAGATACAACCTTGAATCCAAACAATACTCATCAATATGAATATAGTCATAACACAACAAGGAAATCACAATTTATAATTTAAAGCATGATTATTGAGCTTCATGGATGAAATAAACCTATGGATGAACACTACGCATACCTTAAAGCTTGATCTTGAAAGAGATCTAATGTTTCTTGAAGGTTCTTGAAGAAATCCTTAGGCTTTATCTTGATTTTTCTTGACTAGGGTTTAACCCCTTTGGGAGAGAATGTTCTTGTTCTTGAGGAGATGATCTTGAGAGAAAACCCTAATCTTGTGGTTGATAGAATATAAGAGAGATTTTTGAGATATTTAACTAATGAGAATGGAATATAATACGCTCCTTGAGGGTTATAAGTCATGGGAAGTGAAGGGAAAAGACCAAAATACCCTTACTAAAATATCCCTCAAGTTCTGGAAAGAAAAGCTGATGACATTCGTGATAAGGCATCAACAATGTGATAGGCCGTCAAAAATGTCGACACACAGAAGATGGTTTCTACCTAAGGATGACGACCATTTTGACAAGGCGTCACAAATGTGACAGGCCATCTAAATTGTTGTCACACAGTTGCCAGCCCGACATGCTGGAGTAAAATGGGCATAACTCCTTGTTACGATATCAGATTTAGGCAAAATTGTTATCGTTCAAAAGATAATTCAATTATATATCTTTTGGTAGGTAATGATCCTAATAATTAGTAGTATAACGAGAGATATTCTGATTTGAAGTTGAGTACAGCAATATCCTTCTCATGAATTCAATCGGTAAGGAATGTTTTGATTCGTCTGATAGCTGGGAGTTATTTGAAGACTTAATATGCATCTAACATGCTCATAAATCTATAAAAGAACCATGATGTACTATGCATGATCTTGAAACCTGGCGCTAATATTGGTTTGGATTTTTTGGGGTATTACAATATCTCCCCCTTGGAAACATTCGTCCTAGAATGACTGAGATGGAAGAAAAGATCAACTAAAGTACGTACAAGACATACACTACTAAAACATGGTTTTAAGACTAACATAACTGATAAGATGAATACGTCACACTGAACATGCATATCTGATGCATGAGTAACAAATTTATGAATGTAGGACTGAGTGTTCTGATGAACTGAGTTTCTCAACTAAGAATGCATATCTTATGCATCATTATATGACTAACATGATACATGAATACATGACTGAAAGTACTGATAATATTACCACACATATCTGATACATGAATACATGAATGAACTAACTCACGAATATGAGACTGAACATACAATGATAAAGGCACTAAGATTGAACTGAAACATGAGAACATGACTGAGTCTGCTACATGACATATGGACTGAACATCATGAACTGAACTGAACCTCTGAATACTTGACTTACAGCTGAGGTCTAACTTGAGGGTCAACTGATGAGTACCCTCTATTCTAGGCTGAATTCGTTATGCAAGGAGAAAGTAAAAGATATAAGACATTAGAGCGTTAAGAGAAGGTGGGGTATCTCCCCCTTGGGATGCTATGTCCCTCTAAGAACTCTTACCTTACAGAGATATTGGGTAATGCATAAGGCATCTCCAAACTAGATTATAACTAAACTTTGGGAGTCTGAAACTAATGCATGATGCATGAGATGAACTGAGGATATACATGACATAGTCTTGATTTATCTGATCAGTGGAGGCGTAGCATGAGTCATGGAAATTTAGTATACTGGGAAGCATGATATGTGTACATGAGTCATGAGTTGTATGACCTGATTCTGGAATGTCTGAGTTCGTGGAACATGATTTGTAACACTGAGTGATCTAGGACTACATTTCCTATACTGGGAACTGAAAGTGCACATGATTATATGGAATGCGTATGAATATAAGAAGTATTTATAGAATCTGAGACATAAAGCATGCATAGGCATTATGCCGACTGAAGTATGGAACTTTACGCTGAGATAAGGATAGGTCGGGAATCATCTTCCCTAACTGATTTTCTGTACATACTGGCACTACTACTAGAATCTGAGAGCCTGACTTGGGTACTTGATCTACCATCCCCCCCTTGGATTTAATCCATCATCATAAGTCTATGAGTACTAAAATAAACTCTGAACTGAACTGCAATCATCATCATATACTTACACTCTGATTAACACATGATTGCCTTACTAAACACATCATCTGCCCCTGTTTCATCACATACTACTAATATCACATTCACACCTTCATGCTTAGTTTTAAGTCAATAAACTTAGATTTCTAACTCACACTGTTCAAGCCTACTGATTCATTCTGGCACAACTATCCCCATGAATATATAGTTTGTTCAATTTGGATAACATTATCCCAACTCTATCACTGCTAAACTTCTGGGTTCCTGCTTCTACCTCTAGGTCATATGCTATCATAGAATTTTGAGAAGGGACCTGATGGTGTATCTAAATTTGGGTTCGAGAACAAGGGCTCATGATCATGAATGAGATCCGTACAACTTTGGAACATAAGGGAACTGAGGGGTATTGTCTGAGCATGTGGAAAATCCCATAACTATCGGTAGGGACTTTCTGAGAAAGCCCTATCTTAAGGTGTTGAGCTTCACTACTTTTGTTACCTTAAGAGTAAGGTGGAGTTGACATGAGTGAAGCATGATGAGAATCTACATGAGTTTCTTAGAGAACCTTGCTATAGCACAATCTAAAATATTTAGTTTGTAAGGCTCTATTGAACCCAAGGCTCTGATACCAAGTTTGTAATACCCTAATTTTCTGAACCGAAATGCTACACGGTGCTCATGACCCCGAAGGACCACAATCTAACCCATGAATGATATCTGTACCTGTACACTGCATAATATAACATGAAAACGCAAAAATATGTACTGAATAGCCATAAGGCTCAAACTGAATAAACGTCTGATAACAAAATATCTGAATATGGTATAACAATACCAAAACTAGTTTGAAATAACAATCTATCATGCTATAGTCTGGAAAAACTCTAACTGTCTGAATAATGAGTTGATGAGACAGGTCCCCAACCAACTCCAACTACTGAAATAAACTGAAAAATTAAAATAGTAATGAAATCATTATGTCCTTGAAGGATGAGGACTCACGTCTAACTCTGACTGCTGATACTGGAATCTACTGCTGATCTAGAGCTCGTGCCTCTGAACCTATGGTGTAACATAAGAGAAAGTACCATAGAGCTAATGCGTCAGTACGACTAAATGTACTGAGTATACGAGTGAAGTAGGCTAAATGCAAAGGGGTTATATGCATGAACAATGCTGACTAATATGGATGTGGGAATACATACATGCATAAGAAACTATAAATGAACTCGTGGTGATACTAACTACTGAGTCTGAATACTGACGACATGACTTTACTGATACTGAGATACTGAATAGATGAATGACTATTTTTGACAGTTCAAATTATGAAGAACTGTTCTGATTGACTTTGTCTAACAGTCTTGAAAATGAATACTGATATGTAGATATGATGACTGATATAACTGTGATGATCGGCGTAACCGATGTAACTTATACTGAGCGACTGTATCTGACAGTCTAAGTTCTAATGGAACTATCTGATTTTGATTTTATATGGAGTAACTGAATCTGAGATCAGTCCTATTTAGCGGGTGATCTTTGAGTATACTGATAATAAGGATGATTTGACTTAGTTCGAGATCAGTCCTATCTAGCGGGTGATCTTAAAATCCAATTATTCTAATACTGATTAATCATAATTGAGATAAGTCCTAGCTAATGGGTGATCTTGAAGTCTACTTATAATGATAAGCATTGACTATAGTATCTAACAGTACTGAATCTGTACTACTAAGCTGAGTGACTGTGTCTCACAACCCTGATTCTATAACTGAAACTGTGGTATGTTTTAATCTAACCGATATTCCCCCAGCTAAGCTGACTGGGGACCGATCTCTGCCCTGACTGGAAGGGTGTCAGTACCGCGCCACCAGTAAAGACATTTACTATAGAGTCAGTCCTAATCTAGCAGGTGACTCCTGGGATCAGTCCTATACATATAAATAAGCTAACAGGTGACTCCTGAGTATGTCAGTCCTATCTAACAGGTGACATCTCGTACCTATGCTGGCTACGTAGTTCTGGAACTTAGGGATTACTTCTAAGGATCTCAGTCCTTTCTAGCGGGTGAGCCCCCATCCCTAGGCTCACTCGGTACTGAATCCTACTCCCATCTGAAAGACACTGAACTGAATAATTGGGCTAAACTGAATAACTGAACTGAACTGATTAGCTGAATCGATACTGATTAACTGAACTGATACTAGTTGTATTGTTTAGCGGAGCTAAACTAAGTTGATTGAGTTTCATTGACTGAAGAAACGTTCTGAGTTCTGAGGACAGACTGAGAGTACTGAAATTACTGAGATTGCTAGGAATACTGCTATTACTGAGATTTTTGAGATTACTGAGTACTAAGATTTCTGAGCTACTGAGTCTGCTGAGGTTTCTGAATTTTCCTGAGTCACATGACTGACTGAATTCTATAGATCACGGCTTGACTGAGAGTATCGTGAAAACATGACATGGCTCTAGGCACACAACTATATTTTTTTATGGTACAAGTACCCCCATGACTCGATAGAAGGAAACTGACACAACATGACTAACTTGATCATAAGATTGGAGTCCACAATTCACATTGTCATAAATAGGGGATATTATACTTCATGTTGTCTTCAACATGTTAAGCATGGTCGGGAGTGCATGGATATATTTCATGTACATATTATATATCTCCATTATCATACATGCTTCATACCACAACAATAGCAACACATCAATATCATGGAATTCATATTGAAGTATATAGCTAACATGGACTTGTCACTTAGATATCATGGAACCACGTAAACATGAATTTCTAGCATCCTAAGCATTTTATCAAACACCTTGCATGCACTCTTTAAGGCATAGGTGTGCCTATCAATTTGACAATCTTAATCCATCCAAAATTCATGGGTTTCAACTAACCTATTCACATGCTTCATGAAAAACACATCAAGATACAACCTCGAATCCAAACAACACTCATCAATATGAATATAGTCATAACACAACAAGGAAATTATAATTTATAATTTAAACCATGATTCTTGAGATCCATGGATGAAGGGAACCCATAGATGAACACTACGCATACCTTAAAGCTTGATCTTGAAAGAGATCTAACATTTCTTGAAGGTTCTTGAAGAAATCCTTAGGCTTGATCTTGATTTTTCTTGACTAGGGTTTAACCCATTTGGGAGAGAATGTTTTTGTTCTTGAGGAGATGATCTTGAGAGAAAACTCTAATCTTATGGTTGAGAGTGTATAAGAGAGCTTTTTAAGATGTTAACTGAAGAGAATGAAATATAATATGCTCCTTGAGGGTTATAAGTCATGGGAAGTGAAGGGAAAAGACCAAAATACCCTTATTAAAATGTGCCTCAAGTTCTGGAAAGAAGAGCTGACGACATTCGTGACAAGGCATCAAAAATGTGACTGGCTGTCAAAAATGTCATCACATAGGAGCTAGTTTCTGCCTAAGGCTGACGACCATTTTGACAAGGCATCACAAATGTGATAGGCCGTCAAAATTGTTGTCACACAATTGCCAGCCCGACATGCTGGAGTAAAATGGGCATAACTCCTTGCTCCGATATCATCTTTAGGTAAAATTGGTATAGTTGGGAAGATAATTCAATTATGTATCTGTTGGTAGGTCATGAGATCAATAATTCATAGTATAACGAGATATATACTCATTTGAAGCTTACTATGACAATATCCTTCTCAAGAATTCAATCGGTAAGGAATGTTTTGATTCGTCTGATAGCTGGGAGTTATTTAAAGACTTAATATACATCTAACTTGATGATAAAGATAAAAAAGAACCATGATGTACTATGCATGAGCTTGAAACATGGCACTAATATTGGTTTGGAGTTTTTGGGGTATTACATCTGGGTTGTGTGTTGATGCAGAGGGGTAAAGTTATATCTTATGCTTCTAGACAGTTGAAGCCTCATGAAAAGAATTACCCAACCCATGATCTTGAATTAGCACCTGTAGTTTTTCCTTTGAAAATCTGGAGACATTATTTGTATAGTGTTCATGTTGATGTGTTTACTGATCACAAAACCCTGCAGTGTGTGTTTACTCAGAGGGAGTTGAACCTTAGACAAAGAATATGGTTAGAGTTGCTAAAAGACTACGATATGAGTATGATGTATCACCCGGGAAAAGCCATTGTTGTGGCAAATGATCTTAGCAGGTTGTCTATGGTTAGTATAGCTCATGTAGAGAATGATAAGAAAGAATTGGCTCGTGATGTGCATAATTTGGCTAGGTTGGGTGTTAGATTGATTGATTCCTTAATACCCCCAAAAAATACAAACCAATATTAGAGACATGTACCAAGATTATGCATAGTAAATCATGGTTATTTTATAGTTTTATGAGTAGGTTAGATGTATATTAAGGCTTCAAATAACTCCCATCTATCAGATGAATCAAAACATTCCTTACCGATTGAATTCTTGAGAAGGATATTGGTATAGTCAACTTCAACCGAGAATATCTCTCATTATACTTGGAATTTTTTAGCTCATTACCTATCAACAGATAGATAATTTAATTATCTTTACAAAGATACCAACTTTGCCAAAATCTGATATAGGAGCAAAGAGTTATTCCTTTTTTACACCAACATGTCAGGCGGGAAACAGTGTGACGACATTCGTGATAGGTTACCACATTTGTGACGCCCTATCACGAAGGTCGTCAGCCTTAGGCAGAAACCAGATCCTAAGTGATGGTTTTCATAATATCTTACCACATTTGTGACACCCTATCACAAAGGTCATCAGCCTTAGGCAGAAACTAGCTCCTAAGTGACGACATTCGTGATAGCTTACCACATTTGTGACGCCCTATCACGAAGGTCGTCAGCCTTAGGCAAAAACAAGCTCCTAAGTGATGATATTCATGATAGCTTACCACATTATGACTCCCTATCACGAAGGTCATCAGCCTTAGGCAGAAACCAGCTCCTAAATGACGACATTTGTGATAGATTACCATATTTGTGATGCCCTATCACGAAGGTCGTCAGCCTTAGGCAGAAACCAGCTCCAAAGTGATGACATTCGTGATAGCATACCACATTTGTGATGCCCTATCACGAAGGTCATCATCCTTAGGCAGAAACCAGCTCCTAAGTGACGACATTCGTGATAGCTTATCACATTTGTGATGCCCTATCACGAAGGTCGTCAGCTATGATTTTTCAGCAACTGGGAATTTATTTCATAAGGGTATTTTGGTCATTTCCTTCACCTTCCACGACTTATAACCCTAAAGAGGCATAATTTTTACCATTATTTTCTTCAATTAAGCATCTCAAAAACCCTCTCCTACGCTCTCAACCACAAGATTAGGGTTTTCATTAAACTTATATCTCAAAAGCAAGATTCAAGCCTTTTTCCAAGATAATTGAGAATTAAGTTTCCCAATCCAAGAACTCTCCAGCAAATCATCAAGGTATCCTTTCTAAGGTATGCGTAGTGTTCATCTATGGATCCAATCCATTCATAGAACTCAAGAACCATGTTTTAAATATTATTTTATAAACTTTTTGTGGTGATATGAGTATGTACATGTTGACGATTGTTTTTTAAGTTTCAATTTGATGTCTAAAGGTGTTTTAATGGAATATATACGTTTGTTAATTGGAAACCATAAACTTTAGGTGGTTTAATATGGTGCAAGTATGAAACTCACCTATGCCTTAAAGAATGCATGCAAGGTGTTTTGATAAAATCCTTAGGATGGTAGAAATTCATGTTTGTATGGTTATATGATGTCTAAATGACAAGTCCATGTTAGCTATATACTTTAATATGAATCCCATGCTTTTCATGTGTTGCTATTGTGGTGGTATGAAACATGTAAGATAATGGAGATATTCAATACATACATGAAATATATCTATGTATTCCCTACAATGTTTAAGATGTTGAATAAATATATGAAATATGATATCCCCTACTTATGATATTTTGAATTGTGGACTCAAAACTTCTGATCTAGTCATGTCATGTGTGTCAGTTTCCTTCTATCGAGTCCTGAGGGTATTCGTACCCGAAAAATATAGTTGTGTGCCTAGAGCCATATCATGCTGTCATGATAATCTCAGTCAAGCTATAATCTATAGAACTTAGTCAGTCATGTGACTCAGGAAACCTCAGAAATCTCATGATCTCAGCTAACTCTCAGATAATAGTACTACTCCATCAGTCAATGGAAGTCAATTAATCTGTCTATGTACAGTCAGTTGAATCATGTTTAGTCTCTTCATATGGGAGTATAAGTTAGCACCGAGTGAACCCGAGGATGGGGATTCACCTACCAGTTTAGGGTGTGTTTCTTAGCAGTCATCCTTGTGTTCCAGAACTACGTAGCCAGCGTAGGTTGAGACATCTTAGCCTGTCAGATTAGGGTTGATGAGGTGGCTTAACCTATCATTTTAGGGTTCCCACCATTCTCCATTTGAATACCTTCCAGCTAAGGGTCACCCACAACTATCCTTACCAGTGGCGCGGTATTGACACCCCTCCAGTCGGGGCAGAGATTAGACCCCAACTTAGCTATATGCATTATTGGGGCATGTCGGTTAAACAACTACCTCCCACAGTTTCAGAATAAGTCTTAGTAAAAGAACTCAGATAGGTCTTCAGATTTCAGTATATCAGGACTGTCAGGTATAGTCAGACTCAGTTACAGTATGAAACTCAGATAGTTCCATCAGATTCAGGATTGTCAGATACAATCGTCCATGTTATCAGAATTTCAGTATCAGTCATGTTTTCCATCAGTAAACCATGTATTATCATATAGGACTAGCTATCATGCACCCACGATTTCAGTTACTATGTATGCATGGTTGTACTCTTACGTTCATATCAGTCAGATAGTTAGCATTTTTCATGCATGTAAGCCCTATTTATATTTATCCCACCTCACTTGTATACTCAGTACATTCCCTCGTACTGACACATTTGCGCTATGGTCCTTTCTTTTCATGTTACACCATAGATTCAGAGACACGAGCTCCAAATTAGAAGTAGCAGTAGCATTTCCAGTCGTAGAGATTCAGTGAGTCCTCTTCATTCGAGGACAATATGTCTTGATTTATTCATTATTATTTTAGCCAGTTATTAGTTTACGGAGTTAGTTGGAGACATGTTCCTTTAACTCCTTATTCATACAACACTTAGAGGCTTTCAGATTCAGTATTTAGACTTATGTTCAGATTTGATTCAGTTTTCAGTTGTTTTGGTTATCTTTCACCCATATGGATATTATGTTTTGACAGATTCTTTATTCAGTTGAACCTTATGGCCTATATGTTCATGTTTTCTGCATTATTACGTTATGTATTGTAGTGTACATGTACAGATATTAGTCATGGGTTAGCTTGTGATCCTTTGGGGTCATAAGCATCGTGTAGCATTACGGTTCAGAAAATCGGGGTGTTACAAACTTGGTATCAGAGACTAAGGTTCAATAGAGTCCTAGGAAGTCTGCAAGCCGCATTTAGTAGAGTCTTGTACATGGGTGTGTTGCGCGCCATAATTATGTACAGAAGATTATGAGATGTTTTAGGAATAGTTCTCTTTTTTCAGTATTCATGTCGTGATAGTAAACATAATTTCAAGTCAGTCTCTCAGTCTAATCCGCTCTTCTCTTATTTCAGAAACATACCTCCAAAGAGAAAAAATCAGCCAGCTCCTCAGCCCGAAGATCCTTTGGGCGAACATGTTTCTTATGTGGAGTTCAGGACCGCATTTACCACTCTTGCTCAGTTTGTAGCTGCCCAGAATGAATGATCAACATTCGTTCCGGCCAACCCAGTGCCCAATTTAGCAGCAGCTAGGATTTGGGACTTCACCCAAATGAACCCTCCGTCCTTCTTTGGGTCTAAGCCAGACGAGGATCCTCAGGAATTCGTTGACCAAGTCTAAAAGGACATTGATATCGTAGGATTCACTTCTTCTTAGAGTTCCCAGTTAGCTGCATACCAATTAAAGGATGTCGCTCACACTCTGTACAAGCAGTGGTTAGCAGAAAGGTTAGAGGATACAGGTCCTGTTGAGTGGGAAGAATTTTTCACGACTATCTTAGACAGATTCTTTCCCCAAGAGCTGAGAGAGGCCAAAGTTCTTGAGTTCATCAATCTCAGGCAGGGAAATATGATAGTTAGAGAGTATTCTCTTAGATTTACTCAGCTAGCCAGATATGCCCCGCATGTGGTTGCAGGCAATAGGGCTAAGATGAACAAGTTTGTGTCAGGGGTGAATGATAGCGTGGTAAATGAGTGTAGGTCTGCGATGCTGAACAGTGATATGAATTTAGCCAGGCTCATGACCCATACTTAATAGATAGAGGAGTAGAAGGTTAAGACTAGGGAGAGGCAAAACAAAAGAGCAAGAGCAGGTAGTTTCAGTTTTGCTCAGCCCAAATCAGAGGGAGAAAATCGTTCGTAGTTTTATCCTAAGTCAGCAGTTCCATCCCCTTCCTCCGCTAGTGCCCCAGTGTCGAAGTTCAGGGACGGCAACAGAAATAGAGCACCAGGCTCTAAATCTCAGGGCAGTGTTAGCAGTGCCCGAACAAACCCTCTTTGTCAGACTTTTGGTAAGAACCACAAGGGTATTTGCAGAGCCGGTAGTGATGTCTGTTTTGGTTGTGGTAAGACATACCATAGGATTAGGGAGTTTTCTCAGCCAGGCCCTCAGGGTCAGCAGAATCGCTCCACAGCTCAGTTCGGTCATCCAAACCAGCAGGGTGCCACTTCCAGTGCTACTAGTGGGCAACGCCCAAATAGAATCTATGCTCTTCAGACCCGACAAAATTAGGAAAATTCTCTGGATGTCGTTACTGGTACGTTACAGATTTTCCATGTTCATGTTTATGCTTTGCTAGACCCAGGTGCATCCTTGTCTTTTGTCACTCCATACATAGCAGGCAATTTCAGAATTAGTCCCAAAATTATAGCAGAGCCCTTTTCAGCCTCTACCCCAGTGGGTAAAACCATTATAGCTCGGCAGGTATATAGGATATGCCCGGTTATGATATTTCAGAAATCCACGTCAGCAGATTTAGTCTAGTTAGAGATGACTGATTTTGATGTCATTCTCGGCATGTATTGGCTTTATTCCTGCTATACCATAGTCGACTACAAAAATAGGATAGCTCAGTTTCAATTCCCGAATGATCCCATCCTAGAGTGGAAGGGTAGCACTTCATCTTTCAGGGGTCAGCTTGTTTCCTACCTTCAGTCAAGGAAAATGATTTCTAAGGGGTGTGTGTATCATATCGTGCATGTTAAGGATTCCAGTTTTGAATCTCTCAGTCTTAAATCAGTCCCAGTGGTTAATGAATATTTAGACGTCTTTCCTGAAGATCTTCTAGGCATTCCTCCCGAAAGGGAAATAGACTTCGGCATAGACCTTCTCCCAGATACTCAACCTATTTCTATTCCGCTATACAGAATGGCACCAGCAGAACTTAAGGAACTGAAGGATTAGTTGAAGGATCTATTAGATAAGGGATTCATCAGGCCCAGTGTATCCCCATGGGGTGCGCTAGTCTTATTCGTGCACAAGAAAGATGGTTCTCTCAGCATGTGTATTGATTACTGTCAGCTCAACAAAGTCACGGTCAAGAACAGTTATCCGCTGCCTAGGATAGACAACTTGTTTGACCAACTTCAGGGTGCCAGTTATTTCTCCAAGATAGACCTCAGATCAGGCTATCATTAGCTCAGAGTTAGAGAATGTGACATTCCGAAGACAACTTTTCGTACTCGGTATGGTCACTTTAAATTTCTAGTATTGTCCTTTGGTATTACTAATGCCCCTGCAACTTTCATAGACTTGATGAACCGGGTGTTCAAGAAGTACTTGGACACATTCGTCATAGTCTTCATAGATGATATTCTGGTCTATTTTCACACAGAGCGTGATCATTCAGACTATCTCATAATTGTTCTTCAGACTCTCAGGGATCACCAGTTGTTCGCCAAGTTTAGTAAGTGTAAATTTTGGATAACATCAGTATCATTCCTTGGCCACATTATTTTCGGTGATGGCATTAGAGTAGATCCTCAGAAAACTAAAGCGTTAAAAAACTGGCCTCGCCCTGTCTCTCCATCAGATATTAGGAGTTTCTTGGGCTTGGCTGGCTATTACCGATAGTTTGTGGATGGATTTTCTTCTATTGCATCTCCTATGTCCATATTGACTCAGAAGAAGGTCAAGTTTCAGTGGTCAGAACCTTGCGAGAACAATTTTCAGGAGTTGAAGACTAGACTCACCTCAGCTCCAGTTTTAGCACTTCTCGATGGTCCCGATGGATTCATAGTATATTGTGATGCATCAAGATTAGGTTTAGGTTGTGTCCTCATGCAGCATGGTAGATTCATAGCCTACGCCTCCAGACAGTTAAAGCCCCATGAGAAGAATTATCCTACTCATGACCTTGAGTTAGTAGAAGTTGTCTTTACCTTATAGATTTAGAGGCATTATCTATACGGTGTTCATGTAGACGTCTTCATAGATCATAAGAGCCTTCAGTATGTTTTTTCCCAGAAAGATCTCAATCTTCGTCAGATAAGGTGGTTAGAGATCTTGAAGGATTATGACATGAGTGTCCTTTATCATCCTGGCAAGGCCAATGTAGTGGCCGACGCACTCAGTAGACTGTCCATGGGTAGTGTTTCCCATGTTGAGGATAGTAAGAAGAAATTAGCTAAGGAGATTTATCAGCTCACCTAAATAGGCGTTTGCTTAGTTGACTCTTCAGAGGATGGTGTATGTGTTCAGAGTAGTTCAAATTCATCTCTAGTTTTCGAGGTGAAAGAGAATCAAGACAGGGATCCTAGCCTTGTCAAGCTAAAATATTTAGTTCAGAGTCAGGAAGTAGAGGTTTGCTCCTAAGAGGGAGATGGTGTTCTTCGTTGTCAGGGTCATCTATGTGTTCCCGGTGTTGATGACTTGAGGCAGCAAATTCTCGCAGAAGTGCATGGTGCATGATACTCTATTCATCCAGGGGACACTAAGATGTACCGCGACTTGCGGGAGATCTATTAGTGGAGTAGGATGAAGAGGGACGTTGCAGAGTTTGTGGTTAAGTGCTTTATATATTAGCAGGTTAAGATAGAGCATCAAAAACCTAGTGGTTCCATGCAGGAGTTCACTATTACTACTTGGAAGTGGGAATAAGTAAACATGGACTTCATGACGGGTTTGCCTAGAACACGTCATCATCTTGATTCAGTTTGGGTCATTGTAGACAGAATGACCAAGTCAACTCATTTCCTTCTAGTTCGTACCTCTTACACAACCGAGGATTATGCCAAACTCTATATTAGGGAGTTATTCAGATTACATGGTGTTCCACTATCTATCATCTCAGACAGTGGTACCCAGTTCACCTCTCACTTCTGGAAAGAATTCCAAAAGGGTCTTGGTACCCAATTTCATCTCAGTACAACGTTTCATCCTCAAAAAGATGGTCAAGCAGAAAGGACCATTCAGACTCTAGAAGATATGCTAAGGGCGTGTGCAATTGATTTCAAGGAAAGATGAGATGACCACTTGCCTTTGATTGAGTTCTCACACAACAACATCTATCACTCCAGTATTCATATGGCTTTATTCGAAGCTCTCTATGGTAGGAGATGTAGGTCTCTGATCGGTTGGTTCGAAGTTAGTGAGGCCTCAGTCATAGGGTCTGACTTAGTATTCGATGACTTAGAGAAAGTTTAGTTGATCAGATAAAGACTTCGGGTTGTTCAGAGCTGACAGAAGTCTTATGTGTATGTTCATAGAAAGGATCTCAAATTTGAGGTCAATGACTATGTCTATGTCAAGATCTCTTCCATGAAGGGAGTGAAGAGATTCGGCAAGAAGGGAAAGCTCAGTCCCCAATATGTCGGTCCCTTCAGGATTCTCAGTCACTTCAGTAAGGTAGCCTATGAGCTCTAATTGCCTTCAGATCTAGCCTCAGTTCATACAGTATTCCATGTCTCTTTGCTCAAGAAGTGCATAGGTGACCCAGAAGATGTAGTCCCTATTCAAAGCGTTGACATTCAGAATAGCCTCTCTTATAAAGAGATTCCAGTCAAAATCCTCGACTATCAGACTCGTAGGCTAAGGAACAAAGAATTCCCTCTAGTCAAGGTTCTTTGGTGGAATCAGTCCATGGAGGGAGTTACTTGGGAAGCAGAAGCAGACATGCGAACCAAGTACCCTCATATTTTCTCCGCTAATTCAAACTTAGATCGAGGTAACCATTTTCCTTAAGCTTATTCAGTTACATGTTCAAAATTCCAGTATAAAATTGGTATCAAGTATCAGTGCATAGCTTATCATGCATTCATGAGTTCAGCTTATCAGTCATGCATCAGATATGCATGTTCAGTTGGGCTATATTCAGTTTAGAATTCAATTCAGTCCTAAAATCATGTGCCAGTTGAGCATGATCAGTGTATGCATCATTTTATCTTTTCTCCCCTCACAAGCAGTCATCATTCAAGGATGAATGTTTCCAAGAGGGAGATATTATAATACCCCGAAAAAAATCCAAACCAATATTAGAGACATGTACCAAGATCATGCATAGTACATCATGGTTATTTTATATTTTTATGAGTAGGTTAATTGTATATTAAGTCTTCAAATAACTCCCATCTATCAGACGAATCAAAACATTCCTTACCAATTGAATTATTGAGAAAGATATTGGTATAGTCAACTTCAAACGAGAATGTCTCTAATTATACTTAGAATTTTTGAGATCATGACCTATCAACAGATAGATATTTGAATTATATTTCCAATGATACCAATTTAGCCTAAATCTGATATCGGAGCAAAGAGTAATTCCTATTTTACTCCAACATGTCAGGCTGAAACAATGTGACGACATTCGTGATAGCTTACCACATTTGTGACGCCCTATCACGAAGGTCGTCAGCCTTAGGCAGAAGCCATCTCCTAAGTGACGAAATTCGTGATAGATTACCCCATTTGTGACACTCTATCACAAAGATCGCCAGCCTTAGGCAAAATCCAGCTCCTAAGTGACGACATTCGTGATAGCTTATCACATTTGTGATGCCCTATCACGAAGGTCGTCATCCTTAGGCAAAAACCAGATCCTAAGTGACGACATTCGTGATAGCTTACCAAATTTGTGATGCCCTATCATGAAGGTCATCAGCCTTAGGCAGAAACCAGCTCCAAAGTGACGACATTCATGATAGCTTACCACATTTGTGACGCCCTATCATGAAGTTTTTCAGCCTTAGGCAAAAACCATCTCCTAAGTGACGACATTCGTGACAGCTTATCACATTTGTGACGCCCTATCACGAAGGTCGTCAGCTATGATTTTTCAGCAATTGTGAATTTATTTCATAAGGGTATTTTGGTCATTTTCTTCACCTTCCACGACTTATAAACCTAAAGAGACATAATTTTTCCCATTATTTTCTTCAGTTAAGCATCTCAAAAACCCTCTCTTACGCTCTCAACCTCAAGATTAGGGTTTCCATCAAAATCATCTCTCAAAAGCAAGATTCAACCCTTTTCCCAAGATAATTGAGAAATAAGTTTCCCAATTCAAGAACTCCCCAGCAAATCATTAAGGTTTTCTTTCTAAGGTATGCGTAGTGTTCATCTATGGATCCAATCCATTCATAGATCTCAAGAACCATGTTTTAAATATTATTTTGTAAACTTTTTGTGGTGATATGAGTATGTACATGTTGACGATTGTTGTTTAAGTTTCAATATGATGTCTAAAGGTTTTTTCATGGAATATATATGTTTATTAATTGAAAACCATGAACATTAGGTGGTTTAATATGGTGAAAGTATGAAACTCACCTATGCCTTAAAGAATGCATGCAAGGTGTTTTGATAAAATGCTTAGGATGCTAGAAATTCATGTTTGTATGGTTCTATGATGTCTAAATGAAAAGTCCATGTTAGCTATATACTTCAGTATGAATCCCATGCTTTTCATGTGTTGCTATTATGGTGGTATGAAGCACGTAAGACAATGGAGATATACAATATGTCCATGAAATATATCCATGCATTCCCTACAATGTTTAATATATTGAATAACTATATGAAATATGATATCCCCTACTTATGATATTATGAATTGTGGACTCAAATCTTGTGATCAAGTTATGTCATGTGTGTCAGTTTCCTTCTATAGAGTCCTGGGGGTATTCATACTCGAAAAACATAGTTGTGTGCCTAGAGCCATGTCATGTTGTCACGATAATCTTAGTCAAGCTACAATCTATAGAACTTAGTCAGTCATGTGACTCAGGAAACCTCAGAAATCTCATGATCTCAGTTAACTCTCAGATAATAGTACTACTCCGTCAGTCAATGGAAGTCAGTTAATCTGTCCATGTACGGTCAGTTGAATTAAGTTTAGTCTCTTCAGATGGGAGTAGAAGTTAGTACCGAGTGAACCCAAGGATGGGGACTCACCTACCAGTTTAGGGTATGTTTCTTAGCATTCATCCTTGTGTTCCAGAACTACGTAGCTAGCGTAGGTTGAGACATATTAGCCTGTCATATTAGGGTTAATGAGGTGGATTAACCTATTAGTTTAGGGTTCCCACCATTCTCCTTTCGAATATCTGCCAGCTAAGGGTCACCCACAACTGTTCTTACCAGTGGCGTGGTAGTAACACCCCTCTAGTTGGGGCAGATATTGGACCCCAACTTAACTATATGCATTATTGAGGTATGTCGGTTAAACAACTACCTCCCATAGTTTAAGAATCAGTCTCAGTAAAAGAAATCAGATAGGTCTTCAGATTTTAGTATATCAGGACTATTAGGTACAGTCATACTCAGTTACAGTACGGAACTCAAATAGTTCCATTAGATTCAGCATTGTCAGATACAGTCGCCCATGTTATCAAAATTTCAGTATAAGTCATGTTAACTATCAGTAAACCATGTATTAGCATACAGGACTAGCTATCATGCACCCAGGATTTTAGTTACTATGTATGCATGTTTGTACTCTTACTTTCATGTCAGTCAGACAGTTAGCATTGTTCATGTATGTAAACCCTGTTTATATTTAGCCTACCTCACTCGTATACTCAGTAAATTCCCTCGCACTGACGCATTTATGCTATGGTGCTTTTTATTCATGTTATTCCATAGGTTCAGAGATATGAGATCCAAATCAGCAGTAGCAGTAGTATTTCCAGTCACAGAGATTCAGTCAGTTCTCTTCATTTGAGGACAATATGATTTGATTTATTCATTATTATTTTATCCAGTTATCAGTTTACGGAGTTAGTTGGAGACATGTTCCTTCAACTCTTTATTCAGACAACACTTAGAGGCTTTCAGATTTAGTATTCAGACTTATGTTCAGATTTGATTCAGTTTTCAATTATTTTGGGTATCTTTCACCCATATGGATATTATGTTTTGATAGATTATTTATTCAGTTGAACCTTATGGCCTACATGTTTATGTTTTCCGCATTATTATGTTATATATTATAGTGTATAGGTATAGATATCAGTCATAGGTTAGCTTATGATCCTTTAGGGTCATAAGCATCGTGTAGCATTCCGGTTCAAAAAATTGGAGCGTTACAACTCTACTGAAGGAGTATGTTAGTTCAAAGTAGTTTTGAGTCCTCTTTGGTCTCGGAGGTAAAGGAGAAGCAGGACAGGGATCCTAGTTTTGTCCGCCTGAAGGAGTCAGTTAAGGAACAAAAGATAGAGGTTTTCTCCCAAGGGGGAGATGGTGTGTTGAGATTTCAAGGTAGACTTTGTGTTCCGAATGTTGATGATTTAAGGCAAAGAATATTGGCTAAAGTGCATGGAGTGAGATATTCTATTCATATCGGTGCTCCCAAGATTTACCATAATTTGCGAGAAATTTATTGCTGGAATGGTATGAAAAAGGATATAGCGAAGTTCGTAGAGAAGTGTTCAACCTACCAACAGGTTAAGATAAAACACCAAATACCCGGTGGAATGATGCATGAATTCAGCATCCCTAATTGGAAGTGGGAGAAAGTGAATATGGATTTTGTGACTGGTTTACCTTCTTCTCGATGTCGTCATGATTCAATTTGGGTCGTTGTAGACAGGTTGACTAAGTCAACACATTTTCTGCCAGTACATACATCTTTCATCACTGAGGACTATGCTAATCTATACCTTCGAGAGTTAGTCAGGTTGCATGGAGTTCTATTGTCTATCATCTCCGATAGAGGTACTCAATTTACTTTTCAGTTTTGGAGAGCCTTTCAAAAGGGTCTTGGCACCCAAGTTCATCTTTGCTCCATTTTTGATCCACAGACAAACGGTCAGGCTGAGAGGGCTATCCAGACTTTGGAGGATATGTTGAGGGCATGTGTTCTTGATTTCAAAGAAAGTTGGGATGAACAGTTGTCGTTGATTGAATTTGCTTATAATAACAGTTTTCATGCTAGTATTGGAATGGCTACGTTTGAAGCTTTGCATGGGAGAAGATGTAGATCGCTCTTAGGTTGGTTAGAAGTGGGTGAAGCTGTTGCGATTGGACCTGATGTTGTGTTTGAGGCTATGGAGAAATTTAAGTTGATTCGGGAGAGGTTGAAGACAGCCCAGAGTCATCAAAAGTTGTATGCAGATGTAAGAAGACGAGCCCTTGAGTTTGAAGTTGGTGATCTGGTGTATTTGAAAATTTCACCCATGAAAGGGGTGAAAAGATTTGGAAATAAAGGAAAGCTTAGTCCGTGATATGTAGGCCCTTATAGATTTTTGAATCGTGTTAGGAAAGCAGCTTATGAGATTGAGTTGGCTGCAAAGTTTTCAGTTGTCCATCATGTATTTCATGTTTCTATGCTCAAAAAACACATTGGTGATACTGTTATTGTTGATCCATCAGAGAGCTTTGATGTTCGAGATAGTCTTTCTTATGATGAAGTTCCAGTTGAGATACTAGATTATCAAGGTCGAAAACTAAGGAACAAGAAATTTCCCTTGGTTAAAGTTTTGTGGCGAAATCAATCAGTCGAGGGTGCTACTTGGGAAGTAGAAGCAGATATGCGATCCAGTTACCCTCATCTCTTCTTCACGAGTTCAAATCAAGCCAAAGGTACTATTCTTCCTTAATTCAGTTGTGCATTCAGCTATACGGTTACTCTCTCTATGATTTGTGCATTCTGTGCAGTACCCAAAAGTTTCGAGTAAAGTAAGCCCTTTAAGTGGATCGTTCTAGATGTGTGTCCTCATTTTTTCTCTTGTTCTTGACCTATTTGGCAACATTTGAGGATGAATGTTTTCAAGGGGGAGATATTGTAATATCCCGATCGTTCCTTAAGCCTAAATCTGTCTTTGGAGTGGATAGGGGTGTCTTGCAAAGTGATTGATGTTTATATTGTGTTGTATTTCTCTAATTTCTACTTTTTTCATGTAGAGCATTGAATAAGATTTTCATCGAAATCCGACATCAGACGAGAAAGTTATGGCCGTTTTACTAAGCAATGTCGGAATCACCCTGGCCTGACGGTAGACCTAAAGGAACGCTAAGTACTTGGTGGACCACTAATTGTCCTATCAAGACAAGGCAGTATCCCTTTTTTTTTGCCATCGTGCGATGGCCAAAATTGTGGGCCGCTAAAAATTTGATGGACTGTTAAGAGGACCATCAAGTAGAGGTAAAATGTCCCATTTCTGACCGCCGAGTGACGGACAATCTGGTAGACCATCAGTTTCCTGACGGATCGTCACTTCGACTATAATGTTGAGGCAAAATGTCCTAGTTTTGGCACTCGAGTGACGGATGATCTGGTGGACCGTCAGATCGATCGTCACAGCCCCCGATCAGCAATTTTCAACTCTTTTTAAAAGGGTATTTTGGTCCTTTCCGACCATTTTGGCTTTATATATATATATATCCAAGTGGAGGAGAGAAGATCATTTTTCTCTCATTTCTCCTCCTTGATTCTCTAAAACTAGGGTTTCTTCCAAAAGACTAAATCAAATCATCTCCAAGAAATTCAAGAATCTTCCAAAGATTTCATCAAGTTGTTCAAGAATTAAGTTCTCCAAGCCAAAGGCATCAAGAAACTTAGCTCAAAAGTGTAAAGAAGAGTTTTCAATCAAGCTTGTTCATCTTAAAAATCATAATCCAAGGTATATGGGGTTTTGAACAAGAGCAATTCTTTCGTTCTTGTGCTCAAAGCTTTGATTTTTATTATGGATTTATATGATTTTGCAAGTGGGTTTATACCCAAATTACTTCATCATGAGATTATGAGAATATAAATCGTTCAAGCTTTGTTATACATGATTATCTTACAATTTCCAAGTTATGACTTGATATTTAATATTGTGAATTTCAAGTTTCCACCGTGAGTTGGTATTTCAAGTGCTTTCAAGATATGTGTCAAGCTTTACGCTTCCTTATGACAAATTGGATTATTGAGTATATTGAATCATGAGAATTGAGTTGTTACAATGAGTTTTGATATTTCCTCAAAGTTATCGATGTTTCCATGAATTAATGAATTGATGCATTTTGATATTGAGAAAGATTGATTTGATTTGAGTCGAGTTAGGAATCCACAAATTGATTATGATTTGATAAATGAGAAAGAGATTTGATTTGGTCTTCATAATATACCCTTACGATGTTTGTGGTGGATTTTCTAACGCGTTCTGAGCTTGTGTCAGGGAGTAGTATTTAGCACCGAGCGTAAAATATGGTATTTCCTCCGAAACTACGTGCCATCGTAGGATTGATGTTGATAATTGTGTTCCGGAGGCCGAGCATGAGATTGTGATCACTAAATTTAGGTTGTACTCCCTGGCAAGAGTACGACGCTCCCGCCAATGTGAGATTCTCTCCTTAGGAGGGCAAAATGTTGGACTCCATGTAGCTCACATGGTTTATGTCGGTTATAAGAACCTCCCATGTCCATAAGAGTCGAGTTTCTTGAATTACAAAGTCACTCCGAGTCTTGAGTTGAAGAGTTGAGTTGTTTATGATGATTTATGAGGTTTTTATCATATGATTTATTTACGATGAGATCTTCAAAAGTATGTTTCAATCTAACTCAAGCCAAGTGAGCCATCATTGTACTTATGCAAATTTTCATCAAAATTGACGATGATATTTACATTGTTACATGCACCCCCACATACTCAGTACATTCCAAAGTGCTAACCTATATATTTTCCTATGGGCTACGTTTTCTCGTAATATAGGTTTAGGTACTCAACCGCATTAGGGATATTCAGGTGCCTCTTTTCGTCTGCTCAGTGGTGAGTCCTCATGGTTTGAGGACCGTGTTTATATTTTGTGATACCATCTTGTTGTTATGGCTTTCAGTACTGTTTGAGTCATTTGGGGGTTTGTCCCAATGTCTCCTTGATTTTGATGAATAGAGGCTTTGTCACAATAAAGGGTTGGTATGTACAGAATTCCAGTTTTTTTATTGTACAGGCTAGTTTCTTATCTTATTCCAGTATGTTTATGATATGTCATTCTCTCTTATATTAGCACGACTATTGTCAAAGTGAGTTCTAGAAGCGATGGCAGGTTTTGAGGGTTAGCTTGAGGCCGCGTGTGGCCTTAAGCACCGTGTGACATCTCGGGATTAGATCTTGGGGCATTACACATACATACATACATATATATACACACACACACATACACACATATATATATAACAATCCTCTTTGAATGTCCATTAATAGATAATGTGACTTGTTAAAATATTATTAGAAAAGTTCAATGAAAAAAGCCTAGTGAAGAAAAAAGAGTACACACATATTATAACACGCCTTTGGTGTTGCTCCATTAAAAACCTTATCAGAAAAATCTAATTTGGGCAAAACTTTGATTAAGAAAAAAAGAGAACAACAAATTACTCCCCCTGATGGAAACTTTATTTGATATTCGTAGACGGTGCATTCCATCTTATATTTCATATTCTCAAATATTGATGTTGGCAATGCTTTAGTGACTAGATTTGTTAGTTTTTCAGCTGATTAAATTTGTTGAACATTTATTTCACCTTTCTTCTCTAGATCATGAGTGAGTGAAGAACTTTGGTAAAATATGTATTGTTCCATCTTCTTTAATGTATCCTCCCTTCAGTTGAGCTATACTTGTAATATTATATTCACACATTATAGTTGGTATATACCATTTTAAAGAAAACCACATATTTCTTGAATATGTTAAGTCATTGATCTCAAACAAATATACTCACGTCTTTTTTCATAAATGACTTATGTTTCTATAAGATTTTGAAGTGACAGTTGTTGTTTGTTTCACAGGACGTCATGATGTAGTTGTATGTTCATATATAAGTAAATAGCCCATTTGAGATTGAATTTCATATGGATCATATAAATAACTTTTCAATATATGTTCATTGAGGGACAAATATTTCATTTGTCAAATATTTCGAGTACACATCCAGTAATACTCATTGTTAGCTACCTCATTAAAACCCTTGTTAGAAAAAAAATTTGGCATAAAATATCATCTAACGAAAAAATAGTACAACACATTTTATACTCACA
Source organism: Capsicum pubescens (assembly GCA_030864215.1). Classification (NCBI taxonomy): domain Eukaryota; kingdom Viridiplantae; phylum Streptophyta; class Magnoliopsida; order Solanales; family Solanaceae; genus Capsicum; species Capsicum pubescens. Next base: position 320,735,469 of record CM061548.1, read on the forward strand.
TTGGTTAAAACATCACTTTACTATTATGAATGATGCTCCTTAATTCATAAGTGCACCAACTACACTAAACTAAGGTACTTACTAACCATTTCATGAGATCAAAATTGATCTGTTTTCAAGTTAAGCGATCCTATAATCATTAAGGTATTCAATGGAATAGATTTATAACCTTTTAAATCCTTCACGGATTTTCATATAACCTTTTTCATCTAGCTAGACATGATAATAGTTCATTATACATATTCAAGCTTTTCAGTATTGCCAAACTGAAACAAACCTTATTTCATCCACCACAAGAAAACACTTCTCCTACAATAATATCAGAAACTTTGTGAAACCTTTATGTCCTAAGAACAAGTCATACATTATATCTTATGAATTTTAATTTTAAAAATACTAACTCATTTGTACCCCACAGACATTATGCCTTTGATATTTGGAATATAAGTCCAAATATTTACTTCTCAAGTTTAATTGTGTACTTTTATTTGGCCAATAATTAATTTGTCTTCAAGATCCTTGATACTATTTATAATGTTGAGTGCTATATTATAACAAATATGTTGTCATGACTCAAATTCGGGGCTGGTTGTGACGGTCATCTCAATCCCACCATGGGCCGGAGACAACCCCCATAGACTTACCTAAAGAGCACACTAAAAGTAAATAGTGGAAGCCAAACAAGTCTATGAAAGATATATAAATCCAAAGAATTATAGGAGTCGAACAAAACATCCAAAACATACAAATACTGTCCACAAAAGACTCTAAACCAGAAATACCAACTAAGTCAGGACATGCCCTGACTATGACAAAAAGAATCCAAAAGTACTAAGATAATAAAGAAAGAATAATGAAATGATAGAGCCTTTTGAAGGATGGATCCTCACTACTTCACAGCTGATCAGTAGAAGTACCCAACAACCTAACGCTGCACAAGAGCAATAAAAAAGTCATCTGAACCTACATCGTCAAATGATGCAACATTTGAGGATGGTCAGTGGGGCGAGCACTGACATATAACTCAAGGGAAAGGGGTAAAGTAATGCATTTAACAAAATCTAGTCATAAACCACATGCACAACATTTATACATATATATAAGATGTCGGGATAGGGTCAAGGGACATGAAACATGATAGTTTGCAACATTTCCTAAACTATGTAGCTCATATTGACCTAAAGGCACCCACGGGCTATATGGGTTTGACTCCCCCTGCCGAAAGAGCCCCAATCCATGTTAGTTGCATGTATCGAGGAATGGATAAATACACCAAGGCGATATCCATCTAAAATATAATTTATATCCAAACACATGGTCATATAGACCCCTAACACCGGTAAACATGGTTTCCAGTATTGGTCCCCACGGGACTACACCTTCTCAGTAAGCTACACAATTCCCTTTAAGCCCAATTTAAAATAATTTGCACATAGACTAACCATTAACCATGGAGTCATTTATTAGACATTTACCAACTTGATATCGTCATACCAATATGATTGCAAGCCATTCTGTTTAACCTAAATCAATCTATATACCCATTAGACTCCCAATTTCCATTTAAAATATGAAACCATGGCCACCAAGGCATTCTAAAAATCCATATTTTTATCAATTAATCCTTTAATGCAATGCAGTATTTTCAAAAACTAGTTAGATTATGCAAATATTCATATTCAAGATCAAGTCTATAATGAGGGTTGAGGTTAATGTCATTACCAATCCAAAAGTTCATCAATTTTAGTAAAACCCATGTCACATATTTCAATCATTATAACAATGCGCCAATTCAGTCCCAAAATCATAAATTAAAATATGAATAATCCATTTGAAATATGAGAAAAGTAATTCAAGTACTAACAACAAAAAATCCTTAACCCAATTTCAAACCCATCAATTCAAATCATATGAATACTTAATAAATTGATGCAACAATGTAAAACTCAAGTTATGGAAAGAGAAACATGCCTGAAATATAGAAGAAATTGAAAAGAAATTTAAGCTTAGAGCCCGAATGGTGAAATCATTGTAAAACCCTTGAATTGTTTTGGTTTGGGGGTTAAAGAGTAAAAGTGTGGTGTTTGATTTTGAAAACTAAAGTAAAAAGGGTCATCTAAGTGTTTTAAAGACGCTTAAGGGGCAAAGGACCAAAAAGCCCCTCACCCCAAGTTTAAAAAAACTGGATGAAATTAACATAGCATCTTGGCACGCCGTTGTCGTAGAGGTTAGCCTCCGTGCCATGCTTATATCGTGGATCTTAGGTGGTGTGTCATGCCACTATCATGGACCCTCACTGCCTCGGGGTCCAGAAATAGCCCCAAATCTATTTCAAAAAATCCAAAACTTTTCCAAAACACCCTTTTAACATCTCTCATCATAATTTAAGTCAAGAATTAATGATACGCACATGGAAGGGTCAAAAATAAATTGGTCAAAGTTTTACAAGGTCTTACATTACCCTCTCCCTTTAGATCATTCATCCTCGAATGAGGAGTTAGGACATTCTTAGCATGATAAGATAAAAGAATAAACTAGAATCCAAGGAAAAATTTAAGATGCGATAGGAGTGAAATAAAACTCATACCTTAAGCACTTTCATCCAAAATTGGAAATATAGATGGGTATTTGACTTTCATATCTTCTTCAGATTCCTATGTAGCTTTTTCTACCATTGGATTTCTCCAAAGAACCTTCACCAAAGCTATCTGCTTTGTTCTCATTCTACGAACTTGAATATCCAATATTTCAATCAGGAGTTCCTCATAAGTGAATGGATTTGTAACACCAATATCCTCAACTGGTACTATCAAACAAGGGTCACCCACAAACTTCTTAAGCATGGACTCATGGAAAATGAGATGAATTAAAGCTAAGTTTGCTGGTAACTCCAATTCATAAGCGACATTTCCAATCCTTCTCATAATCTGATAAGGACCAATGTAATAGAGACTCAGATTTCCCTTCTTCCTAAATCGCATAACTCCTTTCATAGAAGAAACACTCATGAACACTCAATCGCCAACCTTAAATTCCAAATCTTTCACCTCAAATTTGCATAAGACTTTTGGTGAATTTGAGCAGTCTTAAGTCTCTTTTTAATTACCTTCATCTTCTCCATGGCTTGGTGAACAAAGTTAGGGACAAACAACCTAGTCTCCCCCACCTCAAATCATCCATTAGGAGACCTAAACCTTGTACTATAAATAGCCTTAAAATAGGCCATTTGGATGCTGGAATGATACTATTATTGTAAGAGAATTCAATAAGAGGTAAATGGTCAACCCAACTACCCTTAAATTTAATTACGCAGGCACGTAGCATATCCTCCGATGACTAAATAGTGTTCTCCACTTGTCCATAAATTTAAGGGTGGAAGAAATGTTAAGGTTCACCTGAGTATCCAAACCTTTCTGAAATGAACACTAGAAGTGAGAAAAAAACTATATACCTTGGTCTAAAATAATGGACACCCGTGCCCTATGTAACTTCACCATCTCCTGAATGAACAACTTAGCATAATACTCTTGAAGAAATGGTTACTCATCAATTGACTCTCTCATTTCTATCTCAGCCATATAATCATTCTCATGTCATTACATGTATTCAAGAAATCAGTTCAGTTTATGATATTCAGTTCACGTATCATGTTTCAGAATCAGTTATGCAATCATGTTCCAACTCATGCATGTTCATAATATTATCTCAGTAATCTTTATATAGTACTCTCAGTCTAACCTGTCTCATTCGCGGATGAATTTTTTCAAGGGGAAGATAATGTAACACCCTGTATTTTTGGGCTAGTCTATGAACCGTCATTCTAATGTGTAAAATCTATAATACAAATGATTTCTATGTGAATATAAGTTTAATTATATTTATCGTCATGTTTGATGTGCTTTTAAGGTGAAAAATGTTCATAAGAATCACTTAGAGCGAAGTTGAACTAAGAACCTTAGATTTATCAAAAATTTAGGGTTTAATTCTTCAAGGGTCTACTTTGAATGTGTATGAATTTTTATATACATGGAGTTTTGTAGATAAAGGCCCACCAAATTGTATATAATTGAATTATCTTTCAAACAATACCAATTTTTCCATAATCTGATACACGAGAGAAAAGTTATGGCATTTTTCGGGAGAGGCAGTATGCCGACACAATTGGGATGCGATGCGTCGGTCATCGACACAATGGAAACCGCGTCACTGAACTTTTTCACATGCTATTTCAGTTCCTAAAGGGTCTAGAGGCACTTTGGTCACTTCTCCTCACCCAAATCCGCCCATAACACTTAATTTCAGCCCCCACAAGTATTAGATACATTATTTTTCATATTTTTCTCTCCAATAAAACCCTAGCTCCCTTAAGAACACCAAGAACTTCATCAAATTCTCTTCAAGAAAAGCAAAAACTCAAGTTTCCCAATTCAAGAAAGCTTTCAAGATTGTGTTTCTCCTTTAAGATTAAAGCTTTAAGTATATCGGAGTTCATCCATGGTTCCTCTTTCACCCATGGAGCCTAAAATCCTTTTATTTCAATTAAAGAATGAATTTTCAATCATTATATTATTTTAAATATCCAAGAAAGATTGAATTGCATGTTTTCATGGTGATTTTAATTAATTTCATCCCATGTGTGATTCCACGCAAGATTTTTAATTCCTCATGCCATGAGTTTGAGCTTCCTATGCTTTATTCTAGTGAATTCCATGATAGATCCTAAATTCATGATTTTTAGCAATATTCTCATGTTTTAAATTCATGTTTTCCGCATGTTTGATGAAATTCCCATATCATGTTCAATCAATTTCAAGATGAATTCCCAAGTTATGAATTTTCCATGTTACTCTATTGTTCACCCATGTTTACGGCATTCTTAGGTTCAAGCTATAATCTTTACATGTTTTGATGAAACGCCTATGTCCTATTTCAAGCAAATTTCATGTAAATCCCCCAATTCACTATTTTAGTTATGTAATCATACTATGCTCCCATATTTAAGATATTTCCATATTCAATTTCATAATCCCCATGTGTTTGATGAATTGCCCGATGTTGAAGTATTAATCTCCATGTGTTTGATGAAATTCCTAAGTGATGGGTTTCTTTGAATAATGCTTTCTCATTATGGATTTGAAGCTTTAGTATGTCCTATTGTTATTGTTATCAAGTCCTGGGGTTATGAATATCTGAAATTTAGCTGTTTACATAAGTTTCAGTATCTACAGAATGATTTTAGTTATTCCTTGAGCAATATCATTCATTCAGTAATATGGTTAGTTGTGAGTCCAATTAAGCTTATCTAAATCCAGATTTAGTTCCAGGATCAATTTACACATTAATAGTTACCTCAGAATCTGTATGCACTATTATTTTTAGAATACCATGACCTGAGCTTATACGTTATTGGTTATTAGTGCATGCACCAGTTAGTAATCTGAGTCAGTCCAGTTGGGAGTAGGATTCGGCACTGAGCTAACCCAGGGATGGGGTCATTACTGCCAGCATAGGGTTTGACCCTTAGTAGCAATCCCTGAGTTACAGAACGATGTAGCCAACATAGGTTTGAGATATCTTCCTGCCAATTTAGGGTTGACACATATCTCATAAATTTCCTTCTAGTATAGGGTTCTCCTTACTCCTTTGGGACACCAGTTTAGTGGATCCACACAGCCAGCGTTAGTACTCGTGGCACGGTACTGACACCCTTCAAATTGGGGTATAGGTTGGACCCCGATTAGTTCATATTGGGGCTTGTCGGTTAGATGATACCTACCATAGTCTCAATTACAGTCTCAGTTCAGTATTCAGTTCAGAGTTCAGTTTCTAGTTTGCTTGACCATAGCATACAATTATCAGTTATTCAGCTATCAGTATTTTTGTATTTCAGTTTATAGACTATTTTATAATCTTTTTATACACTTGGTCTTGCATTCTCAGATAATACAGTTTATATGCATTCATGTTCGGTCATCTCATATTGTTCAGTTAGTCCTTGTCTCATATGCATAGTACTCCATAATTTCAGTCCAGTCATTCAGACTAAGTATAATCCTATCTTACATGACCAGTATTCAGCTATCAATCATTTAGTTAATCAATTACGCTTAGTATATGTCACATTTGGTTTTGTGTGTTTAGGTATTTATGCCTAGTATAATTGTATATTCAGATCCTCGAGGTATGTTAGTCTCTATTACGTAGTTAAATACTCAGTATTCATACAGTCTCCATGTTCTACCATATCCTAGCTTCAGTTCTACTTATATCATTAAAGTAAAGTTTTACAGAAACTAAGTGTAGAGATTCACCATCTTATTAGGGTATGTTTGTCACCCAAGCTTTAAGATATTTCAGTTTTCAATTTATTCCAGCCTATTGGTGAGTCTACTTATATTTACCATGCATGTTTTAAGATTACATATGAAATCAATTTTACTTATTACATTCACCCCTGCATACTCAGTACATTCCAGAAGTACTGATCCACATATGTTCAGTACTTATAGTATTCCCAGTCTTGCATATACTCTCATCCAATTATTTCATGATATTTAGTTAGTATTATCATGCACATGAACCCAAGCATATCATCCTAACCTCACCTAGCATACCAGTACATTCAAAGTACTGACGCATACTCTTTGTTTGCGCTATGATGTCTCATATCATAAGTTCGGACGCTCAGGTTCCTGACTGTACTTAGTCAAATTCAGTTGATCAGCAGCACTGATAGTAGTGAGTCCTCATCCATCGAGGATATGAATTTTATTCAGTTAATATATTATTTCAGTATTTCAGTTATTTCATATAGTAATTGCGAGTTAGTTGGGGCCTATCCCATCAACTCTTTTATTTCAGATGTTTAGAGGCTTTTAGACACTATCAGTTAGTAGTTATTCTACAAATGTATTCAATTTTGATTAAGTTTTATGAACCTTATGGCATTTTCTGATTTCTCCCGCATATATATTATAGTATTATTATTCCGTGCTCACAACAGGTACCATTCATGGGCCAGCTTATGGTTCTTCAGGGTCGTAAGCACCGTGTGACGCCCAAAGTGTAGTCTCGAGGCATTACAAACTTGGTATCAGAGATTAAGGTTCTAAACTATCCTAGGGAGTCTGAAAGTTGCAGCAAGTAGAGTCTTGTGCATGGGTGTGTAGCACGCCACACTTATGGATAAGAGGCTTTGAGGAATTTTTAGAAAAAAGTTCCCTTCTTTTAGTGTTCTTATCATGTGAGTGAGCATGTTCTCAAGTTAAACTCTCTGGATAATTCCAATATTTTGTTCATTTACAAAATATGCTTCCTAGAAAGACTAATGAAAAAAAATAAAAATCAACCCGCACCTCCTCCAGTACAAGAAGATCACCTGAATGAGCATGTATCTCACGTCGAATTTAGAGCTGCTTTTGCTACCTTAGATTATTCATTAGTTGGTCAAAATAATATGCAAGCTATTATCTTTTCTAGGATTTTAGTTCATACTCAGCTGAGTGAGAGAGGGAAGCATAGGAAGAAAAAAAAGAATAAGAGGGCCAGAATAACTAGTTTTAAGCCTAGGTCAAGGGGTAGTAACCGCTCCCAATTCTTTCAAAAATTCTTATCCCTAGATCCATCTTCAGCCAATGCGCCAATGCTTAAGTTTAAAAATGATAGTCGAGATAGAGCACCAGGCTCTAAGTCACAAGGTAGTGGGAAGGGTTTTCATACTAATCCGCTTTGCGAAAAATGTGGTAAGAATCATAAGGGTATGTGTAGAGCCAACAATGATGTATGTTTTGGGTGTGTCAAGCCAAGCCACAGAGTCAGAGATTGCCCAAAGAGTGGTCAACAGGATCGGTGCAACCATCCTCTAGTTTCATCCAATCACCTGACTCAGCAGGGTATTGCCGCTTCCAGTTCTAATAGTGGTTAGTGTCAGAATAGGTTAGATGCAATTCAGTCCCAAAAGGATCGGGAACGTTCTCTCAATGTGGTTATGGGTACGTTACCGACCATTCATTTACATGTTTATGCCCTGTTAGATCCTGGAGCTTCTCTTTATTTTGTAACCCCCGGTGTAGTTGTCAAGTTCAGTGTTAGTCCCAAAAACCTTAGCAGAGCCCTTCTCCGTGTCTACCCTAGTGGGTACATCTATCCTAGACAGACGGGTATACAAAATTGCCCGATTATAGTATCCCAGTAAATCACTTCAAATGATTTTAGAAATTGAGTAGTTCAATTTCAGTTTCTCAATGAACTAGTCAGTAAATGAAAGGGTAGTACCTCAGCTCTTAGGAGTCAGATGTGATTTCAGCTTCCTTCTCAGAATCCTATGACAACATATGATCTAGAGTTAGAAGTATGAAACCAGGAGTTTAGCAAAAGTAGTAGAGTTGGGATGGTGTTATCTGAAGTTGAGCAGATTATATATTTCATGGGACTAGTCATGTAAAAGGTGAATCAGTAGGCTTGAAGAAGTGTATACAAGAATTTGAGTTTGTTGATTCGAAACATGTGTTATGGATGTGACATTTTTAGGCTGTGATGAAAGTATTATAGTTATTAAAGAATTGGGGATATCCATGTTATGTGTTAGGATCTAAGTTTGAATCCTTGAATGTTGAACTAATAGAAGGAAAAGTTGAGAATTCTAAGTTAGTCAGTTCTTAAGTTGTTACACGATGGATTTTGGGCTATGGAAAGTTAAGAGTTCTATCTTAGAAGGAAGAATCAGCAGTAGGGTTTTACACTTTCAGATGCAGTCTTTCAGGGTGAGTTTGGTGTTTATAAGTATTGTTATATCTTGGAGTCTAGAGTAAAATGGTTTCAGTACAGTTTAGAGATGTTGGTTAAGTAGTCCACAAACTTATAATGATGGCTTTAAGCTAAGGGGGATATGGTACAACAAGTGACCAAGTTAGGCTCTCAGATTACAGTAGTGATACCAGTGTGTTGTAGAACAACACTAGGGAGGGGAATGCCCGACCCATGCTGATTTCAGTATTTTTACTTTAGTTATTATGATCTCTACTTATGCCTTACATATCATCTCTATGATCATAGCTCATATTCGTGCACCTTCCATAGAATCATGTACGATTCCAGTCCCTTGTATGAGGAGTTCCAGTTTGCTCAGCAATGCGAATCATGTTCAATGAATTCAAAAATTCCAAACTCAAGTCATACAGCTCATGACTCATGGTTAGATGATAACTTCCACAGTTACAGTTTCAGTATTCAGTATTTAGTACAGAACTCAATTTAGTTCTACCAATCATTACTTACAGTTATCAGAAATTCAGTCCTTCCGCTTCAGACTAATTCAAATAGATGATATATGCTTGGTATTGCAAGTTCAGTACTTACAGTACTCCCAGTTTTTCATATACTGTCATCCAGTTATTTCATGATATTTAGTTAGTATTCTCATGCACGTGAACCCATGCATATCAGCCTAACCTCACCTAGAATACCAGTACGTTTAAAGTACTGATGCATACTCTTTCTTTGTGCTATGATGTCTCACATCATAGGTTCGGACACTCAAGTTCCTGACCGTACTTAGTCAGATTCAGTTAATAAGTAGCAGTGATAGTAGTGAGTCCTCATCCTTCAAGGATATGACTTTTATTCAGTTAATATATTGTTTCAGTATTTCAGTTATTTCAGACAGTATTTGCGAGTTAGTTGGGGCCTATCCCATCAACTCATTTATTTCAAACGCTTAGAGGCTTTCAGACACTATCAGTTAGCAGTTATTCTATAGATGTATTCAGTTTTGATTCAGTTTTATGAAACTTATGGCATTTTCAGATTTCTTCTGCATATATATTCTAGTATTATTATTTCATGCTCACAACAAGTACCAGTTAAAGGTTAGCTTGTGTTCCTTCGAGGTCGCAAGCACCGTGTGATGCCCAGGGTGTAGACTCGGGGCATTACATATGTAGATCATACCGACCTAAAGGTACCCACGTGCTTTATGTGTCCGACTAGCCCTAACAGAAGGGCCCCAGTTCATGTTAGCCACATGTACTGAGGAATGGATAAAGACACCTAGGCGATAGCCGTAAAAAATATAATGTGTATTCAGACACATGGTCACATTGACCCCCAACGTCGGCAAATGTGGTTTCCGGTGTTGGTCCCCCCAGGAGCACACCTTCTCGGTGAGCTACACAATTCCTTTTATGCCTAATTTAACATAATTTGCACATATACCATCCATTAACCAGGGAGTCATTTTAAGGTATTTACCAACTTGGTACCATCATACCAATATACTTGAAAGCTATTTCATTTATGCCAAACCAATCCATATAACCATTAGACTCCCAAGTTCCATTTAAAATATGAAACCATGGCTACCAAGGCATTCCAAAAATCCATTATTTTATCAAGTAATCCTTTAATGAAATGAAATATTTTCAAAAACAAGTTAGATTATGCAAATATCCATATTCAAGATCAAGTCTACAATGTGGGTTAAGTTTAATGTCATTATCAAGCCAAAATTTCATTAATTTTGGTGAAACCCATGTCACTCATTTTAATCATTCTAACAATCCACCAATTTATCCCCAAAACCATAAATTAAAGCATGAAAATCCATTTAAAATATGAGAAAAGTAATTCAAGTAATAACAACCAAAAACCATCAACCCAATTTCAAACTTATTAATTAAAATATGTAAATAATCAATAAATTGATGCCACAATGTAAAATTCAAGTTAAGAAAAGAGAAATATGTCTAAAATATAGAAGGAGTTGAAGAGAAATTGAAGCTTAGACCCTGAATGGTAAAATCATTGTAAAACTCTTGAATTGTTTTGGTTTGGGGGTTAAAGAGAAAAAGTGTGGTGTTTGATCTTGACAACTGAAGGGAAAAGGTTCATCTAAGTGTTTTAAAGTCGTTTAAGGGATAAAGGACCAAAAGGCCCCTCACCCTGAGTAGAAAAAAATAAAATTGGATGAAATTAACATAGCAGCATGTCACACTGCTATCATGGAGGGTAGTCTCTATGCCACACTCATATCCGAAGCATAAGTGGCATGGCATACCACTAGCGCTGACCCTCACTGCCTCAAGGTCCCAAAATGGCCCCAAACCCATTCCAATAATTTCAAAACTTTTCCATAACACCCTTTTAACACCCCTCATCATAATTCAAGTAAAAAATTAACGTTATGTACACAGGAGGATAAAAAATAAATTGGTTAAATTTAACAGGGTTTTACAGATATCATTGATGATTGTTTGATATCCATTTCAATTAGACATAACTTATGAATAGCTCTTCATATTCATTACTAATCAGGTACTTGAACCTTTGCCAAGATTTTATGAAGTGTTATGTCGGTGCTCTTTCAAAGGATTTGTATCAATATCATGACTATCCTTATCATTAGCAATCATAGATGCATCTATAAACTATATAATAATAATCAGTTCACATAACAGGAGAACGGGCCCATATTCACCTTTTTATATATTTCCAAACTTTATAGAATACAATCCCAACTTTATCCGGTAGAATGATCAATTCATTGTGAGAACAAGCAGCAAAAAAGAATTTGTGAAGAACTTTCTATTTCTTCAATATATAACCACATGAATTTGTAATTATTTTTGCATCACATTTGAACCGGGACGGTCAACTGTCATGCCAACTAATATTTATTTCAGTAAACTTTTAAATTAATATTGCATGTGATTCTATCATCATGCACATATTTGTGCATTAAAAATAGGAGGAAAAGGGCAGTCAAACTTGTACATAAATAAATATAACCTTCTTCAATTGTTGTATTATGAAGATCTAACATCTTTCCATTATTTATAATTTTAATATAATTTATTTTTGGCCAATGTCCATGAAACTTAATAATTTTCTTTTGAGAATTACTACAATCCTAGTATGAACAATTTCATTCCTCCGGATAGTAACACTTATGCTCTTTTGGAGCTCTCAATTAATTTTATGTACTACCATATATTTTACACACTGTTCATATGGTGAACATATCCTTCAAGGAGAAAATCATATACCTACAATCACTATCTTAAAACATTATAGGCAAGACTGGTTTCTTGATTATACTCATTGATGATTCATGATAAAGATACCAAAATATTTATGGCATACTATAAGTATGTGATCAATGACTGTTTATGTTAAAAATAAAACTTTTCTTTACTTTTCTTAGACCTCCCGTAGAAGTGAGATGTAATATTTATCCAATCATGCATGAGCATGTCCTTATTCACAATTGTTATCAAATCTTAACATATTTATTTCAAGAATGACTGAGCATCAACGAATGAAATATAATCATATGTACATGCTTCATAAATTTTTATTAGAAGCTTATTCTCATGCCATGAAATTTATTATATTTACATGGTAGACCTTAACATCATTTTGAAAGGTCAAGTGCACCATCACTATATATTCTATTATTTTGATGGAGGATTTATAAAACTTTTATCAAATTAGGTCGCACGACAATCAACTGCCTAATGACGTTTCATACCATGCCCATTAGTGGCAAAAATTACCTTCACCTTTTGAGGATCATTTGAGAACTCATAATGTTCTTCAAAATCTTATATATATAGATGTGTGTGTGTGCACGTTCATGCGTTCATGTGTGTATGCGTCTCTCTCTGTGTCTGTTGTGTAATACTCAATGTGCACATATTCGGGATGGAAAAATCAGTCTTGCCAACTTATGAACTTATTTGTATAATTCCAAGTTTTCCATGGCATATGAGTTTTACTTAGTAAATTTCAGATTTACTATAACATGAATAAATTTTCAAGTTTACTATTTTGGAGTATATTTCATGATATTTCATCAAAATTATTCTACCTCTTCTAACTGTGTTACTCCTATCACATTCACTTAGAGAATGAATTTATAGTTTTAACAATCAAAATTTTCATTCTCCAAACAATAAAATATAATCTTGTCTTAAGACTATCAAATTATTATAGCTTAGAATCTCTGTCATGATCCAAAAACTAAGGGTCATGATGGCACTTATCACGGATAAGCCTTGATAGGTGAGCCAATCACCTAAATTGATATGTAAATAAAAAATCATAACCCAAACCCAAAGGCGAGACTTCTAGAATGAAGTCCAATAATTCATGCACATTAATAGCGAAAGTCTGAATATCAAACATCCTATAAAACATCCCAAAATCTGATCTCACAGTGTAAGAATAATGTAAATATATCTCAAAGTTTGAAAAATACAACTGGAAGTACAAGAAACTACAAGTCTATATCAGAATCCAAAATAAGACATAAACTAAATAGGATAGATCTAAGGTCAGCTCTAAAAGCATATAGCGGCCACTACCTCAAATGTATCACAAATTTGTACATGAACTCAGCTGGCACGCGATGCACTCGTACCTGGATCTATACCAAAAAGTCATAGTAGGAGTGAGTACAGTCCACTTGTACTCAATAGGTACCATAGGTCAACTAAGAAAAGTAAAAAATAAGGTATATAAGTGCACACTATGAGCACGTCACTTGCAAGCAGAAAATGTCCCAAATGGTAGCTCGCACCATCTCTACTAACAGTTCAAAATATATCACATAAACCAGATACAAGAATGAAAAGGAAATACAAAATAGATAAATATCAAATCAAACACAAAAGCACAACACTGAATATGTATAATGTATAAAATGCAATGAGGGTCATAATGATGATGATATGATAGGTCTGAGGTTATCGCATAACCTACGTATACATCTACCGAGCATATGTGCTTTAAAGTAGGACCCATATGGGGTTTGCAACCCATATACAATCTCAATACTCAATTCCGGTCTCAATATCCATATATCTTCTCCGTCTCTTTGGCAGAGGATTTTTTAAAAGTGTCACATTTTTGTCAAAAATCAGCTTTTCCATAATGGTATCAATATCTCATGAATGAATGTATGATATAAAGATGTAATGCTCACAACCAAACCAGAATGAGGATATCAAATTCAACTAATATGTACACACATGAGCTCAAAATCCACTCAGTATGTCAATCATAAATGATTCAATATAAGACATGTACCATTACACTAAAATATACAAGCAAGGTATCATTGATATCACATTAACCCCAACTTAGGCATTTCTACCAGGAAGAAAACAATCAAATGTATACACAAGGACAATAATATCAGATAAACCCCACACGAGCCACATATAGCAATTATCATCTCGAATCACCAATAATAACAACATAGGGGCTCGCACGGGCGCACAACAATAACAACATTATTTTCTTGATTAATACTCATTCCCATAGCATGCTTTTATATCAATATTAACTATCCAGCCTGGTCTAAAAAATTTAAGCCATAACTTACCTCGTGATGCTAAAATCCAAGTCAAAAGCCCTTCACATGGAGATTTTCCCCTCTCGAACGATCTTGAAATCAACTAAATCATATGAATCTAGAAGCTACGCATTAAAAAAGCCAATGATATCTATATCGCCTATTTTTGAGTCGGGATCAAAAAGGCCCCCCAAAATGAATTTTTGAAAAAAGGGTAAAATCAAAATTTTGTATATAAACACATTACTCATGATTAAAGGAAGCCATAGGAGAAAATCCAATGAAAAAGGGATAAAAATGGGGTTTAAATAGAAAAACCATTTTAGGCCTTCTAAGCAAAAATCTCCAAAATTCACTTTCGAAACCATACTTTAATGATTTTTAGATGACGAGAATCAAAGTAGAATAATTGAAATAGTAATTTGGGGCTTACCCAAGCTTGAAAATGGAAGAATTCATCTAAAACCTCTAAAATCCAACGCTGAAAGTCTTAAAAATGGAAGAAAAATCGAGAAAAAGATCTTTTACTCTATGCCAGGTTTGACCGCTTAAGCAGCCAAGTAATGCTTTAGCAGTACCTGTGAGATACCGTCCGCTTAAGCGAACAAGGGACTACTTAGGAGGCCTCCACTTAAGCGTACAGGGCTCTGCTTTAGTGGCCTCCCAACTGGTAAGCCAAATCGCTTAAGCGACCAGCTAGCTGCTTAAGCGTCCATTGCTAAATCTACCCAATGTCGCTTTAGCAATTGCACTAGCTGGAACTTGGAAAATTTTCAAGTCTCGGCCGAACCCTTGGATTCATACAAAATCCTAAGAACATGAACGAACTACGCCACCCAATCAAATTTGATGCTACGGACTCAACGATGACATTAGATTTTCATAAAGAGGTCATTTTCACAAAATTGACCCTCAAAACCCAATTTACAATTTCCCAAACCGAGGGTTGAAATGAGATATAAAATCCATAAAATCAAATCAACCACGCTAATGATCCAAAATCAATGTTTCAAATTTGTTGGCACAGTCTATTTTTACATTGATACACAAAATAATAAATGCTGACCGAAGTCAACTATAAGGCCCTTATTACCTATAAAAACCAAAAACTCTCACAAATCACACTAAAATGCATTGGGAACCATGACAATCATCCCCACACCCTAGAAACATCACGTAGAAACTACGAGAAATGGTAAAATAGTCGAATCACATAAAAATAAATACTTTAAAAAGATTAAGTCCTTACAATAGCCACCACTAAGAACCTAGTTTGTCCTGAACTAAGGGCAAGAGAAATACCTTAATCTGTAAATAACTGGGATAACTATTATGCATGTCAGACTCAACCTTCTAAGATGTGTTATCTAAAAGATGGTGTCTCCACAAGACCTTAACCACCGAAATATCTCTAGAACATAATTATCGAACATCTCTGACTAAAATAGAGACTGGCTCCTCAGCGAAGGACAACCTCCCATCTAACTGCACCACGTCTCAACGAATGACATGAGACTTATCAAAAATATAATTCCATAGCATGGAAATATGAAAAACTAGATGAACAGATGATAAATCTGAGGGCAATTCTAACTCATAAGCTACATCCCTAATAGTTTGAAAAATCTCAAATGGCCCAATATACCTGGGGATAAACTTACCCCTCTTCCCAAACCTCATCATGCCCTTTATAGGCAAAACACGAAGGAAAACTAGATCACCCACATCAAATCTCAAGGCACGAAGTCGACGACCTGCATAGCACTTTTTCCTACTCTGAGCCACTCGAAGTCTATCCTGAATGACCAAACCTTATCTAAAGACTCCCGAAGAAAGTCGTACCTCCGTGTCTAATCTCAGAAACCTTAAACCAACCCACCGGAAAGAGATAACGTCTATGATAACGCTTAATCTACAGCTCTCGTAGGAGTGTAAAGCGGTCGTTAGCAAATATAGAACCCAACTGGGTTGGGTATCGATCCCACAGGGAATAGCTTGGTCAACAAGTAAGTAAAGATTACTAGACTTTTAGTGCAAGTCTCGTAAAAAAAGGGGGGAGTCTTGTCGTGCAAGTAATGTAACCAAAATAAGATCTAAAAACGACAATTGCAACGTAAAAAGAGAAAGAATGTTTTGGTGAGATGTAAACAATGAGAATTGAGAAGTTGGGGTTATGTCCACCTTCTGAGGTATACGTCTCTATTGGCTATGAGTGTGTAGAATTCTGACATGCAATTGCTTATAGAGGATTGTAGTCGATGGTAAATCCAAGCATCTCTCGACCTAAACAAGGACTATTTCACTTTAACTCTCTCGAGCTTAAAGCGTATCTAACGGTACGAATTCTCCAAGAGGTTAGTCCAGTTACGGCACTAGCATTTTAATAGGAAAGGGTGTCCTACTACCTTGACATTATCTCTTTTCCAGACAAATAACTTTTCTCTCGAACAAGTTAAATGTTAGACTGGCGTATTCTTGCGTTTGCAACCGCAAAGAATGTAGATTAAGATGAAGAGAATAATGATATAAGCAATATACGTGCCTTGAACTCACAAACTCACAGCAATAGATAGTAACTCATTCGGCTTCCATAACCCCAACAGAGAAGTTTAGTTACCCATGAATGCGAAGGAGATCACGCTTGACATTGTTGTTATACCACAAGATTGATTAATTTCGTGTAGCGTAAGTGGTAGGCGTGAGGCGTGAATTCCTTAGCAAAGTAACGATTCTCTTGTTGCGGAAATTAAGAATAGATTAATGGAAGAAGAAAACTAGAATTAATAGAAAGATTAGAAGAGTTTTAGAATTGTTTTTAGTGTAGAATAATAGAGGAATAGAAGATGAGAGGGATGGAAGGAAGTATTGTGTTCTCCCTCCTTCCTCCCTCCTTATTTAAAATCTCTAGCATGATAGGGTATTTATAATACCCATATCCTACTCCTACTAGATAAATAAAATATCTAACCAAATCCTACTAGGCTAATGTAATACTTAACCCAATTGTACTAGGTTAATGTAACATTATCATAATCCAAATAAAATAATGAAATACATAACCTAATTGTACTAGGTTAATGTATCATTGTCAAAATCCAGCTTTGTGTCTGTAAGTCCCCAAAGTCTTCAGAAATGTTGTTTTAGCCCGGGACAGATTTTCCATGCTGCAGTTTTGGTCCTTAGGCGTGTAAACTTTCTTCCCTTCCTTTGTGAGCTTTCTTTTGCGTCAAGTAAGCCATAAAATGCTGATTTTTGCATCATTTATACCTGAAACTTTACTAATCATGTTCGTTAGCTCTCTTACAGGAAAAAGGACTAAAAGTGCATGAAATATATAATTTGTTCTCAAAACTAGGCTAAAATATGGGCAAAATATATTGATATAGGCACGTAAATTCGCCTATCATCAACACCCCACACTTAGAGCTTTGTTCGTCCTCGAACAACATATCATGTCCTTCTAAGCATCAACTTAAGGTTTTTACAGAATCAACACAAAACATTTATTAAGACAAGCACAACGATTATCAACCAAGAGTAGCTTTCCGATTATAAGTAGAAACAATTTAACCTCAAGTATAGACTCGTGATGGTGATCAACTCGCATGCAAACGTTAAGGTACAAGGAATCATATATAACTACCCAAAACTTATCAACCATGTGTGTCTCACCATATAGTACCCATAATCACTCACAAATATAGCATATTTTTCAAACATGGGTATCAAAATGTCCTTGCTCTCACTCTCACAAAGAATTCATATGTAGCGACTGATGACCATAGTCTTGCCCTTAATGTAATACTCTACTAAATGTTGGAATGTTAAGATTAGGATCAAGTAGGTCTTTTGATGGTTGTAATGTAGGCTAAGGGACGGGTAGGACTATTTTGGCCAAGAATAGTGACTAGGTTCCTAAGCGCTTTAATACATCACTTTGTATCATTGACACTTTTTTCTTTCAACCTTTCTTCTTTCTTTTTTCTACCACCCTTGTTCTCCTGTTTTTTCAATTTTAAGCACAACTCACTTTTCAGCTTTCTTTTCCTTTTTCTTTTCACAACATACCTCTTATGATAGCATTTTTTTTTTTTCATAACACATTCAAGAACCATTCCAATTTATAGCATTATACTCACCCAATTTCCTTTTATGTTGTCACATGACTTTTTCACTTTAAAGCACTTAGGAATTTTGGGATCAAATTACGGTCTTGAAAGAAATGGATTAGGCTTACATACAAGGTTGTCAAAGAAATAGGCTAAAGGCTCAAAAGGGTTAACTAGGATGATGTCCATGGGTAGGTAAAACTGAAGGTAAACATGTATAGGTTGCCAAAGAAATGCCTAAATCATATCCTAAACTTACACTCCTTATTTTCGCTTTGCATACATACCAGGCAAGTTCTAGCATCAGCCACATACATAGAATATACTATTATCTCACACACACAAGGCACATGGTCGACTTGATTGGAAGTAATATAGACTCTCGACCCAACAAGTGAAGGAATTGAATCACACAATATCACATATTGAGTCACAACTAGAGCCTAAACGTCTCAATAGTCACAATTGTAGCACATACTCTTGTTATAATCTCATGCTGCCTATCAAAATAATTTTATGCGAAGCTAGAAAAAATTTACTACTAAAAAAAACAAAACGAAACAAAAATGAAACAAAAGCAAACAAACATAGATGCGAATAGAGAAGTATAGCATGCAATACCACCACCCCACACTTAGTCGGGACACTGTCCTCAGTGGAAAATAAATACGAGGAACCTGGTTGGTCGGACTTATCCTCTATGTCTGGGGTCATACCCCTTGCATTGGAATCATCATCAGAGTCGTCATCCTCAGAAGTTCCTCATAAGTATCCCACTTAATTCCAAGCATGAGTCGAGGTATTTGCAGCGAGGAGGGTTCTCCTTGGTCCTTGCGACCTCTTTTCTTGCTCTTTTGGGAAGTGGTAGCCTTTTCTTTTCCTTGTCTTGCTTTGGGTGCCATTGTACCTGAGACTTGAAATAGTGTTAGTGGTAGCACAATATCAATGGATACAATCTATGCACAAGCAGTAGGGGTACCACCCCACACTTAGTTTGTTGCTACAAATTAGTGAAGTGAAAGTGGTCGATTACTTAGACTTCATCGACATGCGTTTTAGGAGCTATATTCCAACGAGAAAATCAGAGATATATCACTTCTTGCAATCTTTGCAATACTTTCATGTTAGGTATATCAAGACTTCTTCATAGGGATTACATCATGGTATAGTTTCTATCAATAATCACAATCTCCTATGTCGGTAGGCAACTATAAGTCTTATTCCGATGAGCGAGACATCCCAACATGTAAGTATTCAAGTGACAAGAGCATGCAATGTTCATGACTATAGCAATTCCGCAAGTAGTATAACAATGCATCAAAATCAATTTCTAGTTGGAAACAAGTTAAGAGTATCCTAACGTTCATGTTCACTCACTTGGTTTTGTATCAACAATTCAAACACATTAACAACACCAATATTTCTTCAAGATGTAGCAATTCATAATAGACATAGCAACGTAGCACTTACGAAAAATAGATGAAGAACAAGAGAGTACTTACGTGATTGAAGCCTTTGGAGATGTTCTTGTGAAGTGGGAGAGCAAAAAGAAAAGTTTTGAGATGATTTGGAGAGTATATGCGGCGCCTAGGTCAAGTTTTCAATGTATTTGTGTTTCAAGACTAAGTCTCCTTTATATAGGAAGAGAATGGGTCAGGTTTTGACCCATTTACAATCGGTTTTGGAGACAAAAATTCTACATATGCGGCGCATAATGATTGGCATAGATATGACATATGCGGCGCATTGTCTACGGCATAATTGGACATATGCGCCGCATAGTCTATGGCATTTGTAGACATATGCGCCGCATAGTCTATGGCATATGAGATACTGAGACCAAATGCCATAGCATAGGCGGCGCATAGTGAAAAGCATACCTAGGAATAGGCGGCGCATAGTGTATAGCACACTAGATTCCGAGACCTTAGGCTATAGGATAGGTTGTGCATCGTTCTTGGCCTAGTTTTACCAAGGCTTAGCCTTCCTCGAAGCCTATTTTGGCGTGATAAAGGCTCAATCCATAGCCTTATGCATCACCCTTCCTAACTTACCAACTTTACCATACAATGCGTCCAAATCGTCAATTGAAATCAATCTCCTCGTTGACTACTTCTTGCACCTATATTTGCTCAAAAACAATAAAAACGATTATAACGATGGGTTGCCTCCCATCAAGCGCCTTAGTTTTGGTCGTGGCACGACTCTTATTTTTGGATTTTTATTTATCAAAAGCAAAACACATACTAGAACAAAATGAAAAATGAAAAATGATAAACGATAAATGAAAAATGATAAACGATGGGTTGCCTCCCATCTAGCGCCTTATTTATTGTCGTAGCACGACATGGTTACCTCAAGTACTCAGACTTCGTCGAGGTAAATAGAGGATCGTTTTCTAAAAGGATTTAGACGACAATGAGGCTTACCTGTGGGCATGCGATCTTCTTCGAGATGGCTCATACATTTCCCCGGAGAGTCACCAATTATATCATCAATAGTCCAATCCATAGCTCTCTTGTATCTCTTCAGAGCAGAGATGAGAGCTTCTACGTGCTATTCACTTAAATCATCTGCACTCTCCGGAAGTATATTTCTACTTTCCAAGAACACATACCTTAGATAATCGGGGAGCTCTTGCGATTCTAGTGTTGGTGTCTCGTCAATGGGAGTCTTCGCTGTTGGTTGATTCTTGGGATCACAATCCGGTTGCTTAGGAGTATAAGACTCTATTTCTGTTAGAGCACCCATAAGTTCTTCATAATCTTCATTATCCTCATGCTCAACTTTCAGTGGCGCAGCAGACAATGGCTCAACAGTAGGCTGTTTCTCTATAGATAATGCTTTCATATCCTCATGATGAACATCAGCTACAGATAACTCATTCATATCGCTGGGCTGCTTCATGGCTTTGCATATATCAAAGCGGACCACTTCGTCATTAATTCGAAACAAAAACTCATTATCTTTCATGTCAATAAGCACACTTCCAGTTGCGAGGAAGGGGCGTCCCAAGATTATGGGAACGTCAGAATCCACCTCACAATCCAGAATAACGAAGTCTGCAGGAAAGATAAATGAAGATACCTTCACCAACACATCATTCAAGATACCCACAGGTCCTTTTACCGACCTATCAGCCATCACGAGCCTCATATTGGTTGGTGTTGGATCTCCTAGACCCAACTTCTTGTAGACGGATAGTGGCATCAAATTGATGCTAGCACCCAGATCGCACAATGCCTTAGCAAAATTCATAGATCCAACCGTGCAAGGAATAGTGAAAGCACCAGGGTCTGCCTTCTTCTGTACTAAGGACCTTGTGGCAATTGCACTGCAATGATGAATATTATCTGTCGGCTCATAGCTTACTGCCCTCTTCATTGTCAAAAGGTCCTTCATGAATTTAGCGTACCCAGGCATTTTTTCTAGCGCCTCTACCAACGGAACATTAATGGTCAGCTGCTTCAACATGGTCATGAATTTGCTGAACTTTGTATCATCCGCCACCTTCTTCAATCTTTGAGGAAAAGGTGGTGGTGGGTATGGAATTGTTCTTTCCACGGCTTTCTTCTCCTCTTTCTTCCGTTTTTCAGATTTTTTAGGTTGCAAATCGTGAGGGGTGACGTTATGGACGTCAGGATCAGCTGCTGCGGCATCTTCCCCTTTCGCCTTATCATCGATTTCCGCTTCTTCGTCAACCACTTTCTTGCCTTTTCCTGAAGTTTCCAGCACCTTACCGCTTCTGGTAGTGATGGCCATGCATGACCCATCATTCCTTGGGTTTTGCACAGTATCACTAGGTAGAGTGCCAGCCTTTCTTTGATTGAGTGTTGCTGACAGTTGGCTCAATTGCTGCTCTATTTGCTTCATTGAAGTGGAATGAGAATCAACTAGTTGTTTCATGGAGGACAAATCATTAATTACCTCAGTAACTCCCGCGCTCGTTGCTTCCACTCCTTTCAATAATTTAGCCATCATGTCTTCCATACTTCCAGAATTAGATGTGGTGGTATCACGTCTACCAGGGGGAACGTACAAACCACTCTTTTCATTGTTTTTCTTCCAACTACCTTGGTCTTTGCTTCCATATTTATCATAATAGTTCCGACCTTGGTTTCCTTGGGTATTCCCACGGAAACCCCCCTGATTGTTCAAGTAGTTGGCCTCCTCTTCCGAATCAGATTCATCTGTTCCTTTTAGCACCACAGCTTTCACTTTTTCGGTCTTCCCTGATAATAAATGCTTTGTAAGAAGATCCATTTGTGTTTTCATGTGCGCCATATCTTGATCACGTTCTTCTTCTCTTCTCCTTTGGTCTGCAGTCATGCCAATAGATAAAGTGGGGCTTGCTACCTCAGAATCCCTGGTATGCCAAGCTCTACTTTGTTTCGTCATACGATCTAACATATTGCTTGCTTGACCAAAGGTGAGGTCCATAAAAGATCCTCCAGCTGCGTTATCCACCACTGGCTTAGTTATTGAATTCAAGGCTCTATACAATATCTCCATGAGGTGAACATTAGTCATGTGATGGTTTGGGCATCTCGCTAGCTTTGTCTTGAACCTCTCCCATGTTTCATGAAGAGCTTCAGTGGGAAGCTGACGAAAGTTGCTGATTTCATCTCTCAATTGTGCCCTTTTGGAAGGCGGAAAGAATCTTTCTAGGAAAGCGTCTCTCAATTGCCTCCAATTTGTAATTGAATCAGGAGTCAGCCCATTCAACCATAGTGTTGCCTCCCCAGACAGAGACAATGGAAATAGACGTAATCGAATTGCATTCTGACCAACACCAGGATTGTCAAAAGACTTGCATGTAGAAATAAAGTTGATGAGATGCATATTCGGATCATCGCCTGCTAATCCACCAACAATCCCTTGAGTTGCAATAACTGAATCATGGTGCTTGTGATGTTGAACTTCGCTCCGGGAGCTAATGGTGGTGGAATTATAGCTCCAGTGGCTCCGGCACCATCAAGATCATCATCATCATCGTCGAAAGCTGGATGCATAGGTTGGTGATCATATCTATACCGAGCTTGTCGACCTCTTCTGTTGGCAGGTGTTATGATTTCAGCATCACGCCTAGGGTTTAGTAACTCATCATCACCTAAATCCTCATCGTCAGGATTTGGTGCTCGTGCAGGGTTATCAATGTTCTGCTGTTGAACCTGGGCTGCGGCAAGGGCAGCCAATCTTGCTTGTTCCTGTTGAGCAGCCATCCTTGCGATTTCAGCTTGTGCTTCCATTCTACCAATGCGTTGTGGTTCAGGATTGCTTGGTAATAACGGTTGACCAGAACTTCGAGTATGGGGCATGCACTAAAATAAAAACCTGCAGTAGACAAAAACAAAAACTAAAAGTAAAAGTACGAGAATCTTTGACCAAAGGGTCTAGTAATTTTCACGAACTTAATTGACACTTGTATTCCCCGGAAACGGCGCTAATTTTTGATAACGCTCAATCTACAGCTCTCGTAGGAGTGTAAAGCGGTCGTTAGCAAATATAGAACCCAACTGGGTTGGGTATCGATCCCACAGGGAATAGCTTGGTCAACAAGTAAGTAAAGATTACTAGACTTTTAGTGCAAGTCTCGTAAAAAAAGGGGGGAGTCTTGTCGTGCAAGTAATGTAACCAAAATAAGATCTAAAAATGGCAATAGCAACGTAAAAAGAGAAAGAATGTTTTGGTGAGATGTAAACAATGAGAATTGAGAAGTTGGGGTTATGTCCACCTTCTGAGGTATACGTCTCTATTGGCTATGAGTGTGTAGAATTCTGACATTCAATTGCTTATAGAGGATTGTAGTCGATGGTAAATCCAAGCGTCTCTCGACCTAAACAAGGACTATTTCACTTTAACTCTCTCGAGCTTAAAGCGTATTTAACGGTACGAATTCTCTAAGAGGTTAGTCCAGTTACGGAACTAGCGTTTTAATAGGAAAGGGTGTCCTACTACCTTGACATTATCTCTTTTCCAGACAAATAACTTTTCTCTCGAACAAGTTAAATGTTAGACTGGCGTATTCTTGAGTTTGCAACCGCAAAGAATGTAGATTAAGATGAAGAGAATAATGATATAAGCAATATACGTGCCTTGAACTCACAAACTCACAGCAATAGATAGTAACTCATTCGGCTTCCATAACCCCAACAGAGAAGTTTAGTTACCCATGAATGCGAAGGAGATCACGCTTGACATTGTTGTTATACCACAAGATTGATTAATTTCGTGTAGCGTAAGTGGTAGGCGTGAGGCGTGAATTCCTTAGCAAAGTAACGATTCTCTTGTTGCGGAAATTAAGAATAGATGAATGGAAGAAGAAAACTAGAATTAATAGAAAGATTAGAAGAGTTGTAGAATTGTTTTTAGTGTAGAATAATAGAGGAATAGAAGATGAGAGGGATGGAAGGAAGTATTGTGTTCTCCCTCTTTCCTCCCTCCTTATTTAAAATCTCTAGCATGATAGGGTATTTATAATACCCATATCCTACTCCTACTAGATAAATAAAATATCTAACCAAATCCTACTAGGCTAATGTAATACTTAACCCAATTGTACTAGGTTAATGTAACATTATCATAATCCAAATAAAATAATGAAATACATAACCTAATTGTACTAGGTTAATGTATCATTGTCAAAATCCAGCTTTGTGTCTGTAAGTCCCCAAAGTCTTCAGAAATGTTGTTTTAGCCCGGGACAGATTTTCCATGCAGCAGTTTTGGTCCTTAGGCGTGTAAACTTTCTTCCCTTCCATTGTGAGCTTTCTTTTGCGTCAAGTAAGCCATAAAATGCTGATTTTTGCATCATTTATACCTGAAACTTTACTAATCATGTTCGTTAGCTCTCTTACAGGAAAAAGGACTAAAAGTGCATGGAATATATAATTTGTTCTCAAAACTAGGCTAAAATATGGGCAAAATATATTGATATAGGCACGTAAATTCGCCTATCATCAGTCTACCATATAACGCCTCAAAGGGTGGCATCTTAATACCGGAATGGTAGCTCTTATTACGTACAAACTATGCCAAGGCTAAATGTTACTACCACTGACCCCTAAAGTCCATAACATAAGTGTGGAGCATGTCCTCTAAAACCTGAGTAGTCTGCTCAGACTGACCATTAGTATAGAGGTGAAAAGTTATGCTAAGATCAACCCGAATACCCAACTCTTTTTGAAATTCCTTTCAAAAGTGAGAAGTGAAGACTAAACCTCTATCTGATTTAATAGACATTGGTACACCATGTATACGAACTATCTCACGAACATATATACGAGCTAACTTCTCTACACTGAAGGAAACCTAAATAGCAATGAAATAAGAAAATTTGGTCAATCAATCTACGATGACCCAAACATTGTCAGAACCATAAAAAGTGCGCGTAAACCAATCACAAAGTTCATAGTGATCCATTCCCATTTCCACTCGAGAATGGATAATTTTTGAAGCAAACCACCAGTTCTCAAATGCTCGGCCTTCACCTACTATCAACATAGGCAATGAGCTACAAAGTTTGTACATCATTCCCTATGTGACCCCACTAATAGTGTTGTCTTAAATCACAAAACATCTTAGTTACTCTCGGCTGAATAAAATACATAGAAAAGTGAGCCTCCTCAAAAACCAATCTCACCCAATCACTCACTCTCGACACACAAATGCGGCCTCCAACCCTCAAAACACTATCTGAATCAAGTAAGGCTTCCTTAGCAGCTCTACTCAACACCTTATCCCGAATCACTCTTAACCTAACTATATCTAATTTATGAGTGTGAATCTGCTCTATCAAAGAATATCCACCCTCCACAATTGTCAAAACATACACAGGTGTTGAAATATCAAGCCTAACCACTTGCTTAGCCAAATACTGATCCTCTAAGGATAGAGGACTCTCCCAGGTCAAAAGATGTGCCAAGCTACCCATACTAGTTGACGTTCGGCTCAAGGCACCCGTAACCATATTAGACTTTCCCAAATGATAGAAAATAGTAAAGTCATAATCCTTAAGCAACTCAAGCCAATGATACTTTCTCATATTAAGATCTTTCCAGGTGAAAAAATACTAAAGGCTACGGTGATTCGAGCAAATTTTATAATGGACTCCGTACAAATAAAGCCTTCACAACTATAAAGTAAATACAATCGTGCAAAACTCTAAATCTTGGGTAGGATAATTCTTCTCATGGAGATTCAACTGGCATAAAGCATACATAATTAAATTGTCCTCCTAGATCAACACAACACCTAATCCAACACCAGAAGTATCACAAAAGACTATAAAGGAAATCATTTTCTGAGTCAACTTCGTCAAATGAGTCATAGTATATGAAAAAACCTCAACAAAGCACTGATAGTAGCTTGCTAAACCAATAAAAATCCAAATCTCGGTAGGAAAATTTAGCCTAGACCAATCACGAACCATTGTAATCTTGGCCAAATCAACCATGATACCATCCTTAATTACAATATGACCTAAGAAAAAGATAGGCTCCAATCAAAACTCACACTTAAAGAACATAGCATACAACTTCTCACCACTTAATCTCTGAAGCACAATCCATAAATACTCTTTATAGTCAACATCACTCTTGGAGTAACCAAGATATCATCTGTAAATACAATGATAAGGGAGTTGAGATGCAGTTGTAATACCCAGTTCATTAACTCCGTGAACTCGGCAAGGGCATTGGTCAACCTGATGTACATGACCAAGAACTCATAATGATTGAATCAAGTTTGAAAAGTTATTTTCAAAATATCTGAAGCTATAATCCTCAATTAGTGATACTTGAACCTCAATTCAATCTTTAATAACACTAAAGCATCCTGAAGTTTATCAAACAAATCCTCAATACGAGGAAAAGGATACTTATTCTTAACTGTCACCTTGTTCAACAACAAATAATTAATACACATGCATAGTCCCATTCTTTTTCTTCACAAATAAGATAGGAGCACCCCAAGATGATACACTAGGCTGAATAAATCCCTTATCCAAAAACCACCCTAAGGTGATACACTCAGCTAAATAAATCCTTTATCCGACAACTTTTACAAGTGATCCTTCAACTTCTCCAACTCTGCTGGTGACATCCTATAAGGAGGAGCATAAATGGGCTTGGTGCGCGACTTAACATTAATAGCAAAGTTAATATCACGATTCGAAGGAATACCAGGCAAATCAATAGAAAATACATCTATGAATTTATGACAGTAAAAATACAATCCAGTGGAGGCAGTAAATTGACACTAGTATTATGAATATTGGCTAAGTATGAAAAACATCCCATATCTTTCAAGTGACAAGCCTGAAAAAGAGCTATAACTCTTTTGGGACTCGAATGAAGCATACCCGTCCAAGCTATCATTGGCACATCAAACGAAGCTAAAGTCTTAGTCTTGGCATAATAGTCTGAAACAACATGTTAAGAAGATAACTTATCCATACCTAAGATGACATCAAAATCTACCATATATAGGATAATCAAATCTACTCAAGTATCATTTCTCATAAAAGTCACAACACAAGATCGGTGTGCCCAATCCACCACTAAAGAGGCTACAGTTGGATTAGATACATGGAAAGGTATAGCAAGATGCTCACTTGTAGAATCAAAACTCAGAGTGAAATATGCAGACACATAAAAGAATATCAACCCAAGATCAAATAACAAAGATGCAAATCTAAAATAAACAAGGATGATACCTATGATAACAAATCAGAAGTCTCAACCTAAAGTCTTGCAGGTATAACATAGCACTATCCATGCCCACCACCAGACTGAGTAGCCCTACGATCACCACTACTACCTCTACCTCGCACACTTTAAGTAGAACCTCTATCGCCCAGAGAATTACCTCTTATTATCGATACAGGAATAGGCCTAAAAACATGATGGGGACAATCCTTGGCCATATGGCCAAACTCATCATGCACAAGCAATCTCTGTAGCCTAACTTAATCTTAAGAGAAATATCTAAGCTAGAACAACCACCTTGGGATGGTGCCCAACTACCTAAATTTGCTGAACCAGAAGACCTACGTCTCTCACCTAGTAAGGTTGTCTACACTAGTCTACCATGGTACCCATGAGAACCTTTAATATCTCTGCCTCTAGAAGTGTGATCACTGAATTCTCCTTGATGGCGCACCATCTTAGCACCTACCTGAGACACTCAAAGGATAGACTCGGTCATCTTAGCATAATCTAATATACTTTGAAATAATGCCCCTGACACTACTATTTGAGTGGTAGCCAACTGAAGTGAAATGTCACTTCATAAACTTCTGAATCTTCACAGATTTGGTGGTAATTCTAGTAATAGAATATCTGGACAAGGAATAAAAGTATGCCTTATTCTCAGCAACAGTCATGGAGCCTTCCTCTAGGTGATCAAAATCGTCTCTCATCTAATCCCTCAAATTGAATGGCATAAATTGGTCTAAAAATCCTCAGCAAACTGATCCCAAGTCATCTTTGGAATACCAAGAAGTCTGTAACTAATAAGTGACCTCCTCTAATCTCTAGATACATCCCCCAGCTAGTAAGAAGTGTAAGTAACTCCATGTGACTTAAGTAATCCAAGTTTATATAACTCCTCTCAGGAATCAATCAAGAACTCATAATTATCCTGGCCCACACCACCACCAAACTTGGGTGGAACTAAGAGAGTAAATCTCACAAACCTCTTCTGATCCTTAGAAGACATAATAGGACCCAACACCATAGGAACCATAGTGAATTTGGTAAGTGGGATCCTACCTGAGAAGGTAACAAGGCCGACCCCATAGACTCGAAATACCATACTCGAATGCTGGCATAGAAGGAGGAGCAACACTCAGAGCCTCTGGAATACTATAAGTAGATGACGGTACTGATGAATGAATCATACTTAGAATCAAAGAAACACCATAAGCAGACTTTAACATAGATGGAGATACAACACTTAGAGCTGGAGGAATTCCAGGTGTACTTAAAGGAACACCCTCCAAACGAGTCAGCAAATGAATAAATAAACCCTCTAAGACTAGAGTGGAAGAACTCTGAGACCTGAGTAGAACCCACATCTATAGAATACTCAATATTGGTCTTAGGGGAGATCCCCCTAGTACTACCTATAGAAGGGGGAGATCCTTGTACCCTTCATCTACCCTGAGCCCATCTACAATCCCTATCTCATCCCCTAAGATGGGATCTCTCCTCGTGTGTCAGCTCTGCATTCCTAGTCTCACTAGATCTAGTCCTTACCATCTATGTGTCAATTTAGAAAAGAGGGTATGGAAAAATCTACACAATAAGGAACAAAATAAGGAAGTTTCCTAAGGATATCTAATAGCCTCTAAAATATAGATACGAACGTCAGGTAATGATCCATGAGAATCAACTAGATACCCTATTCTTACATTGATAAAACCAATAAACTTGGCTGATCTGATACTAATGAAACACCCAATAATATGACCTTGCAAAATTTTAAGTTGAATGGCAATGATCATGATATGTGTGTTGTGTTATGTCCTTGTTTTGTGTAATTTCCAAATTGTGTAAGGATTTCTTACGTGCATATTAGGATGAAAACTTGAATATATTCTTACCTATCCATGTGGGAAATAATTGGAACACTTGGACTTGAACCCTTGAAGAAGACAACAACCTCTTTGATGTCTCTGGACTGGATACGGTTGGGGGTACTTGAGTCGTACCCTAAGTCATGACTCATACCTAAAATGACCTCATCTTTCATACAATAGACTTTATTTTAGGCTAGTATACTGTCCACCATAAGACATGGTCATCCCTTGGTCGTAACCAAGCTCACGAATTGTAAGTAGCCCAACCGTATGGAGTGAAAAATAACCTAGAGTGGACTATTTTTGTTATGGGTGGTCTATACGAGTTAGGTTATGATTCATACCCTTAGGAGACAAATCAAGGGTGCCTAGTCATACCTGGACCAGTTTGGTTGACCTAGGGGAAGCCTTGGGTACAAGTTCGGGTACCACTCATACCTTAGGTTACGATTGCCAAGTGAACCGTGAAGGGAGTCGTACCCCTACACGCGTGTGTTTTCCAACTTTTAACCAAAGACCTTTAGGCTATTTCACTTTCCTAAAACCCTAAGTCCTTGACCTATATAAGTATTGGTAGCCTCCCAAGTCTTCATTTGCAAGACTTAAGCACATCCTAACACTCTAAAGTCTCTTGGAAATAAGATTGGAAGCTAGGGTTTGAAGGTGTTTATCTTGTGGCAAAGAACAAGAGTGAAGATTGTTGGTGATTCAAGTTGTTTAAGGCATGTATATATTTCCTTCTTTAAATAACTCTAAAACCATGTATTTCACACTTGAATTAGCAAGTGTACTTGGTGGGTTTTAGTCAAATGAAAAGGGTTTTGACACTTAGATTAAAAATGATGATTTTTGCTTGTACTTATGTTGATACATGTTATTGATGGTAGATTGCATATGTAGATTCTTGTTGTGTGTTTTTGAACATGAGGGTCTTGATTAACCCTAAGCTTATTGATTTCTACCATGAAAATGACCTTGTTATAAGCATGCACAAAAGGTGTTTGTTAAAATATCTAAGTGAAATGACTAGTTGCATATTGATAATATGTTGAGCTAAGGAAATGGCCCAAGTTACTATGAATGATTGTCGAATGACCTCGTAGAGGTATTATGAACCATGTATTGTGAAATTAATAACCTCGTTGGTTAATAGCTAATGTAAGGGTAAAGTCCCTAGATATGGTGATGAATTTGAATTGTGCATAGAACCCCAAGTGTGGTAAGAATATGGTAATAGATTGCTAATTAAATGTGAATAATTTATGTAGGTCTTGATGATCATGAATGAAATTGTATAATTGAACTAAGTGAAGGCATTGGTCTATTAAGATGATTGAGCAATTAAGTCTCCCATAATGACCATGAGGTCTTGTATAGTGTTGAAATTTACTAAATGGCAAAAGTCCCCTAAATGTTGTACTGAATGTGTGTTGATGTATGGACAAGAGGGTAAGGTCCCAAATGTCAACAAATGATGGTTGTGATGGCTTGAGATTAAAGTCCCTGGCCTTATGTGATGTATTGAGGGTATAGTCCCTTGCTTAATAAAAAATCAAGGTAAAGTTCATTGCTTATAAAGAGCTCTTGAGGTCAAAGCACCTCGCCTCGTGAAGAGGCTTGTGGTAAAGTCCACTTATGGCTTGTGGTAAATTCCTCCTATGGCTTGATGGTTTGTGGTAAAGTCCACCTAACCTATGTTTGTGGGTAAGGTCCCTTATTTGAATGACCTATGTGTTAGGGTAATGTCCCTCACGGAATAATGATGTTTGTGGCTAAAGCCCTTGGTAAAGTGAATGTATGTACATGGGTAATGTTCCCTTTCTAATCATAATGTGATTTTTTCTAAATTCCTTGATGTATTAAGCATGATACTCCATAAGTGTGTGAGGTGGTAGTCCTCTACCTTACGTCTAATGAATGAATGTTTGAAAATGTTGATGAACCCTGATATATGGTGTATATAAGTGAAGCCTTGATCTAGGTGATCAAAATCGTCTCTCATTTAATCCCTCAAATTGAATGGCATGAATCGGTCTAAAAAGCCTCAACAAACTGATCCTAAGTCATCTTTGGAATACCAAGAAGTTTGCAACTAACAAGTGACCTTCCCCAATCTCTAGATACATCCCCCAGCTAGTAAGAAGTGTAAGTAACTCCATGTGACTTAAGTAATCCAAGTTTATACAACTTCTCTCAGGAATCAATCAAGAACTCATAAGCATCCTGGCCCACACCACCACCAAACTTGGGTGAAACTAAGAGTTTAAATCTCCCAAACCTCTTCTGATCCTCAGAAGACATAATAGGACCCAACACCATAGGAACCAAAGTAAATTTGGTAGGATGGGATCCTACCTGAGAAGGTAACAAGGCCGACCCCATAGACTCAAAATACGATACTCGAATGTTGGCGTAGAAGGAGGAACAACACTCAAAGCCTCTGGAATACTATAAGTAGATGACGGTACTGATGAATAAATCATACTTAGAATCAAAGAAACACCATAAGAAGACTCTAACATAGATGGAGATACAACACTTGGAGCTGGAGGAATTCCAGGTGCACTTAAAAGAACACCCTCCAAATGAATCAGCAAATGAATCAATAAACCCTTTCAGACTAGAGTGGAAGAACTCTGAGACCTGAGTAGGACCCACATCAATAGCATACTCAATATCGGTCTTAGGGTAGATCCCCCTAGTACTACCTCTGGAAGGGGGAGATCCTTGTGCCCTTCATCTACCCTGATCCAGTCTAAGATACCTATCTCATCCCCTAAGCTGGGATCTCTCCTCGTGTGTCAGCTCTTCAATCCTATTCTCACTATATCTATTATTCACCATCTATGTGTCAATTTAGAAAATAGGGTATGGAAAAATCTACACAATAAGGAACAAAATAAGGAAGTTTCCTAAGGATATCTAATAGCCTCTAAAATATAGATACGAACGTCAGGTAAAGATCCACGAGAATCTACTAGATACCCTATTATTACATTGATAAAACCAATAAATGTGGATGATCTGATACTAATGAAACACCAAACAATGTGACCTTGCAAAATTTTAAGTTGAATGGCAATGATCATGATATGTGTGTTGTGTTATGTCCTTGTTTTGTGTTATTTCCAAATTGTGTAAGGACTTATTAGGTGCATATTAGGGTGAAAAATTGTATATACACTTACCTATACATGTGGGAAAGAATTGGAACACTTAGACTTGAACCCTTGAAGAAGACAACAATCTCTTTGATGTCTCTGGACGGGATATGGTTGGGGGTACTTGAGTCTTACCCTAGGTCACGACTCATACCTAAAATGACCTCATATTTTATAAAATAGTCATTATTTTAGGCTAGTATACTTTCCAACATATGACAAGGTCATCCCTTGGTCGTAACCAAGCTCACGAATTGTAAGTAGCCCAACCGTATGGAGTGAAAAATAACCTAGAGTGGACTATTTTTGTTTCGGGTGGTCTATATGAGTTACTTTATGATTCATACCCTTAGGATATGACTCAATGGTTCCTATTTGTACCTGGACTAGTTTGGTTGACCTAGGTGAAGCCTTGGGTATGAGTTCGGGTACCACTCATACCCTAGGTTACGATTGCCAAGTGAACCGTGAAGGGAGTCGTACCCCTACACGCGTGTGTTTTCCAACTTTTAACCAAAGACCTTTAGGCCATTTCACTTTCCTAAAACCCTAATTCCTTGGCCTATATAAGTATTGGTATCCTCCCAAGTCTTCATTTTCAAGACTTAAGCACATCCTAACACTCTAAAGTCTCTTGGAAATAAGATTGGAGGCTAAGGTTTGAAGGTATTCATCTTGTGGTAAGGAAGAAGAGTGAAGATTGTTGGTGCTTCAAGTTGTTTAAGGTATGCATCTCTTCTCTTCTTTAAATAACTCTAAAACCATGTATTTCACACTTCAATTAGTAAGTGTACTTGGTGGATTTTAGTCAAAATGAAAAGGGTTTTGACACTTAGATTGAATAATGATAATTTTTTTCTTGTACTTATGTTTATACGTGCTATTGATGGTAGATTGCATACGTAGATTCTTCTTGTGTATTTTTTAACATGAGGGTCTTGAGTAACCCTAGGCTTATTGATTTCTACCATGAAAATGACCTTGTTATAAGCATGCACAAAAGGTGTTTTTTAAAATATCTAAGTGAAATGACTAGTTGCATATTGATAATATGTTGAGCTAGGGAAATGGCCCAAGTGACTATGAATGATTGTTGAATGACCTTGTAGAGGTATTATGAACTATGTATTGTGAAATTGATAACCTCGTTGGTTGATAGCTAATGTAAGGGTAAAGTCCCTAGATATGGGGATGAACTTGAATTATGCATAGAACCCCAAGTGTGGTAAGCATGTGGTAATAGATTGCTAATTAAATGTGAATAATTTATGTGGGTCTTGATGATCAAGAATTAAATTGTATAATTGAACTAAGTGAAGGCATTAGTCTATTAAGATGATTGAGCAATTAAGTCTCCCATAATGACCATGAGGTATTGTATAATGTTGAAATTTACTAAATGGCTAAAGTCCCCTAAATGTTGTACTGAATATGTGTTGATGCATGGACAAGAGGGTAAGGTCCCAAATGTCAACAAATTATGGTTATGATGGCTTGAGGTTAAAGTCCCTTGCCTTATATGATGGCTTGAGGGTATAGCCCCTTGCTTAATAAAAAAGCAAGGTAAAGTTCATTGCTTATAAAGAGCTCTTGAGGTCAAAGCACCTCGCCTCATGAAGAGGCTTGTGGTAAAGTCCACTTATAGCTTGTGGTAAATTCCTCCTATGGCTTGATGGTTTGTGGTAAAGTCCACCTAACCTATGTTTGTGGGTAAAGTCCCTTATTTGATTGACCTATGTATTTGGGTAATGTCCCTCACGAAATAATGATGTTTGTGGCTAAAGCCCTTGGTAAAGTGAATGTATGTACTTGGGTAAAGTTCCCTTTCTAATCATAATGTGATTTTTTCTAAATTCCTTGATGTATTAAGCATGATACTCCATAAGTGTGTGAGGTGGTAGTCCTCTACCTTACGTCTAATGAATGAATGTTTGAAAATGTTAATGAACCTTGATATCTTGGTTGATATATGGTGTAAATATATGTATGGGTAAGTGTATGATTGTGATGAAATGTGATATATTGATTTGTTATTGATTGACGATGTTATCTTAACATTTATTCTGACTTACATGCTAATGTTCCAATTGCTAACCATCTCCAGATGCTATGTCCCCATGTGATGTAGGTGTCGTAGCATATTCTTCTTTTCCCTTGTAGTGACATGTAGATTGAAACAGTCCGTGCATTGACTTGAAGGGATGAGCTTCCTTACATCTGGAAGACATTCATCTCTTAGTCCTTATCTTTAAACTTAGTCTCTTTAAGACTTGGTTTGGCTATAGTCGGGGGCTTGTCACCATATACTTTTATTGATATTGGTCTTGTATAGAGGTGTTGTGAACAACTGTGAACTTGGGCGTAGTTGTCATAATGAATATAATGTTGACTTATGTTATTATTTCCGCTATTTTGATTTGTGAGTTGGATTTCCTCCGACTCTTATGGTATGTTGAGACGATTAGGTTGGGTTATCGGGGCGATCTTTGTCTCATGTGAACTTGAGATGCCCATACGACATGGTCCAAAGTTCAAGTCATGTTAAGTTGGTATCAGAGCCAGGTTTATGGTTAGTTGGGTTTTCATAATATCGTGTTAACAAGAGTTTCTTTTATGGGTGTGAAGCGCGCCACACTTATAAAGAAATGCTAGGAGGCATTTTAGGAATGTTTCCCTTTCTTGTGTTTCAATCTCAAGCTATTAAGTCTAAGGTCTTGGATTTTCTCGGATTACATTTGCTATCTTTTAGATTATGCCTCAAAGAATATTTGAGACTCAGGCAAACACTTCTGAGTGTCCTATGGATGAAGCTCGTCCAACTTCTGGAGTTCAGACCCAGGCTAGGGTTGCATCATTTGTCTATTTTCATGGGGTTCCATCCACCAACCTGCTCATGAGAATGGAATTCCTTCCCAGTCTCCTCAAAGGGATGATACTAATGCGGAGTTTCATCGCTCCGTCAACCTATTGACTAAATTGGTAGCCTCTCAAGAAGAGCATGGTGCCTCGACTACCATTTCTTCTAAGGCCACAAGAACTTTCCAATTTATGAGGTTGAGCCCTCTTATGTTCTTCGATACCAGGGTTAGGGAAGATCTTCATGGATTCATTGATGAAATGGAGAAAATATTTTAAATCTGTAACGACCCGAGACTACCCCCTAGTCGTCACATGGTACTTAGGGCCACAAGTGACCCCAAGCTAACCTTCTACTGGTATAACTCATAAGCAACTGAATAAAATACATAATTCTGAATGAAATAAGCAGAATATGACTCTTTTCTAAATCTGATCAATGTAGAACTGAATTAAAATGATAACAACTCTACTTTAACAACACAATACTGGAATCAAATACATTAACTCTGTTGGCTGTCTATGAAGCCTCTACTAGTATTGACTATAGGTAGCCGGGACATGACCCCCAGCTATCCCAAATCAATACGACTGTATAAAGAAAAATGAAATACTGCTCAAACTATATGACTGACTCTAGACCTTCAATCAAGAGGACTTATCACCTACTATATGGAAACTGCAAACTGTCTGAATATGATAAGTGTGCTACAACTGAACCGATACCTACATTATGAGACAATGTAGCACACAGACATATATGTGGATCAGTACTTCAAGGATGTACTGAGTATATGGGGGTGAAATGCATAAGTAAAACATCATCTCATCATCATAATTTGTAAAACAATGCATGCTAAATGTAAATGACTCACATAAGCTGGAATATCTGAAATACTGAAATAATAAGAAACAAATCATACTTTATAAATCTAGTGAGTCATAACATTTAGTTCTAAAAGATATACTTGTATTCTCTCTTTAAATCATACTTCTAAGTTTAGAAAGGACTCACTCTAAATTCTGAAATCTGAAGCTAAAGTCTGTAGCTAGTGTTTTTCTGTAAAGCATAATCTGAGTAAAACTTGTGAGCCTTCAAACTTAGTTTTCTAAAAGATTTTTCAATTATTCTTTTTTTGAAAGTCTTTACTATTAGGAAAAAACTGTTCTGCAAGGGAAAATACTTTATCTGAAGCTTATCTGAAAGGAAAACCCTTTATCTTCAGGGTTTAGAAATTTGAAAACTTATTTTGCATGGGAGATTCTTCTAACCGACATAAATCATGTGAGCATTCATGGAGTCCAACGTTCTTGTCCCCATAAGGAGGAATCCTCACGTTGGGGAGAGGAGTAATACTCTTGCCAGGGAGTATAACCTATCTAAGTGATCACATATCTATCATCCACGTAGAAGTAGGAACAATCTAAATCCTACATTGGCACGTAGTTCTGGGGTATGAAACTATCATGACCCAAACTAGGGCCTGGCCGTGAAGGACATCTCAAACCATGAAAGCCCGAACGTCCTACTCTATCTGGTAGTCATGCACAACATTCATATAATAAAAGAATATGTGGAAATAAAATCTGATACAAAAACATGGTCATTAACTCTGAGATTCAAGACATAAGAACGAAGCTGTAATTCAAAACATCTGAATAAGGTCTAACTCAGTCTGCAAAATCTCTAACATGAGTTACACAAGACATCCAACTAAGGAATCACAACAATAACACTACTCTATAACATGGAATATAAACATATAACTCGTAAACTAGGATAGAATTACCAAACCTTAGGCATTGCAACTTCTTACTTTCAAAATTTGCCACACCTCTAAAATACTCTCTCAACTATACTTTCCCTTTAAACACCATGCTCATTGATTCCACTTATTTTTTTCTCACATGGCCACTGATATTTCCATCTACTAATGTCTAAACTGAACTAAATCCCCTCATCATCTTCAAGCCTAACTCAAAATCACAAGACGCACCACATAATACTGTAGTACTAGTCTGAATCATGAATTAAGCACACCCTTAATTTCACAATTCCTCATCTCCTGCATAATTCTTGTTGCCACTCCAGCAATCACCTTCAACTTCGTATTAGACAAGCACAAACACTCAAGGCATCCATCCATATGCATACAAACATTACATTCAAGCCTATCTTCTTACCCACATATGCACTTCTAAACAACCACTCATAAAGCATATTTCTCATATTCTATAATACTTCTATCCATAACAACTTCCATGTACTATTCAGATGATACACATAAAATATCCTCAACTAACCAATCCATACACAAAACTTCACCTCAAAATTATTTTAACTTATAGACTTACATAAAACAAGTGCACAACAATTTTTCCCAAATATAATGCATAATACTTGAACTAAACTTGACACGTATCAAAGACTCGGCCTCAATCTTACTCCACAATTACCGCCTTAACTCAAATAAGCATACAACCATCTTTCATCAACAAGAAATGTTTACTCTTTCCCATCTAAACAACTGTTCATCATCACTATCTCGGCCTAAGGGAAAATCTCACTACAAATTGTAATATCGAGATCCGGAACATAAGGGGAGTATTACGCATAAGTTGATACCCTACTGAGGCGTGAGGAATAGAGCACTCACGGCATGAACTCATTAATGAGATCTAATCTGAGGACTTACCTGATATAAATCTGAATTTTCACTAATCATTAACATGTGCACAAGATTCATGAACTGCATGATCTGAATTTTGGAATTCATAACTTACGGAAAGCGATTCTGACTGCTAAACAAACTGGGAACTCATCATACTAGGAACTAGGAGAGTACATGATTCCTTATCATATGCATGAAAATGAGCTATGATCATGAAGCTGAAACATAAAGCATGAGTATGTGTCGGAATAACTGAGGTAAACAGCTGAAATAAGAATAGATTGAGCATCATTCTTTCTCACGGCCAATTCCACAACTTACTAGCACTTCTATTAGTATCTAAAAACTTGACTTGGTTACTCGTTCTATCATATCCCCCTTAGATTTAAACCATTACTCTAAGTTTGTGGACCACTATATACACTCTGGTATAAAATGAAATCACTTTACTCTAGAGTCGGGGATATAACAATACACATAAAACTAAACTTACCCTGTAAGATGGTATCTTAATGTATAACAACCAATACTAGTACCTCCTTCTAAGATTCAACCCTTAGGTTTCTATAGCCCCAAAAGTCATCATATAACATCTTAAACTTTCACCAACTCAGATTCTTCTAACACTAAACATGGATATCTCCAAACATTTGACAGACCATACCACTTCTGTCATAGTCTACCAGTATCACGACTCTAAACTTATATCTCTCTACTATTAGAATCAAGATCATATCAAAAGGCTTAACATTATCTATCAAAACTCTTTAACTTGGATATTTAGAACACCATATACCATCTAACTAATCTTTCTCCACCTAGCAACTCAACGGTACCACTAGCCACACACAACATGTAATAGCCTTAGAAAAATACTGCAACCTTATATCACCTTGGCATACTTCTACTTCATACATACAACATCATACTTCATTACGAATCAAATAAACTTAAGTTCTTGAAAGCACTATTCAAGCCTATTAGATCGTTTCCATAAAACTAGTATCATTAACAAAGAAATAATCACATCCACCTTCATGGACATCAACTGTTCAAACTTAATGTCTAGGGCTAAACATGATTTGCAACCCAACCTTACACACAATTCTCACTTGGAAACTACGAAATAAAACATCAAGAAACAATAGTACACTACAACTCCATAGCCACAATAATCGATCATGACCTTACAATTTTCCTTATTATAATTCATTAACATACATTATTTCAACACATCAAGCCTATAGTCTAGCATCAATCATCTACCACCAATGAAGAATGCAACATAATATGCTAGTCTATCAAATTGGGATATACAATACAATTATCTCATTTTATTTAGATACAACCCACAACCAAAACACCTTCATGACATCACTACTATGCCTCAAAATCTACTACATACCTTCTCACAAGTAGTACAATTTTACAACTACCAAAGAAAAGAAGGTCAGGGGGGTTAGAGTTACATAATAAACATGGTCAACCTTAATCTTATATTATAATCCCATACAATCTTATCTACTTATACGACTTTCTCATATCACACTTACTTACCCAAGCATATATTTAGACTACCTTAAAATTCCATAAACAACCTTGTGTCTATAATTATAACTTACTGGCTAATCTAGCCATTTTCATACTTCAAGCAAACAACAACTCACCTTAGCTAATAACTCTTTCTCTACCTTCTACTAAACTAACACACAAGGACGTATCACTTTAATACCAACTCAATCTCATGCAAAAAAGTTTGGCTATACATACATTCAATAAATCACCCTTACCACTTTTCTTGCCATTACGCCTCTAAACCCCCAGTTCCAACTAACACAAGAATCAACAAGATGGACAACAAGTTGCTAGTGAATCAAAATAGACCCCACACGGCTCTACTAGACTTTGATTTTCAACAACACAATAATAACAAGGTTACAAGAGATAGAAACTTGATACACAGTAATTAATGATCTAAGAATACATATCTCACTCTGTATGAATAAAAATCTAAGTCAAACACTCCCCCCACAGACTACCATACAATTCACACATGCTACTAGCTACCACATTAGTCTATCACTATAAAGGGGTAAATCATCCTCAAACATCAGTTATTCAACTAAGCACATTTATCTACACAAAAGTCATCCTTACTCTGATTTCTAACCTTGTGACTTTATATCACCAACTTCTTGGTCTAATCTCACTACTAAGGTCATGACACCAACACTTTAACTTATACTACTACTAGGGTGGAAATACAGTTCCAATATTCTTCTACCCTCATTACCTCTTAAGCATGACATCTGCAACATAAAAATTTTGAAATGGACTGATTACACTTAATACCATAGGCTCAATCAGAAAGGACTATACCATTTAGATTCTAGACTTCTGCACCTGAATCACTTCAACAATGAGACATATTTGAGCACATCAAAGTAAAAAAAAATTAGGATGACTTTACTTCTGTATGGGAGACACCATAACACGAATTAGAGTATGAAAGAGGAATGTTCTGACTCTATAGCACGAACTAGAATATGAAGAAAAGGAAATATTCCTAAACGCCTAGTAGCCTCCTGCTTATAAGTGTGGTGCACTACACACCCATAAATAAGACTCTACCCGATGCGATTTCGTAAACACCCTGAGACCATAAATCGTGCTCTGATACCAAGTTTATCATGACCCGAACTAGGGCCTGGCCGTGACGGACATCCCAAACCATGAAGGCTCGAATGCCCTACTCTATCTGGTAGTCATGCACAACATTCATATAATAAAAAAAAATGCGGAAATACAATCTGATATGGAAACATGGTTATTAACTCTGAGACTCAAGACATAAGAACAAAGCTGCAATTCAAAACATCTAAATAAGGTCTGACTCAGTCTGCAAATTCTCTACTACATCTCAAAACTATTCTAAAAACTAGGACAAGGCCCTCAGTAGACCAAAACAACGAAATAACATAAACTGAAATAATAGGCCTTCTGGAACTAAGAAGGCCCACCACTGCATGGATCACTTCTCTCTGGAATCCTCTACTGATTAGTCGGACCCTTGGACTGAGCCTTCAAACTTGGGGGTAGGGGATCAATACAGATGTATTGGTACATAGAGCAAATCCAAAATAATAATTTATATTCAACATATATGAGAGCAATTTAAAATAGTTGATAAACATATCATATAGTAAGAAATCTCATGGGCATTTTTGAAAGACATTGTAAAATCATCTGAACTCTGTGACACTATTTGTTTTACTTCTGCGCTAGGTGGTATACCCTACAACTCTGAAATTCCATGGGCTATATGGAATCCACTATTAACTCGGTGGGAAAGCCTCCAACCCAAGTATGTCACAAGGGTTGGAGTCTCTGACTCTGCTACGCCACACGACTGTCGCCAGCTTAAAGACAATATACTCGGATCGGTAAATCACGGTTTTAGGCTAAGAGTTACTTGAACTCTAGCCCTCATCAGGCAACTACCTAGCTCTCGTTATGCCCATTTTCTGCTCTTTAAAACATGCATTCTCTGAAAACATACTCTGAAAACTCTAACTCTGTTATGGCATACATTTATATGGTATCGTCATACCATTGACTTGCAAGTCACATCTCTGAGCCATTTTTAGCATATTCCCATCTTTGTTTTCAAAACATAAATTCGGGACCACCATATTAATAAATCATTTCAAAGAACTCTTTCTATAAAACTCATGTAAATACATGTATGCAACTCTCTTTGTCAAATTTTCAATAATGCAAGGTGGTCGTGTCAAAGATCTTAATCTCATACAAATCTTTCTCTTTTAACAAAATATATTTACATCAAGAAACACCCTCTCTTAAATCTCTAAATCATTCTCAAAATACTATGGTATTTGAGTAAATTATTTTCAAGCCATAGATCATGCATTTCAATCAATCACCATAAGATCATAAACATAAGGTTATCACAAGAGAGGGATTTTTCATTATTTGAGATCTCAAACAAATCTTCAATTTCAAGTTTCATACATATACTTATATGTGTAAATCAATTTGAGGGGATAAGGCCTAAAGGCCAAAACAACAATATCATTAAACATTCATAAGGCATAATAAAATCATGGATCTCAAAACCCCTTTAACAAATTCATGCTTGATGATTTTTAAATCATAATTGGGTGTTTTCAACAAGCCCATGTAGTTATAGGATAAACCCCACGTACCTCAATATTTGATGGATGATTCTTGAAGCCTACGATTTGGGGATTCTAAATCTTCAATCAGTTTTGAAAACCCACGGTTGAATCTTGAGTTATTTGTTTTTTTAGTTTGAAACCCTAGAGAGTGTTCTTATATATTTTTGAAGAAAATGTGAATAATGTGGTCACTTGGGAGAAAAATCTCGTATTTAAGATGACAAGGGGGGGTAGAAATTACCGAATATACCCTTAATGATACAGAATGAAATATAACTAGGAACCTAATTTTATGGGCCACCACAATGCGCCACTATTGTGGTGGCTCACTAGGAATTGACGAATGGGATTCTTGGAGTCACCGTGACGCGGAGCCATCGCGTTATCCCACTG
This sequence comes from Capsicum pubescens, assembly GCA_030864215.1. Lineage (NCBI taxonomy): Eukaryota > Viridiplantae > Streptophyta > Magnoliopsida > Solanales > Solanaceae > Capsicum > Capsicum pubescens. Next base: position 320,778,793 of record CM061548.1, read on the forward strand.
GTTGGGACCTAGAACTTCAGCGCGACATGCCATAATAGTGCTAGTCTACTAGAATTTGAAAATTGTAAAATAGACCACCTCCGCGGTGTGACAAGCACCAAAATGATGGTGTTTTATGACTAGGACTTAAATTAACCATAACATCTTGTCCGGGTATCGTATTTGGGCAAATTTTATATTGACAGAAAGCTCATTTAATTTCCCACACTATATAATTGATTAACATAGAAAATTTGCATAGGATTTATGGATTTTGGATCATCTGTGCATAGAAATGATGGTTTTCATTCTAGCCTAAAATGCAGGGTGTTACAGAAACCATAGTAATGTACCCAACTCGGTGCTAAATACTACTCCCATTAAATCTGTATGCTCATTCTGATGAAATCCATTTTAAAATAGTATAATGGTTTATAATGAAAACCAATAGTATATCTGTATAGGTAAATTTGTAATCTGAATATGTAAAGTTAATTTCATAGATATTCTGAGACAAAAAGATCAAACCTTTATTAATAATCTGAAAAGGAATCTATTCATAGGGTGCTTATAGCACAACAAATCTTGAAATAGCAATCTTTAATTAGGGCTTAGTGACCAATGCATCAAACTCATGTTAAAACATCATAATGTTTATGCTTGGTAATGTAGACATTTATAAATCAACTTGAAATCTGGAAATTTCTACAATATGCATGGAAATATGAATATAATCATGTAATTTAACTTCTAAATCACTGGAAATCTCATCATTTTGTAAATAACAATAATGGGCATAAACCTTAACTCGAATTTCATGGGAAATCATATAATATTCAATAAATTTATAGTTAAAATAAGTTTTTGGGCACAAGGATTAAAGAATTATCCTTGATGAAAACCCCATATACCTTGATTGGTGATTAGATGAAGAAACTTGAATTACTTATTCCTATTTGAGTTCTTGAAGATGAGTTCTTGATTATCTTGTCTTGGGAATCCTCAATTTAAAGCTTTCTTAGAGAAACAATGGAGGATTTTGATTTCTTAGAGAAGAAGCTCTTGAGTTCTAGGTTTTTGTTGAGAGAAAATTGATGAAATAAGCATAAAGTGCTTTGGAATATGCTTAATGTTGTGTTTTACATAAATTGGGGCCTTGGGGATTAACAAAAATGCCCCTATTAAACTTCTAAATGGAACTGAAAAAGAAATCAAAAATCTCTATTTAATAGGCCACCGCGACATACCACTATCGCGGTGACTTACTGGAAAAGGACGAGTAGGAACTGGGCCTTCACCGTGATGTGCCTCAATCGTGGTGCCCCTTTGGAATGCCATTTTGGCCACTGGCGCGATGCACCAGTATAGCATTGGGCTACTGGATTTCAACAATTGGGAATTTGGACCTCTTCGTGATGCACCAATATTGCGAAGATCCACTAGAATTGACAATTATGAAATTGTCTTTTACCGTGACGTGGTGGTTGCTCAGGTGGGATACTGTCAACTTAAAAATGCTCTAAATCTTCAACCAAGTATCGGATTTGGGCAGATTTGATATCGATGGAAATCTTATTCAATTTCCTACACAATAGGAGGTCTAAATATTGAAAATTCCATAGGAAATAAATATTATTCATTTTGGAAGCTATTCCTTAATATTTTAGGAACGGATTCAAGTTAGGAAAACTATAGGGTGCTACAGAATCATGAATGCTTTGGAAATTGAGGGTGTTGATCTTGATTTATACTAATTAAAATATGTAGCATACCATTGGTATGAGGGGTGAGAGTTGTCTAGGTGTATTGATGCTAGTCCGGCTTCTTAGGTGGATTTCTCCGAGGCCTTCCTTGACTATTTCTTTCCACAAGAGTTAAGGGAGTCAAAGGTGGAAGAGTTCATGAACTTAAAGAAAGAAAGAATGTTTGTTCAAGAGTATGCCTTGAAATTCTATCAATTGTCAAGCTATGCTCCCGAGATGGTTTCTAGCATAAAGGCTAGATACGTAAGTTTGTCTTGGGATTGTCCTATGAGTTAGTTCTCAAAAGCGAGGCAGCCCTATTGATTGAGAACATGGATATTTCTAGATTGATTGTGCATATTCAACAAGTAGAAGATAAGAAGAAAAAGAAAGTTGAGCTTAGTAAGAAGCAAGGAATGAAGTTTAGGCTTTTCGAGAGTGGTGGTGGAAGTAGTGGCAAGTGGCCACAAAAAAGTGGAGGAGTTCTGGTTTATTCTCCTCAACTAGTGTTCTTTCTCCTTACCTGAAGTTCTTGGGTGGTCTTCGATCATAATTCAGTGGAAGGTCCTGGGCATAAGGTGCCCAATTTCAGACCAGTGGTGCTCAGTCGGCTCTACCCCTCCCTCTTTGAAGATTTTGTTGTCAGAGTCATTGTGGTGAGTGTGAGAAAGGGAGAGGTAGATGTTTTCATTGTAGTTATCTTGGGCATATGTATCGTGAGTGACCCATTCTAGCAGTTTCTTGGGCCAACAAGGCCTCTGTTGCTACTCCATCTACTCATCACCAAAGGGTGTTATGTCTACTTTTTCTTCTACTTCTGGCAACGACGTTAGATGGAATCACTTGTATGAACTTGCTACTCTCAGTATTTTGAGGCATCTCCTGATTTTGTTATGGGTATGTTGAGACTTTTCTGTTATGATGTGTATTGCTTGCTTGACTCAGGGTCTACTCTTTTATTTGTGACCCTGTTTGTGGCTGTGTATTTGATTGTGGTCCCGAGAGTTTGTCGGTTCCTTTTTCTATTTCTACCCTAATTGGAGACTCTATGGTTGTCAAAAGAGTCTATAGGGGGGGTGATATCTATTTATGGTAAAGATACTCTTGTTGACTTAATAGAGTTAGACATGGTTAATTTTGATGTCATCTTGGGAATCGATTGGTTTCACTCTTTTTATGCTTTCTTTGATTGTCAGACCTGTAAGGTCATGTTTAAATTCCCTAATGAACTGGTCATTATATGGGAAGATGGTTCCTTAGTGCGTAAGGGAAGGTTTATTTCTTATCTTAAGGCCCAAAGGTTGATTGTAAAGAGGTGTTTCTATCATTTGGTCCGAGTTAAAGATTCTAACTCGAAAAAGCCTTCTTTAGAATCTATTCCTATGGTAAATGAGTTTCCCAATGTATTTCTCGATGATCTCCCTAGTGTTCCTCTCGATAAGGAAATTGATTTTGGGATTAATCTTGTTCCGTACACTCATCTGATCTCTATTCCTCCGAATAAAATGGCTCCAGTGGAGTTGAAAGAACTTAATGAGCAATTGAAAGATCTCTTAGATAAAGGCTTTATTCGGCCTAGTGTGTCTCTTTGGGGTGATCTTGTGTTGTTCATGCGCAACAAGGATGGTTCCTTTTGCATGTGCATTGAATAGCGTCAGTTGAACAAAGTGACCGTAGAGAATAAATATCCTCTTCCTAGGATTACTGATTTGTTTGATCAACTTTCGGGTGTAAAGTATTTCTCTAAGATTGTTCTTATATCGGGTTATCATCTACTTAAAATTAGGGATGCGTATATCCCTAAGACTGCCTTTAGAACCTGGTATGGTCACTATGAGTTTCTTGTCATGTATTTTAGGTTGATCAATGCCCCGACGACATTCATGGATTTGATGAATAGGGTTTTCCAATTGTTCTTGGACATGTTTGTCATTGTCTTTATTGATAATATCTTGGTCTATTCTAAGAGTGAGGCGGATCATATAGATCACCTTCATTCCATGTTACAAACTTTGAAGGATCATCATTTATATGCCAAGTTTTCCAAGTATGAGCTTTGGTTGAAAGCCATAGCTTTTCTTGGTCATGTCATCTCTAGTGAAGGGATCATGGTGGATCCCCAAAAGATTGTCACGATAAATAAGTGGCCTAGACCTAACACTCCAACAGATATTCAGAGCTGCTTGGTTTTAGCCGATTATTATAGAAGGTTCGTGGAGAGTTTTCCACTATAGCTACCCGTTGACTAAATTAACCAAAAAGAAGGTCAAGTTCTTGTGGCCCAATGTATATGATGGTAGTTTTGAGAAGTTGAAATATAAATTGACTTTAGCTCTGGTATTAACCTTGCCCAACGGTAGTCATGGTTTTATGGTTTATTGTGATGCTTCTCGAGTCGGTCTTGGTTGTGTGTTGATGCAACATGGTTGGGTGGTAGCCTATGCTTCTAGGAAATTGAAAGTTCATGAAAGAAACTAACCCACCCATGACTTAGAGTTGTTAGCCGTGGTCTTTTCTTTGAAAATTTGGCTACATTATCTCTATGGTGTTCGTGTTGACTTATTTTTGGGTCATAAAAGCCTTCAATATGTGTTTACCCAAGAGGAGTTGAATCTCTAGTAAAGAAGGTGGCTTGAGTTATTGAAGGACTATGATATGGGTCTTCATTACCATACCGATAAGGTGAATATAGTTGATGATGCTCTTAGTAGATTGTTTATGGGGAGTTTGGCCCATGTTAAAGAAGATAAGTGGGAATTGGTGATAGATATTCACCATTTGGTGAATCTTAGAGTTCGACTTGCAGACTCAGAGGATGGTGGTGTATTTTTGTATCCGGTATCTTAATCATCTCTTGTTGTTGAGATAAAAGAGAAGCAAGTATTGGACCCCGACTTGATGAAGGTCAAGAGTAATGTTGGTCAACACAAAGCCGCAGACTTTGTGATTGGTGGTGATGGTATCTTGAGGTACCAAGGTAGGCTGTGTGTTCCCGACATCGATGGATTAAGGAAAAGGGTCATGGACAAGGATCATGGAGCCTATTATGCTATTCATCCTAGTTCCACCAAGATCTATCATGACCTTAGAGAGTTCTACTTGTGGAATAATATAATGTGTGATATTGCTATCCATGTGGCTAAATGTATGGTGTGCCAACAAGTAAAAGTTGAGTACTTGAGGCCCAGTGGCCTATACCAAGAGATTGTGTTGCCCGAGTGGAAATGTGAGTCTATTCCTATAGACTTTGTTACTGGTCTTCCTAGATCTCGGAATCAATGTGATTCTATTTGGGTCATCATTGATATAATGACCAAGTCCACCCATTTCTTGCCTATGAGAACTAATTTCTCGGCAGAAGATTATGCTAAGTTATTTCTTATGGAGATCGTGAAGTTGCATGGTGCTCCGGTGTCTATTATCTCAGATTGTGGTCCTCCATTTTCATCCTACTTTTGGAAGTCGTTTCAAAGAGGTTTGGGAACTAAGGTGTGCCTTAGCACCACATCCACCCGTAAACGGATGGTCAAGTGGAGAGAACTATCCAAACATTGGAGGATATATTGTAGGCTTGTGTAATTAATTATGGTGGTAATTGGTATGACCACTTGCCTTTGATTGAGTTTGCTTATAATAATAGTTATAACTCTAGTATTGGCATGGCGCCTTTTGAGGCATTGTATGGTAGGAGATGTCGATCTCCTATTGGGTGGTATGAAGTTGGCGAGGGTAAATTGCTTGGGCCCGATTTAGTTCACCAACCCTTAGAGAAGGTGAAGGTGATTTGTGATAATTGAAAATCACTCAAAGTCGCCAAAAGTCTTATACGAACGTGAGACGTAGGGACTTAGAGTTTAATGAGGGCGATTGGGTATTCTTTAAAGTGTCTCCCATGAAGGGAGTGATGCGGTTTGGGTAAAAGTGGAAGCTTAGTCCCCACTATATTGGTCCTTGCTTGATTGTGAAGAGAATTGGAAATCTTGCCTATGAGTTGGAATTTTCTCCTAGTATGAACTCCATTCACCCGGTTTTCCATGTGTCTATGTTGCGGAAATGTGTGGGTGATCCTTCCTTAGTTGTTCTCTCAAAAGATGTTGACATTTCGGATTCTTTAGCTTATGAGGAGGTCCCGGTGAGGATCTTGGATGAGCAAGTTCACCGGTTGCGAATGAAAGAGGTGGATTTGGTGAAAGTTCTATAGAGAAACCAAAATTCTGAGGAATCTACTTGGGATGCGGTAGACGACATGAAGTCCAAGTACCCGCATTTGTTTCCATTTCAAAAGCTTGTGATGGAGGTATGTGTTAATATCCTGTTTTCTATTGTGTCTTTGATAAGACATTAGAGAAAAGTCTTGAATGATTGAAATTGATTTATGTCTTTATTAGACAATGGATTAAAGATCCCAAAGTGTGAATTGATTGGTGTCTTGTTAGACCATGGGTTAAAGTTTCTAATATAATGAAATGATGTGTGGCTTGTTGTGATGGGTCTAAGTCCCTAATACTTTGAATTGGTTCATGTTTTTGATAGATGATGGAGAAAAGTCTCCAATTATATGAGTTGATTAATATTTTTTAAAGTCGATGGGATGGAGTCCTAGAGTTATGAAATGAGTAAGTGTTGGGTAAGTAATGGATTAGAGTCCTAATACAAATGAAATGAAATGGTGATCGATGATGATCACAATATGTGTTGTGTTGCATTATTGTTATGTACTTGTTCTAACTTGTGTAATGGTTCGTTAGATGCATGTTGATATTTTAACTTGTGTTAATACTTACCTTACCCATTATTCGCGGATGAATGATCCTAAGTTGGGGAGAATGAAATACCTGAGAACGTGACCTTGCAAAATTTTTAGTTGAATGGAAATGATCATGATACGTGTGTTGTGTTATGTCCTGGACTTATTAGGTGAATATTAGGGTGCTAACTTTAATCTATACTTACCTATCCATGTGGGAAAGAATTGGAACACTTAGACTTGAACCCTTAAAAAAGACAACAACCTCTTTGATGTCTCTGGACTGGACACGGTTGGGGGTACTTGAGTCGTACCCTAGGTCACGACTCATACCTAAAATGACCTCCCTTTTCGTACAATAGAGAGTATTTTAGGTTAGTATACTGTCTACCATATGACAAGGTCATCCCTTGGTGGTAACCAAGCCCATGAATTGTAAGTAGCCCAACCGTATGGAATGAAACATAACCTAGAGTGGACTATTTTTTTATGGGTGGTCTATACGAGTTAGGTTATGATTCATACCCTTAGGATATGACTCAAGGGTGCCTAGTCGTACCTGTACCAGTTTGTTTAACTTAGGGTAAGCCTTTGGTACGAGTTAGGGTACCTCTCGTACCCTAGGTAACGATTGCCAAGTGAACCGTAAGGGGGAGTCGTACCCCTACACGTGTGTGTTTTCCATATTTTAACCAAGGACCTTTTGGTCATCTCCCTTGCCTAAAACCATAAGTCTTTGACCTATATAAGTCTTGGTAGCCTCCCAAGTCTTTATTTGCAGGACTTAAACACATCCTAACACTCTAAAGGCTCTTGGAAACAAGATTAGAGGCTAGGGTTTGAAGGTGTTCATCTTGTGGCAAGGAAGAAGAGTGAATATTGTTGGTAATTCAAGCTTTTTAAGTCATGTATCTCTTCCCCTCTTTAAATAACTCTAAATCTATATATTTCAGACTTGAATTAGTAAGTGTACATGGTGGTTTTGAATCAAATAAAAAGGGTTTTGACACTTACATTGAATAATGATGATTCTTTCTTATACTTGTGTTGATACATGTTATTGATGGTAGATTGTATATGTAGATGCTTTTTGTGTGTTTTTTAACATAAGGGTCTTGAATATCCCTAGTCTTATTCATTTCTACCATGAAAATGACCTTGTTATAAGTATGCACAAAAGGTGTATGTTAAAATATCTAAGTAAAATGACTAGTTGCATGTTGATAATGTGTTGAGCTAGGGAAATGGCCCAAGTGACTATGAATGATTGTTGAATGGCCTTGTAGAGGTATTATGAACCATGTATTATGACATTGGTAACCCTTTTTATTGATAACTAATGTGAGGGTAAAGTCCCTAGATATGGGGATGAACTTAAATTGTGCATAGAACCCAAGTGTCGTAAGAATGTGGTAATAGATTGCTAATGAAATGCGAATAGTTTTTTGGGGTCTTGATGATCATGAATAGTATTGTATAATTGAACAAAGTTAAGGGATTGGACTATTAAGATGATTGAACAATTAAGGCTCCCATAATGATCATGAGATTTTGTTTAGTGTTGAAATTGGCTAAGTGGCTAAAGTCCCTAAATGTTGTATTAAATGTGTGTTTATGCATGGACAAGAGGGTAAGGTCCCAAATGTCAACAAATGATGGTTGTGATAGCTTGAGGTTAAAGTTCCTTTCCTTATGTGATGGATTGTGGGTAAAGTCCCTTGCACAATGAAAATGAAAGGTAAAGTCTGTTGCTTACAAAGAGCTCTTGATGTCAAAGCTCCTCGCCTCATGAAGAGGCTTGTGGTAAATTCCACTTATATATTGTGGTAAAGTACACCTATATCTTGATGGTTTGTGGTAAATTCCATCTAACCTATATGTATGGGTAACGTCCCTTGTTTGAATGACCTATGTGTTTGGGTAATATCCCTCGTGGAATGATGATGTTTTTGGCTAAAGCCCTTGGTAAAGTGAATGTATGTACATGGGTAAAGTCCCGAGTCTAATGATAATGTTATTATGGCTAAAATCCTTAATGTACTAATCATGATAATACATAAGTGTGGGAGGTGGTAGTCCTCTACCTTACGTCTAATGAATAAATGTTAGAAAATGTTGATGAACCTTTATATCTTGGTTGATATATGGTATAATTATATGTATGAATAAGTTTATGAATGTGATGAAATGTGATATATTGATTTGTTGTTGATTGACGATATTATCTTACCACTTATCCTTGAGTTACATGTTTGCATTCCAACTGCTAACGGTCTTCGAATACTACGTCCCCATGTGACGTAGGCACTGGAGCATCTTCTTCTTTTCCCGCGCAGTGACTTGTAGATCGAAGCGGTTCATGCATTGACTTGAAGGGGTGATCTTCCTTACATCCAAATGAAATTCATCTCTTAGTCCTTATCTTTAGACTTAGTCTCTTTAAGAATTGGTTTGGCTATAGTTGGGGGCTTGTCCCGACATATACTTTTATTGACATTAGTCTTTTATAGAGGTGTTGGGACTATGAACTTGGGAGTAGCTATCATAATCAATATGTTGACTTATGTTATTATTTCCACTATTCTGATTTATGAGTTGGATTCCCTCCGACTCCTATGGTATGTTGAGACGATTAGGTTGGGTTATCGGCGCGACCTCCGGTTCATATGAGCTTGAGGTGCCTATGCAACATGGTCCGAAGTTCAGGTTATGTCAACCAATTTGGCAAGACCCAAAAACTAAGTGTCATAATTGCATTAATCGCAGTTAAGCCTTAAGAAGTAAGTTAATTACCCAAACTGATATGTAAATGAAGAACATAACTCAAACCCAAAGCCGGGATTATAGAACGAAGTCCAACCATTCATACATAGTAATAGAAAGAAGTATGAATATAAAATATACCATAAACCATCCCGAAACCTGGTGTTACAGTGTAAGAACAATCTAAATATATCTCGAAGTCTAAAAAAATACAACTGGGAGTACGACAAACTACAAGTCTATCTTAGAATCCAAAATAAGACAAACTAGATAGGATGAAGTCTGAGGTCAAGTCATAAGGAATACAGCAGCCACTACCTTGAATGTACCATAAATCTCCACACAAACTCAATTATCGCAACGTGCTCTCATACTAAAATCTACACCGAAAAGGCATAGTAGGGATGAGTACAGTCCCCTTGTACTATGTAGGTATCACAGGCCGATTGAGAAAAGTATAAATTAAGGTATATAGGTACACACTAGCATGCCACCTACAAGAAGAAAATGTTACAAATGGTATCTCACACCGTCTCCACTAAAGTTTTAAATATATCACATAAACCAGATACAAACATAAAAATTTGGAATTCAAAATCTGAAAATTTGGTTTTGTTATAGCATTTATCTGTCTGGTATCGTCATACCAACACTTGAAAGTCATATCTCTAATCCATAAAATATCATGTTTGGTTTCTTCATTCAAAACATAATGTTTGGACCACCAAAGCATTCAAACAGTACAAGAGAATTTGTATTTCAAAATACATGGAAACTTATGCAAACATTCTCTCCTTCAATTCTTAAACATGTGGTGATCACTTACTTTGTAGTAAATTATTCCATTTTTTCAATAAACATCTTTAACATTAACCAACAAGAAAAACAGCCTCTCTTCAGTTCACAATCAATCTCAAATCATTTAACCATAGCCAAGGAACATTTATACTATGCTTCAAAAGGTGAAATTTATCAATTCGTAGCATTGTGAAAATCAAAAGGGGTCATAACTAGAGAGGGAGTACAAATATTCATGCTCTCAATTCCACTTTAAACCTCCAAATGTATACATACATTTATAGGAAGAAAAATCAAATTTAAGGAAAAGAGTCAAGGCCAAAACATTATCACCTAAAAGGGTTCACAATGCATATTTGTTATTGTAAATTCAAAACCCTTCGTAAATATATGATTCTATAACTTTAAACCTTACTCAAAAATGTTTTCAATAAGACCATATAGTTTAGTAAAAAACCCCATGTACCTTAGATTACTTCGCTTGAAGAGTGGAACCCGAATCTTGACTTGTTTCTTGGAAATCTTGAACTTAAAAGTTTAACTTTTGATCTTTGGTAGAAAGGGTTAGGGTTTTGTTTAGGAGAAAAATGATTAATTTTTAAGCATATAATGCCCTATAAATGTTTTAAATCTTCTATTTTCATGACTTGGGTACATAGGAAAAAGATGAGACTGCCCTTCAGAATTTAATTTCACAACTGGAACCTATTTTTGGCATCCAACGATGACATGCTCATCTCCATACCCACCACGACATGGTGTAATCACGGTGAGTTACTAAAACTTGACCATTGTCGATTTGAACTTCACCATGATACGATAGAGGCCCCATCGCTATAGTCACCATGCTCGGTGCAATCGCAGTGAGCTGCTATTTTCAAAATCCAAACTCGTTCTAGACCTCGTTTGAAAAATCTAAAACTTTCCTGAGACTTCCCCTTTTTATACTTAAACATGAATCAACTCAAAAATCTACGTCTTGAGGTCAGGAAGGTCAATTTAAAAATCATTGAAGTTGAGGCCCAAAAATATGACTAAATCTTTTAACACTTAGAAAAATTTCAGGTTGTAATATCACTATGCATGCTACTAAGAGTGGTATCAAGTCGAGAATTCTACAGAGTGTTACATTATCCCCCCTTGGGATCATTCATCCCCGAGTGATAGTTTGAAACACAGACAAGCACGATCATAAATGCACTATGGAAAAGGTAAGAAAAATAGCAATGATTCGTACCTTCTATGTCGTCATCCACGGTTTTAAAAAAATTTGGGTATCTAGTTCGCATGTCATCTTCTAACTCCCAGGTAGCTTCCTCTTCTTTCTGATTCTTTCACAACACCTTAACTGAAACTAACTTCTTACTCCTCAACTTTCGAACTTGGCGATCCAAAATAGTAATAGGTTCTTCTTCATATGACAAAGATTCTGTCGCATTGATATCCTCTACCGGAAACACTTGGGAATGAACTCCAATGCAATTTTTCAACATGGAATACTGGATGTACGGAAGCTAAACTTACGGGAAAATATAACTCATAAGCAACCCCACCTATCCTTCTCACAATCTGATACGATCTTATATAACGATAGCTAAGTTTTCCTTTCTTTCTGAATCGCATGACTCCCTTCATAGGGGAGACCTTTAGGAAGACCCAATCATTAACCCCGAATTCCAAATGTCTCTAACATCGGCATAAGATTTTTGGCGGCTCTGAGCTGTCTTAAGTTGTTCACTAATGTACTTTACCTTTTCCATTGCCTGATGAACAAGGTCAGGCCCAAACAATCGGGTTTCACCCACTTCATACCACCCTATTATTGATCTACATCTTCTCTCATAAAGTGCTTCAAAAGAGGACATCTGAAAAATAGAATGGTAGATATTATTTTAGGTGAATTCTATCAACGGCAAATGATCCACCTAACTACCTTTGAAGTCAATTACGCAGTCTCTCAACATATCTTTAAAGTTCTGAATGAAGTGTTCGGCTTGCCCATCAATCTAAGGGTGGAAAGCGGTGCTCAGATTCACTAAGGTGACTAAACCCCTCTGAAAAGATCATCAAAACTGAGAAGAGAACTGTGTACCTCGATCGGATATAATAGACATAGGAGAACCATGCAACCGAACTATCTCTTGAATATATAGCTTAGTATAATCATCCCCCAAATAATTCGTCCGTATTGGAAGAAAATGATAGGACTTGGTCATTCGGTCTATAATTACCCAAATGGAATCATACTGGTTACAGGACTTTGAAAGCCCCATAATGAAGTCCATGTTAATCATTTCTCGCCTCTACATAGGCAAAGCTATCTCTTGGGATGTTCCACTGGGTCTTAAATGTGCTAACTTGACTTGTTGACAATTCAAACACTTAGAAACAAAATTAGCAACATCATTTTTCATATTGTTCCACCAATAAATCATCTTAAGATCATGAAACTTTTTTTTAAAGCCTAGGTGAATAACATACCTCGTTGTGTGGGCTTCATCGAGAATTCTCTCTCGTAATCCATTCACATTCGGTAAGATAGTCTACTGTTATACCTCAAAATTCCATCACCTCCAATTTCAAATGCCTTCACCTTTTATTGACCAACATCTTTCTTAATCTGTATCAAGATGGGATCTTTGGCCTACTTTTTCTTAACTTCAGCACATAGGGAAGATTTAGCTATCTCATGAATAATTATTCCTCCGTCTTCAGAATTCAGAAGTCAAACTCCCAAATTTGCAAGCCGATGAATATCTCTCACCATATCCCTCTTTTCTTTCTCTACATAAGAAAGACTGCCTATTGACAATCTGCTAAGGGCGTCGGCCACCATATTGACCATGCCTGGATGATAGTGCAGGATCATTTCATAATCTTTCAATAGTTCCAACCACCGCCTCTGCCTGAGATTTAGGTCCTTCTGCGTGAAAACATACTACAAGATTTTATGAACAGTGAAAATATCAATATTCACCCCGTAAAGATAATGCCTCCAGATCTTAAGTGCAAACACCACAACCGCTAACTCTAAGTCATGAGTGGGATAGTTCTTTTTGTGTACCTTTAATTGCCTATATGCATAAGACACCACTTTACCATGTTGCATAAGCATACACCCAAGTCCCACCCGAGATGCATCACAGTACATGAAAAAACCTTGTGTACCCTCGGGCAGGGTCAAAACTAGTGCGGTAATCAACTTGTCTTTCAATTTCTCGAAGATATTTTTACATGAGTCAGACCACAAGAATTTTACCTTTTTTTATGTCAGTCTAGTAAGTGGGGAATCTATGGAGGAAAAACTTTCTACAAATCTTCTATAATACCCTGCCAAGCCCAAGAAGCTCCGAATATTGATTGAGTTGTGGGTCTAGGCCATTTTCTCACTACCTCAACCTTTTGGGGATCGACCTTGATCCCCTCACTAGAAACTATGTGCCCCAGAAAAATAATAGCACTAAGTTAGAGTTTGCACTTGGAAAACTTTGCATACAACCCATGATCTTTGAGGTTCTGAAGGATGATTCGGAGGTGGTTAGCATGATCCTCCTATTCTTAGAATAAACTAAGGTGTCGTCAATAAAGACTATGATGAACAAATCTAAAAACTATTGGAACACCCTATTTATTAGGTTCATAAAGGTTGCGGGGGCGTTAGTCAGTTCGAAGGACATAACTAAGAATTCATAGTGGCCATATCGGGTTCAGAAAGCTATTTTGGGAATATAAGCCTCCCTAACCTTCAGCTAATGGTACCCCGAATGGAGGTCTATCTTAGAGAAATATTTAGCACCTTAGAGTTGATCAAATAAATCATCGATTTTGGGAAGAGGGTATTTTTTTTAATAGTGACCTTATTGAGATAATGGTAGCCTATACACATACAGAGTGAACCGTCTTTCTTACGCATGAAGAGCACCGGAGCACCCCAGGGAGAGATACTGGGATGAATAAAGCCTTTATCAAGAATGTCCTTTAACTGTTCTTTCAACACTTTTAATTCTGCAGGAGCCATTCTGTATGGCGGAATAGAGATATGACGAGTGTCTGACAACAAGTCAATGCCAAAATCTATGTCCCTATCAGGTGGTATCCCCGATAGGTCATCGAGAAATACTTTTGGGAATTCATTAACTACAGAGAAGGACTTTCAATACTGGAATCCTTAACTCAAATGATATGATACAAACAACTCTTTGATAGATGCTTTTGGGCTCTAAGATAAGATATGAAATTCCCCTTAGGTGGTAAAGAATACCTCTCCCACTCTATCATTGGTTCATTTGGAAAGGAGAAAGTGACTTTTTGGGTTCTACAATATAACATAGCATAACACGCATGAATCTAGTCCATTCCCAGTATATCATCAAAATCAATCATTTCCAGTTCAACAAGATCAGCCACAATATCACGATGACCAACCGACACCACATAATTTCTATAAATCTCCTAGCCACAATACCATCACCAATAGGAGTGGAAACATAGAAAGGTTCCAGAATATCTTTAGGCCTAAAACTAAAACCAACTGCCACGTAAGAGGTCACATAAGACAAGGTAAACCCAGGATCAAGTAACACATAAACATCATGGGAGAAAATTTACAACATACCCATAACAACATCTAGTGAAGCCTCAGTATACTGGTGGGTAGATAAAGTATATAACCTATTGCGACCACCTCCAGTAGACAAAGTATTACCCTTGGGTGGTGGTGGAGCTGTGGAGTTTTTCTGAGTCTTAGCACCCCCAAAATTCCACTTTGCAAAGGGACAATCTCTCTAAAAGTGACCTGTCTGACCACAAGTATAGCACATATTACTCTCGAGGTATCATCACCCCCGGTGATTCTTTCCACATGAGTAACAGCAAGGATACGACTTGGCAGGCTGAGCCATGCTACCTTAGGACTGAGTTCCCTGCATCCTTGGCCCACTATTATGTTGGGAGTTAATAAACCGCTAATCAACTGGAGGTCTGGGTGCAGGGACTCTAGTTGAAGACTAAGAATTACTCAAAAACTTCTTCTTTGACCATTTATTACCCCAATTATGACCTTAGTTCTGACCACCATTCTGATCTGTGGACCTAACTCACTTAGTGTAATACCCCAACGTCTTCTTAGCTAAATTCCATCCATGGAAAGTCTAAGCATTAGTTTTAGAATGATCTAAATTAATTTTCATGTGTAATTTCCTAGATTTCATTCTTTCATTACATAGATGATTGAATTATATTTCAAACGATATAAGATTCATCCAAAACGGACCCTAGGTGAAGAAGTTAGGAATAATTTAAAGTTCCAGTCATAAACATCGTCATTTGGGTGTCTAGTGTGTCGCGCAGAGGGTCAAATTGTCAATCGTCAAATTCCAGCGGGGCTCCAAAATGGTGGCACATCGCGGAGGCACTCAATTTCCCACTCGTTGAATTACAGTGGACCACCGCGATTGTGGCGCGTCGCGATGGAACCCGAAATTGGGTTTTTAAGTTCAAATTTCCAATTCTGTTTAGGAATCATTAAAGGTAATTTTGACTTTTCCCTAGCCTTTAAAACCGTCCAAATAAAGGATTTAGGGTATGTTTCAGCAACTTAACCCTACTTTCATCAAAATCATTAAGAATCCTCTCTAGAGCTTCAAACAAGAACTTCAAGAAACTCAAGATTCAACCGTGGGTTTTCAAAATCGATTGAAGATTCGAAATCCCCATATCATAGGCTTCAAGAAATACCCATTGTTTTTCTATTTTGAGGTACGCGGGGTTTTTCTAAAAATCTCATGGGCATAGAAATCATGGTTTTAAGAAAGGGGTTTTCAGATTTATGATTACATTCATATTTTAGAAATCTTGACGGTATCGTTTTGTTCTTTTGACATTCCCCAAATTGATTTAAAATTATATATATATGTAAGCATATGTTTTTATGATTTATGAATGAATTGAGAGAATGACGCACATGAATCCCTCTCTTGGTATGATTTTCCCAATTTTCTTATGATATGGATTGTTTTGAATGTATCTTGAAAAGTATGATATGAAATATCTCGATTAATGCTACAAATTGATTTATGGTTATGAATTCAAAAGAGATGGTTGTGCATATTGATAAATGTTGAAAATATTCATATAATGAAAGAGTGCGTGATTTTTCCAAAAGCACATGACCACCATATGTTTGAATAATCTCAGCATAGTTTTGACTTGTGTTCTCAGAACATGAAATCTTTTATATTGTTTCCATGTTTGGGTGGTCTGAACTGTGTTTTAATGAAATAATTATGCATGATGCATTATGGCTCAGAAATAGGACTTAAAAGTCTTGGTGTGACGACACCAATTCATATTATGCCATGATAATTAAGAATAGATTTAATGCATGTTTGAAATCATACTTTTCAGATGTTGAACCTAGAAACATGCATGATTTAGAACAGGATGAAATTGGGCATAAAGAGAGTTTAGGTGGTTCCCCAAATAAGGCATGAGTATTAAACAACTCATCACCTAAAATCGTGATTTGTTGATCAGGGTTTATTTATTACGCTGGCCTAGAGCCCTGTGCGTATCAGATTCAAGAACTCCAACCCTCTCGGCACACTTGGGTTGGGGGCATCCCCGTCGAGTCAATGGCAGATTCCATACCGCCCGTGGAATATCAGAATTGTAGGGGAGTTCCACCTAACTCAGAAGTAATATACAAATCAGAACTTGCATTGATAGGCTGGTTCATGTTTTTTCAGAAATACGCCCATGTGTTTCGAAAGCCACTTGATGTATAATGTTTTGACAAAGTTTTTTCCCAAACTATTTTATTTACATATAAGCTTTATTTTGGATTTATTTGCGTACCAGTACATCTGTATTGACTCCCCCACCCCCTCCTCTCTCCAGGTTTTGAGGCTCAGTCTAGGGGTTCAGAAAGGTAGTGATTCGTCAGACAGAGTTGTAGTGATTAGTTGGTGAGCCTTCTCTATTACAGAAGACCCGTCTTTTAGATTATGTCCCTTATTATCGTTTTGGTCTACTGGGAGCCTTTTCCCAGTTTTTATTCAGTTGTTAGATTTTTCTATAGTAGAGATTTTGTAGACTGAGTCAGATGTTATTAGATGTAGTTGATTTTCAATTTTCATACTTATGCTGAATTCAGAATTGACCATGTTTCTGTAGCAGATTATGTTTCTGCATCTTCTTTATTTATATGAATGTGTACATGTTTACCAGATAGAGAGGGACGTTTTGGGCCCTCAGGGTTTGGGATGGCCATCACAGCCAGGCCCTAGTTCAGTTCGTGACAAACTTAGTATCAGAGTACAGTTCATGGTCCCAGGGTGTCTGCAAAATAGCATCGGGTAGAGTCTTGTTTATGAGTGTGTAGCGCACCACACTTATAAGCAAGAGGCTACTACGGATTTAGGAATGTTTCTCTTCTTTGTGATTTAGTTCGTGCTTCAGAGTCTAATCTGTCCCCTAATCTATGATCTCATGCTTTTCAGAAAAACCAGTTATGCCTCCCCGTCGCACCAATGTTAATGCTCAAGAGGACAAAGTCTGTCCCACTCATGGGGTGAGGACACGTAACAGAGCTCACACTCCAAAACCTATCCCTATTCTGGGAGTCCCTCCAGTCCCAACCAATCCACCTAGGGCTCCTCAGACTAATGTTAACCGTCCCCCAACTACTCAAAGGGATATTTTGAATGCATAATTCATAAAATCTATTCATATGCTGACACAGTTGGGTCTTCACCTGTTACATCTGAAGCTACTAGGGTGGGTCAGTTCATAAGAATGAACCCGCCTAAGTTTACTGGCACTAAGGTAGAAGAGGATCCGCAAGAGTTCACAGATAAAATGGAGAAGATTTTTAGAGTGATGCATGTGGATCAGGTGAAAGGTGTTGAGCTAGTGGCATACCAGCTAAAGAATGTAGCGAACCAATGGTATGATGAGTGGGAAGAGGTAAAGGGTGACAGTGCTGAGCCCACAGTGTGGGATGAGTTTGTGAAAGCTTTTCTTGACCGGTTCTTTCCTATAGAGTTGAAGAAAGACAAAGAGGAGGAGTTCATGAACCTTAATCAGGGTAAGATGAGTGTTTAGGAGTATACTTTAAAGTTTAATCAGCTGGCCCGTTATGCTCCTGAGATGACAAGCAGTATGAGGGCCTGAATGAAGAAGTTTGCTTCCGGCCTTTTAGATGATCTGGTGCTTGAATGTCAAGGGGATATGCTAAATAGGGAATTAGACTTTGGTAGGATGATAGTCCACATACAGCAGGTTGAGGAGAAGAAAAAGAAGATAGCTGAGTCCAGAGAGAAGGACAGGTAGGCGAAGAAAGCCAGATCAGCGGATCAAAACCCCAGTCAGTGGTAGGGTGGTAATTGGGGTAACAAATGGAAAAAGAAAAAGGTTTTGGGTAAGGCGCAGTCTGCAGCTAGCGCCCCAGTGCCCAGACCTCCAGTTGATAGATGATCTCAAAGTTTTCAGGCCATCCAGGAACCCAGAGCTTAGGATACTCAGTCGCAAGATAGTGTGGATCAATAGTACTGTTCTTATCCGCGATGTGAGACTTGTGGTAGGCATCATCCGGGAAGGTGTCAGTTGGGCTCGTCGGTGTGTTATTCATGCAGTCAGATGGTCCACTTCCAGAGAGAATATCCCTCTGCTAGGAGAAATATTGATGGAGCTAAGTCTCAGGTAAACTCTTCTGCACTACCACCGCCTCAAAAGGGCACCAATTCAGCTGCCAGGAATGGTTGCAACCGGTTGTATGCTCTGAAATCGCCAGGAGGTGGAAGCCTCGCCAGACGTAGTCACTAGTACGTTACAATTTCTTTCCAGTGAGGTATATGTATTGCTTGATCCTGGGTCTACCTTATCTTATGTGACCCTGTATATGGCTGTTAGTTTTGGGTTTGAACCCAATGTGATTGCTGAACCTTTCTCTATTTCCACTCTGGTGGGAGATTCGATTATGGCTAGAAGGGTGTACAAAAATTGTGATGTGTCTATTCTCAGTAGGGATACTGTAGTAGACCTCATAGAACTTGATATGGTTGCTTTTGATGCTATCCTAGGGATGGACTGGCTTCATCAGTGTTATGCCACACTAGACTGTAAGACCCGAAAGGTTACCTTTTCTTTTCCTAATGAGCTAGCAATAGAGTGGGAGGGGCATTCCTTAGCACCTAGGGGCACTTTATATCTTATCTCAGAGCCCGTAAACTTATTTCCAAGGGTTGTTTATACCATCTTATTCGGGTTAAAGATTATAACGCCGAAAGTCTCCTTCTTCAGTCTGTCCCAATAGTAAATAAATTCCCAGAAGTTTTTCCAGATGATCTCTCAGGAATTCCACCTGATAGGGAGATAGATTTTGGCATTGATGTGTTGCCAGATACCCATCCTATTTCTATTCTACCATATAGAATGGCTCTTGCAGAGTTAAAAGAGTTGAAAGAACAGCTAGCAGATCTTCTAGATAAGGGTTTTATTAAACCTAGTGTTTCTCCTTGGGGTGCACCTATACTCTTCATGCGAAAAAAAGATGGTTCCCTGCGTATGTGCATAGATTACCGCTAGTTGAATAAGGTCACAATGAAAAATAAATATTCTCTTCCTAAAATCAATGACCTTTTTTATCATCTTCAAGGTGCTAAGTGTTTTTCAAAAATAGACCTTCATTCGGGATATCATTAGTTGAAAGTTAGGGAGTCAGACATTCCTAAAACAACCTTCCAAACTAGATATGGTCATTATGAATTCTTAGCCATGTCCTTCGGATTGACCAATGCCCCTGAAACTTTCATGGACCTAATGAATAGGGTCTTCTGTTAGTTCCTAGACCTGTTTTCCATAGTTTTTATTGACGACATCGTGGTTTACTCTAAAAGTAAGGAGGACCATTCTAATCACCTCCGCACTGTTCTTCAGACCCTGAAAGATCATAAGTTGTATGCAAAAGTCTCCAAGTGTGAATTTTGGATGAATGCTATTGCTTTCTTGGGGCACATTGTGTCTAGTGAAGGGATTAAGGTTGATCCCCAAAAGATTGAGGCAGTAAAGAAATGGCCCAGACCCATGACTCCAATCGACATTCGGAGTTTCTTGGGTTTGGAAGGGTATTGCCGGAGGTTTGTAGAGAGTTTCTCTTCTATAGGTACTCCACTTACTAAGTTGACTCAGAACAAGGTAAAGTTTTTATGGTCCGCCTCTTGTGAGAATAGTTTTGAGAAGTTGAAAGACAAGGTGACTACGACTCCTATTTTGACTCTTTCGGAAGGTACAAAGGGTTTTGTTGTGTACTGTGATGCATCCCGTGTGGGACCTGGGTGTGTACTTATGTAGCACGGAAAGGTGGTGTCTTATGCATCTAGGCAGTTAAAGGTGCATGAGCGGAACTACCCCACTCATGATTTGGAATTAGTAGTTGTGGTGTTTGCTCTTAGAATTTGGAGGCATTATCTTTATGGGGTGCATGTTGATATTTTCATTAACCATAAGAGTTTGTAGTATGTTTTCTCACAGAAAGAACTTAATCTCAGGCAAAGGCGTTGAATGGAGCTTTTGAAAGACTATGACATGAGCCTTCACTATCATCCGAGTAAGGCAAATGTGGTAGCCGACGCCCTTAGCAGATTATCTATTGGCAGTCTTTCTCATGTTGAGAAAGGGAAGAGAGAGATGGTGAAATATATTCACCGACTTGCAAATCTAGGAGTGCAACTCTTGCATTCCGAAGATGGGGGAATGGTTGTTCATGAGATAGATACATCTTCCCTTTGTGCGGAAGTTAAAAAGAAGCAGGTTGAAGATCCCATCTTGATGTAAATTAAGAATGGTGTGGGTCAGCAGAAGGTGATGTCATTTGAGATCGGTCGTGATGGTATTTTGAGATACTAGGGTAGATTATGTGTACCAGATGTGGATGATTTATGGAATAAAATCCTTGGTGAAGCTCACACTTCGAGGTATTCTTTTCACCCAGGCTCAACTAAGATGTACCAGGATCTAAAATATTTGTATTGGTGGAATAATATGAAGCGTGATGTGGCTAACTTTGTTTTCAAGTATTTGAATTTTCAACAAGTTAAAGTAGAACAGATGAGGTCAGGTGGTTCTTCCCAAGAGATAGCTTTGCCCTTATGAAAGTGGGAGATGATTAATATGGACTTTATTACAGGGCTCCCGAAGTCCCGAAACCAGTATGATTCTATTTGGGTGATTATAGATCGACTGACCAAGTCAGCCCATTTTCTCCCTGTCAGGACTAACTATTCGGGAGAGGATTATGCCAAGCTGTTCATTGCAGAAATAGTTTATTTGCATGGTGCGCCTGTGTCCATCATATCCGATCGAGGTACACAGTTCTCTTCTCAGTTTTGGAGATCTTTCCAGAAAGGATTAGGTACCCAAGTAAAACTAAGCACTATTTTTCACCCTCAGACCGATGGGCAGGCTGAACACACCATTCAAACCCTTGAGGACATGTTGAGGGCCTATGTGATTGATTTTAAAGGTAGTTGGGTAGAGCACTTTTCATTGATAGAGTTCGGGTATAATAATAGTTTCCATTCCAGTATTAAGATGGCACCATTTAAGGCACTGTAGGGAGAAGATTTAGGTCTTCTATAGGATAGTATGAATTAGGTGAGATGCAAATGTTTGGGCCCGATCTTATTAATCAGGCAATGCAGGATTTAAAATTCATCAAAGAATGACTTAAGACGGCTCAGAGTTATCAGAAATCTTATGCCGATGTTAGGAGAAGAGATTAGAGTTTGAGGTCGGTGATTGGGTATTTCTAAAAGTTTCTCCTATGAAGGGAGTCATACAATTCGGGAAGAAAGGTAATTTGAGTCCTCGCTATATAGGAACATATCAGATTTTGAGAAGAATAGGTGGTGTTGCGTATGAGTTAGAATTGTCTGCCAGTTTAGGTTCTGCCCATCCGGTATTTCACATATCTATGTTGAAGAAATGCATTGGAGACCATTCTTTGGTATTGCCTGTAGAAGAGATCAAGGTGAAAGCCTCCTTATCATATGAAGAGGAACCTATTGCAATCCTAGATCGTCAGGTCCGGAAGTTGAGAAGTAAAGAAATAGTTTTAATTAAGATATTGTGGAGAAATCAGAAAGTTGAAGAAGCCACTTGGGAATCAAAAGATGACATGATAGCAAGATACCCACACCTTTTTGACCCAGTAGATGACGGAGCTGAAGGTACAACCCTTACCTTAATCTTTCTATGCTTTAGTATGCTTGGAATCGTGCTTGTCTGTTTTCCGCATTATCATTGGGGATGAATGATCCCAAGGGGGATATTGTAACACCCCGACATCTTCTTAGCTAAATTCTATCCATGAAAAGTCTAAGCATTAGCTTTTAGAATGATCTAAATTAATTTTCATGTGGAATTTCCTAGATTTCAACCTTTCATTATGTAGATGACTGAATTAGCTTTCCAGAAATATAAGATTCGTCCAAAACGGACCCTCGATGAAAAAGTTATGAATAATTTAAAGTTTCAGTCATAAACATCATCATTTTGGTGTCTAGCGCATCGTGGAGAGGGTCAAATTGACAATCGTCAAATTCTAGTGGGGATCCGCGATGGTGGTGCATCACGGAGGCACTCTATTTTCCACTAGTCGAATTTTAGTCGACCACCGCGATTGTGGCGCATCGCGGTGGCACCCAAAATTGGGTTTTTAAGTTTAAATTTCCAGTTCCATTTAGGAGTCATTAAGGGTAATTTTGACTTTTCCCTAGCCTTTAAAACCGTCCAAACAAAGTATTTAGGGTATGTTTGAGCAACTTAACCCTACTTTCATCAAAATCATCAAGAATCCTCTCTAGAGCTTCAAACAAGAACTTCAAGAAACTTAAGATTCAACCGTGGGTTTTCAAAATCAATTGAAGATTCAAAATCCCCGAATCATAGGCTTCAAGAAACACTCATTTTTTTCCTATTTTAAGGTACGCGGGGTTTTTCTAAAAATCTCATAGGCATAGAAATCATGATTTTAAGAAAGGGGTTTTCAGATTTATGAATACATTTATATTTTAGAAATCTTGACGATATTGTTTTGGTCTTTTGACCTTCCCCAAATTGATATGAAATTATATATATACGTATGCATATGTTTTTATGATTTATGAATGAATTGAGATAATGACGCACATGAATCCCTCTCTTGTTATGATTTTTTCAATTTTCTTATGATATGGATTGTTTTGAATGTATCTTTAAAAGCATGATATGAAATATCTTGATTAATGCTACAAATTGATATATGGTTTTAAATTCGAAAGAGAGGGTTGTGCATATTGATAAATATTGAAAATATTCATATAATGAAAGAGTGCATGATTTTTCCAAAAGCACATGACCACCATATGTTTGAACAATCTCAGCATAGTTTTGACTTGTGTTCTCGGAATAAAAAATCTTTTATATTGTTTGCATGTTTGGGTGGTCTGAACTGTGGTTTAGTGAAAGAATTATGCATGATGCATAATGGCTCAAAAATAGGACTTGCAAGTCTTGGTGTGGCGACACCAATTCAGATTATGCCATGATAATTCAGAACAGATTTAATGCATGTTTAAAATCAGACTTTTCAGATATTGAACCTAGAAACATGCATTATTTAGAACAGGATAAAATTGGACATAAAGAGAGTTTAGGTGGTTCCCCGAAGAAAGAATGAGTATTAAAAAACTCATCGCTCAAAACTGTGATTTGTCGATCCGGGTTTATTTATTACGCTGGCCTAGAGCCCTGTGGCGTATCAGATTCAGGAACTCCAACCCTTGCGGTACACTTGGGTTGGGGGCTTCCCCGCCGAGTCAATGGCAGATTCCATACCGCCCGTGGAATATCAGAATTATAGGGGAATGCCACCTAACTCAAAAGTAATATACAGATCAGAACTTGCATTGACAGGCAGGTTACATATTTTTTCAGAAATGCGCCCATGTGTTTCGAAAGCCACTTGATGTATAATGTTTTGACAAAGTTGTTTCCCAAACTATTTTATTTACATATATGCTTTATTTTGGATTTCTTTGCGTACCAGTACATCTGTATTGACCCTCCTCTCCTCTCTCCAGGTTCTGAGGCTCTGTCTAGGGGTCCAAAAAGGCAGTAGATTCGTCAGACAGAGTTGCAATGATTAGTTGGTGAGCCTTCTCTATTCCAGAAGGCCCGTCTTTCAGATTATGTCCCTTATTATCGTTTTGGTCTACTGGGGGCCTTGTCCCAATTTTCAGACAGTTGTCAGATTTTCCTGTAGTAGAGATTTCGCAGACTGAGTCAGATGTTATTAGATGTAGTTGATTTTTAATTTTCATACTTATGCTGAATTCAGAATTGACCATGTTTACGTAGAAGATTACGCTTCCGTATCTTCTTTATTTATATGAATGTGTACATGCTTACCAGATAGAGAGGGACGTTCCGGTCCCTCAAGGTTCGGGATGTCCATCACGGCCAGGCCCTAGTTCGGATCGTGACACTTAGCTTACCTTTCCTTCTCCCTTACCTCAGCCAGCCTTATCTTCTACTCTTCAACCTACTGCATATGAAAAAATAACCTAGAGAAATTCATATCTCTATTCAGCATTGCTCCCTTGTATTCCAGCACAAAGTAATCTGAGAGACCAGATGCAAACTTCCTTATGCGAGCCCTCATATTGGCCACTAACTCAGGAGCATAACGGGACAACTGAGTGAACTTCAATTCATACTCCTTAACACTCATCTTGCCTTATTTTAGATTCACAAATTCCTTATCCTTTTCCTCTCTCAGTTCCTAGGGAAAGAAACGGTCTAGGAAAGCTTCTACAAATTCACCCCACACAGAAGGTTTAGTATCACCATCCTTCAAATCCTCTCACTTATTGTACCACTGGTTAGCCACGTCCTTCAACTGATAGGCTGTTAACTCTACTTTCTCAACTTTTTTAGCATGCATAACTCTAAAAATTACTCCATTTCATCAATGAACCCTTAGGGGTCCTCCTCAACCTTTATGCCAGTAAAGGTGGGTTGGTTTAACCTCATAAATTGGCCTACCCGAGTAAGTTCAGAAGAACCCAACACAGAGCCCACATCCTCAGACCGATGGGTTTGAGAGGCCACCAGTTGAGCAATCATATGGATAGATTGTTGAAACTCAATATTCAAAACTTCTTTCTGGGGAGGCTGGGGATGGTTAACACTGGTATGTAGAGATCGAGGTAGACTAGTGGGGACTAGAGGAACTCCTGGAGTAGCAACAGCCTCTGGAGGAACTCCTAGAGTAGCAACAACCTCCGGAGTACGAGCTCTATTGCGGGTTCGTATCCTATGAGTAAGACAGACATCCTCAGTGTGGGTTCTTTTTTCGTTGGTTCTATGAAGAGAAATGATTAATTTCTAAAATATAGGAAATCATTGATTAGAGGACATTCAAAATCTATAGAACGAACTAAATCATGGGAGGAGAGACACTCCTAAACGCCTTGTAGTCTCCTACTTATAAGTGTAGCGTGCTACACACCCTTAAACAGGACTCTACCCAATGCAATTTTGCGAACACCCTGGGACCATGAACCATGCTCTGATACCAAGTTTTTCATGACCTACAACGCCCCGAGTCTGTGCCCCAGATTCTACATAGTGCTTACGACCCCAAATGACCACAAGCTAACCCATGACTGATATCTGTTGTGAGCATTAAATATAATACTGTAAAATGTGGAAAATAGGTTGAAATACCATAAGGTTCAAAATCTGAAATACTGATAAATAACAACATCTGATAAAACATCTCACTCTAAATTACTGTCTGAACTAATCTAGTCTGAAAAGCCTCTAACTGAATTGTCTGAAAGTGGAGCTGATGGGACAAGCCCCCAACTAACTCTGACTAATGCAGTGCTGAAACTACTGTAATACTAAAATAAAAAAACATCCTTAATAGATGAGGACTCACTACTAAAGCTTCTACTACTGACTGGATTTGTCTAAGCACGATCGAGAACCTGAGCATCCGAATCTATGATATAAGACAGCATAGCACAAAGAAAGAGAATGCGTTAGTACGTGGAATGTACTGGTATGCTAGATGAGGTAAGGCTGAATGCAAGGGTTCATATGCATGAACAATAACTAACTGAATGATATAGAAAAACTAGACATGAGAGTACGTGGATAATCTAAACTATAGTAAATACTGAGCATGCAATATTGTGCATATATATATACTATAACTGAGCTTTTCTGAAGATAAGTACTGAGTTTTGATACAGAGTAAATGATAATCTGAGATTTCTGATAACTGAGTTACTGATACTGATAGATTGTATCTGACCGTCCTGATTCTATAAAACTAAGTTGAGTTCTATTCTGAAGACTGAAACTGAAACTGTGGGAGGTAATCATCTAACCGACATGCCCCAAATAAGATAAGATGACTGAGTTGGGGTCTAATCTGTAACCCCAATTGAAAGGGTGTTAGCA
The DNA here is from genome assembly GCA_030864215.1 of Capsicum pubescens. Classification (NCBI taxonomy): domain Eukaryota; kingdom Viridiplantae; phylum Streptophyta; class Magnoliopsida; order Solanales; family Solanaceae; genus Capsicum; species Capsicum pubescens. Next base: position 320,805,334 of record CM061548.1, read on the forward strand.
CCGTGCCACAGGTACTAACAACTGTTGTGGAGTCAATCCTAATTAACAGGTGACCACTGAGATTAGTCCTAAACTAGCGGTGATCCCTTAGTATGTCATTCTTATCTAACGGGTGACATCTCATAACCTATGTTGGCTACGTAGTTCTGGAACTTAGGGATTGCTTCTAGGGAACCATCCCTAACTAACAGGTAAGTCCCCAACCCTAGGCTCGCTCGGTGCTGAATCCTACTCCCAACTGAAAGACACTGAACTGATTATACTGAATGGGACTGGACTGATACTGAGTTTACTGAGTTTTCTTGAGTTTTGTAACTGACTGAGTTCTACTGAGTTCTATAACTGACTGAGAGTACTAATGATCCTGACATAACTAATACTGTTCTATAACTAACACTGGCTCTAGGTAAACAGCTAAATTATCGGGTATTAAATACCCACAGAACTCGATAGCATGAAAAGTAAAGCATAACATAATCTTGAAAAGCATAACAATGTATACTTGTGCATAATTCATTCATATAGACATTTCATCAAACACTTGTAGGGAATAAACTTGTACATATACTAGCATGTCATGATTTCATCATTTAATTCACATGAACATTCTATCAATCACTTGGGGAGCACAACCCGATGCACATATTCAAGGATAACATATAAACATGGTAACTACAATGCCCAACTTGCAATTTCATGGGTTTAACATGCTATTCATATCATTCCCCCTAAATACTATTCTAATTTCATGAATCTTATCATAATCATGGATTAAAAACCAAATTAACATCATAGATACATTAATCACTTTGTAAATTCAAGGGTTTATCAAGATAATCACATATTCATCACACATGCTATTCAATTTCATAAACTTGCACTTAAATCATAGATTGAAACCCAACTAATATCATGAACATGAATTCAATCTAATTCAAACATGGAAGTTCATAATTCAACAATCTTTGTAGTTTTAAAAATGGATTCGTGGACTCTATGGGTGAAAGGAACCCATAGATGAACACCTAACATACCTTAGAAGATTCTTTCTTGAAGGTTCTTGGAGGAATTCTTAGGTTTGTTCTTGATTTGTTGAACTAGAGTTTTTCCCTCTTTGAGAGAGAATGTTTTATTCTTGAGAAAATGTGAGGAAATAATGAAGCAATAAGTTATTTAGGGGTTTAATTTTGTGTTTAGACCGATTAGGGTCGTGGAAAAATACTTATTTACCCCTGGGAATGATTTAAAAATTCGTACTGAAAAACCCGATTTTGGACCCTGGCGCGATGCGCCACTAGAGCACTGTGCCTCTAGAAATTGACAACTGGAACTGGGGGCTTGGCGCGATGCGGTGGAATCGCGGTGTCCTTTTTTATTCTAAATTTTGGACTCAGTGCGGCGCAGTGGAATCACGGAGTCTCACTGGAAAGTGAATTGAGAAAATGGTTGGTGGCACGATGCGATGGTATTGTGTTGTCTCACTGAAAAATGACAATTGCCATTTGGACGGCCTCCGCGACGCGCTGAAGTGCCAGTTGACACATTGTCTTACTAAAATGGCTCTAACTCTTCTCCTGGGTGTCGGATTTGGGCGAACTTTATATCGTTGGAAAGCTAATTGAATTTCCTATGCATTGGCAGGATCTAAACTGAAAAATACTGAGTATATAAAAATTTTTATATAGGATAACTCATGTACTGAGAGTTAAATTAAGCTAGAGAAATATGGGGTATTACACGACCCAAGTCGAGACTCTGGCCGCGGCTATCTTCCCAAACCATGTAGGACTGGACGCCCTTTTTCTATCTGGATATCATACACAACGTTCATATAATATAGAGAAATGCGGAAAGTTAACAAAATGGAACATGGTCATCCTCTTAATTCACTGAACAATATAAATAAAATTCATAAACATTCAATAACATCTAACACCAGTCTGCGAAACCTCTAACAATTTCAAAACCAACATCTATCTAAAACTGGGACAAGTCCTCTAGTCGAACCATGAACCAAAATAAAATAAGAATGATCTAAAAATAGGCCTTCCAAAATATGGGAAGCTCACTAACTGCACACTTCTGACAGAAAAATGTACGGCTTAGCGGAACCTCGGGACTGAGTCTCAGATCCTGAAATATAAGGGATTAATACAAATGTATTGGTACATAGAGTAATTCAAAATAATGTACTTTTATACAACATAAGTGAGAGCAATTCATAAAACGTTTTACATATGATATATGAAGACATATAGGCATACTTAAAAGACTTTGAAACCTTTCTTTGAGAACACGACTCACTCTTTGTCTTACTTCTGAGATAGATGGGTTTCCCTACATACATGGTAATACACGGGCTATGTGGATCCTGCCCATAACCCGTCAGCTAGGCTCCTAATATAAGTTTGCCAAAAGGATGAGAAATATCATGAAAAGGTATGCCTCTTTTCCGACACACCATGCTATCCCACTTGCCGAATAGCATATAGAAACCTGATCGACAAAAACACGATTTCGAGCTAAGAGTTATCTGAACTCAAGCCTTCTTCAGGTAACCAACTAGCTCTCTTTAAGCCCCATTTTTAATCTCTTGAAAACATGCATCTTTTAGAATTCAAAATTTGAAAATCTGGTTTTGTTATGGCATTCATCTGTCTGGTATCGTCATACCAAGACTTGCAAGTCATATCTCTAAGCCATAAATATCATGTTACGGTTTCTTCATTCAAAACAAGTCAAGATTTAAAGAATGGAACCCGAATCTTGACTCGTTTCTTGGAAATCTTGTACTTAAAGTTGAACTTTTGATCTTTGGGAGAAAGGGCTAGGGTTTTGTTTATGAGAAAAATGATTAATTTTTAAGCATATAATGCCCTATAAACGTTTTAAATCTTCTGTTTTCATGACTTAGGGCCATAGGGAAAAGACGAGATTGCCCTTCAAAATTTAATTTCACAACTGGAACCCATTTTTGGCATCCACCGCGATGCGATGACATGCTCATCGCCATACCAACCGCGATACTGTGTAATCGAGGTGAGTAACTTGAACTTCACCACTGTTGATTTGAACTTCACACTGCGATGCGATAGAGTCCCCATCGCTATAGTCATCGCGATGCGGTGCAATCGCAGTGAGTTGCTGTTTTTAAAATTCAAACTCGTTCTAGACATCGTCTAAAAAATCCAAAACTTTCTTAAGACATCTTTTTTTTATCCCTGAACATGAATCAACTCAAAAATCTACATCTCATGGTTGGGAAGATCAATTTAAAAATCATTGAAGTTGAAGCCCAAAAATATGACTAAATCTTTCAACACTTAGAAAAATTTTAGGTTATAAGCTCTCTATGCATTCTACTAAGAGTGGTATCAAGTCGAGAATTCTATGAGGTGTTACAATATGTTCTTTCAGTTAGGACCCATGCGGGTTTCGTAACCCATATACAATATCTTTATTCAATCCCAATATCAGTATCCATATCTTCTCTCCAACTCATGGGCTACGATAGAGGGCTTTGTAAAAATGTCACATTTCTATCAAAAATCAGTCTTTCCACAATAGTACCACTATCTCATGAATGAATGTATTATATGAAGATGTAATCTTCAAAATCAAATAATAATAACGATCTCAAATCCAACCAATATACACGCACATGAGCTTAAAATCCACTCAATATGTCAACCATCCATGATTCAATATAAGCCATGTACCAATAAAGTAAAATATGCAAGTAAGGTATCACTGATATCATATTAAACATCAACTTAGGCATTTATACTAGGAAGAAAACAACCAAATGTATACACAAGGTCAATAATATCAGATAAGACCCCTATACAGGCCACACATAGCAATTATCATCTCGAATCACCAATAACAACAACATAGGGCCCTGTGCGGACATAAACCAGTAATTATATTATTTTCTTGATTAATACTCATACCTGTAGCATGTTATTATATCAATATTAACTACCTAACCCATTCTAAAGAAAGTCAAGCCATAACATACCTCGTGACGTTGAAATCTAAGCCAAAAGCCCTTCACTTGGATCTTTTCTCCTATAGAATGGCCCCAGAATTAACTAAAACATACAAATATAGAATCTACATGTTAAAATAATGCAAATGATACCTATATTTCCTGTTTTTAAGTTGGGGTCAAAATGGACCCCCGAAATGGATTTACGAAAAAAGGGTAAAATCAGAATTTTTATCCATAAATACATTATACATGATTAATGGAATCAATGGAGGAAAATTCAAGTGAAAATGGGATTTAAATTAAATAAAACTATTTTAGGCCTTTCGGGTCGAAATTCTCAAAGTTCACATTTGAAATCACACTTTAACAATTATTAGATGATGCGAATTGAAGTAGAATAATTGAAATAGAGATTTCGAGATTACCTAAGCTTAAAAATGGAAGAATTCATCCAAAAACTGTAAAACCCAAAGTTCAAAGTCTCAAAAATAGAAGAAAATTGAGAAAAAAATCTTTTATACTATGTCAGGTTTGCCCGCTTAAGCGGTCAAGTGTCTCTTTTGCAGTACCCGTGAGTTGCATAGTCTGTTTAAATGGATAGGAATCCTCTTTAATGGCCACCAACTGGTGAACCGGGTCATTTAAGCGGCCTCCGTTAAAGAGACAAAGTGTCGTTTTAGTAGTTGCAACATCTGGGTGGTGCACCAGCTGGGACTTGAAATATTTTCAAGTCTCCATCGACCCCTCAGGATTCATCCAAAATTCTAAGAACGCAAACAAACTATGCTACCATATCTAGTTTGACGCTCCAGACTAAACGACAACATCATATTTTTGAAAAGAGATCATTTTCACAATACTGATCGCCGAAATTCAATTCTACAATTTCTCGAATCGAGGGTCAATAAAATATAAAATCCATAAAATCAAACCAACTACGCTACTAACTTAGCGTAGTCCATTTTTTCATCTGACACACAGCTTAATAAATATTAACTAAAGTCAACTATATGGTCTTTTTAACCTCTAAAAATTACAAACTTGCACAAATTGCACTAAAAAGCATTGAAAATCATGTCAATCATTCCACACCCCAAAAACAACATGTAGCAACCACAGAGAGGGATAAATGGTCAAATCACATAAAAATAAATACTTCACAAAGATTAAGTCCTTACAATCTCTTTCAAGACATTGATCATGCATGAGCAAATCGAGGGGTACATATAATGTAACAAAAGGTCTTGTCCTTTTCTACACCCATATTCATATTCATAAATTCTATCATATGTCTTCTTTCAGATATATTATGCACTGCTACCACATTCGCTTCAGGGAATGGAGCATATTCAATGGGAAATATTTTATGACTTTTCATCAAAATTTTGTCTTAGTAATCAATATCATCAATATGGTGCATTGAGATACAAACTCAAGGTCTTATCCATATAAAGGTGTTTTAGGTTAAAAACTTATGGGACTTAAACCCATCATCGTATCATCATAGTACATCCAGACTCTAACCCAATGTCTTACCCTCTTATGGCATGAGATTTAAATCCATCATCACACCCTCGGCCAATAACATATTAGGCCAAAGTATAATAAACTCAAACTTGATCTTATAACAATATCACCACTTTGTGATTATCAATATTCTTTACGAACTTAAAGAACACGAGTTAATAATATACTTATCTTATTAAAAATAGTAGAAAGGTGAAATTCAAATCGTGATGATCGTATAGTTCTTGCGGTCTTGCCTTCTCCACCTTCCAATTCAACTTTCTTTTCTTTGCCTTCAAATTCTGAGACGGTAGAGTCTCGTGTCGATAACGTGTTATACAATAAAGATAAAATATCATTATCAAACATAAAGAAATGATGCAACTTTAGCGAATTTTTAGCAGTACTTTTATTTACTACTTGGATCTATATATAAAAATGTACAAAAGAGTGGCTATTTATAAACTACCAAACTTGCTCCCTAAGCTTGTTATTGGCCAACTAACGTTGGTGTTGAAATTCAATTTGAACAAGCAACCTCGATATTTAAATTCAGTTTGAATAAGTAACTCTTGGTGTTCAAGTTCAATTTGGCTACTAATTATTATCTCTCATTAATGACTTTCACACATTTGTGTATGTGTCTCCCATGGCATGGATATTATATAACAATATAACTTTTGTTGATTATACGAGGCATGGAATAAATTTTTTCAGTGATTGCAAATGCAGGAAATTAGGTTGTTCATGAAATCCCCTCCCTTGCAACCATGTACTTCAATCAAGTGATTTATAACTAATCTCTGGCCTTACCTTTTTTTAGTCTTCACAAGTAATTTACATTTCCAAAAGGAACGTTGCTTATATATAGTAACTAAGTTTAATAATTTTTATCTCACCATAGGCCATGGCCCACGCCACATGTAATTTGAGGGACTAAGCAAATTTGGATAGTCAAATTTATCTCAACAGTCTATTTTGACAGCTACAGTGAGGTGTTATTATCAAAAACATATATGAAAATCCATTTCAAATTAATTAGTTGTTATAGCAAAATATTATTGTAGAAGATGACTGTTATTAGGAGGTCTGACTATATGTGTTGATGAAAATGCTACAATCATGCATCCTAACTATGTAATTTTGACTTTCAATAAACGAAACCCTGAAGGAAAAAATAAGATTGGAATTTCTATTACAAAGGCATAAAAAAGAAAAATGAGATTTATTTTTTCATGTCATACATTTGGTTTAGTGTTAGTTCAAAAACTCATGACCATTTAGAAAATGTTAAACGGCAAAACTAAGAAAAAAAGTTTTCGCTGGAATATACTTTGAGAGTTCTAATATTACATTTTTGGAAAGTTTCAACTTGTTTCGGACTTTTCTTAAGGTGTTTAACCAAGTTAACAGATTTATTAATCAATGACATTCATTATCAAGATAAATGTTTTTCTTTGCTTTTCAATATATTGCATTAATAATATCTATGTTGAAAAAGTATGTCATTTGATTGATAATATGTGTATGGCATGTTATGTATCATATATGTGTATATCACACATGAATTTGCATGGATATGCAAGAATATACATGATATACATGACAGTCATAAAAATACAGGGGAATGTACACTTATATATGTGTGTGGATATGGACAAATATGCAAAAGGATATACACAAAATAAAGTCACCGTAACCACCAAAATTTGTACCAAACTGCACCAAATTTTCTCCAAATGAGCTCAGATTTCTTCTATGAGAAGAACAATTAAAAATAGAGAAGCTTTTAGAAAAATTAAAGTCTTAACTAGTAATTATTTAGAATATAAATATTGTTTAGATGAATAAAGTACAAAAATTACAAAAATATAAAGAATTAAAACAAATAATATCTGAAAACGTAAAGAATTAAAAATAAGGATAGAAAGACTACAGTATAATATAATTGTTGGAGTTAGCAAAAACTCAATAAATGCACAAAAAGAAGAAATATCAAATTTAGAATCAACAATAGATAGTCTAGAATATATATATCAACATAACTTATATACATTTAAATAAAATGAACAAAGAAAAATTTATAATAGATGAAAAAATATATGAAAACCATGAAAGATTAAGAATAAAAATAGTATTTTTTAATCTAGGAAGAAGGTATAAGAAAATAGGTGAACATTTATATTTAATGTTAGAAAAGGAAGAATTAAAATTAGAAGATAAATTGACAGCTATGGTAAGAATAGAAAAAGAAAATGAAGAAATAGATTAAAAAAAAAAGAAATAGAAAAAATAAAACAACAAACTACAGAAGAAATACGAAAAATAGAAGAAACTAAAAATAGTAGGATTGCTGAATTAGAAAAAGAACTACAAATGTTAAAAGATCTGTATGAAAAAAGACAGAAAGAAAAATAAGAAAAAGATAAAAAACAAAAATTATTAAACGAGATAAATCAATTTAAAGAAAAATAAGAAATAAACAATAAAGAAATAGAAACTAGGGAATTAGAAATAAATACAATAGTTGTTGAAGAAACAAATAATTATGATTCAGAAGATAGTGAAACATATACAGAAATCTTAACAAATACAAAAAAAATTAGAAATCAATGAAAAACAAGAAGTAATTAATGAAGAAAACTTAGAAAATAGAAACATAGAAATAAATACTCTTGATAAAAAAGAAGATGAAAATATAATACCTAGAACATCAGAAATAAGAAAACCTACATATTATAAGAATAAGTTTAAAAGATATAATCTAAAGGATGAATATGACAAATGAACACCAAAACAAATAGTTAATAAAAATTATAACTTTTTAGACTTAGATTGTGTAATAAATACAGAAAAAATAATACAATTATGGATAGGATATATGACAAAACAATTATTAGATAATAATATAAATGTAACAGATGCACCAGAATATATAGAAAGAACACTAATAGGAACAGTGAAATTACGATTTTCAAATCTAACTGAAAATAGTAAAAGGGTATTAAGAACTGACAAACCTACAGAAGAAACATCATCAACAACTACAACTAAATTAACACCTATAGAATTATTAAAAAAATATGAAATAGCTATAAAAGACGAATTTAGCAGCATGACAACAAAAGAAGAAGAAAAAAATGAAGAGAAAGATACAAATAGGAATTTAATGTTAAAATTAGCAATATGTAATATGTGTTACATAGATGAATAGACTTGCGCATTTAAAGAATATTATTATAAAGGAACATATAATACAGAAGAAAGTAAATAAATAAGAAAATTATATTTTAGTAAATTACCTGAACCATTTAGTTCAAAAATAATAAAAAGTTGGGATGAAGCAAAAATAGTATACTCTAGGAGCAAGAATAAAAATTTTACAACAATGGTATAGAAACCTATGGAAAAAATATAGAGAAGAAATAAAAATAAAAATAAAACATTAATAAGAAATTTAGCATGTTGTAAAGATAAAATAGCACCTCAATTTGGATGTGAAGAAAGATATTATAAAAAAAGAAAAAGACTTAAGAAATATAAGAAATACAAAAAATCAAAGTATAAATATAAGAAACCAAGAAAAAGATATTATGTAAAAGATTATAAACATAAAAGATCATATAAAAAAAGGAAATCTATAAAAGAATGTACTTGTTATAATTGTGGAAAATTAGGACATTTAGCTAGAGATTGTAAATTACCAAAAAACCCAAAAAATAAACAAATATCAGAAATAAAAATAGAAAATACAAAATATATGCAGATAGATTATATAGATTATGAATTAGAAAGTGAAGATAGTATATATGAAATTTCGGAGGATGAAACAGATAATGAAATAGATAGTGAATTAGATGAATCAAATGACTGAAAAAGATATAAAAATGAACCAAATAACTGAAGAAGATATAAAAATAATAACGAAGAAAGAATATTTAAATGAAGAAGGAACAGATCAAAAAATAATATTTGATAGTAATATATTTGATGAAATAAAAGGAAAAGAGTTAGACTTAAGTGTAGAAAAAATATTTAAAATACCAACAATAAAAAATATATTTAGTAGAAAAAAGGAAGAATACTACATAGTAAGCCAAAATGAACATGTAATATATTGTAGATATGCAAAAGGAAGAGCTAGTATACCACTAATAACAAAAAGAATAATTAATAAAGAAATAAACGATATAAAAAGTAAAGACCCAATAAAATATGTATACCTTGGAGGAATAGAGATATTGATAAAAGCATGTTTTAGAGAAGGAATAGATACACCAATAGAATTATACCTAGCAGATGATAGAATTATAAAATCTATAGAAAAAGGTATAATAACTGCCAAAAATTTAAATTTATAATAAGTGCGAATTATTCAGTAGCAATAGCAGATAAAAATATAGATAAATCATTAGTATTATATTGAAAAATATTAGGAATAGAACTAACCCCAGGAAGTAAAATATTTACAGCAAGATGTAAAAATCTATATGTATTAACAACAAAACATAAAATGACGGGAAAAAATAAAATTAATAAAATACAAATAGAAAGTCCTTTCGAATAATTTGTAAAAACAATTGATAATAATGATTATAGTTATAGAGACATATATATAGAAGAAAAATTAGAAATAATAAATGACAGAATAAGTACAACAAAAAGAATTGCTTATGCAAAACTAGAATCATCAAGTTCATCAAAAAGAACAAGTTATGAAACAAGTTCAACAACTAATTTAAACCAATATTACATAACAGGAACAATAAATGAAAAAGAATATTTAATACTCTTAAATACAGGACAAAAAGAAAATTATATAACAAGATATCTAGTAAAAAATGAGGAAATAAAATCTGACAATAATATATGCCTAGATCTACCAAGAAGCTTAATAAACACTAAAAATATAGCAGAAAAAAAATAATAATAGGAGTTAGAAAAATAAAAATAGAATTTGAAATAAAGGAAGAAATGCAAAAAGCAGACATAATATTAGGAATAAAATGGCTAGAACAAGTAAAATCATATAATATTGAGCATGCACAATTATCTATAACATATAACAGAGAGAAATTATTCTTAAGAAGAACTTTAACATGATATGAAAATATATGTATTAATGAAGATAGTAGTAGAAGGGTATTACAGTAGATATTATACGCCTATGATAGATACAGGAGCAAAAGCTAATTTATGTAGATATAATTATTTACCAGAAAGTAAATGGGATAAATTAAAAAACACCAATAATATTTAAAGAATTTAATAACGAAGGAAGCATAATTACTTATAAAGCTAAGAATGTAAACACACAAGTATGGGATAAAATATTAACAATAGAAGAAATCTATAATTATGAGCTAACATCAAAAGATATACTTTTAGGAATGCCGTTTTTAGATAAATTATACCCACATATAATACCTAGAACGGATTGGTGGCTTACAACACCACGTAAACAGAAAGTAAGAGCAAAAAGAGTTACTAATAAAATAAGAAAGAAAACTGATTGGATAGAAGGAAGTGAAAATATTACACAAAAATTAGAAATATAAAAAATACTGAAGATACAATAGAACTGGTCATATTTTCAATAAATAAAAAGGAAATAACGATATTTTCAATAAATAAGATAGAAATAATTAAGAAAAAATTAGAACAATTATATAGTGAAGATCCATTAAAAGGATGGGAAAAAACATAAAACTACTATAAAAATTGAATTAATAGATAAAAATAGCATCATAACTCAAAAACCATTAACATGCAATTTTGACGATTTAAAAGAATTTAAAATGCATATAGATGAATTATTAGAAAAATAATATATACAAAAAAGTAATAGTAAACACAATAGTCCAGCATTTATAGTAAATAAACATAGTGAGCAAAAAAAAGGAAAAAGTAGAATGGTTATTGATTATAGAAATTTAAATGCAAAAACTATGACATATAGTTACCTAATACCAAATAAGATATTAAAAATAAGACAAATACAAGGATATAATTACTTTAGTAAATTTGATTGTAAATCAGGATTTTACCATTTAAAGTTAGAAGAAGAATCTAATGAATTAACCGCATTTACAGTACCATAAGGATTTTATGAATGGAATGTACTACCATTTGGATATAAAAATGCACCAGGTAGATATCAACATTTTGTGGATAGTTATTTTAAAAAGTTACCTAATTGTATAGTATATATAGATGATATACTATTATATACAAAAATCAAAGAAGAAGATTTAAATTATTAGAACAATTTACAGATATAATAGAAAAATCGGAAATAAGTTTAAGTGAAAAGAAAGCTGAAATTATGAAAAACCAGATAGAATTTTTAGGACTACAAATAGATAAAAGTGGAGTAAAAATGCAACAACATATAGTACAAAAAATAATAAATTCGAAAGAAGAATTAGATACAAAAAAGAAATTACAATCATTTTTGGGATTAGTAAACCAAGTAAGGGAATATATACCAAAATTAGCAGAAAATCTAAATCCTTTACAGAAAAAATAAAAAAAGGATGTAGAATATAATTATAACGAAGAAGATAAAAAACAAGTTCAGAAAATAAAAACACTTTGTAAAGAATTACCAAAATTACAATTTCCAGACGAAAATAGAAAATTTATATATATAGTAGAAGCAGATGCTAGTGAATGTAGTTATGGAGTACTTAAATATAGGTACGGAAATGAAAAAATTGAACATCATTGTAGATATTATTCAGAAACGTTTAATGAAATAGAAATAAAATAGGAAATAAATAGAAAATAATTATGTTCATTATATAAATGTTTATTAGCATTTGAGCCATTTATTGTATATAACAAGTTTATTGTACGAACAGATAATACACAGGTACGTTGGTGGCTAACAAAGAAAATACAAAATTCAGTTACAACAAAAGAGATTCGGAGACTAGTATTGAATATATTAAATTTTACATTTACAATTGAAGTTATTAGTACTAACAAAAACGTTATTGTAGATTACATATCAAGACAAAGCTATACAGACTGATATAATAGAAGATAATGTTTTAGAAAAGATATTCAAAACCCTAACTACGCTTTCAATGAAAGTGGACAGTATGGGTAATGAAATAGAAAAGCTAAGGACTAATGAAGTTAAACTGAAGTTTGTAGCTACAAATCAGCTAACTAAGCAGTGTGCAGAGCTATGTCGATCGAAAGACATTAAAATTTCAGAGCTAGAAGGAGACGTTGGGACACTCCGTAAAACCCATAACGTTTATTAATCTACAATTGCAGGTACAAGCAAAGGAGTTATTAGACAAAGATACCAGAATATGAACTTAAATAAGATATTTGAAAAACCATTTACACCAAAAATACAAAAAGACCTCTTGAACATACCCCACAAATTACCACATATCGAGATAGTCTGAACCAAGATAAAAAAAATTATAACTATACAGCCCAAAAATACATAGAAAATATCTACCGAGTACAAATTTTTCTAAACCTTAACCCCAGAGCTACAGATATCAAAGAACATCAACACAAACTATATAACCCAAAGATTACAAGGTCACAACAAGCTAATTGGACTACCCAAAACCAACCCAAGCTTAATAAAAACTTGTTTTGATTATGGATTATTAAATACCATAGACACCCAAGATGGAGAAAAACTATCAGTTATGGAAGAATTACAAAAAATATTCAACACCTATAAAAGAGTAACCAAAGGAAATCTATTTTATATAAAGTGTTATACTGCACCAGCAGAGATATTATACGACGAGATAAAACCAGTTATACAAGTTGTAAAAATAGGATTAACCAGAGATATGATTATACCAGAAGATATTGTGCAGCAGCCAGAGATACCCCGAATCAAGATACCTAATTTTTATGCAAACAAATAACTTATTGGACTAGCTGCAATTATTCAAGAACTAGCAAACAATTATACCAATGGAAACCGAATATGAAGTTATTATTCAAGAGACCATCAGATGATTTATTCAAATTCAAAAGAACTACGACAAGCAGCTATGGAAGATGTTAGACAATGGATAATGACATTACTTAACCCAGAAAAATAATCTACTGCAAGGGCAATTAAGAGAGGATTTATTTCAGACGAATTATTGACAAGATATTGCAAGATAATTGGACACAAATATCCAGATTATCAATGTTCGAGATGTAATGGAGAAGATAATATTATCCCAGAAGTTCGGCTAGAATAAAATAAAAGATCAAGAAGATAAGCATGCCAGCTGGAAAGAAGATAGAAAAGCAACAGATACGACAAGAAGATATCAATGAAAGCAATAATGGAGATAAAAGACAAGCTATTAAATTGTGAAAGTGACATGTAACAAACTTTCACAATTTTACGTAAAATCTATTGCATAAAGTTTATAAAGTCTTTAGATAGATTAGGCTTTTTGACTTTTTAAGCCAGAAGTATTTATGATTTTTGTCTTATAGTTAGATATTAAAGTCTTTATGTAAAGACTTTTATGTAAATTATGTCAGGGAAATAATTAGGTTAGGAAGACTTTGTAAAAGGATAGGACTAGATTTTTTTTAGTAAAGTTTTAGAAATGTGTAAAACATTAGTACATAAAACTATGTAAATCATCCATTATAAATGAAGGCATCGAAGGCAAAAAGAAGCAAGCCTTCATGCATTGAAGAAAAAACTCTCTCTTGTCTACAACAAATATTTTGATTATTTAAAAAAAAAACAGGTATATTTCAATGGAAAAATCTATGGAGGAACAAAGCTTAGAATTATCAAACCTACCAGAACAAGCATATTCATTTACTATTATGAATAGCTAAATTCATAAATTCCTAACAATCACGATATGATAAAATAAGATCATGTTAGTTGCTTTATAGTAGAATTATTCGAAAAATAGCATGTTAAGAAGTTTATTAGCAAAGTGAAAAAGGAGAAGAATTCCTAAGAACTATGTCATCCTAAATGTGAAACCGGTGAGGCAAGAAAGTCGTGATAGGGGAGTAGCCAGAGTAGAGGCGTTGTTTAAGGGAAAAGTATTCAGATTACCATGCTAATAGTGACCGAAGAATATGTTATTTAAGAATAATCTAGTATATAGCAATCTAAAGTGATCATATTTTGTTATGTGTATGATTGAAGGGAATATTTTGAAAAAACATCATATGAAAAATGAATACTAATTTATCTGACAAAATGGTAGATAAATTTAAAATACTCGTTTTATATGTACTTAAGGATATAGAAATAGTGGATATAAGAAAAATCATATTGGAAAAAATATTTGATAGATATTTTATGACTAGAATTAATTATATACCACACCTACCTAACTACTCTTATAAATACTTACATACCAAACCCACACATCAACTATGATAAATTATGTATATTTAGAATTTTATAAAATAGATATAAAATATATACAATTTCTCAGTGAAAATATAGAAGGATTAATGAGATTAAAACAAAAAACTAAAAAAATATTATAATAAAGTATTTAATCAATTTTAAATGACAGATAATCTTAAAATATTAATCTTATATATACTTATAAATATAGAAATTATAGATATTAAGAGAATAATATTAGAAAAAATATTAGACTGTGAAATTGAAATTATAAATTGGATAAAACAACTTTACCTAGATAATTACCCAGATGGATATTATTCAGACTAAAATGTTAGAATATATTAGAAAAATTAGAGAAAACCAAAGTGACCTATATGAAGAAATTAATTATAGAAACCGACTCAAAGAAATAATGGAAAATCTAAAAGAAAAATTAATATGGATAAAAGAAACCTTGGAAAATGTACAAAAAAGTAAAGATAAAAGTTTATATAACATAAAAAACTCATTAAGAGAAGAAGAAAGAGAGATAATTAATAGCATTAATAACCTTAATTCAGATATAAATTATAGCACAATTAAAATAAAATATTACACGAAAATTAGTAAACAAGCAACTACTTTAGAATAAAATGATAAACTATGAGTATTTAAAATATTTGAGACAAGATATGGAAGAAATAAGATTAGAAGAAATGCTTATGAAAGAGAATTTAATCAAAAATTTTAGAACAAAAGATATATAATATTTAGAATACCTTAAAAATAATATAGAAGAATTACAAAGACTAAGAGAAAAAACTAAAGAATACTACAGTAAAACATTTAACCAAATACCAGTTAATCATCCCCCAAGATATGAATAATAAACTAAAAATAAAAATATTTAGAGAAGTTAAGAAATATCCACGCACAAATAAAAATAGATCCATTACAATATATCTAGATCTATTTTAGTTATCCGCACCCCCTACAATTGGTATTGTGTATGCTCTATATTATATGGTTTTACTTGTTCTAGCAATTTTATTCCTAATATTATGTCTGCTTTTTGTATTTTTTTCTTTATTTCAAATTCTATTTTTATTTTTCTAACTCTTATTGTTATTTTTTTTCTGCTATATTTTTAGTGTTTATTAAGCTTCTTGGTAGATCTGGGCATATATTATTGTCAGATTTTATTTTCTCATTTTTTACTAGATATCTTGCTATATAATTTTCTTCTTGTCCTGTATTTAAGAGTATTAAATATTTTTTTTCATTTATTGTTCCTGTTATGTAATATTGGTTTAAAATAATTGTTGAACTTGTTTCATAACTTGTTCTTTTTGATGAACTTGATGATTCTGATTATTCATAAGTTATTCTTTTTGTTGTACTTATTCTGTCATTTATTATTTCTAAATTTTCTTTTATATCTATGTCTCTATAACTATAATCATTATTATCAATTATTTTTACAAATTGTTCGAAAGGACTTTCTATTTGTATTTTGTTAATTTTATTTTTCCCGTTATTTTTATGTTTTGTTGTTAATACATATAGATTTTTACATCTTACTGTAAATATTTTACTTCCTGGGGTTAGTTCTATTCCTGATATTTTCCAATATAATAATAATGATTTATCTATATTTTTATCTGTTATTGCTACTGAATAATTCGCACGTATTATAAATTTAAATTTTTGGTATATTAAATTTACTTTTATGGCAGTTATTATACTTTTTTCTACAAGTTTTATAATTCTATCATCTGCTAGGTATAATTCTATTGGTGTATCTATTCCTTCTCTAAAACATGCTTTTATCAATATCTCTGTTCCTCCAAGGTGTACATATTTTATTGGGTCTTTACTTTTTATATCGTTTATTTCTTTATTAATTATTTTTTTTGTTACTAGTGGTCTACTAGATCTTCCTTTTGCATATCTACAATATATTACATGTTCCTTTTGGCTTACTACGTAGTATTCTTCCTTTTTTCTACAAAATATATTTTTTATTGTTGGTATTTTAAATATTTTTTCTACACTTAAGTCTAACTCTTTTTCTTTTATTTCATCAAATATATTACTATCAAATATTATTTTTTGATCTGTTCCTTCTTCATTTAAATATTCTTCCTTTGTTATTATTTTTATATTTTCTTCAGTTATTTGGTTCATTTTTATATCTTCTTCAGTCATTTGATTCATCTAATTCACTATCTATTTCACTATCTGTTTCATCCTCCGAAATTTCATATATACTATCTTTACTTTCTAATTCATAATCTATATAATCTATCTGCATATATTCTGTATTTTCTATTTTTATTTCTGATATTTGTTTATTTTTTGGGTTTTTTTGGTAATTTACAATCTCTAGCTAAATGTCCTAATTTTTCACAATTATAACAAGTACATTCTTTTATAGATTTCTTTTTTCTATATGGTCTTTTATGTTTATAATTTTTTACGTAATATCTCTTTCCTTGTTTCTTATATTTATACTTTGAGTTTTTGTATTTCTTATGTCTTTTTCTTTTCTTATAATATCTTTCTTCACATCCAAATTGAGGTGCTATTTTATCTTTACAACATGCTAAATTTCTTAGTAATGTTTTTTTCATTTTTATTTCTTCTCTATATTTTTCACATAGGTTTCTATACCATTGTTGTAAAAATTTTATTCTTGCTCCTAGAGTATCTACTATTTTTGCTTCATCCCAATTTTTTATTATTTTTAAACTAAATGGTTCAGGTAATTTACTAAAATATAATTTTCTTATTTCTTTACTTTCTTCTGTATTATATGTTCCTTTAAAATAATATTCTTTAAATGCGCAAATATATTCATCTATGTAACACATATTACATATTGCTAATTTAAACATTAAATTCCTATTTGTATCTTTCTCTTCATTTTGTTCTTCTTCTGTTGTTGTAATGCTGCTAATTCCTATTTTTTGTTTTTCTTATGTCTTTTTCTTCAAGAGTATTTATTTCTGCGTTTCTATTTTCTAAGTTTTCTTCATTAATTACTTCTTGTTTTTCATTGATTTCTAATTTTTTTCGTATTTGTTAAGATTTTTGTATATGTTTCACTATCTTCTGATAATTATCCGTTTCTCCAACATCTATTGTATTTATTTCTAATTTCCTAGTTTCTATTTCTTTATTGTTTATTTCTAATTTTTCTTTAAATTGATTTATCTCGTTTAATAGTTTTTGTTCTTTATCTTTTTCTTCTTTTTCTTTCTGTGTTTTTTCATACAGATCTTTTAGCATTTGTAGTTCTTTTTCTAATTCAGCAATCCTACTATTTTTAGTTTCTTCTATTTTTCGTATTTCTTCTGTAGTTTGTTGTTTTATTTTTTCTATTTCCTTTTTTCTATCTATTTCTTCATTTTTTTTTCTATTCTTACCATAACTGTCAATTTATCTTCTAATTTTAATTCTTCCTTTTCTAACATTAAATATAAATGTTCACCTATTTTCTTATTCCTTCTTCCTAGATTAGAAAATACTATTTTTATTTTTAATCCTTCATGGTTTTCATATATTTTTTCATCTATTATAAATTTTTCTTTGTTCATTTTATTTAAATGTATATAAGTTATGTTGATATATATATTCTAGACTATCTATTGTTGACTCTAAATTTGATATTTTTTCTTTTTGTGCATTTATTGAGTTTTCACTAACTCCAGCAATTATGTTATACTGTAGTCTTTCTATCCTTATTTTTAATTCTTTACGTTTTTCAGATATTATTTGTTTTAATTCTTTATATTTTTGTAATTTTTGTACGTTATTCATCATCTAAACAATATTTATATTCTGAATAATTACTAGTTAAGACTTTAATTTTTCTAAAAGCTTCTCTATTTTTAATTGGTCTTCTCATAATTAATTAATCAAATAAATCAAAATATATACTAATTCCGTAACTTTTAACAGCATAGGCTCTAAAAGTAATTATAAAAATCTCTTTTTGACATTTTCTCTCTCCAAACTTCATATATATCTCAACTACCATTTTCTTACGTTTAACACTCCTCAAAGAGTGCCTAAAATTAAGAAATCAAGTGGCTTTCATTCTTTAGTCTTCATATACTCAACTCTCTTCAATCCAGCGGCAAACCCTAAACTCTAATCCCAAATTTCTCTCAATAGCGATAATTTCGAGTACAAGGAGCAAGATACCAAACCATCATCGGTGGCAGCATCAAATCCGCCGCTGGCAAAGCCGTTTAAGGCGGTGCTTGATCCTGCTAACCCTCTAGGGTTTCTCGAAGCGGTGATTGAGTTTGTTGGCCGGGAACTGTTTTGAATTTCAAGTTTCAAGCTCTCAGCCTTCAAACTTCAATAACGAAGTTTTCAAACATTTATTGTTCTTTTCTATTGATGATGTATGCCTTTTGTTGTTGATGAAGGAACCGTATATTCTTGTAGCCTTAAATGTTGAAAGATGTGTGTTTAATTATCGTATTTTTGATGGACTAAAAATATCAATGTGAGCTTGAACTTACCAACAATAAAAGCAAAATCTTGATATCTCGTAGATTACCAATTAACCACCTGCTGCTTGGTACCTTATGCTAAATTCATCGTACTGACTATTAAGGGACAAAGTGCACAAATGCTTGATTTCGGGATGGGCCACTTGAGTTGTAACCCAAGTTACTACTTTTTTGCGTGTATACCACTATACTACATTTGGAACCATTTCAGTCATACGAGATTGTTATAAAATTCGTTTATGAACTTGACAAGCTTCAAATATTTTTTGCATGAAATCAAAATCTCCTGAAAGACAGGTCTTTCTTTATGCCTGTGAAATCAAACCTTCAAAATATTAAAGTATTTCAATTGCTTTAAGTTCAAGAAGTATTACTCTACTGTATAACAAGAACGCAAAAAGAAAAATCAGTTTTATCTGAAATTATTTATATGTGAATGCTAATTAAACTTTTTTTTTAGAAAAAAAAAAGTGAATACAAACGAAATGAGGGCGACTACTTAAGATGCCCTGTAAAATTTTGAAAAAATTAGACAAAATATTCATTGAGTCAATTTCTTACCCAAAATAATTCAACCATTAATCATTACTCAAAATAACCATGTTGAGAAAGGTAAGGTAGCACTATCAAAGTGTCTGACAGGGTGGCAACGGAAGAATGTCCAAGTCTAAACTTTTTCTTTCAATTTGAACCAAGAGGAGACAAGCAAACTCAAGAACAATGGTAATATGGCAGCAAATAAATCAACCAAATAAATATAACAAGACGAGAATAAAATTCAATAACAAGAGACACCAAATTTACGTGGAAAATCCTTCGATGTGAAAAGTAAGAAAAACCATGAGACCAAAACCTCCACGATAATCACCAAGATTTACAATATTTTTCTCCAAATGTCCACCAAACAAGTGTCAAACAACGAGCAACAACACAACAAGATAGCACCAAAAATTAGAGAAGAAAAAAGAGCAAAAGCACTAAAAATGTAGTTGTTGTTCAGGGAGGAAAAACACGAGCTACAGGTCACCAAATCCACCTCCTTCAGTTTCTAATCTACAATTGAGATGAGAGGAACAAACTATCCAAAAATCAGCTCAATAGGATAAGAAACACGGCAGGAATCTCAATTTGAAATTGACACTTGTGACTGAAAATTTAGGCGAAAATCTGCTTTCTTTTTCTCTCTTTGGCTGCTGAAAAACTCTTTTGTGGATGTTGAAATGAGACCTAAAAAGATCTATATATATGCCCCATAGTAATGGGCATATAGGCAAAAGTGGGTTGGTCCAAAATTGAGCTTTATTTATCCACATAGGAAGGGTAAAAGACTCATAACCCAACAATTCTCCCCCTCCTAACTATGTGGAGGAGACCGCCAACCCGGAGATCATCCAACAATGTTCAAACTTCTCTCTTGGAAAAGTTTTAGTCATCATGTCGGAACTATTATCATTAATATGAATCTTCTTAAGTTCAAGCAACTTAGAAGCCAACACATCTCGAATCCAATGATATCTCACATCAATGTGTTTAGACTGACCATGAAATGTAAAATTCTTGCCAAGATGTATAGCACTTTGATTGTCACAGTAAATCACATACCTCTCTTGAGAACAACCAAGTTCCCCCAAGAATCTCCTCATTCAAAGCAATTCTTTACAAGCTTCAACGGCAGTAATAAGCTCAACTTCTGTAGTAGATAGAGCAACACATTTTTGCAATCTAGATAGCCAAGACATAGCTCCCCCTGCAAAAGTAACCATATAAACTAAAGTAGACTTGCGATTATCAACATCACCATCCACGTCTGAATCAGTATAACCACAAAGAATAGGCACCCCTGTACCAAAACACAAACTCAGACTAGAAGTGCCACAAGGATATCTCATAATCCACTTCACAGTATTCCAATGTTATCTTCTCAGATTAGAAAGAAAAAGTTGAGCAATATCCGATCTTGTACAAACCATTGCATACATCAAACTACCAATAGCTGAAGCATAAGGAACTTTCTTCTTTTATTTTTTCTCATTATCACTGGAAGGACAGTGCTTCATGCTCAATTTGAAGTGCATAGCTAAAGGTGTACTGACAACCTTAGCCTTGTTCATGTTAAACCTTTGAATTACTTTTTGAATGTACTTCTCTTGTGATAACCACAACTTCTTGGCCTTTTTGTCATGGACAATCTGCATGCTAAGAATCTACTCTGCTGATTCTAAGTCTTTCATAGAAAAAGACTAACTCAACTTTTGCTTCAACTTTTGAATCCTGCAAACATTATGACCAATAACAAGCATGTCATCAACATAAAGCAACACAATAATAAAGTCACCATCAGAAAATTTTTGTACAAAAATACAATGGTCTAAAGTAGTCTTCTTGAAGCCCTGCTGACTCATAAAGGAACAAAATTTCCTGTACCACTACCTAGGAGCTTGTTTCAAACCATACAAGTTCTTCCTCAATTTGCAATAATAATTTTCTTTCCCCTTGACTTCAAAACCTTCGAGTTGATCCATATAAATTTCTTCATCTAAGTCACCACGGAGAAAAGTAGTGTTAACATCCATTTGCTTAACTTCTAAATTTAGACTTGCAGCTAAGCCTAGAACCATACGAATGGATGACATCTTCATAATTGGAGCGAATATCTCATCAAAATCAATTCCTTTTTTTTGGTTGAATCCCTTTACAATCAATCTAGCCTTGTAACTGGAACTGGGTTACCATCTTCATGTTTCATCCGAAAAATCCACCAATTTTTTAACGCTTTTCTGTCTTTAGGTAGTTTAACCAAATAAAATGTATGATTATCATGCAAAGATTTAATCTCATCTTTCATAGCATCAAACCACTTTTCTTTTTCTTCACTTTTCATGACCTCATCAAGACTCTCAGGTTCTCCCCCATCAGTTAAGAGTACATACTTACTGGGAGAATAATGAAATGAAGGTATAATCTCTAGTAGATCATCAGAGAGAACTCTATGGAGCATCAATAACTGGTTGTTGATCAACCATATTAACTTGCACTAGAGCATTAATGTAACACCCCGTATTTTCGCACTAGAATTTGAACAGTCGTTCCAATGTGTATAAATGTTAATCTCATGATTTGTATGTTAATACATGTTTTGTGATCATTATCTTAGTTTATTAAGTGATCTCAAAGTGAAAGATATTCATAAAATTTACCTAGAACAATGTTGAGCTAAGAACCTTAGATTCGTCCAGAGTTTGGTGTTAGATTCTACAAAGGTCAACTTTAAAAGTGTATAACTTTTAATGCAAGTAAAATTTTCCAACTAAAGACCCACCATATTGTAGGTAATTGAATCATCTTTCCAACTATACAAATTTTTCCTTAATCCAATACTCGAGTGAAAATTTATAGCATTTTTTATGTGAAACAGTAGCTCACTGCAATTACACCGCTCGACGGTGCCTATAACGGTGGAACCAATACCGCTCAGCGGTAAGCCTCAAAATTAGGAATGTTCAAAATAATAGGTCACCGCTATTACACTACTCAGCGGTGTCTATAGAGATGGATCCAATAGCGCTCAACGGTGAGCCTCAAAATTGAGATTTCTGCTGAAACTTTTAATTTCGAGGGGCAGTCTTGTCTTTTCCTATCTCAACCCAGATGGTAAAAATATGATTTTAAGCATCCATTAGGGAATTATTTTCCTTCATTCTCCTATTTTATTCTCAAGAAAAAACCCTAATCAATCCTCTTCAAGATCATCTATTCCATCACCTCCTCTTTAAGAAACCCCCCCCAAGAATTTAGGGTTCCTAATCCAAGAATTTTAAGAAAAGCATTCCAGAACATTTTCAGGGCTTCAAAGTCAAGCTTTTACATCAAATCAAGCATAATAAGGTATGTGGGGTTATGAACAAGGATACTCCTTTCATTCTTGTGCTCAAAACTAGTTTTTAATAATTAATTTACATGAATTGCAATTAGGGTTCATACCCAAGGTATCTTGTTTTGAGTTTTGGATTTATAAAGTGATTGAAGCATGAAAGTTCATATTTTTCTTGATTTAAAGAATTCTCTTTTAATGATTTGAACACCATGAGTATGATTTGAGACATTGATTATAGATTTTCAATTGAGTTTAAGCATGAGATTGTTGAAGTATTTTAAGAAGTATATTGAGCATGATGTTTTGATATGAATTTTACATAAGTTTAAAGCATGGGTTTTATGCCCTAATTTTTAGTATTGATATTTCAAGAAGATTATGCTTTTAAGCACCTTATGATTAGTGTATATTCAAATTTTAAGCTAGATTTTAATCTTTTGATCCTCAGCTAAGATATAGAATCCACACAGTTAGTTTTGATTACAGTCTAAAACAAACAGACGCATAACTGGTTTTTATTACAAACTCTTATGCTAGTTTTAAGGTGGATTTCCTACAGAATGAGCATACAAATTAAAGAGAGTAGTACTTAACACCAAGTTGGGTATGATTCCAAGGTCTCATGCCCCAGAAATATGCGCCACCATAGGTTTTAATACCCCTACTGGGTTCAGTATAGTGATCACTCTAGCTAGGTTCTATTCTGATGGCAAGGGTAGAACAACTCTACCAATGTGGGTAAGAGATGTTGGACTTCATGGTAGCTTACATGGTTTATGTCAGTTAGAAGAACCTTCCTAACATAAAATAATAATAGAACGTTTTTTAAAAACTAAGTGTAAAGGCTCACAAATTTACTTAGATATTATCCTACATAAGACATCAATTATTAGATTTCAGCTTTTAGTTTTCAGATGATAAAGGTGAGCTCTTTCACTTAACCTGCATGATTTGAAACAAAATAAGAGTACAAGTACTTATAACTAAGTGTGGTGGCTCACAAGAATTACTTTTATGCTTTACTACTCATGATTTATGGTTAGCCAGTTTTGATTATTTAAGCCAAGGTGAGTCACTTACACTTAGTATGCAGTTTTTTAAAGTGTGTTTGAATATTGTATTATTATTTTACTTATGCATTCACCCCCATATGTACAGTACATTCCAAAAGTACTGATCCGCATATACATCTATGTACTACATTGTTTAATAATGAAGGTACCAGTTCAGTTGTAGTCCATATATCATGATCAGATAGTTGTAGATTCTAGCCAGCAAATGATGATTCCTCTTACTTCGGTGACTTCAATTAGATATTATTTATGTGATTTATTTTCTTAATCATGAGTATTGATTAGTGGTAGTTGGAGTCGCATCCCAACTACCTATAGTCAGTATAGTAAATGCTTCATAGACTGTCAGTAGAACTAATGTATTTGATTCCAGTTTTATTTTGTATAAGTAGAGTTGTAATCAATTTTTTATATAGCTACTGATCAAATTTAGAAAAGATTGATCTTCCACTTATTTTATTTACATTTATATATTTTATTTAATTGCTCATGATTTATGCTAGTACAAGGGTTAGCTTGGGATCACGTGTGGTCCTAAGAACCGTGTGACAACTAGGGTAGTCTCGGGTCATTACAAATATAGTATCAAAGCATAGATTTTAATATCCTAGGGTGTCTGTGAAGTTGTTTCTAGAAGAGTCTTGGGGAATGGTACGGATACGTCTGTACTTTTCTTTGAGAGGCTACAGGTCATTTAAGAAATGTTTTCCTTCTTCTTGCTCTAAGTCGTGTAAAAAGATGTTCTCTCAGAAACTTCTTTTGATTTGTGTGTTACTCTATAATTCTCCATCTATATTATATTCTTGAGATAACATGATTAGTAAGTTCCAATTCTTCTCAAGATGATGCTCTCAGATTTACTATCAGTACTTCAGAAGTTACACAAGGGGATTGAGAGGAGCTCGCTAGTGTGTTATAAGTTTCTCAAGTTGAGATTTATGTTCTTATCCTTATGATTTTTCCAGTTAAGATAGAGTAAGATATGTATTCATATTCTTCATTAATCCTTCTATATAGATAGCACTCATGAGAGAAGATAGTGTGAACCTAGAGTGTTATGATTCATAAGTAGTAGAACTTTTCTATAGCTAAAAGTATGGGTATAGAAGTGTAGTGACAAGAAAAGTGAGATTGAGTAGAACCTAAGGTGAATTGTTGTTTTGCTTGAAGTATAAAAGGAGTTATTGATGGTATTTATGGTGTTATAAAGGTATAGGATATTAATGGATTATTTGGTGGTTGAGTATTGTTAATTTAGGCTTACCCGAAGGTTGCAAAAAAAAAGGAGTTTAGTTGAAAATTATAGAGCTATAAAAGAAATTTAGGTGTATAGATGGGTAAATAGTCATAATGTGTAGAAGGAGAATGTGCTAATGTATTTTAATAAGATATATTATATGATTATGACCGATTATTATTGTTATGAAGTTCTAGTGGACTAATGTGTCTTGATACTTTATTTTATAGCTTCCAACTGAGAATAGTATGTGAGATTAGATTGTTAATCATACCTAGCACTAGACACTAAGTTTGAATAGTAGATGATCATCAGGATGGAAATAATAATTTCTTGGTTAGTGTGGCTAGTTGATGGAAGTGATCTAGTAGTCTTGAATATTGTATGCAAGAGTTTAAGTTCATTTATTTGTAGTTTAGTATGATGTTGTAAGTATAATGTAGAGGGGTGACCAAGGTGATATGTGGCTGTATTATTTTTTAAGGTTATTAAGTATTGTGTGTTGTTAATAGTACCCTTGAGTGGTTAAGTGGAAGAAGGCTAGCTATATAGTGCAGGGTGTTCCTAATAGCTAAGTTGAGGAGTTATGTATAGTTGGTGGTGAGTCTTTTAAGTTAGAATTTGATTCTTATAGTTTAGGAAAAGTATAAGTTTAGAGGTATGATATTAGTAGACTATGAAGGAAAAGAAGTGGTTTATGTGTTTTAGTAAGGTGGGCATATTTTTTGAGTTAATAGAGTGTAAGTCTACGATGATGACTATTGAAGCTAAAGGGAGTTAAGGGTGGTTTGTACTATGAGGGTGTCCAAGAATGAAGTCAGTAAGTTCAAAATATAGTTTATCCTTGTGAGTTTAGCATGTATGTGTAGACCGTTAGAGCAACAAAATTAAGGTTTAGTCTCGAGGATATAGAATAGACCCATAAGCTTAGAATGTTAACTTTAATCTAAGGGGGGGATGGTACAATGAAGAACCAAATTATGTTTTGAGAATTAGATTGCGATACATGCCAATAAGAGTTATGATGAGATAGTGACCCCTTCTTACTCTAGAGTATTCCTTGGATTTCAGTCGTTATCACACTAATTTCATATCTTACGTGAGAGATCCATGCCAAAGGCCAATTCTTATACACTTTATGCGTATTTAAGTTCATTCTCAACTTCTAGTAAGTAAGTAATAGCTTCACACTGTGATTCGAGTCATCCCTCAGAAGTCTATGAACTACAGTGTTATGTTGAATAGCTTATGATATGTATGAACTTGTGTTTCAGAGTATAATCATTTTCAGAAAATCATGATACTAGCAAAATTTAGATTTATATCGTGTACGTCCCCAGATTAGATCTCCTTAATGAATCAATACATTTGACATTCTATTCCTTAGGCCTCAGTTATGTGTCTTAAGTTATATATGGTATTCCTTCGTATTTCACATCCTTATGTGTTAGCCCTATAGTGACCACTTCATATGTTAAGATAGTGGTGATGCTAATGGATAAGAAATAGTTTAGATGAGAGAGAGTTGATAACACTCATTAAGAAAGATTATTTATGCTTTTCTATGTAAGGCTAAAGGATGAAGGAATATTGAGTTAAATATTAGGTATAGGTCATAGTTAGTTGAGAATTCTGGGTATGTCTTCTTAAAAATAGTGCAGGAAAGTTGTTATTGATAGGGGTTTAGGGAATATGAGAAGTATTCCCTTATGGGTGTTTACTTTGAAGTTCATGGGTGTTTACTTTGAAGTTCATATGTGGTTATACTAATAGGCTTGAATATCATGTTAGAATGTTAGTGGATGATTGCAATATGCGCTAGTGAATCCGAAGTAAGAGTTTCGTATTAGTCATTTAAGTGGTAAGGCATGATATGCTTAGGTTGTGAGCTCTAAAAGAGACATAGAAGATTAAATCATATGGCTTAGATTAGTATTATGGTGTGGCATGTTGTACCTTGTGATTTCGAGTTAGGCTTGATCATAGTGAGAGAATTTAGTTCAGTTTAAACTTTAGTAGATGGTGTTATTAATGACCATGCAAAAAATTTAAGTTGGATCAAATGAGTATGATAATTAAGGGAATTAGTATAGTTGAGGGAGTATTTTAAAGTGTGGCTAAGCTTGAAATCAAGAAGTTGCATTGCCTAAGGCCTAGAAATTCTATCCTAGCTTATGATTTATATGTCTTGTTCACATCTTGCCATATTATTAGAATTTCTGAGAAGAGTGTTGGAGAAATACTCTATTTAAGTATGGGCAGTCAGTATGGTCTAGTTCATAGAGCCTATGATCTAGTTTTTCAATCAAGCAGATAAACTCCTATAGATTTCCAACTTTCCATCTAGTCTTACTACCCAAAGTTTCACGAGTAAGGCCATTCCATGAGGTAAAATATTTGCATTCATGAAAATTGCGAATTCAGCTTAGTTTATGCACCATGCATTAGTTTCAGATTCAGATATTTGGTCATGATTCAGATCACAAGTGTTCAGTGAAGGATCTTAGTTTTCAAAGAATTTTAGCTCAGACAGTGTAATATCCATTGTATGATCTTAGTCTCATTGCCTCATGATTTTTTCTTGCATAAATTATCACTTTGTAGTCCTATATGTATGATTGTATCTTGAACACTTTAATCTCATGATTTGTATGTTAATACACGTGTCTTGATCATTATCCTAGTTTAATAAGTTCTCTTGGAGTGAAATATGTTCATAGAATTTAATTGGAACAAAGTTGAGCTAAGAACCTTAGATTCGTCCAGAGTTTGGTGTTAGATTCTACAAGGGTCAACTTTGAAAGTGTATAAATTTTAATTTATGTAGAATTTTATGGATAAAGACCAACCAAATTGTAGGTAATTGAATCATGTTTCCAATGATACCAATTTTTCTTTAATACAATATCCGAGTGAAAAGTTAAAGCATTTTTTGTGTGAAATAGTAGGTCACCACGATTACACCACTCGGCGGTGCCTATAGCAGTGGAACAAATACCGCTTAGCGGTATGACTCAAAATTGGGATTATCTAAAATAGCAGGTCACCTCTATTACACCACTCTGTGGTTTCTGTAGTGGTGAAACCAATAGCGCTCAGCGGTGAGCCTCAAAATCGAGATTTCTACTGAAACTTTTAATTCTAAGAGGCAGTCTTGTCTTAATCCATCTCAACCCAGTTCATAAAAATGCAATTTTAAGCATCCATTAGGGTATTATTTTCCCTTATTCTCCTATTTTACTCTCAAGATCAAACCCTAATCAATCCTCTTCAAGATCATCCATTCCATCACTTCCTCTTCAAGAAAAAAATCAAAGAATTTAGGGTTCCTAATCCAAGAATTTTAAGAAAAGCATTCAAGAACATTTTCAGGGCTTCAAAGTCAAGCTTTTACATCAAATCAAGCCTAATAAGAAATGTGGGGTTATGAAAAAGGATACTCCTTTCATTCTTGTGCCCAAAACTAGTTTTTAAATATTAATTTACATGAATTGCAATTAGGGTGCATACCCCAAGTATCTTGTTTTGAGTTTTGGATTTACAAAGTGATTGAAGCATGGAAGTCTATATTTTTCTTGATTTAAAGAATTCTCTTTTATGATTTGAACACCATGAGTATGATTTGAGACATTGATTACAAATTTTTAATTGAGTTTAAGCATGATATTGTTGAAGTATTTCAAGAAGTATATTGAGCATGATATTTTGCTATAAATTTTACATAAGTTTAAAGCATGGGTTTTACGCCCTAAGTTTTAGTTTAGATATTTCAAGAAGATTATGCTTTTAAGAACCCTATGATTAGTGTATATTTAGATTTTAAGCAAGTTTTTAATCTTTTGATCCTCAGTAAAGATATGGAATCCACACAGTTAGTTTTGATTACAATTTAAAACAGATAGATGCATAACTGGTTTTCACTACAAACCCTTAAGCTAGTTTTAAGGTGGATTTCCTACGGAATGAGCATACAGATTAAAGGGAGTAGTATTTAGCACCGAGTTGGGAATGATTCCAAGGTTTCATGCTGCAAAACTATGCACCACCGTAGGTTTTAATACCCTTAGTGGGTTAAGAATAGTGATCACTCTAGCTAGGTTATATTTTGATGGCAATGGTAGAACAACTCTACCAACGTGGGTAAGAGACGTTGGAATCCATGGTAGCTCACATGGTTTATGTCGGTTAGAAGAACCTCCCTAACAGAAAAGAATAACAAAATAGTTTTTAAAAACTAAATGTAAAGGCTTACAAATTTACTCAAATATGGTCCTACATAAGACATCAGTTATCAGATTTCAGCTTTTAGTTTTTAGATAATAAAGGTGAGCTCTTTTCACTTATCCTGCATAATTTGAAACAAAATAAGAGTACAACTTTCTATAACTAAGTGTGGTGGCTCATAAGATTTACTTTTATGCTTTACTAGTCATGATTTATCATTAGATAGTTTTGATTATTCAAGCCAAGGTGAGTCACTTACACTTAGTATGCCGTTTTTGAAAGTGTGTTTGAATATTGCATTATTGTTTTACTTATGCATTCACCTCTATATGCTCAATACATTCCAAAAGTACTAATCTACAAATATGTCTATGTGCTACATTATTTAATAATGTAGGTACCAATTCAGTTGTAGTCCATATATCACGATCAAACAGTTGCAAATTCCATCCAGCAGATGATGAGTCCTCCTACTTCGGGGACGTAATGCTCTGAGTCGGTACCCCCGGATGCTACACGGTGCTTACGATTCCGAAGGACCTCAAGCTAACCCATGTCTGATATCTATTGTGAGCACTAGGCAATATATTATACTAAATACGGAAAATGTGCATAAATTACATAAGGTTCAAAATCTAAAATACTGATAAATAACAACATTTGATAAAACATCTAAATCTAAAATATTGTCTGAACTAGTCTAGTCTGAAAAGCCTCTAACTGGACTGTTTGAATATTGAGTTGATGGGACAATCCCCCAACTAACTCCAACTACTGAAAAACTAAAAATTCTAAAATACTAAAATAAAAGCATATCCTTGATAGATGAGGACTCACTACTAAATCTATGACTGCTGACTGGATCTTTCTAAGTACGGTCGGGAACCTGAGCATTCAAACCTATGATATGAGACATCATAGCGCAAAGAAAAGTATGCGTCAGTACATGGAATGTACTGGTATGCTAGATGGGGTAAGTCTGAATACAAGGGTTCATATGAATGAACAGTAACTGACTGAATTATATAGAGTAACTAAATGTAAGAGTACGTGGATAACTGATACTACTGAAATCACTGAGTATACAATACTGTGGACATACATAGATATATACTATACCTAAGCTTTTTTGAAGCTGAGTACTGAGTTTTGATTACTGAGTAACTAGTATATGAAGTTACTAATATCTGAATTACTGATATAGATTGACTGTGTCTGACAGCCCTGATTCTGTAGAACTAAACTGAGTTCTAAACTGAAGACTAAAACTAAAACTGTAGGAGGTAATCATCTAATCGACATTCCCCAAATCTGAGCTGATAAGGGTCCGACCTGTGACCCCAATTGGAAGGGTGTTAGTATCGTGCCATGGGTATTAACAATGGCTATGATTTAACTCGAACTGGCAGGAAGTCATTTTGTCAACCCTTAACTAGTAGGAAAACTCATAAGAGGTGTGTCAACCCTTATCTAGCATGAAGTCATCTCAACCTACACTGGCTGCGTAGTTTTGTAACTCAGGGATTGCTACTAAGGGTCAAAACCTATACTAATAGGAATGCCCCCATCCCTGGGTTCGTTCGGTGCTGAATCCTACTCCCAACTGAATAGACACTGAACAGATCATGAGACTGTATTGGGTTTGACTAAACTGCTACTGATCGTGTTAACTGACTGAATTGGATTGATACTAAGTTTTCTTGAGTTCTGTAGCTGACTGAGTACTATTAAGTTCTGTAACTAACTAAGCTCTATTGATCATAACATGATTGCTACTATTCTGTAACTGACACTGGCTCTAGTTAAACAACTAGATTATCGGGTATTAAATACCCCTAGGACTCGATAGCATGAAAAGTAAAGCATAACATAATCTTGAAAAGAATAACAATGTATACTTGTGCATAATTCATTCATATAGACATTTCATCAAACACTTGTAGGGAATAAGCTTGTACATATACTAACATGTCATGATTTCATCATTTAATTTACATGAACATTCTATCAATCACTTGGGGAGCACAACCTAATGCACATATTCGTGGATAACATATAAACATGGCAACTACAATGCCCAACTTGCAATTTCATGGGTTTAACATGCTATTCATATAATTTTCCCTAAATACTATTCTATTTTCATGAATCTTGTCATAATCATGGACTGAAAACCAAATTAACATCATAAATACGTTAATCACTTTGTAAATTCAAGGATTTATTAAGATAATCACATATTCATCACATATGCTATTCAATTTCATGAACTTGCACTTAAATCATGGATTGAAACCCAACTAATATCATGAACATGAATTCAATCTAATTCAAACATGAAAGTTCATAATTCCACAATCTTTGTAGCTTTAAAAACGGATTTGTGGACTCTATGGGTGAAAGGAACACATAGATAAACACCTAACATACCTTAGAAGATTCTTTCTTGAAGTTTCTTGGAGGAATTCTTAAGCTTGTTCTTGATTTCTTGAACTAGAGTTTTTTCCTCTTTGAGAGAGAATGTTTTATTCTTGAGAGAAAGTGAAGAAATTATGAGGCAATAGGTTATTTAGGGGTTTAATTTCGTGTTTTGACTAATTAAGGCCGTGGAAAAATACTCATTTACCCCTGGGAACAATTTAAAAATTCATACTGAAAAACTCGATTTTGTGCCCTAGCGCGATGCGCCATGATCACATCGGGCCAATGGAAATTTACAACTGGGAATGTGGCTGGTGGTGCGATGTGGTGGTATTGCGTTTCCACCTTGGATGCAACCTAGAAGTTCACCGCGACGCGGTGACATCACGCTAGAACACTGGAAAAGAACAATTGTGAACTGAGTCCATGTCGTGATGCACCAATATCACAGATCAACACTGGAAATGGACAATTTCCATTTAGTTGGCCTCCGCGATGCACTGACATGCAATTTGGCAAACTATCGTACTAAATTGGCTATAACTCTTCGCCCGGGTATCGAATTTGGATAAATTTTTTATTGTTGGAAATCTGGTTGTATTTCCTACACAATGGCAGGCTGTAAATTAAAAAATACTGAGTATTTCATAATTTTATATATGATAACTTATGTACTGAGAGTTAAATTAAGCTACGGAAATACGGGGTATTTCAGGGGACTTCAGTTAGATTTTATTTATGTACTTTATTTTCTTACTCATGGGTATCGATTAGTGGTAGTTGGAGTCGCGTCCCAGCTACTTAAAGTCAGTATAGTTGAGGCTTCAAAGACTATCAGTAGAGCTACTGTATTTGATTCCAATTTTGTTTGGTATAAGCAGAGTTGTAATCATTTTTTTATATAACTTTGTATTGATCAGATCCAGAAAAGATTAATTTTCTGCTTATTTTGATTAGATTTGTGTATTTTATTCAGTTGCTCATGATTTATGCAAGTACAAGGGTTAGCTTGGTATTATGTATGCTCCTAAGCATCGTGTGACGACTAGGGGGTAGTCTCGGGTCATTACAAACTTGGTAACAATGCACAGAGTTCAAGTTTCCTAGGGTGTCTATGAAGCCGTGTCTAGTAGAGTCTTACGGAACAGTACGAAGATGGTTGTACTTTTTTCGAGAGGCTACCCGGCATTTAAGAAATATTTTCCTTATTCTTTCTCGAGGTCGTGCTGTAAAGATATTTACTCAAAAACTTCTTTCGATTTGTGTGTTACTCCATCATTCCCCATCTATGTTATATTCTTGAGATAACATGATTAGCAAGTTCCAATTCCTCTCAAGATGATGCTCTCATATTTACTATAAGTACTTCAGAAGTCACACAAGGGGCTTGAGAGGAGCTCGCTAATGTGTTATAAGTTTCTCAAGTTGAGATTTATGTTCTCATCCTTATGATTTGTCCAGTTAAGACAGAGTAAGATATGTATTCAGATTCCTCATTAATCTTTCTATATAGATAGCACTCATGAGAGGAGATAGTGTGAACCTAGAGTGTTATGATTCATATGTAGTAGAACCTTTCTATAGCTGGGAGTATAGGTATAGAAGTGTAGTGATAAGAAAAGTGAGATTGACGATTGATAGAAAATATAGAGATAAACTTATGCATATTGTTGAGTTTATGTTGAGGTAAGATATTCTTAAGTGTTAGCTATTGAAAGGTAGAGAAGGAGTTATTAGTTAAGGTGAATTGTTGTTTGCTTGAAGTATAAAAGGAGTTATGGATGGTATTTATGATGTTAGAAAGTTATAGGATATTAATAGAGTATTTGGTGGTTGAGTATTGTTAATTTAGGCTTCCTCGGAGGTTGCCAAAAAAAAAGGAGTTTAGTTGAAACTTATAGAGCTATGAAAGTTATTTAAGTATATATATGGGTAAATAGTTATAATGTGTAGAAGGATAATGTGCTAACATATTTTAATAAGATATATTATATGATTATGACCAATTAATGTTGTTATGAAGTTCTAGTGGACTAATATTTCTTGATGCTTAATTTTACAGCTTCCAGGTGAGAATAGTATGTGATATTAGATTGTTAATCATGCCTAGCACTAGACACTAAGTTTGAATAGTAGATGATCATACGGGTGGAAATAATGATTTCTTGGTTAGTATGGATAGATGATGGAAGTGATCTAGTAGGCTTGAATAATGTATAGAAGAGTTTAAGTTCATTTATTTGTAATTTAGTATGATGTTGTAAGTATAATATGGAGGGGTGCCCAAGGTGATATGTGGTTGCATTATTTTTGAAGGTTATTAAGTGTTGTGTGTTGTTAATAGTACCCTTGAGTGGTTAAGTGGAAGAAGGCTAGCTATATAGTGCAAGGTGTTCCTA
Source organism: Capsicum pubescens (assembly GCA_030864215.1). Lineage (NCBI taxonomy): Eukaryota > Viridiplantae > Streptophyta > Magnoliopsida > Solanales > Solanaceae > Capsicum > Capsicum pubescens. The sequence goes on from CM061548.1 coordinate 320,839,937, forward strand.
TTAGCTAAGTTGAGGAGTTAGGGATAATTGGTGGTGAGTCTTTTAAGTAAGAATTTGATGCTTATGGTTTAGGGAAATTATAAGTTTAGAGGTATGATATTTGTAGACTATGAAGGAAAAGAAGAAGTTTATGTGTTTCAGTAAGGCGGGTATATTTGTTGGGTTAATAGAGTGTAAGTCTATGAAGATGACTATTGAAGCTAAAGGGAGTTAAGGGTGGTATGTACTAAGAGGGTATCCACAAATGAAGTCAGTAAGTTCAAAATATAGTTTATCCTGGCGAGTTTAGCATAAATGTGTAGACCATTAATGCAACAAAATTACTATTCAGTCTCAAGGATATAAAATAGACCCATAAGCTTAGAATGTCAGCTTTGATCTAAGGGAGGATGGTAGAGTGATTAACCAAATCAAGTTTTGAGAATTAGATTGCGATACATGTCAATAAGAGTTGTGATGAGATAGTGACCCCTTCTTACTCTAGAGTATTCCTTGGATTTTAGTCATTATCATACCAAATTCATATCTTGCGTGAGAGATCCACGCCAAAGTCCAATGCTTATACACTTCATGCGTATTTAATTTCATTCTTAACTTCTACTAAGTAAGTAACAACTTCACTCTTTGTTTCAAGTCATCTCTCAGAAATCTATGAACTCCAGTCTTATGTTAAATAGCTTATGATAAGTATGAACTCGTGTTTCAGAATATGATCAGTTCTCAGAAACTCATGATACTAGAAAAATTCAGATTCATATCTTGTACGTCCCCAGTATAGATCTCCTTAATGTATCCATACCTTTGACATTTTATTCCTCAGGCCTAGTTAAGTGTCTAAGTTATGTATGGTATTCCTTCATGTTTCAGATCCTTATGCGTTAGCCCTGCAGTGACCTTTTCATATATTAAGATAGTGGTGATACTAATGGATAAGCAATTGTTTAGATGAGAGAGAGTTGACGACCCTCATTAAGAAAGATTATTTATACTTTTCTATGTAAGGCTATAGAATGAAGGAATATTGAGGTAAATATTAGGTATAGGTCATAGTTAGTTGAGAATTCTGGGTATGTCTTCTAAAAAATAGTGCAAAAAAGTTGTTATTGATAGAGGTTTAGGGAATATGAGAAGTATTCCCTTAGGGGTATTTACTTTGAAGTTCATATGTGGTTATAATAATAGGCTTGAATGTCGTGTTGGAATATAAGTGGATGATTGCAATATGTGCAAGTAAATCCGAAGTAAGAGTTCCATGTAAGTCATTCAAGTGGTAAGGCATGATATACTTAGGGTGTGAGCTCTAAAAGAGACATAGAAGATTGAATCATGTGTCTTAGACTAGTATTATGGTGTGGCGTGTTGTACCTTGTGATTTCGAGTTAGGCTTGATCATGGTGAGAGAATTTAGTTCTGTTTAGACTTTAGTAGATGAAGTTATCAATGACCATGCAAAAATTTTAAGTTGGATCAAATGAGTATGGTAATTAAGGGGATTAGTATAGTTGAGGGAGTAATTTGGAAAGTTGCTAAGCTTGAAAGCAAGAAGTTGCATTGCCTAAGGCCTAGAAATTCTATCCTAGCTTATGATTTATATGTCTTGTTCATATCATTCTATATTATTAGAATTTCTTAGAAGAGTTTTGGAGAAATACTCCATTTAAGTATGGGCAGTCAGTATGGTCTAGTTCATAGAGCCTGTGATCCAGTTTAGCAATCAAGCAGATAAGCCCCTACAGATTTCCAACTTTCAATCTTGTCATACTACCCAAAGTTTCACGAGTAAGGACATTCCATGTGGTAAAATGTTTACATTCATGAAAATTGCGAATTCATCTCAGTTAATGCACCATGCATCAGTTTCAGGTTCAGATATTTAGTCATGATTCAGTTCATAAGTGTCAGTGAATGATCTTAGTTTTCAAAGAATTCCTGCTCAGACAGTGTAATACCCTTTGTATAATCTTAGTCTCATTGTCTCATAATTTATGCTTGCATAAATTATCACTTTGCAGTTCTATATGTATGATTGTATCATGAACACGTCAAGCGAATTCTAATTTCTCAGCGTGAATCAGCTCTTTATAGTAAGTAAAGGCAAGTCAGCTCAGAAATCGATTTCATGATAGAAGTTTTTAATGTTTCAGCTCAGTTATATCTTTTCTTGTAAAACATATAATGTCCAAATTATTCCATACCTCTAAGGCTTTAAAACGTTCCTATCCATCATTCAAGGACGAATGATTCGAAAGGGAAGATAATGTAAAACTTCATATTTTTACGCTAGAATTCGAACCATTATTCTTATGTGTATAAACTTTAATCTCATGATTTGTATGTTAATACATGTGTCATGATAGTTATCCTAGTTTATGAAGTCCTCTCGGAGTGAAAGATGATCATAGAATTTACTTAGAATAAAGTTGAGCTAAGAACCTTAGATTCGTCGAGAGTTTAGTGTTAGATTCTACAAGGGTCGACTTTGAAAGTGTATAACTTTTAATGTAAGTAGAATTTTCTATCTAAAGACCCACCAAATTATAGGTAATTATATCATCATTCCAATGATACTAATTTTTTCTTAATCTAATACCCGAGTGAAAAGTTATAGAAATTTTTGTGTGGAACAGTAGGTCACCGTGATTACACCGCTCGGCGGTGCCTATAGCGGTGGAACCAATACCGCTCGGCGGTAAGAAACAAAATTGGGATTATCCAAGACTTTAGGTCACCTATATTACACCGCTAGGCGGTTCCTATAGTGGTGGAACCAATAACACTTAGCGTTGAGCCTCAAAATTGAGATTTCTGCTAAAACTTTTAATTCCAAGGGGCAGTCTTGTCTTTTTCCATCTCAACCCAGGTCATAAAAATACAATTTTAAGCATCCATTAGAGAATTATTTGCCCTCATTCTATGATTTTAGTCTCAAGAAAAAACCCTGATCAATCCTCCTCAAGATCATCCATTCCATCACCTCCTCATCAAGAAAAAAAACCCCAAGAATTTAGGGTTCCTAATCCAAGAATTTCAAGAAAAACATTCAAGAACATTCCCAGGGCTTCAAAGTCAAGCTTTTACATCAAATCAAACATAACAAGGTATGTGGGGTTATGAACAAGGATACTCCTTTCATTCTTGTGCCCAAAACTAGTTTTTAAAGATTAATTTACATGAATTGCAATCAGAGTTCATACCCAAAAGATCCTGTTTTGAGTTATGGATTTATAGAGTGATTGAAGCATGAAAGTCCATATTTTTATTATTTTAAAGAATTCTCTTTTATGATTTGAACACTATGATTATGATTTGAGACATTGATTACAGATTTCCAGTTGAGTTTAAGCATGATATTGTTGAAGTATTTTAAGAAGTATATCGAGCATGATGTTTTGCTATGAATTTTACATAAGTTTAAAGCATGGGTTTTACGCCCTAAGTTTTAGTATTGATATTTCAAGAAGATTATGCAGTTAGTTTTACGCCCTAAGCATGGGTTTTACGCCCTAAGCACCCTATGATTAGTATATATTCAGATTTTAAGCAAGATTTTAATATTTTGATCCTCAACTAAGATATGGAATCCACACAGTTAGTTTTGATTATAAATTAAAATAGATAGGTGCATAACTGGTTTCCATTACAAACCCTTATGCTAGTTTTAAGGTCAATTTCTTACAGAATGAGCAGACAGATTAAAAAGAGTAGTATTTAGCAATGAGTTGGGTATGATTCCAAGGTATCATTCCCCAGAACTATGCGCCACCATAGGTTTTAATACCCCTAGTGGGTTCAGTATAGTGATCACTCTAGCTAGGTTCTATTCCGATGGCAAGGGTAGAACAACTCTTCTAACGTGAGTAACAGACGTTGGACTCCATGGTAGCTCACATGGTTTATGTCGGTTAGAAGAACCTCCCTAACAGAAAAGAATTATAGATTAGATTTTAAAAACTAAGTGTAAAGGCTCCCAAATTTCTCAGATATTTTAAAAGCTAAGTGTAGCCCATATATCACGATCAGATTGTTGTAGATTCCAGCCAACAGATAATGAGTCCTCCTACTTTGGGGACTTCAGTTAGATTTTATTTATGTACTTTATTTTCTTACTCATGTTTATTCATTAGTGGTAGTTGGAATTGCGCCCCATCTACCTATAGTCAGTAGTGTAGATGCTTCATACACTGTCAGTAGAACTAACGTATTTAATACCAATTTTGTTTTATATAAGTAAAGTTGTAATTATTTTTTTTATATAGCTTTGTATTGATCAGATTTAGAAAAGATTTATCTTCCTCTTATTTCATATAGATTTATGTATTTTATTCAGTTGCTCATGATTTATGCCAGTAAAAGGTTAGCTTGGGACAACATATGGTCCTAAGCACCGTGTGACGACTAGGGGGTAGTCTCGGATCGTTATAACCAACAACATCATGTTGGTCATTCTGGACTTAATCTTTATCTTCATTATCAACTTGATTTTCATCATCATGACAATTTTCTTCTGGATCAGTAGTCAAAGGAACTGGATCAACATCAACTAGACTCACTATTCTGAGAATTAACATTCTCAACTTTTTCAAAATCTTCAATTGTTTGGTCTTCAAAGAACGCAATATCACAGCTTCTAACAAGTTTCTTCTCAACTAGATCATAGAAATGATAGCCAAATTCATCTTGACCATAACCAATGAAGATACGCTGCCTAGTTTTAACTTCCAACTTTGACCTTTCATTCTTAGGAACATGACCAAAAGATTTACACCCAAAGACTCTAAGATGATCATAAGAAATATTCTTACCATACCAAAATTTGTCAGGGACATCACCATCCAAAACAACATTAGGAGATAAATTAATAACATAAGCACCAGTATTAAGTGCTTCTTCCCAAAAGGAATTTGGCAGCTTATCATCCGAAAGCATACACTAACCCTCTCAACTATAGTTCTATTCATCCTCTCTGCTAAACTATTCAACTGGGGAGTTTTCTGATACCGAATACCCTACTCTCTACAATACCTATCAAAAGGACCAATATACTCACCACCATTATCTAAGCAGATGTATTTCAATTTCTTTCTTGTTTGTCTTGCAACCAAGGCCTGAAAACCCTTGAACATGTCAAGTACTTGATCCTTGAACTTCAAAGAAAATACCTAGAGTTTGCGAAAGTGATCATCAATAAAAGTCACAAAGTAAAGTGCTCCACCATGAGACCTTACTTTAAAAGGACCACACAAATAATAGTGTACCAACTCCAGCAAATCAAGATTTCTTGAAGGTGGATGACTCTAAAAAGAAACTTTTTTCTGTTTACCGACTAAGCAATGAACACACTTCTTCAACTTTGTTTGTTTCACTCCAGAAAGAAAATTTTCCTTAGCCAAACTATCAATCCCCTTCTCACTCACTTGACTCAACCTTATATGCCATAACTCTGATGAAGTATCATTCTCCACCAAGTTTATCAAGCCTCTAGAAGTAGAGCCCTAAAATACGTAATAGTAAGACAACTTGTCACCTTGTGCCACAATCATCAAATCTCTAGTAAGCTTCCACTGGACAGTACCAAGGGTGTTAACATAACCCTCAACATCAAGGTTCCTTACAGAAATCAAATTCAGGATAACAACTAGAGCATGCTTGGCATTATTGAGAACTAGTTTGGAATAGTTGTTACTTTCCAAACAAACAGTGCCAATACCAAGTACTTTAACTTCATCATTATTGCCAATTTTCAATATTCCAAAATTACCTAGAGTATAAGAAGAAAATAAGTCCTTCTTTGGCGTAACATGAGAAGTAGCACCAGAATTCACAAACCAGCTAAACTTATTACGAATAAATTAATGACATTCTCACCACAAGCAACAAGAAGAGCATCATTGGCAACAACAACAACACAATTTTTATTATTTCCTTCTTTATTTTGTTATTTCATGTCTCTTTTATGCTTGTAACAATATTTCATGTTATGCCCCTTTTTGTTGCAATAGTCCTATATAACATTCTTGAATTTAGATTTTGACTTTATTTTACTTTTATCTCTATCATTTGAACCTCTGAACTTGTTTCTCCCCCTCTCTTCAGTAACCAAAACATCAGAGTGTGAACATGAAGAAGATAAGGTCTGAAATCTTCTTCTCATTTATTCAATTAAGTCACCACTCTTAGCATATTACATAGTTACAACAACACTAGGAACAGAATTAGTCAAAGGAACTCAAAGAGTTTCCCAAGAGTCTGTTAGAGTATTAAGAAGCCAAAGTCCCTGAATTTCTTCATCAAACTTTACACCCATTTCGGGTAGCTGGTAAAGGACACCCTAAAAATCATTAGTATGATCAGAACTAGGACTGCCCTCTTTATACTTGATATTCATCAATTGATTAAGCAGGAAAAACTTGTTATTGCCAGTCTTTGGCTGTGGCTGTGGCAGTAGCTGATTATTTGGAAAAAATCTGCTTTCTTCTCCTCTCTTTTATAGCTGAAAAACTCTTTTGTGGATGTTGAAATAAGACCTAAAAATATCTATATGTATGCTCCATTGTAATGGGACTATGGACAAAAGTGGGTTGGCCCAAATTGGGCTTTATTTATCCACGTATGAAGTAAAAAAGACCCATAACCCAATAGGCCATTCAACCAAGTTTATTGTAGGAGGTGTGCAGGATTAGAACAAATCCTCTTTCTACTTCTATATATTTGGGAATAATTTACTATGTAATTAATGAATTACATATTAGTGAATTGTTAATACTCCCATGAGAGGTAAACATTTGGATTATTCTTTCTCTTTCATTGGGAATACTTAACTAAGTGATCAGTGAAATTTTAGTACTCCCACATGAATAAAACATTTGGATTAGTGCAAAAATCTGCCATTGAGGAGTTTCAAAGCTTAAATTTTAAAATTCGACCTGCTATAAATATTAATCATTTTGAATAAATAATATATCAAAAGACTCAAAACAAAAAGAGTCGTGTTTAGGCTTTGAAAATATGAAAGGAAGCTTAAGACTCCATGTTCAGTCGTTAAAGCTTCTTATGTAGCTCGATTTAAAATTCGACATGCTGCAAACATGATTAATTTTGAGTGAACAATATATCTAATGACTCAAAACATTGATAGAAGAAGCTCATATCTAAAATTTGAGACTATTTAGAAGAAATTTGAAATGGTTAGGATTGAAAAAATAAGGAAGATGAACAATTGTAATGCATAAATATTCTATACACACATATATATATATACATACATATATATATACATATGTATATATACATATATATATGTATACATATATATATATATACATACATATAAATAAATTATATAATTTCGATACATTTTAACTATTTATACAATACTGATATATTACATATACATTAAAGAGAAAATTATCTTGTATAAACTTATTAGATTTTTTATTGCAAGTTATAGCAACACTTTTAGATAATTATTGAACTATGAAACTAATTGCAAGTTGTAGCAATTTTTTAAAAATTTATTTTATTTTATTTTTTAAAAAAATCATTAAATACATATTTCCTATTTTTTAGTGTTTAATATTTCATCTCTCGTAATAACTGTGTTGATAATTATGGTAGGAGTAAAATCTAGTCAATTATTTATCCTTCACTATTCACCTTTTTTTTTAAAGTTACATATTTCTCTATAACTCTCCTTATTGAAAAAATATTTCTTGCCTATTAAAACATGCATCTTCCTTAAATATATTTTTTAATCATCTGTGTATGAATTCTCTGATTTTGAATTTGTTTTGTGTATCATCTTTGATCTTTCTTAAAAGATTTTTGCTTTTGGGGTTTGAATTTTGTTTCAATTTAGGAGTTATTTTGAAATTTGAGAAATCTCCTTCACCAAGTTATTAAGAGGAATTAAAAGAAAAAAATATAGTGTGTGCGAAAATATCCAATTCGGTTTAAGAAGAAGAAATTCCGTCACACAAATTTAAAAAATCAAAGAGTGGAATAGATGCACCTTCTCAAGTTACAAGATCAAGGTGAAATGTAACAATTGTCAAAGATATTAAGAAGGTTAGCAACAAGAATCCAGAAAAATCATCTCCACATATACAAAATTGGGTTCTTTCTTAATTGGAATTCAAACACATTGCCAAATCAACACTTCTCTTGTTGATATGTATGAAAAATATGGTAGTGTAATATTAGCAGAGCAAGTGTTCAATGAAATGCCTAAAAGAAATGTTATGTCATGGAATGCTTTGATTTTTGGTTATTTAGACATTTATTATGCTGAAAAGGTGATTTATTTGTTTCTTAAAATGCTAAGAGAGGGAATTGGACCGACTCCGTCGAGTGTTTTAGCTGCATTGATTGGTTGTGCTCAGTTTGAAGCATGTGAAGTCGGGGCTCAATTGCATAATTTTGTGTTGAAAGTTGGTTTTGATTTGAATATTATTGTAGGGACTATTTTGATTAATATGTATTCCAAATGTCTTGATCTTGAGAAATTCGATCACATAAATTCAGAAAATTGAAAAGTGAAATAGATGCGCCTTCTCGAGTTACAAGGTCAAGGTCTAATATAACAATTATCAAAGATGTTCTAAGAAGGTTAGCAACAATAAATCGAGAAAAATTTGTAAGATGTTTATTTTAATTTTTGTGTATTAAAAGGATATGTCTTTTACAAATTTTTTACAAACTGAAATGCATGATAATTAGTTGTATCATTTTTTATTAGTCTTATATCACTTATTTTGTTACAGTGATTGGTATGTTTGCATGTGTCTTTTGCTGAGTTTTTTAGCCATGATGTGTTTGAGATTCCAAGCATCAACTTCAATTCTTCCAACCATCGTCTTAGATATGATGCACAACTTTGTACTTATGTCTGAAGAAAGCAAATGATGGTGCAATTAGTGAAAGTGAGGTGACTAAAAATGTTACTAGCAGACTTAGGGGTCCAAAGATTTTGAGAGAAGTTGTTCCGAATATTCAGAAACTATATATTGATTGTATCTAAAAATGAATGTTTTTCTTAGTTTTTAGTTGCTCAAACTTATTTTGTCCTATCGACGATATTGTTACACTTTTATAGTCTTATATTGGTGTTAAATTTTGATACACTCTTTTCTAATATTATTTTTATAATAAACTTAATATCAAGTGTTGGAATTATTGAATTATTATGTCCATGCTATACTATATAAATAGTATAACATAGTATCTGTTAACATCAAGTATTGTTTTGATATTAAAGTTGATATTGAGTGAATGAAATTATTCTTGTTGGATCTATGCTATGTTATATAAATAATAGAGCATAGTTTTTGTTTATATTAAGTATTAGTTTGATACTAAAGTTGATATAAAGTGACTAAAACTGTTGAATTGTTGGATTTATGCTATGATTAAACTTGGCAACTGGGCCAGTTCAGATCGATTTTGGGCCGTTAAGACTGGCCCACAAGTCGATCGGACCAGATCCGATCCGAAGCGGATAAGGTTGTCAGGTTTGGTGGTGGGTTAGGGGGCTGGGCCATCTGTTCGACGAAGCTCGATAGACCGACCCAGTTCGACAGATCCAGTTCGACAGATTAGACTAGATGCATCGGTGCACCGGATCAGACCGGCCTGGTAATCCCAAAAAAAATTTACTAGGTCCAAATGCCCAAGTCTAACAGATTGACTAGTAGCGACTATATAGTCATTAGCCCAACGACCAAAACAACCTTTTGGCTAAAATATTTTAAAAAAAAAATCAAAATTTTTCCTATAAATACCTACCATTTCAATCTTTTTTCACATAACTTACAATCTCATTCTCTAAGTCTCTCTCAATTATTCTAATTATCGCATAAAGTGTTCAATTTTATTTTGTTATTTTGCAATTACAAATATCAAGTGGCAGTTTTCAAAAGTCTCAACTTTCAGATACTTTAAAAATTTGGTATTGTCGTTTCATCTCTTACTTTTAATTTTTAATTAGTGTATTATTTATTAAATATTTATTTGTATTATTTTTTTGTTTTTAAAATATTTGTTAGTTTAGTTTGTAATATAGATAAATTAAGAAAAATCGGTAAAAGTGTTAGAATTTTTTGTCCCGAAAGTGGTAGTGGTATTAAAAAATAAATTGATTTCAATTGTGATAGAGGTAGTTCAAATACTCTATATACTCATGTGTCTCTGGTACCAATTAGCGAACCCTTTGAAAATAAAATAGGTGTAGGTGCTCACAATATGAATTGTTTAGAAGCTCAAGAAAATTATGATATAAAGGAAAATGAAGTAGACCCAATTGATTTGAATGAATATGATGATGATTCAATGATATACAGAAATCCGACAATGTTAATTTTTGATCTGAATCGATTAATCTTCATCTCTGGCCCCCTATAAGATCTCATAGAAAAATTAATATTATGTGGCAATTTTATACTTGCATAGAAGGAAATACTAAGGTCCAATACAATCTCTGTAAGAAATTATATGAGTATAAGATCGGAAGAAATAAAGGAGGTACATGTCAATGGAAGAGACTTTTGCAAAATAAGCACCCAAAAGAGCTAGTTTAGGCAGAATATGATGGAACTGTTAGGGGGCAACTCAAACTATATTGGATTCAAAAATTGATAAACTAGTTCAGAATTATAATGAAATTAAAGATGGTAAAGAATTAGAAAAAATGATAGTTGCGGGTTATTTGCCTTTCTCTTTTGCTTCTTCTGATGCTTTTATTCATTATATTCAAGCAATTTATAATCCTAAATTTGATGGTATTCCTAGAAGTACTTATCGTTCTTATATTATTAGACTCCATACACAATATATTTATTATTTATCTACATTATAAAAAGATCTTTCATGTAGAGTTGCTCGATATTCTGATCTTGATCGTGTTATTAATAAAAATCGATATTACTTATTTGAAGAAGTAGACTTAGATCGATATTAATGTTTGAAGAAGTAGATACTAGATGGAATATTACTTATAATTTTTTAAAAACTTGCCTTATTTATAAAGTTTCTATTACTGTGACTTTTAATCAATTTGATGGTTCTTTTCCTGAGTGTATGTTACATTATTCTAATTGGTCTATGACTGATGATATTGTTAAATTTCTGAAGAAATATTATATAGCTACGGTTGAATTTTCTACTACTTATTATCCCATTATTTATAATATTTTAGGTTATTTAGCTAACATTTCTTTATTGCTTAATGAATATAAGAATAAACTAGGTTACGAAGATGATATTGTTGCAATGACTGATATATTTAAAAAAGATTTTTTTTCTGTCTCCCCTATTTACTTTATTGGTACTATAGTAAATCCATGTATGAAATATAATACTATGTCCAAATTTACTTCTATTATTTATAATGCTTTAGATGTACAACATAATGAAGAGCCTTCTTTGTTTATGGTTATGTCTTATGCGAACAATTACATCAACACATTATACAATCATTATATTGATTTACTTGATAATGCTTTACTAGTACATGTTACTCCAACCCTTGCTCCCCATCCTCCCCAGGAGCCATCATTTTCTAAAAAACAGGCACATAGTAGTTTTCTTGAACATGTTTTTTATTTAAATGTTTGAAATAGGAAGTCGCCTTCATCACACAGAGGAGTTTGTTGGAAAGAGCTTATGTATTATCATAGACAACCTATAGAGGATTGTAGAACAAAGATCAACACCCTGAATTAGTGGAAAAATAATAAAAGACAATATCCTATACTTTCAAGATTAACTAGAGATATATTGAATGTTCTAATGCCCACTGTTTCATTAGAGAATGTTTTTATTCAAGGACGGGAGCAGCTAGGAGACAATCGACACTCATTGGGAGGTAGTGCCGTAAATGTTCTAGTTTACCTTAGAGACTGAATTAGAGAGAAACGAAGAAATCAAGAAATGTACGAGGAACCAGTAAATGAACAAGATCTTGAAGAAATTACAACTTTAAGGGAGAACTCAGCACAATCAAGTCCAATGCATGGCTTTGGCCCCATTGATTTTGACAGTCCTCAGCCAATTTCCGTTAATATCAACATGAATGAATTGGAAAAGATAATGCAAAATTTATAGAATTATCAATGAATCATTTAATCTATTGAATTGTTTATATTTCAGTTCAAGTATTTAACTTTATAAAGTTAGTGAGCTGTAATTGCAATATTATAACTTATAAGTTTTGAATCATTTTGCTATCAATCAAATACAAGATTCATTCGCTCTTTACATATTTTTTTTAATTAAATTGAATATCATATATGAATTAAATACTTTTAATATATTACTATCTATAATGACTTAATATTTGTGGAATTTTTATTTTTATGTGATTTGATTATTTTACCCATCTCCGTGGTTGCTTTATGATGTTTTTACGGTTTGTGGAGATGATTGACATGGTTTTCAATTTATTTTGGTGTGACTTGTGCGAGTTTGTGGTTTTGATGAGTAAAAAAGCTTACTAGTTGACTTCCATCAATATTTGTGGTTCTTTGTGTTGAATGTCCAAACAAACTATGCCAGCAGATCTAGAACGTCGATTTTGGGTTGGTAACATGATTGGTGTGATTTTATGACTTAGATATCTTATTTTGAACCTCGATTTAGAATGATTTATGATTTTGTTGGTCTGGTATTTATGTAATTGGTTGTTTTCTTCTTGGTGGAAATTATCTAAGTTGGAATTTATGTTTTATCAACAGCATATTATTATATTTCTTACTCTATTGGTATATGGATTATATTGGATCATGGATGGTTGGCTTGTTGAGTGGTTTTTTGGCTCACGAGCTTGGTATATTAGTTGGATTCAAAAATTCTAATTTTGTTTAGTTGTGAGCATTACATCCTCATAGTATATACATTCTTCAAATATTGGTACCACTGTGGAAATATTATTTTTTCTTACAGAAAAAGTGACATCTTTAAAAATCCTCTGCCAAAGTATGTGTCGGAGAGAAGTTATGGTTGTTTGATTGGTATTGGTTGTTGGATTATATATGGGTTGATGAACCCCTCATGGATCATACCTCGAGAGAACATCTCATTTGGTGTTTACGGAGCTTGTTTCACAACCTCATGCATCACATCATCATCACTATTATTATCATTCTCATTGCATTTTATACACTTTTGCTCTTCCTGTGTTATATTTTTGTGTTTAATTCGATGTCTATATGTCTTTTTCTTCTTTTATGTACTTGTATTTGGTATATTTGCACAATTTAAAATTATTAGTAGAGACGGTGTGGGCTATCGTTTGGGATATTTTCTGATTGCAGATGATGTACCCATAGTTTGTGTTTATATACTTTATTTTCTACTTTACTCAGATATCCTATGATACCTATTAAGTATAAGTGGATCATACCCATCCCTGTAATGCCCCTTCGGTGCAAATCCATGTATGAACTATTGCACGATAGCTGATTTCGGTAGTGTTTGGAGTATTTTTGAGGTAGGATCGGTCTATTATTTTAGAGTTGATCTACTACCTCTTCTTTATTTATTTTATGTCTTGTTTTTATATTCATAGATAGATTATGTTCCTGTTGGACTATCAACTGTATATTTTGAATTTGAGATGTACTTAGTTAGTTCTTACACTGTGACTCAAATTTTGGGGTGATTGATGGTATCGTTGCTATGCATTTTTTGCTATTAATGTATATGTGTGGTTCAACTTTGTTCTAGAAGTCTTACCTTGGGGTTTTGGTGTTGTATTACGTCATACCAGTTTGGGTGATTATCTTACTTGTCAAGGCTTGTCGCGCCAATTTCCATCATGACCCTTGGATTTTAGATCATGACAAATTACTATCAGAGAATCTAGATTCATTGGTCTCACCAGTGTATGAATATGGTTTCTAGTACAATCTTGTAGATCGGTACATAGACATAAATATCAATCTTCAAGAGGCTATAAGATATCTTTAGGAAACTTCCTTTATTTTATTTCTTATCACGCGAATCTTTCATACATTGTGTTCTAAATCGTATTTCATTCTTTTCTACATAGATGGTGAGGAGATACGGAGCCATCATCTGAGGAGAGAGCCTCGTCTAGGGGGCAAGTTGTGAGTTATAGATGGACCTAAGGTAGTAGATAGGCACGAGGATCTACCTCATCCAGAAGTAGTACTAGGGGGATCTCCCCTAAGCCTTGGGTTGAGCGCTTGAGATATGAGACCCACTCAGGTCCCACAAAGTTTCTCTAACCCAATCTTGAAGGGGTTATTGATTTATTTACTGACCCATTTAGCGGATTCTTCTTTGAGTTCCCCTAGTGTTACTCCAGCTCTGAGTATTATACCTATATTTATGCCAAAGTTTGCCTATAGTGCTCCTCTGATTTCGAGTGTGGATCCTCTAGTGATACCAACATCAGCTTATGGTGCTCCACATACTCCGACTGTTGATCCTCCTTTAGTGCCTATATCTAAGTATGGTATTTTGAGATCAGGGGTTGAACTTTCATCTATGTTACCCCATCAGGTGGGATCTCAATCATCTAAATCTCTTATGTCTCCTATTATTATGAGTATTGTTATGTTTTCTGAGGATCAGAAGAGATTTGAGAGATCCACTCAAATTCAGCGGTATTGCAAGCGAGGATGCCTATGATTTATTGATTGATTATAGAGAGAAATTTCATAATATTGGATCACTTGAGTCGCGTGTGGTTACTTACACTACTTACCAGTTGAGAGATACAACCAGGAATTGGTGGAGGTCACTTGTTAGTTGTAGACCTCTTGGTTTGCCATAGATGATTTGGGATTAGTTTGTTGAGGCCTTTTTGGACATATATGTGCCTTACAGTTTGAGGGATCAGATGAGTTTGATCACTTAGAGCAGGGCTCCGTGACCGTGGTGGAGTATGAGGATTCTTACATGCTTTGTCTAGATATTGTTATGCCAGTATTGCCACCGAGTCTGAAAAGATTTTAATATTCGTGAAGGGGTTAGATGTTTTACTTCAGCTAGATACCGGCTAGATGGTAGTGTCAGGGGCATCATTTTAGAGTATAATGGATTATGCTACGATGATTGAGTTTATTCTTTGAGCGTCTCAAGGGGGAGCTAAGAGGATGCACTATTAGTGTGAGATCAGAGGTCACACTCCTCGAGATAAAGATTCTAGGGAATTTCGTAGTAATCATAGTAGACTAGTGCAGGCATTTTTGTAAGGTTCAGGTAGTGGGTCTTCTAGTTCAGCAGCTTTGGGTGGTCATTATATCTCAGTCGTACCTTTTCCTGTTGAGTCAACCCATAGAGGTTTCTTTGTGTGTGATGAGGTTGGTCATTTGTCCAAACTCTATCCTCATCATTTTATTAGTCCTACTCTTATATCGATAGTGAGATATAGAAGTTATACTAGAGGTACATAAGGCAGAGGTAGTGGTGCCCATGGTGGTGGTTACATGGCTACTCAGTCAGGTGGTGGTAGTGGACAGTGTTATGCTATACCCTCCAGGTTAGAGATAGAGGCTTCTGATATTGTTATTATGGGTATGTCCTTATTTACTACCGATCTGTATTTATATTATTTGACCCGGGGTAGGCTTTCTCCTATGTGGCTGCATATTTTTCTTCGGGTTTTGATTTTTTTGGTAAACCTCTTGATGTGCCTATCCGCTTATCTACCCTCATATAAGACTCTTTAGTGGTGGATAGGGTGCACCAATCTTATGTTGTGACCTTTGTTGGATGCGAGACTTCGATAGATTTGATTATCCTAGATATGGTAGATTTTGATGTCATTTTGGGTATAGACTGATTAGATCTTTATTGTGTTGTCCTAGACTTTTATGCTAATACTCTGACTTTAGCTTCATTGGATATTCTAAGTATATCTTGGAAGGGTGTGTTTCATTAGGATCCCAAGAGAGTTATTCTTTTCTTCACGCTCGTCGCTTAGTTAAGAGGGTATGTTTGTCTTATTTGTCCCATATTCGTGATACTAGTGTTTCCAGACCTCTTTCTTTGGATTCCATTCATATTTTCGATGATCTTTTGTATGTTTTCTCTATGTATTTTTCTGGTATGCCTCTGAATCATGATATTGACTTTGTTATTGATGTTGAGCCGAGAACCAAGACTATTTCTATCCCTCCTTATCGGATAGCCCCAACAGAGTTGAAAAAATTAAAGTATCAGTTGCGGGAGTTATTGGATAAGGGATTTATCCATCCTAGTGTATCACCTTGGGGTGTCTGTCTTCCTTGTGAAAAAGAAAGAGTATATGCGTATGTATATTGATTATCAGTAGTTGAACAAGGTGACAGTAAAGAATAAGTATCCTCTTTTGTGTATTGGTGATTTGTTTGACAATCTTCAGAGTGCTTTGATGTTTTAAAAAAATTATCTGAGGTCTGGGTATCACCATTTGAGGATTAGAGCTTCGAATATTCCAAAGATAGTTTTTCAAAGTCTACGGTTCTTACGAGTTCTTGGTCAAGTCCTTCGGGTTGACCAACACCCCAGACGCATTCATGAAGTTGCTAAATTGATTATTTTGACGGTATCTCAACTCTTTTGTCATTGTATTTATAGATGATATCTTGGTCTACTCCAAGAGTGAGGCCGACCATGAGAAGCATTTGCAAACTATGTTTCAGAGATTGAGGGACGAGAAGTTGTACGCTAAGTTCTCCAAGTGTAAGTTTTGGTTTGAGTCTATTTCCCTCTTGTGTCATGTGGTGACCAAGGAGGTATTATGGTTGATTCGTGCAATATTGTAGTGGTTCAGGATTGGACTAGGCCTACTTCTCCTACTAAGATTTAGAGTGTTGATGGTTTAGCAGGTTACTACCAATGCTTTATTGGGGATTTTTCATCTATTACAGCTGACCAAGTTGATTCAGAAGAAGATTTCCTTTCAGTGGTCTGATGCTTGTGAGGCGAGTTTTAAAAGCTCAAGGATTGGTTGACTTCAGTTCCTATCTAGCCATTTCCAAGGAGGGCATATGTTTTACTATTTTTTGTAATGCTTCTAGTGTTGGGTTAGGTTTTAAGTTGATGCAGAAGAGTAAGGTGAAAGTGTATTCTTTTTGTCAGTTGAATCCCCATGAGAGGAACTACCCTACCCATAATTTGGAGTTATGCATTGTTGTATATATTTTGAAGTTGAGAACTACTTGTATGGGGTATGTTCTGAGATCTTCTCATATCACCGTAGTCTTCAATATTTCTTCACCTAGCGAGATATTAATATGAGGCAGTGTTGTTTGCTTGAGTTGTTTAAGGATTATGACCTGACTATTCTCTATTATCCTAACAAGGCTAATGTGGTTGCAGATGCCTTGATCCAAAAGTGAACTAGCATGGGCAGCTTGGTGTCACGACCCGAGTCTACCCCCTAGTCACAACACAGTACCTAAGGCCCCATGCAACCCCAAGCTAACCCATGATCTGGTACCTACAGTGAGCACTGAACAAAATGATAGTAATATAACGTGTGCAGAAGATAAACTGATAAGGAACTTTTAATTTGAAATACGGAAATACATAAAACAACATATCTGGAATATCTGAAACTGAAAACTAGACAGTCTGTCCAAAAACCTCTATACATACGCAGTTGATGGGGTAAGCCCCCAACTAACTCTAACTAAACTAAACATAAGTAAATAGTGAAATAACAGGAATAATATGTCACATCCTCTATAAATAAGGACTCACCAATACTACTACGAGAAACTGTTGAGCTGTCTAGGGATGATCAGAAAGTTATGCATCCGAACCTATGTTATAAGATAACATAGCGTAATAGAAAAGTATGCGATCAGTACTTTGAATGTACTGATACGTGAGGTAAGGACTGACTAAAATACATATGACGACCGAACATGGGTGCATGAACATATAAAACTGAGAATGCAACACCAAGCATAATCATGTACTAGAATATTCAGAATAACTGAATAACTGTTATCTGTATACTTGGTCATACAAACCTGAACTGTTATACTCTAAATACTGAACCGAGACTGTGGAAGCTAGCTATAACCGGCATGTCTCAATTTGAGCTATCAGGGTTTAACCTGTGACCCTAGTTGGAAGGGTGCTGGTACCTTGCCAGGGGTACCAACACGTGACTGATGATGTGGATCCACAAGGCTGATGTCTCGAAGGACGAGGGTGTCATGCCTAACTGACGGGGGATCCATCATAATCTATGGTGGTATCGTAGGTTTGGAACGTAGGGACTGCTGCTAATATCTCGTGCCTAACTGATAGGGGAGATGTCATCCTTACGTTCACTCGGTGCTAAGTGTTACTCCCAACTGTATGGAATTGGTATTGCTAGTTGTTTAACATGAAATAGTACTATACTTGTAAGTTCTCAGCATGAAAATGATGATATGAATATGATATTGAAACCATGGTCTGACTAACTTATTAATTTAAAGCATAATCATGTAAAAACATATAGGTATTGGGTGTTCATAACCCGTCAGCATAGAATACAAAATACGATAAAAATTACTTAAAACAGTGACATGAAGTAATAATTCAAAGACCCAAAGCAAACGATAATTCCATGAATGAGATCGATACTTGAATTTAAGCATGGGGGTGTGTTAAACATGAGAAAACATCATATTTACTTGGTTTAATTCATAACTTGAGGATTTATCATGAAATCAAGGGAATTAATATGTGAGAAATTGTAACTCAAATATGTAGTGACTTAGATAACATCAAAACACATGTTGACATATCTTGAAATTGATTTACTAAGGAGTTCATGGATTAATTTCACAAATTTCATGGATAATTTCATACAATAGGATAAGATTCATAATTTTAAACTAATATAGGGTTTTTTTGGCTCAATGGGTAGAAGGGACCCATTGATGAATGCCCAACATACCTATAGTAGAAGCTTCAGGGAAGAATCCTTGTAATTGATCTTGCCGTTAAGAAACCCTAGTTGTTGTTCTTGAGTATGGAAGAGGATATTAACGTGTTAAGTGTTTGATTTTTGAGTGAAAATAGTCTTCTTTGACGGTTATAAGTTGCGGGTAGGAGTTATAAGAAGAAAAAATACCAAAAAAAAACCCTTTGAAACTTTCTAGAAATCGTTTGGAAGCCGTCCCGACGTGTTTAAGTATGACTCGTATGTTCTGGGTACGGGTCATACCCAGGAACCCAAATTTAGACCCCTACTATTGTGGGTATGACTTCTCCTGACAACTCGTATGTTCTGGGTACAATTCGTACCTTGAGTCGTACCCTGCTGGCAGCTTTGACGGTGCTTCCATAATTTAGCCATAACTTTTAACCCCAATATTGGATTAAGGAAAAATTAGTAGCGTTGGAAATATAATTCAATTATCTACATATTGGTGATATCTGACCTCAGAAATTCTTAGTATAACAAAAGTTATGCTCGTTTGAATATGACTATAGTTATACTCTTCATAAGAACTTAATCGCAAAGGGATGTTTTGACATTTTCATTAGCTACGAGATATTTGAGGACTTGATATATGTCTAAGTAACTTATAAAGCTATAAAAACATGAGGATTGATTATTGGATCCTTCACTAATCAGAATACAAGTCATATCTTATGACTTGTAACAAGTTATACGACTAGTACTCATCTTCTCGTAACCTGGACATAGCTCATCTAACTACACACTAATTTGGTTACGACTTACCATGTATGACTCGTATGATCACCTTAAGACTCCCACGGCATGAGTTATACCTCAAGAAAAATATCATCCACCACACACTGTCATAGGTATGAGTTGAACATACGACTCATATAATGTCCATACAACTTAAAGGCATGAGTCATATATTGTACATTGACTTTAAAAGATGGGGTATTACAATATCACCCCCTTGGGAACATTAGTCCTCGAATGAGACTGGTTAGGTTGAGAGTACTAAGTAAATTTGAGACCATACACTGAATGTTCATGAACTAAAATGTAACTGAGTCTGAGACATGATAGATAGATTGAACTGATTTCGTAAACACATGCAATGACATGAGAATACTTACATAGCTCATATAGGGATCGAAAAGTGTCAATTTAAGGAAATTCATTACCTCAAGATGATTTTGAAGTCGTGGAGAAAATATGAGGGTACTTGGCTTGCATATTTTCTTCTACTTTCAAAGTAGCTCCCTCAACAAACTAATTTTTCCATAGAAGTTTCACCAAGGGAACCTCTTTGTTCCTCAACATGCGAGTTTGACAGTTAAGGATTTCAACTGGTATTTCTTCGTAGGATAAATGATCTTCCACCTCCACATTCTTTTAGGGATCGACTAAAGTTGGGTTGCCAATACATTTCTTTAAAAAAAGACATGAAATACCGGATGCATTGATGTCAAATCTGCAGGTACCTCTAACTCATAAGCTACCTTCCTAAAATGGCTCAAAATTCTATATGGGGCAACATAGCGAGGATTGAATTTCCCCTTCTTGCTAAATCTCTTCACTTCTTTCATAGGTGAAATCTTTAAGTAAACCAAGTCACCAACATCAAACTCAAGATCATTTATCCTCACATCTACATAAGATTTCTGACGACTTTGGGTTGTCCTCAGCCTCTCTCAAATTAATTGAACTTTGTCCATCGCCTCAAATACTGAATTTAGCCCTATTAAAGAAGCCTCGCCTACTTTAAACCAACCAATAGTAGACCTACATCTCCTTCCATAAAGAGCCTCAAACGGAGCCATCAGAATACTAGGGTGATAGTTGTTATTGTAGGCAAACTCAATCAAAGGTAGGTTGTTATCCCAACTACCCTTAAAATCAATAACACAAACCCTCAATATGTTCTATAAAGTCTAAATAGTCTATTTTACCTAATAGTCTGTTTGAGGATGAAAAGTTGTACTGGGCGAATTTGGGTACCAAGGCCCTTCTGAAATGCCTTCCAAAAGTGAGAGGTAAACTAGATCCTCTATCTGAAATGATAGACAATGGAGCCCCAAGCAACTTCACAAACTCCCTAAGATAAAGTCTATCATAATCCTCATCTAAAAATGAAGTATGAACTGGCAAGAAATGAGTTAACTTGGTCATTCTATCTAGAATAATCCATATTGAATCATGTTGATGACATGTACGAGGCAACCCTATCATAAAATACATGTTTACCACCTCCCACTTCCAAGTGGGGGTGCTAAACTCTTGCAGTGTACCATTAGGCCCTTGGTTCTCAACCTTAACCTGATGACAATTTGAACACTTAGCCACAAGCTCTGCAATATCGCTCTTCATACCACTCCACCAATAGATTTCCCATAAAACAAGGTACATCTTAGTAGCTCCTGGATGAATAGAGTACCACGCACCATGTATCTCAGCTAATATTCTTGTCTTAGACCATCAACACACAAAACACATAATCTGCCCTAACAATGAAGCACACTGTCTTCCTCTTGGGAGAAAACCTCTACCTTTTGATCTCTAGCAGCCTCCTTCAACTAGACCAAACTTGGATCCCTATCTTGCTTTTCTTTCACTTTGGAAATCAATGAAGATTCTAAACCATTTTGAACCCATATACTACCTTTCGCCGAATTTACTAATCGAACTCCTAACCTGGAAAGTTGATGAACCTCACGTACTAACTCCTTTTTATCATCCTTAACATGGGCAACACTACCCATAGACAATCTACTAAAGGCATTTTCTACTACATTGGCCTTGCCTGGATGGTACAACACACTCATATTATAGTCTTTCAATAATTCAAGCCACCTTCTCTGACGAAGATTCAGTTCTTTCTTCATAAACACATACTGTAAACTCTTGTGATCTATGAATACATCAACATGAACCACATATAGGTAATGCCTTCAAATCTTTAAGGCAAAGAAAATAATTGCCAACTCAAGATCATGGGCTAGATAATTATTTTCATGGGTTTAAGTTGTCTAGAGAAATAGGCTATGACCTTACCTCTCTACATTAATACACAACCAAGACCAACTCGAGAAGAATCAAAATACACCACGAACCCATCTATTCCATCTGGAAAAGTCAATACTAGAGCAGAAGTGAGTGGAGTCTTCAACCCCTAAAAACTCTTCTCGCAAGAATTAGACCACTAAAACTTGACTTTCTTCGGAGTTTGTCTCGACATGAGGGAAGTAATAAAATAAAACCCTTCAACAAACCATCTGTAATAGATAGCTAAACCTAAGAAACTCCTGATATCTGATGGAGAAACAGGTCTAGGCCAGCTTCTCACTACTTTGGTCATTTGAGGATCAACTTGAATGCCATCACCAGAAATAATGTGACCATGAAAGGATACTGATTTAAAGAAAAATTGCACTTACTGAACTTAGCAAATAACTGATGATCTCTAAGGGTGTGCAACATAACTCTTAGATGGTATTCTTGGTTATTCTCACTACGGGAATAGACAAGGATGTCATTAATGAAGACTATGACAAACATGTCCAAGTACTGATTGAACACCCTATTCATCAAGTCCATGAAAGTTGCAGGGGCATTTGTTAGTCCAAAAAATATAACTAGGAATTCAAGGTGACCATACTGTGTTCTGAAGGTTGTCTTTGAAATGTCACATTCTCTGACTCTGAGTTGATGATAGACGAATCTGAGGTCTATCATAGAGAAATAACATGCACCCTGAAGTTGGTCGAACAAGTCATCAATTCTGGGAAGTGGATACTTATTCTTGATGGTGACTTTGTTCAACTAATGGTAGTTGATGGACATTCTAAGAGGACCATCTTTCTTACGCGCGAATAGGACTGGAGCACCCCATGGGGAAAGACTAAGCCTGATAAAACCCTTATCCAAGATATCCTTCAACTGATCCTTAAATTCCTTAAGCTCAGCTTAAGACATTCTGTAAGGTGGAATAGAGATAGGTTGGGTAGCTGAAAGGAAATCTATTCCAAAGTCAATTTCCTTTTCGGGAGGAATTTCGGAAAGCTCTTCGGGAAACACATCTGGAAATTCCTTTACTACTGAAACTGACTCAAGACTCAGAGTCATAGAATTTAAGTATTTGACTCAGATAAGATAGTACATACACCCCTTAGATGTTATCTTCCTTTCCTTAATATAGGAAACAAACTGACCCTTAAGCACTGAAGTACTACCCCTCCATTCTATAAGTGGCTCAATAGAAAATTGAAACTGAATAATTTTGTTCCTGCAATCAACTGAGGCATAACATGAGGAGCCAATCCATGCCGAGAATGACATCAAAATCATTCATATCTAACTACACAAGATCAACTGTAGTAAGTTTATGAGACACTGTGTCTGGGCAATTTCTATATACTTTTCTAGCTACAATGGACTTATCCACTGGGGTAGATACTGAGAAGGGCTCTACTAATATTTTGGGACTGACATTAAAATCTATAGCTATATAAGGAGTTACAACGAAAGTGAAGCTTCGGAGTCTAGCAGTGCATAAATATGAAGATGAAAGACTTGTAACATACCCGTAACCACATCAGCAGAACATTCCTAATCATACTGAGTCTGGAGAGCATATAGTCTATTTTGATGTTTCCCACTGGTTGTACTAAAAGAGGCACCTTGTTGAGTCAGGTGACCTTCTCGAATTGATAAAAGATTAGACTAGCCCTTCTGGCAATCATTTCTACCCCTCCATATGACCATAGGTCACTCCCCTACCCCGTGGACTGACTTGACACAACCAAAACACCTATCACTACCATCTCTACACTCACCCTAATGATTCTTACCATATTTTTTGCAGAGCAGATTGGTACAACCACTGCTCATACTACCCTGGGACATAGAACCTGGTGCTCTAACCAAACTGTCCTGCCTGAACTTAGGTATTAGCACAGTGGTTGAAGATGGAGCTGGGGCTAAAAATTTCTGGTAGAATTGAGGACGGTTACCACCTTCCGGCCTTGGTTGGGAAAAGTTGAAACTACCTATTCTGGCCCTCTTATTCTCTCTTTCTTTCTCTTTGAGCTTCTACTCCTCAATCTGCTGAGCATGAACCATCATTCTAGAAAGGCCCATCTCCTTAATCAGCATGGCAGTCTTACACTCTTTGACTACACTATCAGATACACCAGATACGAACTTACTTATTCTGGACCTACTATCAGCCACCATAGTAGGAGCATACCTCGCCAACTGAGTGAACTTGAGCGAGTACTCCTTCACGCTCATACTTCCCTACTTTAAGTTTATGAACTCCTTAACCTTAGCTTTCCTCAACTCTAGTTGAAAGAACATGTCTAGGAAATCCGTGGCAAACTCTTCCCACTCTATAAGCCCTGCTTCAATACCTCTGTCCTCCTTCAACTGCTTGAACCAGGTATGAGATACTCCCTGCAACTAATATGAACCTAATTTTTCACTCTTATTTGAAGTGACACCCATGATGTCAATCACCTTCTCTACCATATCTAGAAACTCTACGGATCTTCCTCAGACTTGGACCCAAAAAATAAAGAGGGATTCATTCGAGTGAAGTCTCAAATCCTAGATGCAACTATATTCAACACGTGATTGGATGGAGCAATAGCCTACTGGTTGTTTTGAGCAGCCACAGAATAGGCCAAAACTGTGAAAGAAGCCCTAAACTCAGCGAGAGAAACATGGTCATTTAGGGGATCTTTCTGAATAGGTGGTGGTGTGGGCTAATCCCTATTCCATCTTTTATTGTATATTCTGGGAGGAATTATCCATAAACGGAATGAAGAATGAGTTATAAAGAGGAATTCAATAGAGATTATGCTCTTTCGCATGACATGAACACTGAAAGAAGGGAAACTTTCCTAAATATGTCTCAAAGTCTCTTGTCCATAAGTATGGCGCGCTTCACGCCCATGCACAAGACTCTACTCAACACAAATTTTAGACACCCTAGGACACTTTAAAATCCTTGGTTCTGATACCAAGTTTTGTCACGACATGAGGCTACCCCCTAGTCTCAACATGGTGCTTAAGGTCGCATGCAACCCTAAGCTAACCCATGATATGGTACCTGTTGTGAGCACTTAATAAAATAATAGTAATATAGCATGTGCAAAAGATAAAATGATAACGTACTTTTAATTTAAAATATAGAAATACATAAAATGATATGTCTGGAATATCTAATTAATACTGAAAACTAGACTATCTGTCCAAAAGCCTCTAAACATACGAAGTTGATGGGACAAGCCCTCGACTAACTCTAACTGAAATAAACATAGAGAAATACTAAAATAACAGGAATAACATGTCACATCCTCGATAGATAAGGCCTCACCAATACTAGTACAGCAAACTACTGAGCTATCTAGGGGTGATCGAGAAGTTATGCATCTGAACCTATGTTATAAGACAACATAGCGCAAGAGAAAAGTATGTGATCAATACTTTGAATGTACTGGTACGTGAGGTAAGGACTGACTAAAATACACATGATGAGTGAACATGGGTGCATGAACATATAAAACTGAGAATGCAACACCAAGCATAATCATGTACTAGAATATTCAGAATAACTGAATAACTGTTATCTGTATACTTGGCCATGAAAACTTAAACCGTCATACTCGAAATACTAAACCGAGACTATGGTAGCTATTTATAATTGACATGCCCAAATCTGAGCTATCAGGTTCAACCTCTAATCCCAGATGGAAGGGTGTTGGTACCTTGCCATGAGTTACCAACATATGACTGACGATATGGATCCATAAAGATGATGTCCCAAAAGACAAGGGTTTCATGCCTAACTGATGGGGGATCTCTCATAATCTACGGTGGCATCGTAGGTCTGGAACTTAGGAACTGCTACTAACGTCTCATGCCTAATTTATGGGGGAAACATCATCCCTACTCTTACTTGGTGCTAACTGTTACTCCCTACTGAATGACATTGGTAATATTAGTTGTTTAACATGACGTGGTACTGTACTTATAAGTTCTGAGAATGAACATGATGTTCTGAACGTGATATTAAAACAATTGTCTGACTAACTTATTAATTTAAAACATAATCATGTAAAAACACATAAGTATCAGGTGTTCATAACCTACCAGTATTGAAAGATTACAAAATATGATAACATTACTTAAAATAGTGATATGAATTCATAATTCAAAGACCCAAAGCAAACGATAATTCAATGAATGAGACCGATACATGAATTTGGGCATGGGAATGTGTCAAACATGAGAAAACATCATATTTCCATGGTTTAATTCATAACCTGAGGATTTATCATGAAATCAAGAGAATTAAGATGAGACAAATTATAACTCAAATATGTAGTGACTTAGAAACATCAAAACAAATGCTGACATGGCTTGAAATTGATTTACTAAGGAGTTCATGGATTAATTTCATGAATTTCATGGATAATTTCATATAATAGGATAAGATTCATACATTTAAATTAAAATAGGATTTTTTGGGATCAATGGGTGGAAGGGTCCCATTGATGAATACCCCTACATACCTGTAGTAGAAGCTCTAGGTAAGAACCCTTGTAATTAATCTTGTCTCTAAGAAAATATAGTTGTTGTTTTTGAGTATGAGAGAGGAGATTAACATGTTAAGTGTTTGATTTTTAAGATAAAATAGGCTTCTTTGAGGGTTATAATTCGTGGTTAGAAGTTATAAGAAGGAAAAAGACCAAAATACCCCTTAAAAACCTTCTAGAAATTATTTGGAAGTTGTCCCGACGTGTTTGGGTACGACTCGTTTATTCTTGGTATAGGTCGTACCTTGAGTCATACCTAGGAACCTAAATTTTGACCCTTACTATTGTGAGTACAACTTCTCTTGTCGACTCATATGTTCTGGGTATGAGTGGTACCTTACTTGCAGCTTTGATAGTGCTTTAGTAATTTAGCCACAACTTTTCACCCCGATATTGGACTAAGGTAAAATTTGTGTAATTGGAAATATAATTCATTTATATATCTATTGGTGGGTTGTGAGATTATAAATTATTATTATAACAAAAAATATGCTCGTTTGAATATGACTATAGTTATATTCTTTATAAGAACTTAATTGCAAAGGGATGTTTCGACTTGTTCATGAGCTAGGATTTATTTGAGGATTTAATACATGTCTAAGTTACTTTTAAATCTATAAAAACATGAGGATTTATTCTTGTATCTTTCAATGATCAGGATACGAGTCATATCTTATGACTCATGACAAGTTATACGACTAGCACTCATTCTCTCATAACCTGGATAGAGCTCATCTCATCTCACACTGATTTGGTTATGACTTAGCATGTACGAATCATATGATCACCTTATGTCTCCCTAGGAATGAGTCATACCTTAAACAAAATATCACCCATCACACTATCATGAGTACGAGTTGAACATATGACTCGTATGATGTTCATACGACTTAAAGGCAAGAGTCGTATATTGTACAACGACTTAAAAACATGGGGTATTACACATGGCATCAAAAGTATCATAGAGTTCGGATTAGTCAACTCAAACCCTAACAAATTTTAGATAATTAGCAGTCATCAAGTTAATTCTAGCTCCTAGATCACATAAATCTCATGTAAAGTTAAAAGACCCAATAGTATTAGGAATAGTGAAAGCTCTAAGATACTTTTTCTTTTCAACTAAATATTGTGAGGCAATGGAGCTACATTGGTGCATATTTTGACCTAAGAGAGGCCTTTGGCCTTAGAGTTTCAATCTTTGGCTAACTAAATGGTTAGGCTTGATATTTTGACACCTGGATGTGTCTTGCCATTTGTGCATGCTAGGCATCTCTTGATGGAGAAGATTTAGGCTCATTATTTTGATGGTATTAGATTGAGAGTGATTAGATATAAGTTATTAAATGGAGATACTACGAAAGCCTCACTTGATTCAGATGTTGTTTTAATGATTAGAGACTAATTTTGTATGCCGAGAGTAGGTGATTGGGTGATCTAGATTTTGGAGGAGGATCGTTGTTCTAGACATTTCATTTATCCTAGAGTGACTAAGATGTATCATTACTTGATACAACACTACTGGTGGGATGGTATGAGAAAAAATGTAGAGGATTTTGTAGCCTGTTGCCTATGTTGGCAACAGGTGAAAATTGAGCAGTTAAGGCCTAGTGGTTTTCTTTAAAGGTTATCCATAATCGAGTGGAAATATAAATAGATCACTATGTACTTTGAGACTAGGCTGCCTCATACTTCTCATGGTTTTGATAATTTTTGAGTCATCATGGATTGATTGACCAAATCTGCCCATTTCATTCAGGTTTAGGTTTCTTTCAATGCTGAGAGGTTGGCATGTCTCTATATTTTTAAGATAGTTTGTCTTCATGATGTCCCAATGTATATTATTTTAGATAGAGGTTTAGTATTCACATCTCACTTTTGGAAGACTTTCCCAGAGGATTTAGGTACCCGGGTTGATCTTAGCATAATTTTCACCCCCATACCAATGATCAGTTGAAGAGGACTATTCAAGTTTTAAAGGATATGCTACGCACTTGTGTCATGGAATTTTGAGGTCAGTGGGAGCAACATATAGATTAGGCAGAGTTTGCATATAATAATAGAAACCATTTCAGTATTGAGATGGCTCCCTTCGAGGATTTATATGGTAAGTGTTGTCTCTATTAATTAGTTGGTTGGAGGTTTTTGAGATTAGACATCGAGGTATGAATTTTCTTCACGAGTATTTGGATAGAGTTCGTGTCATTTAGGATTGACTTTGAGCGGCTCAAAGTAGGAAGAAGTGTTATACGGATCGTAGACTTTGTGACTTGAGATTTAGTATTGGTGATTGAGTTCTTCATTGTTTTTCAACTATGAAGAGAATGATGACGTTTAGGAAGAGGATCAAGCTTAGCCTCAGGTGTATTGGACCTTTTGAGATTCTTTGGACAATGTACCTTATGAGTTAGGATTGCCTCTAGATTTATCAGTTGTCATCTAGCTTTTCATGTTTCCATGCTTCAACATTATATTTTGGAAGAGTCGCATGCCATTCATTGGAATCAATTCAGTTAGATGAAAGGTTTTCCTGTATTGAGGATTCTCATCTCCATTCTAGCCAGGGCTGTTAGACGTCTATGTTCTAGAGATTCTCCAGTGGTTAAATGTAATACCTCATACTTTTTCCTAGCTCAGTTTAGCTCTTAGAATGTCAAGGGTTAGATTAAAAAATGAATAACTCTTGATATATGTAGAATTTTCAATCTCTAGCCCCACCAAAGTGTAGATAATTGGCTTATCTTTCCAATAATACCAATTTTGCTTTAATTCGATGCTTGGTGAGAATTTATGGCATTTTTAGTAAAACACTATGGTATTTCTACAGGCACCGTACCGCGGTGAAGGACAAAATTACAATTGTCCAATTCCAGTAAAGCATCGCGATTGGCCTATATCGCGGTGAGGTTCCAGTTCCCGTTTGTCAATTTCCAGCAGCTCACCATGATAGTACCGCATCACGGTGATGGCCTAAATGGAGTTTGTCAATTTCCAATGGCTGACCATAATAGCTCCGCATCGCGATGAAGTTCCAGTTTGCAATAGTCCCTTTTCCAGTAAGCCACCACGATAGTGACGCGTTGTGGTGGGGCCTAAAGTTGGAATTTTCAATTTCTGATGTTGATTGTAAAATGGTATTTTAGTATTTTTCCAAGCCCCTAATTCATTAAAAAACGAGGATTAATCCCATTCTAAGCATTATATGCTCACTTTTCATCAAATTACTCTCCAAGAAAACCCTAGAACTCAAAACTTAATCCTCGAGAAATCCAAAATTCCACCATTATTTCTCCAAGGAAACTCAAAATTCAAGGTTATCAATTCAAGATATCAAGAATCCATCTTCAAGAGAACAAATAGGAATCCAAAATCAAGTGTTCTGGTCAATTGCATCAATTAAGGTATGTGAGGGTTTTCAACAAGGATAATCCTTTCATCCTTGTGCCCAAAATTAGTGAAGTTAATTTTATATGAATTTACATGATTTTTGAATTAGGGTTCATCCCCAATATTGCTAAGTGAAAGATTATGAGATTTGAAGTGATTTAGATGATGAATTTGCATGTTTATTTTCATATTTTCATGCGTATTGCAGAAATTTTCAGATTTTGAGATGAATTATCCATACTTACATTATCAAGCATAAATCTTATGATGTTTTGACATAAATTTGATGCATGGGTTGTTAAGCCCTAGTTGTATGTTGATATTTCAAGAATGACTATACTTTAAAATTCCAATGATTAATTATTTTCAGATTTTGATAAAGACTTGATCTTTTGATCTCAGTTTAGACTTGGAATTCACCTTACAGTTTTAGTTACAGATTTAGCTAACAGATATATAGTTGGTTTTGATTATAAACCATTATACTAGTTTTAAAGTGGATTTTCCAGCAGAATGAGCATACAGATTAAAGGGAGTGGTATTTAACACTGAGTTGGGTATGTTCACATGCCCCAGAACTACGAGCCAACGTAGGTTCAGATTATCAGATTATTCCCATTACTATATGTATGACAGATACAGATATGATCACTTATATTAGGTTATACTCCTTGGAAAGAGTATGACACCTCTTCCCAATATGAGGTTTTCCTATAAGGGAACTAGACGTTGGACACTATGATAGCTCACATAGTGTATGTCGGTTAGAAGAATCTCCCTAACAGTAAAGACTTGCAGAATAGTTTTTAAAAGTATTTTCTTACAGCTTACAGAAAAGAGTAATGAATAACAAAAAACCTTTTAGAAAACTAAGTGTAAAAGCTCACAGATTTATTCAGATATTGCTTTACATGTGACATCAGCTATGAACTTTAAGATTTAAATTACAGATATAAAAGTGAGTCATTCTATACTTAGAAAGCATGATTTAAAGACAGAATACAAGTATAGCTTTTAGAAACTAAATGTTATGAATCACTAGATCTATGCAACATGTTTTTTATTCATGATTATGATTTTTAGTTTTCAGATATTCCATCTTATGCGAGTCATCTACATTTAGCATGCATTTTTTTACAAATTTATAATAATATTGAGATATTGATTTACTTGTGCATTCACCCCTATATAGTTAGCACAATCTAGAAGTACTGATCCACATATACGTCTATGTGCTACATTGTCTCATAATGAAGGTTCAGGTGCTTAGTTTCAGTAGCATGAGTATTTTAAGCATATCCACTTACATCCTGACAGTTGGTGAGTCCTCATAGTTCGGGGACTTTGTATTTCAGTTTTTTAGGTTATTAGTATAGATGATTTAGTATTTTCAGATATTATATTAGATATTTTCATCTTTAGCTCATAGAGTCGGCATTTTAGATTTCTTATATATCCATACTTCTATATTCTGAGTTTCAGATTTAGTAGATGGCTTACAGGGTTAGCTTAAGGCTACTCATAGTCTTGAGCATCGTGTTACATCTTGGGACCCATTTTTGAGGTGTTACAAACTTGGTATTAGAGCCTAAGGTTATAAGAGTCCTAGGGAGTCAGAAAAGCCGCGTTACGTAGAGTCTTGATCATGGGTGTGAAGTGTGCCATATTTATGAGCAAGAGGCTACAAGATATTTTTAGGAAATCATCTCATTCTTTCATAATTTGTCATGCTTATAGTATCTATATCTGTTTTTTAACTCGTGCTCTTACATGACAGTTGAATATGCCTCTTCATCAAGCTAACGTCTGCAGAAATGATAACTAGCCACCCAGCCTACTGACCCTTTGAATGAGAATATATCCCATGCAAAATTTTGGGCTGTCTTTCAGGCGTTGGCCCAAGATGTGACTACTAATGCTCAAGGAAAACATTAGGTGGAAGTCCCACATTAGTAGAATGGGGATTTAGCAGCAGCCAGAATCTGAGACTTCTTGAGAATAAATTCGCCAGAGTTCTTTTGGTCAAAAGCAAGTAAGGACCCATAGCTTTATTTTAATGAGATGAAGAAGATCACCCAAATTATGCATGCTTATGAAGAGGAGAGTGTAGAGTTATCATCTTATATATTGAAGAATGTAGCTTATGATTGGGTGGTTATGTGGAAGAATGGTATAGGTAAGAATGCAGCTTTTATGAGTTGGAAGGTGTTTTAGGACACGTTTCTAAATAGGTTCTTTCCACGTGAAATAAGAGAAGCTAAGGTAGAAGAGTTTATAAACCTAAGACAGGGCTCAATGATAGTAAAAGAGTACTACCTTAAGTTCAACCAGTTGTCTAAGTATGACTCTGATATGATGGCTGACCCTAGGGCAAGTATGAGTAAGTTTGTTACTGGAGTATCTAGTTTGGTAGTCAAGGAGTATAGGACTGTCATGCTTATTGGTGACATAGGTCTTGCCAGGATGATGATTCATGCTCAATATATTGAGGCATCAAAGTTCAAGGGAAGAGAGAGAGGAAATAAGAAGACTAGAATCAAGCAATTTAAGTATGGCCAGACAAAGTATGGAGGGGAAATCATTTGCAATTTCAAAATTGTTCATCTATGCCAGCACCATCTTCAGCCAGTGCTCCTGCCCTCGGATCTAGGCAAAAGCAGTGGGGTAAGACTTCTATGTCTAGATCTCAGAATAGTATGAGTGGAAAACCCAGTTATCCTCCATATGCTAAATATGGTAAGAATTATCCTAGTGAGTGCTTGTTGGGATAGAAAGGTTGTTATGGTTATGGTAACTTGGGACATGGAATCAAAGAGTATCCACATGCTAATCAAGGAAACAGGGATGTTCATCCCCAGACTCAGGCTACTAGTGCATCAGCCCCTCTAGGTGGCCTAGTTCCTCCTCAGAGTGCATCATCCAGTACCAGTGGCGATCACCGCCTGAATTGGTTTTACGTTTTACCATCCATTAGAAGTAGGAGGATTTACCTGATGTTGTCGCTGGTATTATTCATGTCTTTCATCTTGATCTTTATATGATGTTAGACCCCAGGTTGAGTTTTTCTTATTTGACCTCATTAGTTACAGTAGATTTTGAAGTAGGTCTTAAACAGATTTCTAAGCCCTTCTTAGTTTCTACCCTAGTGGGTTACTCAATTGTTTCCAAATAGATCTATATAAAGTGTCCTATCACTTTCCTTTATAAAATCATGTTAGCAGATTTAATAGAGTCGGATACGGTTGACTTTGACCTTATTCTTGGCATGAATTAGCCCATTCTTGTTATGCATCTATAGATTATCGTACCCGAGTGATGAAGTTTCAATTTCCAGATAAGCCAGTCTTTGAGTGGGAAGGTAATTTAGTGTCTCCCAAGAGTCATTTCATATCCTACCTTAAAGCCAGAAAGTTGATCTCAAAGGGGTGTATCTATCATCTAGTTCAGGTTAAAGACATTACCTCTGAGACCCCAACAGTTTAGTCAGTCCATGTAGTCAATGATTTTCCTAATGTTTTTCGAAAGATTTATCAGGGTTACCTCTCAATAGGGAAGTAGAATTTTGTATTGACCTTCTCCCAGATACTCAGTCCATCTCTATCCCTCCATATTATATGGCTTCAGTCGACCTTAAAGAGTCAAAAGAGAAGCATAAAGACCTCTTAGATAAAGGTTACATAAGGTTCAGTGTCTCTCCATGGGGCGCTCCCATTCTATTCGTGCGAAAGAATGATGGTTCCTTGCGAATGTGTATTGACTATTGTCAGCTGAATAAAGTCATGGTCAAAAACAAATATCCTCTTCCTAGGATTGATGACTTATTCGACCAGCTCCAACGTGCAGGTTATTTCTCCAGGATAGACCTTAGATAAGGCTATCACCAGCGTAGAGTAAGGGAATGTAATATTCCAAAGCCAGTTTTCAAAACCCATTATGGTCATTTTGAGTTTCTAATCATGTCCTTCAGATTAACAAATGCCCCTGCAGCCTTCATGGACTTGATGAACAGATTGTTCAAACAGTATTTGGACATATTTGTCATAGTATTTATCGATGATATTCTTGTCTATTCTCGTAGTGAGAATCATCATGCAAACCACCTTAGAATTGTGTTACAAACTCTTAGAGATCAACAGTTGTTCGCCAAATTCAACAAATATGAATTTTGGCTAAGATTAGTAGCTTTCCTCAGTCATATTATTTCCAGTAATGGTATTAAAGTTGATCCCCAAAAGACGGAGGCAGTTAGGAACTAGCCTAGACCTATTTATCCATCAGACATTAGAAGTTTCTTGGTTTTAGTTGGTTATTATAAATGCATTGTCGAGTATTTTTCTTCTATTACATCCCCTATGTCTAGATTGACCCAAAAGAAAGTTAAGTTCCAGTGGTCAGATTCCTGTGAGAAGAGTTTTAGGAGTTCAAGACTCGACTCACTTCAGCCCCAATTTTAGCACTACCTGAGGGTATAAATGGGTTCATTATATATTGTTATGCTTCTAGAATTGTTCTAGGTTGTGTTTTGATGTATAAAGGTAAGGTCATAACCTATGCCTCTAAACAGCTTAAGCCTCACAAAAAGAACTACCCCACCCATGACCTTGAGCTAGCTGTTGTTGTGTTTGCATTGAAAATCTAGAGGCACTATCTTTATGGGGTGCATGTTGATGAGTTTACGGATCACGAAATCTTACAATATGTGTTTACTCGGAGGGTGTTAAATCTCCATCAGAGAAGGTGGTTAGAATTGTTGAAAGATTATGATATGAGTGTGTTGTATCATCCAAGCAAGGCTAATGTAGTGGCAGACGCCCTTAGTAGATTATTTATGGGCAGTGTCGCTCATGTGGAGAATAATAAGAGAGAACTAGTTTGAGAAGTTCATTGATAAGATAGATTGGGTGTGAGGTTGGTTGACTCAGCTAAGGGAAATATTTAGGTTCGGAGTAGTTCAGAATCTTCTCTAGTGTCTGAAGTGAAAGAGAAGCAGGATAAGGATCCTAGTTTGGTCAAACTGAAGGGGTTAGTTAAAGACCAAAATGTAGGGGTTTTCTCCCAAGGAGAAGATGGTGTGTTGAGATACCAGAGTAGATTATGTGTGCCATGTGTTGATGATTTGAGGCAACAGATCATGGAAAAAGTGCATGGTGTACGTTATTCCATTCATCCAGGGGCCACCAAGATGTACCGCGACTTGTGGGAAGTCTATTGGTGGAGTGGTATGAAAAGAGATATAGTAGAATTTATAGACAAGTGTGCAACTTATAAACAGGTTAAGGTAGAGCACCAAATACCTGGTGCCACTTTGCAGGAGTTTGGCATACCCACTTGGTAGTGGGAAGAGGTGAATATGGATTTTATAACTGGACTATCCCATTCGCGTTGTCAGCATAATTCGATTTGGGTGATTGTAGGCAGATTGACCAAGTTAGCTTATTTCATGCCAGTTCACGCGTCATACACAACTTAAGATTATACTAATTTGTACATCAGAGAGTTAGTTAGATTGTATGGAGCTCTCTTGTCCACCATTTCAGATGGAGGGTACTCAATTTAACTCTCAGTTTTTGAGAGCCTTTCAGAAGAGTCTTGGTACCCAAGTTCATCTCAGTTCATCTTTTCATCTGCAGACAGATGGTCAGGGAGAGAGGACCATTCAAACCTTAGAGGATATGTTGAGGGCCAGTGTTCTTGACTTCAAAGGCAGTTGGGATGACCACTTATCGTTGATCGATTTTGCCAACAATAATAGTTACCATTCTAGTATTTAGATGGCCTT
The DNA here is from genome assembly GCA_030864215.1 of Capsicum pubescens. Classification (NCBI taxonomy): domain Eukaryota; kingdom Viridiplantae; phylum Streptophyta; class Magnoliopsida; order Solanales; family Solanaceae; genus Capsicum; species Capsicum pubescens. Next base: position 320,875,611 of record CM061548.1, read on the forward strand.
GTTTGAAGCTCTTTATGGGCGGAGGTATAGATCACCAGTCAGTTGGTTCAAAGTAGGTAAGATCGCTTTGATTTGGCCAGATATAGTGTTTGAAGCAATGGAAAAAGTTTTGTTGGTTCGAGAGAGATTAAAAGCATCTCAGAGTCCTTAGAAATCTTATGCAGATGTAGGAAAGAGAGATCTTGAGTTTTAAGTAGATGATCTTGTGTATTTGAAGGTTTCACCCATGAAGGGGGTGAAGAGACTTGGCAAAAACAGGTAGCCTAGTCCACGATATGTAGGCCCCTATAGGATTTTGAGTCGTGTTGGGAAGGTATCGTATGATCTTAAGCTACCTGTAAACTTATCACCAGTTTGTCCAGTGTTCCATGTGTCCTTATTGAAGAAGTGCATGGACGATTCCATTGTTATAGTCCCTCTAGAAAGTACAGATATTCAAAATAGCCTTTCATATGAAGAAGTTCTAGTAAAGATTCTTGATCATCAGATTCGTAGACTAAGGAACAAAGAAGTTCCCTTGGTCAAAGTTCTGTGGCTAAATCAGTCTGTTGAGGGTGCTACTTGGGAAGCAGAAGAAGACATGCATACCAAGTATCCTCATCTTTTCCCCATGAACTCAGATTCAGTAGAAGGTAACAGTTATTCTTAATTCAGTTGTTTTTCAGTCTCAGATTCAGCCATATAGTTATCTTCATGTAAATTCATGCACTCGCAGATTAGTTCAGTCACTTAGTATGTTTTACATTCATTCATACAGCTTGTTTCAGTTATGCATGCCAGCATATAGCCTCAGTCCCTCAGTATCTTCAGTTTAACTAGCCTCATTCGAGAATGAATGTTCCCAAGAGAGAGATAATGCAATACCCCATGCTTTTTTCTAGCTTAGTTTAGCTCCTAGAATGTCAAGGGTTTGTTTCAAAAATGAATAAATCTTAATACATGTAGAATTTTAAAGCTCTAGCTCCACCAATGTGTAGATAATTGGCTCATCTTTCCAATGATACCAATTTCGCCTTAATCTGATACTCAGTTGAAAAGTTATGGCATTTTTAGTAAAGCAGTATGGCATTTTGACAGGCACCGCACCGCGGTAAAGGAAAGAATCACAATTGTTCGATTCCAGTGAAGCACCACAATTGGACCGCATCGCAGTGAGGTCCTAGTTCCTCTTTGTCAATTTCCGGAAGCTCACTGCGATGGTACTGCATCGCGGTGAAGATCCAGTTCACAATAGTCCCTTTTCCAGTAAGCCACCGCGATAGTGGCGCGTCGTAGTGGGGCCCAAAATCAAGATTTTTAGTTTCCAAAGTTGATTTTAAAAGGTTAGTTTAGTCTTTTCCCAAGCCCACAATTCGTAAAAATAGAGGATTAAATATATTCTAAGTATTATATGCTTACTTTTCATCAAATTACTCTCTAACAAAACCCTAGAACTCAAAACTTAATCCCCAAGAAATCCAAAATTCCACCATTCTTTCTCCAAGAAAACTCAAAATTCAAGGTTACCAATTCAAGATAATCAAAAATTTATCTTCAAGAGCACAAATAGGAATCCAAAATCAAGTGTTCTCATCAATTTCATCAATTAAGGTATGTGGGATTTTTCAACAAGGATAATCCTTTCATGCTTGTGCCCAAAATTAGTTTCTGAAGTTAATTTTATATTAATTTACATAAGTTTTGAATTAGGGTTCATACCCAATATTGCTAATTGAAAGATTATCAGATTTAAAGTGATTTAGATGATGAATCTGCATGTTTATTTTTGTATTTTCATGCCATTGCAGAAATTTCCAGATTTTGAGATGAATTATCCATACTTACATTATCAAGCATGAATCTTATGATGTTTTGACATGAATTTTATGCATGGGTTGTTAAGCCCTAGTTGTATGTTGATATTTCAAGAATGACTATACTTTAAGAATCCTATGATTAATTATTTTCAGATTTTTATGAAGACTTGACCTTTTGATCTTAGTTTAGACTTGGAATCCACCTTACAGTTTCAGTTACAGATTTAGCTAACAGGTATACAGTAGGTTTTCATTATAAACCATTATACTAGTTTTAAAGTGGATTTCCAATAGAACAAGCATACAGATTAAAGGGAGTAGTATTTAGCACTGAGTTGGGTATGTTCACATGCCATAGAACTTTGAGCCAACGTAGGTTTAGATTATCAGATTATTCCCATTTCTATATGGATAATAGTTACAGATGTGATCACTTAGATTAGGTTATACTCCTTGGCAAGAGTATGACATCTCACCCCAACGTGAGGTTTTCCCATAAGGGAACTAGATGTTGAACACTATGAGGCTTACATAGTGTATGTCGGTTAAAAGAACCTCTGTAACAGTGAAGACTTGCAGAATTATTTTTACAAGTATTTACCTATAGCTTACTGAAAAGAGTAAAGAATAATAGAAAATCTTTTAAAAAACTAACTGTAAGGGCACACAGATTTATTCAGATATTGTTTTACATGTGACATCAGCTATGAAGTTTCTGATTTCAGATTACATATATAAAAGTGAGTCATTTCTACACTTAGACAGCATGATTTAAAGATAAAATACAAGTATAGCTTTTAGAAACTAAATGTTATGACTCACTAGATCTATGCAACATGTTATTTTATTCATGATTATGATTTTCAGTTTTCGGATATTCCAGCTTATGAGAGTCACCTACATTTAGCATGCATTCTTTTATAAATTTATAATAATAATGAGACATTGATTTATTTGTGCATTACCCTCATATACTCAGTACGATCCAGAAGTACTGATCCATATATACATCTATGTGCTACATTGTCTCATAATGTAGGTTCAAGTGCTCAGTTTCAACAACGTGAGTGATTTCGAGCATCTCTACCAACATCCCGACAGTTGGTGAGTCCTCATAGTTCGGGGAATTAGTCTTTCAGTTTTTTAGCTTATTAGTATAGATGATTTAGTATTTTCAGATATTATATTTAGACATTTATAGCTTAGCTCATACAGAATTCCATAATTTAGCTTGATTATATATCCATACTTCCCTATTATGAGTTTCAAATTTAGTAGATGGCTTACAGGGTTAGCTTAAGGCTACTCGTAGTCTTGAGCACTATGTGATATCTCGGGACCCATTTTCAAGGAGTTACATTATAGTTCAGTGGAGACATCGACCTATAGATGAGGTTACTTGGGAGCTCAATTCTAATATTCGTGGTAGTTATCCCCAGCTTTTTGCTGATTCAGGTACTTTCTTTGTCTATAGTTTAAGGATGAACTAGATTCTTGTACTAGATGATGTAACGACTTGATTTTCATAGAATATTTATTTGTATATAATTTGACCATTTTATCCATCCCTGCAGTTTCTTCATGATATTTTGGGGGTGTGGGGGTGATTGGCATAATTTTCAATGCATTTCAATAGTTTGTGGCTTTTGGTGGTTAAAAAGGCTTATTAGTTTACTGCGATCAAAATTTGTGGTTCTTTTTGTTGGATGGAAAAATGAACTGCACCAGCAGATCTGATATGTCGATTTTGTATTGGTAACATAGTTAGTCTGAATTTACGTCTTAGGTATCTTATTTCGATCCTCGATTTAGAAAGTTGTTGTAATACCCCGAGTTTTCATGTCATAAACTTCTCATTCTTTCCTCATAAAATCAGATCCAGCCTAAAGTAATGGTTAGTCATAAGTTGACGCTCTCGTTTCAATCTCATCCATATAGCTATTCTCATGAAAGTTCATGCACTCACAGATCAGTTCAGTAGCCCACTACGTTGGGATTCTGTCATACAGTTTATTTTAGTTGTGCATGATAGCTTATAGCCTCAGATTCCTCAGTGATTTCAGCCTAATTAGCTACATTAGAGGACGAATGTTCCCTAGGGGGAGATATTATAATACCCCAAACTTTTCATGCTTAAATTTGTTCCTAGAATGTTAAAGGATAGCTTCCAAAATGAATAATATTTATTCCAGTTGCCAAAATAGTAAAATGATAGGCACCGCGATAGCTCCACGTCGCAGAGAAAGCCCATTTCCTACTCATCCTTTTCCAGTGAGCCACCGCGATTGTGGCGCATTGTGGTTGCCAACCAAATCGATATTTTAGCTACTTTTCCAGTATTGTTTAAAATCTCAAGGGGGTGTTTTGGTCAATTCCCAAACCCCCAAATCCATCCAAACACACGATTTAACCCTATTACAAGCCTTTTATGCTTATGTTCATCAAAATTTCTCTCAACCAAAACCCTAAGCTTCATCATTCAACTTCAAGAATCCCCAAGATTCCACCATTCTTTTCCCAAATCAGTTCAAGATTCAAAGTTCCCAATTCAAGAACATCAAGAATTATTATTCAATAGCACAAATAGAATCCCAAAATTAAACTTGTTCATCTAGTTCATCATCCAAGATATGTGGGGTTATGAACAAGGATACTCCTTTCATTCTTGTACCCAAAACTTATTTTAAATTACAAAGTTGATCGATTTTATATGATTTTCCATGAAATTCAAGTTAGGGTTTACATCCATTATTGTTGTTTACAAACTTGTGAGATTTCCATTGATTTAGAAGTTGAAATTACATAACTTAATTCATATTTCTATGCATTGTGCAGTAATTTCCAGATTTTATGAAGAATTATAAGTGTTTACATTATCAAGCATGAATTTTTAGATGTTTTAACTTGAGATTTCTGCATGGGTTATTAAGCCCTAATTAAGCTTGCTATTTCAAGATTATTTGTGCTATAAGAACCCTCAGATAAGACTATTCTCAGATTTTGATAAAGATTTGACCTTTTTGGTCCTAAGCTAAAATAAAGAATCCACTTTGTTCATACGACTTGAAATTTAAAGAAGGAAAGGCATAATTGGTTTTCTTGTAAACCCTTGTGCTAATTTTGAAGTGGATTTCTTAAGATTTTGAGCATAAGAATAGGAGTAGTATTTAGCATCGAGTTGGGTATGATTCTAAGGTTTCATACCCCAGAACTACGTTCCACCAAAGGATTAAGATTATTCCCAATTCTACGTGGGTAACTAAATTGTGATCACTAAAATAGAAGTTCTATTCCAATGGCAAGGGTAGAATAGCCCTACCTAATGGGGTCCAGATGTGGGACTCTATGGATGCTCACATGGTGTATGTCGATTAGAAGAACCTCCCAACAGATGTCCCTGATAACGCTCAAACTGCCCCTCTCAACGAGAATGTAAGCGATCGTTGTCAATATAAAATCCAACTAGGATGGGGTTGAATCCCACAGGGAATATGGTGTGAACATAAGTCGTTTCCGATTTAATCAACTGACAGTTGGATGTTTCCAGAAAAAGGGGGGTTTTAGTTAACAAGTAATTGTTGGTCACTTTAGTTTAAATGTTTGTAATCAAGAGTTTATGAAAAAACAGAATTATGTTCACTAGGGGTTTTGGTACTTGACAGATGCTACCAGTGGTTCAAGATTCTAACAGTAGGTAGGAAAACAAGTTATCTTTAGCGAAGTTATGCTTAAATGTCTCTTGACCTACTTAAGTATTTAATTACCTAATCCTCCCGGACTTAGGGAATTTATATTCACTGCTCAGATTTTACCGCAGGTTAACCAACCTTGTTACAACGCTGATTATTAAATGGAAGTTTAGTGTTTCCAAGTCCCTGTTGATAATTCACTTCCCACTATATTTGATTTATTTCTTAAGCAAATCAAAACAGATGTTATCTATTGTTTGCAACCAACAGACAATAATTAAAACATCAGAATTATCAAGGAGTCCTACCACCTTTTGAATCTTGAACACTCAACACCTTCTCAAGACCTACCCCTAGATCCCATAATTCAGGTTAAAGGAATTTAGTTGCTCATGACGTAATAATCGAAGCAACTAGATGAATTCATGCTTTTAAAGATAAACTTTCCAAAAGATGAATAGAAACTATAGATTCTCAGATTAAATCACCAAAGAAAATCCAAAAATAATGATGATAGTCTCTTTAAAGTAATTTCTTTCTCAAGCCAAAAAAAAGGGGGAGAAGAATATCAAAGTATCGTGTCTCAAAACTCAAGGTTTGGAACTCTTAATAAAACCCTAAAAAAGGCTTTAAATAGTTCACCCATATTATGGAAGCAAAATAATAAAATTCAAAAATTCCTCGAATTAGGTGACGCCATTTTTGATAGCATATCAGGAGGCTGACGACTTATCACAAATGTCGTCAGCTTCCTTTATACTTTTGGTACTCGCTGCCTAATACTGACGAAAAATGGTGACGCCTTATCATCTCCTTGAAGACCTATCACAAATGTCGTCAAGGCTTTTCCTCATCTCTCATGTTCTTCCTTAGGCTGACGACAATCTTAACGACTTATCAGCTCCTTGATATCCTATCACAAAATATCATCACAGCTTTTAACTTAGGCTAATTCTTTATCTACTGCTGACGATGAAGCTGATAGCTTATCACAGGGCTGGCGACTTATCACAAATGTCGTCAGCCACACTTCGCCTTTATTTACTTTAGATTTTAGCTCATTTGCTTCCATTCTTGTTGGATCTCTAGCATCTTTGCTTCTACTGCAAAATCAAATGTAAAGCAATCAAAAATGACAAAAGTTGCTTAAGACTTTGCAATTATTCTTAGTTAAAAACCTCAAATGTGTTAGCATTAGCTCACACATCAACACTCTCAACTTAAAACAATTGCTTGTCCTCAGCTACTGGATCTACTGACATTATAAAGTGGTGGTGTTGTAGCTTTCCAACCTCTACCTTTAGTTTGTCTAGGTCTGATCAGAATAATGCCATCTCTGGAGCTGACCTCTCTCTCCACTGTACATTGAAGCAGTTCTCTAATTCATTAATCTGGCCTGGTAGAGCCTTGTAAGGCTCAAGTGCAGCCTTAACTCTTTTGTCAACTACAACTGTGAATTGCTTGGCAAAGACTTTAAGCTGAGCCTCGCACTTCTTGGATTGCTTTGCTACTCTCCTGAAATTCATAGGGTTGAAGTCAAATTCTATTGTAGGCACTGCAGCTGGAGTAATTGTCTCAATTCTGGGCACTGATGATTCTACCATTGTTTTGGATGTTGGAGGTACATCTTCAGAATCAGGCACCTCTTCATTAGGTGTTGGTCTAGTACCTGTAACTGGCGGATCAGTTGGAATCTTTGCGCCCCTGTCAAGCATTAGTCTTGGCTAATTTTCCTTATTTCGGATCGGATTGTGGGTCTTCCTGGAAAAGAGTTCTTCCTCTAACCGTACAATCTTTGGCATATTTTTTGCCCTACACAACCTTGTAATTAAACAAGGGAAGGGATATGTTGTATCATACCTCGAGACCAAATTTTTTATCTCTTCGGCGATAATCACTCCAAAATTTAATTTGTGGTTAACCATAAAACTTGCGACTAATATTTCTCTATCATCCCTGATGATATTATCACCATCTGTAGGCATCAACCACTTACATACAATACCCCACCAAAATCTTGCCTCTGAAGTTCGGGAGGCCTTGAAGATCCTTTCACTCAGATTTGTTAGCCATTCCGGTTCTCCATCGGCTATGAGTGTGGCTAACCGATTCTGCTAATTTTCTCGATGCTTCAATTGGGCATAGAAAGTAGGTGAAGTGGCCAGAGGAGTGAAGTTCAGGCCATGAAGGAACCTGTTGATTGTTTCTTCAGAAACATCTACCATTACGCCCCGTATCGGGACTTTATCCAACAAAGGTTGGTCAGCTTCTTTCTCTCCTTCTCTACATATGTTTTCCAAGCGATCTTGGTAGTTTGCATAGAACTCCCTAACTAGTGTAGGGAAAAATGAATTTCCTCCTTGTGTAGTCAATCCCAAATCATAACCATAAAATTTCTGCTCCACCTCCGGGTACCTGCTCAACCCCTTAGTGATGATTCTCTTTTCCTCAAAGATTGGCCTCTTGACAGATCTTCTGTTAGTTCTACGAAGTCCATCAAAGAAGAAATTTTGAGCTTTGGGAATCTTTCATCTATTCCCATCTCGAACTTCAGGATTCTTGCATTTAACCATAGCTCCCCAAATCGAAGAGTCTTCATCATCTTGTGGCTCAACAGAAGGGGACTCAGTTGATGGTCCCTCAGACTCATGCCCCTTGGAATCAGGATGATCTGAATCATGCTCTTCAGATTCAGCATATTCATACTTTTATTTCTCAGAGACCGTCTACTCAGAAGTTGTATGCTCGGATGTTTTTGGCTCAGTGTCACTTTCTTCACTCTCCTCCACCTCAACTGGTGGGGGTGGTGGAGTCTTTTTTGGGCTTTTTTTCTTCTTTTGCTTCTTGAGCAGAGGCTCTTCCTCTTCATAATCAGACTCTTCGTTGAAGAGTCTCCGAGGTACACTTTCCTTGGTCACTTTCTTTGTGGATTTTGAGTTTTTTCCTTTGGGTGCCATTTCAAGACCTGTAGCAAGAGAAAACCAATTAGTTGACCTTCAAGAGTATAAACACAAACACATCGTGAAATTCCACACCCCTTGAAAGGATTTAGTAATACTTTAGGTCCCAGGTGTGACGACATTTTTGATAAGCCGTCATAGTTGTGATAGATTATCATGAATATTGTCAGCCCTAAACAGAACCCACAAAATTCTTATTGACTTCTGACGACATTTCTGACAAGCCGTCACAGTTGTGATAGCTTATCACGAATGTCATCAGCTATAAATAGAACCCCAACTTGATTTTAACTCAATTTTTGGTTCTATTTTTTCTTAAAATCCACTCGATTTTCGTTTTTGAGCTAAACTTTTAAACCTTAAGCTTGCACAACAAACCCTAGTTCCGATTTTTAGCCATTTTTGCAAGCTGAACTTGGTTCAAGCTTCTTGGGAACTTGGATTTTCATCAATTTATCACTTACCACTTGAAAAGAAAGGCTAGGTTTCGAGCATACCTAATGGGAGCCTTCAATGTGGTTCCACGAGCAAGAGAAAATAAAAAGAGGTTCTTGATTTTTATTGCAAACCCACGCATACAAGGAAACTTTCTTTTATTTTAATTGGAGAGGCTTTGAAAAGGAAAGAAAATAAACCAAAGATGGAAAGAGAATAACTTAAAGAAAATAAAAACTAAGCGGAATGGTGGAAAGGCCAAGCTGTTGGCAGGGTCGGGTCTTTTTTAATTTGGCCCACAGTTTCATCTAATGTTGGGCTTTTTGTGATGACATTTCTGATAAGCCGTCACAATTTTGATAGCTTATCACAAATGTTGTCAGCCTTAACAAAAATTTCCTCAGAGCTGATATTTCTGACGACAAAGCTGACGGCTTATCACAATTGTGACAGCCAGTGAAAAATGTCGTCAGGAGTACTTGGATGGATATATCGATTCCACCTTCTTTGAACTAGAACCTAACTACAAAAATAAATAATTTGCTGGAATATAAAAATTTTGGGTTGCCTACCAATAGCGCTTAATTTACTGTCGCGACACGACTTGGTTATCTTGACTACTCAAACTTCGCTAAGACAACCTGTTGATACCCCTTTACCATCTTCATAGAATACATCCACGATTGAGAAAACACTCATCTCCTTTGCCGGTGTCATGGATGAATGTATTTTGAATCTTGCTTCCTCGCCATTGAACCTGAACTTTAGTTCATTCAGTTCCATATCTACTATCACTCTCCCAGTTGCAAGGAATGGTCTACCCAAAATGATGGGCACTTCGATGTCCACCTCACAGTCTAGGACTATAAAATCAGCAGACAAAATGAAGTCGGCCACCTTTACCAATACATTATGTAATATACCCACTGACCACTTTACAGACCTATCTTCCATCACCAATCGCATGTTCGTCGGGGTAGGATCCCCCAAACCCAGTTTCTTGTACACAGCGAGTGGCATTAGGTTTATACTGGCTCCCAAATTGCATAGTGCTTTTGGGAAATCCAGGGACCTAATAGTACACGGGATGGTAAACGCTCCTGGATCTGCCTTTTTCTGCACTAAAGACCTTGTAGAGATAGCACCACAATGAAAGAGATTGTCCTTCGGCTCAGGGCTAACCTTCCGTTTCTTAGTCATAAGGTCTTTTATGAATTTCGCGTATCCTGGCGTTTGCTCGAATGCCTCGACCAAAGGCATTTATTGTTAATTGCTTGAGCATTGCCATGAATTTGCTGAATTTTGCATCATCAACCATTTTCTTTAACCACTGAAGAAATTGAGGTAGTGGTCTTGGGATAGTTTTCAGCACTACCTCCTTCTTCTTCTCTTTGTCTTTATCCGGAGCATCATCAGAATTATCCAGCTTCTCAGACTCTACTAGACCACTTTCTTTCGGTTCAATATCAACTACAGGTTTTCCCACAGAAGGGTCAGGTAATATCTTACCACTTCTACTGGTAATAGCCATGCATGAGACTTCATTCCACGGATTTTAGACCGTATCACTTGGTAACATTCCGTTCTTCCTCTGGTTGAATGTTGTGGAGAGTTGGCTTATCTGTTGCTCTAACTGTTTGATTGCGGTGGAGAGTGAGTGCACCAACTGACTGATGGATGTCAGATCGGTCTTCATGGTGGTCACACCAGAGTTGGTAGCTTCTACTCCCTTCAACAACTTAGCCATCATCTCCTCCATGGACATCTTTTTAGAACTTGTTGAAGCAGCCTCATGATTTCCAGGAGAAACATATAGCCCGCTCCTATCATTGTTATTTCTCCAATTTTCTTGCTCCCTATCTTTATAACCAGGCTTATCATTGTAAGTTCGACCTTGATTCCATTGGATATTGCCTCAGAAACCCCCCTGATAATAACATAGTTAGCCTCTTCATCTGCATCAGCCTCACTTCTATCCTGAGATCCCACTGTTTTTACCTTTTCAATATTTCCTCATAGCAAGTGCTTGGTTAGTAAGACCATCTGTGTTTTAAGGTGAGCCATGTCTTGGTCATGATCTTTTTCTCTTTTATGTTGTTCCACAGTAATACCTACAGAAGCAGTGGGGCTGGCCACCACAGAGTCTCTGGTATGCCATGCCCGACTCTATTTGGTCATTCTGTCCAGCATCTCTAAAGCCTCTGGGAATGTAAGATCAACAAATGAACCAGCAACAACATTGTCTACAATTGGCTTTGTAAAAACGTTAAGAGCCATGTACAAAGTCTCCATCAAATGTTTGTCCGTCATATTATGGTTCAAACACTGTGTCAGCTTCTTCTTGAATCTTTCCCAGGTTTCATGCAAGGCTTCAGTCGGGAGTTTCCTAAATTTGTTGGTCTCGTCCCTCAACTGTCCCTCCTAGAAGGAGGAAATAACCTTTCTAGGAAATCTCCTTTCAACTGCCTCCAAGTAGTTATAGAATCAGGTGTCAGCTCAGTTAGCCATAATGTTACCTCTCCAGACAGAGACAACGGAAACAATCTCAATCGGATAGCATTCAGGACCACTCCTGGGTTATCAAAAGATTTGAAGATGGTGACAAAATTCACCAGATGCAAGTTTGGGTCATCCCCAGGAAGGCCACCGAACAACCCCTTCAGATTTAGGAGTTAAATCATAGTACTCGTAATGTTGAATTTCGCCCCAGGTGCCAATGGTGGAGGAATAATTGTACCTGTTGCACCTTCTCCATCCATTCCATCATTATCATAATTGAGATCATACTAGACCGGTTGGTACTCTTGATTTTCTCGGAACGGACGGTTCCTGTTAACATTACGTCGTACTGGTGTAGATATTTCCTTTGCACACCTTGTGTTACCAGGATTCAGCAACTCCTCATCTACCAAATCTTCGTCCTCGGGATTTGGATGTCATGCTTGTTGCCCGAGATTTTATACATTCACCTGAGCTCTAGCTAAGGCTGCCAATTTGTCAGCCTCTTATTGTTCTGCCATTCTTCCAATTCATTGTGATTCCAGATTAGGTGGTAATAACGGTTCTCCAGAACTTTTGGTTCTCGGCATACACTATAAAGATCCTGCAAATAAACAAAGACAATAAATAAATGTAAAACTAGGAAACTTGACTAACAGTCAATCAGCATACACAAACTTCAGTTTTCAACAGTATTCCCTGGCAACGACACCATTTTTAATAACGTTCAAACTATATCTCTCACCGAAATTGTAAGAGATCGTTGTCAATATAAAACCCAACTAGGTCGGGGTCAAATCCCATAGGGAATATGGTATGAACATAAGTCATTTGCGATTTAATCAACTGATAATTGGATGTTTCCAGTAAAAGGGGGGTTTTAGTTAACAAGTAATTGTTGGTCACTTTAGTTTAAATGTTTGTAATCAAGAGTTTATGAAAATCCAGAATTATGTTCACTAGGGGTTTTGGTACTTGACAAATGCTACTAGTGGTTCAAGATTCTTACGGTAGGGAATTTATATTCACTGCCTAGATTTTACCTCAGGTTAACCAACCTTGTTACAGCGCTGATTATTAAATGGAAGTTTAGTGTTTCCAAGTCCCTGTTGATAATTCACTTCCCACTATATTTGATTTCTTTCTCAAGTAAATCAAAGAACGTGTTATCTATCATTTGCAACCAACAGACAATAATTAAAACATCAGAATTATCAAGGAGTCCTACCACCTTTCGAATCTTGAACACTCAACACCTTATGACCTACCCCTAGATCCCATAATTCAGGTTAAAGGAATTTAGCTGCTCATGACGTAATAATCGAAGAAACTAGATGAATTCATACTTTTAAAGATGAACTTACCAAAAGATGAATAGAAACTAAAGATTCTCAGATTAAATCACCAAATAAAATCCCAAAATAATGATAATAGTCTCTTTAAAGTAATTACTTTCTCAAGACAAAAGAAAAGAGAGAAAAATATCAAAGTATCGTGTCTCAAAATTCAAGGTTCGGAACTCTTAAGAAAACCCTAAACAAGGCTTTAAATAATTCACCTTAATTATGGAAACAAAATAATAAAATTCAAAAATTCCTTGGATTAGGTGACACCATTTGTGATAGCCTATCAGGAGGCTGACGACTTATCACAAATGTTGTCATCTTCCTTTATGCTTTTGGTACTCGCTGCCTAATGATGACGATAAACGATGATGCCCTATCAGCTCCTTGACGACCTGTCACAAATATCATCAAGGCTTTTCCTCAGCTCTCATGTTCTGCCTTAGGCTGACGGCAATCTTGATGACTTATCATCTCTTTGACGTCCTATCACAAAATATCGTCACAGCTTTCAACTTAGGCCAATTCTCTGTCTACTGCTGATGATAAAGCTGACATCTTATCACAGGGCTGACGACTTATCACAAATGTCGTCAGCCACACTTCGCCTTCATTTACTTCAGATTTCAGGTCAGTTGCTTCCATTCTTGTTGGTTCTCTAGCATCTTAGCTTTTACTATAAAATTAAACATAAAGCAATCAAAAATGATAAAATTTGCTTAAGAATTTACAATTATTCTTCGTTAAAAGCCTCAAATGTGTTAGCATTAGCTCACACATCACTCCCCCACCCTTCAACAGTCTATTGATTTAAAGCTTTAAGATAAAAGCATATGTTTTGAAAGTTATGGCTTTAAGATTCTTATGCTCTAAGATAAATTATTTCCCAGATATTTAGAAAACTAAGTGCAAACTCCCACCGTTTTACTCAGATTATTCTTTAAAAAATATAAGAGTTACGGATTTCAGTTTTTAGATTTCAGACTTAAAAGTGAGTCCTTTCTACACTTAGACAGTACGATTTAAAGACATAGTAATAGCACAGCTTTTAGAACGAAATGTTATGGCTCACTAGATTTACAATTATGATTTGTTTCCCATGACTATTATTTTCAGTATTTTAGATATTCCAGCTTATGTGAGTCATTTACATTTAACGTGCATTGTTTTATAAGTTATGATAATGAGATGATGTTTTACTTATGCATTTCACCCCCATATACTCAGTACATCCTCAAAGTACTGATCCACATATATGTCTATGTGCTACATTGTCTCATAATGTAGGTATGAGTTGTAGCATGCATACCACATTCAGACAGTTGCAGATTCTAGTCAGCAGGCGATGAGTCCTCTTGATTCAATGGCTCGAATCAGTTATACGGTTTGAGCAATATTTTTTTTCTTAATTCAGTCGTGTTGATTTGGGATAGTTGGGGGTTATGTCCCGGCTACCTATGGTTAATACTAGTAGAGGCTTCATAGACAGTCAGTAGAGTTAAGGTATTTGATTCTAATTTTGTCTATAAAAATAGAGTTGTAATTATTTCAATTTAGTTTGGTATTGATCAAATTCAGAAAAGAGTTATCTTCCGCTTATTTCATTCAGATTTATGTATTTTATTCAGTTGCTTATGAGTTATGCTCGTAGAAGGGTTGGCTTGGGATCACTTGTGGTCCCAAGCACCGTGTGATATCTTGGGACCATTTTCGGGGTGTTACAGTGTTAAAATTAGGTCTTAGGTGACAATTTTGTGAAAATGATATATTTTCAAAAATCTGATATTACCATTGAGTCCAAAGCATCAAATTTGATAGAGTAGCATAGTTCGTTTGCATTCTCAGAATTATGGATGAATCTCGAGAAGTTTGCATTGACTTGGAATTCTCCAAGTCTACATTTGATGCACCACTCAGCTGGTGCATCCTCTTACGCGATACTTGGGTCGCTTAAGCGCGGGCTGCTTAAGCGACCTGGCTTGAAAGCTGAGTGTCACTTAAGCAGGACCCTCTCCACTTAAGCGACATTTGGTCCGCTTAAGTGACATTTGCAAACCTTGAAAGGTGTCTCTTAAGAAGCACTTGTCCTCTTAAGCAATGGCCGCTTAAGCAGCCCAATGGCCGCTTAAGCAGCCCAATGTCCGCTTAAGCGATGTTTGGGTGGTTTATATACTCCTTTCTCAATTTTTTTATTATTTTTTAGACTTGGAGCTTTGAATTATAGAGTTTCTGGGCGATTTCTTTTTCAAGCTTGGGTAAGCTTCATATACCTATTTCAATTATTTTTCTTCGATTCATGTCATTTAAATCTTGTTAAAACTCAATTTTAAAAGTGACATTTGGGAATTTTGGCCCGAAAGGCCTAAATCAGTATTTCTTCAATTTAAACCTCAATTTCAACTCATTTTTACTTGGGTTTTCTTCTATGGCTTCTTTTGATAATGAGGAATATAATTATTGATAAAAGTTCTTGTTTTACCCTTCTATTTTGAAAACTCATTTTTGGGGATTTATTTTGACCTCCACTCAGAATGAGCAGTATAAGTATCGTTGGCTTTCTTTTGATGCTTAGATTTAATATTTGTATATTTTAGTTGATTTTGAGGTTGTTTGTGAGAGCAAGGCTTAGTAATTAGAGCTTTTTGGATCGGAATTTCGTTATTCGAGGTAGGTTATGGCTTAACTTTCTTTAGATTGGGCTAGATAGTTAATGTTGATATAAAAGCATGTTGGGGATGTAGGAACTAATCATGAAAATGGTTGTTACTGTTTTGTGCCCGTGTGGGGGCATATGGTGTTATGTGGTAGTTTTGAGATATTATTTTTTATGCGTAACTGAGTGGGGTCGTATATGATATTGTTGTCCTGGTATTATGTAATTGGTTGTTTTCTTCTTAGTGAAAATTGTCTAAGTTTGAATTTCTGTGGTATCAATGGCATATTATTGTATATCTTACTCTATTGGTATATGGATTATATTGGATCATGGAAGGTTGGCTTATTGAGTGGTTCTTTAGCTCACGTGCTTGGTATATTGGTTAGATTTGAAAATGCTCATTCTGATTGGTTGTGAGCATCACATCCTCATAAAATATATGTTCATGAAATATTGGCACCAACGTGAAAATACTGATTTCTCTGACAGAAAAGTTGACATCTTTAAAAATTCTCTGTCGAAGTATGCTCCATAGAGGAGTTATAGACATTGAATTGGTACTGGTTATTAGATTGTATATGGGTTGATGAAACCCCCATAGATCCTACCTTAGGAGCACATCTCAGTAGGTATATACAGAGGTGGTGCGACAACCTCGTGCATTGCATCATCATCATCATTACCATTCTCATTACATTTTATACATTTTTGCACTTCTTGTGTTGTAGTTTCGTGTTAAATTTGATGCCTACCTATCCTTTGCTTCTTTTTTGTACTTGTATTTGGTATATGTATATACTTTAGAACTGTTATGAAGATTGTGTGGGCGTTTGGGACATTTTCTGATTGCAGGTGACGTGCTCATAGTTTGTGATCATATACTTTATTTTCTTTTTGCTCTATCGGCATATGATAACTATTGAGTGCAAGTGGACCATACCCATCCCTACTATTTCCTTTCGATGCAGATTTAGGTATGATTGCATCGCACGATAACTGATTCAGGTGGTGTTTGAAGTATTTTTGAGATAGTGGTCGGTCTATGCTTCTAGAGTTGATGTACTACCTCCTCTTGTTTAGTTTATGTCTTGTTTTCATATTCAGAGACATATTATGTTCCTTTTGGTCTACCAGTTGTACATTTTTACTTTGAAATGTACTTAGTTGGTTCTTACACTGTGACACCAGATTTTAGGATAATTTATGGCATCATTGTTATGTATTTTCTGCTATTATTGTATATGTATGGTTCGACTTTGTTATAGAAGTCTTACCTTGAGTTTTGGTGTTGTTTTCTTACTTCATATCAGTTTGGGTGATTGGCTTACTTGTCAAGGCTTGCTGCGACAAATGTCATCATGACCCTTGAATTTTGGATCGTGACACTATTAATCTTTTAATAAACATAACAAACACATATGATATATTGAAAAATAATGTTAGCAAATATTACTTTAACTACTAGTATTGGCATACAAATATTTGTATAAGTTTAGCTTTCAAGTAGTATATGTTAAAACTTGAATATATTTTAGTATTATTATATTGAATGTATATATGAGTGTATATTTTTTAAAGTAATATAATGTGTAATGTATGTATGTTGTATGTATATTATTTAAAGTAGTATTTTAAATAATATATATTGAATGTATATATGTATGTATATTTTTTAAATTAGTATAAGTGTAATGTATATATGTTATATATATATTCTTTAAAGTAGTATATGTTGAACGTATATATGAATGTATACATTCTTTAAAGTAGTATAATATGTAACGTATATATGTTGTATGTATATTGCTTAAAGTAGTATACTAAGTAGTATATATTGAATGTATATATTATGTAAAGTAGTATAATATGTAATGTGTATATGTGTGTATATTTTTTAAAGTAGTATAATATGTAGTGTGTATATATCGTATGTATATTATTTAAAGTAGCATATTAAGTAGTATATATTGTATATATATGTGTGTGTATATTTTTTAAAGTAGTGTAATATGTAATGTATATATGTTGTACGTATATTCTTTAAAGTAGTATATTAAGTAGTATATACTAAATGCATATATTAAAGTATATATTCTTTAAAGTAGTATAATATGTATATTCTTTAAAGTAGTATATACAGAATGCATATATGAAAGTATATATTCTTTAAAGTAGTATAATGTGTAATGTATATTTTTCATATGTATATTGCTTAAAGTAGTATATTGAGTAGTATATGTTTTATGTATATATGTGTTTATATTTTCTAAAGTACTGTAATATGCAATGTATATATGCTATATGTATATTGTTTAAAGTAGTATTTTAAGTAGTATATATTGAAGGTATATATGTGTGTATATTTTCTTAAGTAGTATAATATGTAACGTGTATAAGTTGTATGTATATTGTTTAAAGTAGTAAATTAAGTAATATATGTTGAATGTATATATGAATGTATACATTCTTTAAAGTAGTATATATCTATATCTATAATATATTAAAAGCGTGAACAACCTTAGAAAAGTGAATTGAAGTTTTTATCCTTCAGTAAAAGACTCTCCTTTAGACAAAATCGTCTTTTCACATATTTCCTCCAATTAAATTTCTAAAAATAATAATTATTCAAATTGAAGAAAAAAATCAATTGATACTTTCTTGGGGTTTTTCAGAATTTGTGTCCTATTTAGTTTATAAGTCCTAAAATATAAAATATTTAACACTTCTAAATCAATTATAATTTTACCTTAAATAAAAGAAAACTTCTACCATCAATTCATTTTGAGTAAAGTTTTCTTTGTCTTGTGTAGTTATTTGTTGTAAGTTGTCGAAAAATCAAAATCACTTTTATTAGAGACTTTCTTTCATTCACTTTAGTTTTAGAATTTCTTTAAGCCAATTAATGTTGAACGTGTGAATTAATTTGAAAATTTGTATAGTTCTTTGTATAGATATTTTTAAATATTTAATAGTAGTAATTTAAATTATTTAGGACTTCGTATACATGAGTTCTATATATATTAATTTTTCTTTGGTGTTGATAATTTTCTTTCATGTTTGATTGATCAAAATTTTTTCTTTCTACAACAATACAATGGTATTTACAATGAACATATGGAGCAAAAATTATTTATTTATTATCTTAGATTAGTTGTTCTTTATTGTTTGATTTGGAATTCTTTTACTTCATGAAATATATTTTTGTAATAGTTAATTTATTTTATAGGTGCATTGATTTTTGTAGGTATTTTGAAGATGTATGATGGAAAAAAACAAAATATCAATGGGTTTTTTTGTAATATAATTTTTCAGCGATGGACGAAGAAACACATAACTTTCATTTAAGCTTACGTGTTGTTGCATGAGTTTATTGTGCAGTTTTAATAAGCTTACATATAATGATCTTGCGTACAAGGTGATTAACATTGCATATGTTTCATGAGTTTTATTCTTATGTTATAGTTCAAGTTAAGTTTCAAATAGATAAAAAGTAGTAGTGAAGAGATTATAGTACATTCAAGCCAAGGTGACGGAGAATCTGATTCTTGAATACTTTTTGTCCTTCATTAGAAGTATAGATTTTAGACAAAATCATCTTTTTTACTATTTTTTTAATTATTATTTAATAATTTTTTAATGTTTAAACTTAAGGAGTCCTAAATATATGGTAAGTGAAAAATATAATTAAAAAATTGAGAAGTCCTAGAATATATGGTAAGAGTTATTAGAAAAATTAATTTTATTAAAATAAATGGAAAGAGAAAAACTACAAACCATATTTTATGCCTATGCTCAAATCCTAAAAAATAGGTTTAAAAGTACTCATATTAGTAATCTAACAAAATCCTATAAACTGGGTTTTAAACCTCTACTATTTTTCTAATTTTAAAAATTTAAAATCAACAAATATTTTTCATAATTGAACAATGAACTAAAGTCCATAGTTTTAATAATCATACGTGTATGGGTTTTTTTTTTCAGGAAAAGAAGAATATTTTGTTTAATTTAAAGGAAATCAAAAGTCTACATAGTTGAACTAAAAAAAGGAACCATGAACGTCTAAAAAAAAATAAAATATAAAACACCTATTTATATGAGTTTTATTTTATTTGGAGTTCATAAATAATTTATGAAAATATATATATATCTACCATATTTAGATAAATTTTTTGAATAAAAAAATTTTGACCTCTATAAATTAAGCATTTTTCATTTCTACAACAATACAATGATATCTACAATGAACATATGAAATAAAAAATATTTATTTTTGGTCTTAGATTAGTTGTTCTTTATTGTTTGATTTGGAATTCTTTTACGTCATGAAATATATTGTAGTAATATTTGATTTATTTTGTAGGTGCATTGATTTTTGTACGTATCTTGAAGATGGATGATAAAAAAACAAAATATCAATGATTTTTTTTTGCAATATAATTTTTCGGCGATGGACGAAGAAACACATAACTTTCTTTTAAGCTTACATATTGTTGCATGAGTTTATTATTCAGTTTTAATAAGCTTACATATAATGATCTCGTGTACAAGGTGATTAAGATGGCATATGTTTCACGAGTTTTGTTTTGATGTTATGATTTAGGTTAAGTTTCAAATAGATAAAAAGTAATAGTGAAAAGATTATAGCAGGCCAAGGTGATGGAAAATCCGATTCTTAAATGGGCTCTACAATTAGTTAAAGAGCAAGCATTTTCCCATTTGGCATAGCTATGGAGGTGATTGAATCGGCTAGAATGATTCTCTTACATAAACTTTATTGTTCATCCTTTGATGTCCAAGATAAAAATGTGGTAGAATTTCGCCGGCTTAATGTGCGTTTTAATATTGTCATCAGAGCATATATGAATTGCTCCATATATCATATCAGGAAAGTTTTTTAAATTTTGTTTTTGTCGTACTATTGCCTTGATAGTTTTTCTTAATTTAGTTAAAGTTGGTTTAATGCTTTTATATGATTTTGTATGAATATATTAATTTTCTATTTAAGTGTTTTTCGTTTTTAATAAAATCAACAAATTTGTTTATAATCAAAACATTTCTTTTACAATATCTAAGCGATTTTATACAATTAAACTCGTTAAAATGAGGTACACATGCGAGGTGCGTATCCTAAACTAGTTGAATGTATATATGTGTGTATATTTCTAAAGTAGTATAATAAGTAATGTATTTATGTTGCATTGTATATTCTTTAAGTAATATATTAAGTAGTATATATTGAATGCATGTATGGATGTATATATTCTTTAAAATAATATAACATGTAATGTATATATGTTGTATGTATATTGTTTAAAGTAGTATATTGAGTAGTATATGTTGTATGTATATATGTGAGTATATTTTCTAAAAAGTAGTATATGTTGAATATGTAAATTCAAATTTCAAATTGTTAACACTACACTACCAATTTCAAATTCAATTTAAAAACATACAAACTTAGATAACTTGATAAAATTAAATGCTTAGATATTCATAAACATACAAACTTAACTTAAATTGATAACATTACATAATTGAAATTTAAAAATATACAAACTTAAAATCTTAAATTGATAAAATTACATAAATAAAAATTAAATAGCAAAGTAAGTTGTCCTAACTAACTCCTAGTCAACTATTGAATGTATGTGTGTATAGTCCTTAAAGTAGCATTTTAACTAGTACATATTGAATGTTTATATTTAAAAAAATCATCAAAATTTGAATTAGGCCTTTTTCTTTTACGTTTGGAATGGTAAACCAACCCATTAATCAAATCTAGGCCGAGTTGACCTGGACTGGCCCATTAAGACTGGTCAAAAAGCTAGGTGGGTCGGTGCTGGGCCCTCAGCATTAAAATTATTGTTGGGCCCAACACTGACTAGCCCAGTAAAGTGGCGCAATCGGACCGGACCCCAATAAAATAAGCGGGATTGGTGTTGAATTGCCTGGATCGGTCGGTTGACAAGCTTAGCTATGATATATGAATTGTATTGCATCGTATTCGTTGATATCAAGTGACTGAAATTATTGAATTCCATTATTTTGTATCCTTTAAGTACTTCTATTTATCGTTTATGTATGTGTACATACAAAAATTATTACATGTAACATATTAAATTTAAAAATTCAAAAATAGAAAAGTTACATTATTTAATCTAAAGATGAAATTGTTATTTATAAAAGATCATCCAAAAATAGAAAACATAATTCGGAAACTAAAAACGTCATTCAAAAATATGACAAAAGTTTCAACAATAAATCAAAATTAAGAAGAACAATTATTTCTTAAACTTGAGGTGCATGTTTGTGGCATGTTTTCCTATTGTGTTTGTCTCGATGAAACTAAATCAGTTGAGTATGAATGGGGCCGCTCCACATTTTGTTCGTTATATCTTTTGTTCCCAACACAAATAATGGATTGTTCATTATGTTGTATCATATCCATTGAAATATCCCTCGTTGTTATGTACAACGGATATTTAACAAAGAAATCAACAACAGTCTTTTTTTTATCTAGACACATCATGACTCTTGTATCATTGTGTATGATCATTGGTGGATATCTGTCACTTATTGCCTTAATATCAATTTGAATTGAATTAGTATCGATCTTGAGTTCTTTTACTATTGCATTTACCACACTTTTATAATTGGTATTCACATCATACATAATGTCATTTACAAAAGTATCTTTAGGGTTGCTTGTAAACATAATATAGAATTGTTGAGTAATTAATACCGAATAATTGATAAAGAGATGTAATTTGAAAATTACGACATACTTTAAAACTCACAAAACATACACAGTAAAAGAATAAAACCAAAAAACCAAAAAAAAATAAAGATAACTGCTTTATTCACAAATCAATCAAGAATAACATCATCATAATTAATTAATGTATGAAAATAATTTCAATTATGTTTGTTTATCTTGATTTTCGTCGGTATTTATTTACAAAAAATTTTATTATCGCACAATACAAACAAAATCACAAAATTAGGACATTTAAAATAATAAAATACCTTTCACATCCCATCTTTCTTCATGCATTATTATTATTAAATGTAAACTATCACCATCCATTTTAGTTAATTGCATAACCTTTTAGTATGAATCCGATTCAAATTAAATACTGATATCAGTATTTTGTTAGAAGTTTTCAACTCAAATACTAAAATTATTCAAGAATTTTTTCTAGAATAAGAGGATTGTAATTTTTGTTAAAATTAGAAAAATAATTTTATTGACGAAGAAGAATACAATAAGGAGGAAAGAATTTCAAAAAAAATTGTATGTCTGATAATGAAGAAGAAGAAAAAGTATGTTTGATAATGAAAAAGAAAAAAAAGGTATGTTTGATAATGAAGAAGAAAGAAATCGGTATGATTCAAGAAAGAGAAAATTGTTTCAAAGAGAAAAAAAAAAAAGGATGATTAATATCATGATCTTAACTGTCAACTATTTTGGAGTGTGAAATTATTTTTTCCTTATTTGTAATATGTAGTTTTAATTTTTGTAAAAACAAAACTTGATACAACTTCCCAAGTTAAAATACGTAGCTTATTGAGTAATTTGGTCCATTTGGCAAAATAAGCATATTGAAAGTACTGTTTATTAAAACAATGGCGTGAGGAAGTATTTAGGTTAATTTTACAATTGGATGAATACATATACAAGCCCCTCAATTATTCGACTTTTTTCGTATAGATACCTCAATTAAGTCATGTACCTATTGAACTCTTTACTCCTTCACAAATGATTTCAATTAAGCACAATTATTGACATGATGCTGATGTGGCATAGTGCGTGCACTACACTCAATTTAGGAGCGTGAAATATTAAATTTTAGCTTTTTTTAAACTTAAATCCCTTTATCTTTTTTATTTTTCTTAATTCTCTCCTTTCTCATGATTTTTTATTTTTAACTATAACTTCT
This sequence comes from Capsicum pubescens, assembly GCA_030864215.1. NCBI lineage: Eukaryota > Viridiplantae > Streptophyta > Magnoliopsida > Solanales > Solanaceae > Capsicum > Capsicum pubescens. The sequence continues at coordinate 320,898,929 of CM061548.1, forward strand.
CCCCCTTTTCTTCTTTATAAACTCAACTGTTCTTCTTCTTCATTTTTCTTTTTCATCTTTCTCTCCCCTTTTCTCCCTGCCACCACTTACCACCTCTTCACCATCATATATTTATAATCTACCTTCATCTAATAACCTAATAGATATCTTAGAAATTACAAATTTGTATTCTAGACATTAAATTAATGATGAAATGGGTGTGAAAAGTTAGAAAACATATGCAAAAAAAATATCTTTGGGGTTGAATTTTTGACAAAATGAATGTAAAAAATTGAGAAAATTTTATACAATTAAGTATTGGTGAAGAATGAATTTGAAAAAAGCATTTCAACATCAATTGAAATTCAACCAACCAAAAGTTTTAATTTCTTTCTCCTAACGTTGCCGGTGTTCATCCACCCATTTTTGATCATTTATGTGTTATTCTTTTATTTTTTATCATGTTATTGAATTTTAAATAGCACAAAAGTAAAAAAATTTAGAGATAAGTGAAAGAAGTACTTCAATGGTGGAAAAAAAAAATTTAGAGATAAGTGAAGAAGAAGAAGATGTCATTTTTTTTTTTTAATTTTTTGTGCTCAAATATAGAGAAATGGTTTGTTTGGAAGGGAAGGGGGGAGGGAGGATCGGGTAAGCTGCAGTGGTGGGGGTGTTGTATTAATGATTTTTTTTTTTTTAAAATAGATTTAATTATATTAGAAAATTATTTTTATGATTATTTTAAGTTAAAATGTCACGTGTCGTTATTTAATTTGTCACTTTGCCACATCATTAGTGTGTGTATTACACGCATTTTATATTTTTTTGCCACATCAGCAGATTGTTCTTAATTGAATCCATTTGTGAAAGAGTAAAGGGTTTAATAGGTACATGACTTAATTGAAGTGCCTATACGAAAAAAGTCGAATAGTTAAGGGGCTTGTATATTTATTCAATCTTTACAATTTTGGGAGCAAAAAGTAAGAAACAGAAAATGGGAGAAGTGTATGTATACCCACCTTTTGAGTTATCAGCCTTTTGGGTTATCATTTAACTAGTGACAACTATATATATATATATATATATATATATATATATATATATATATATATGTGTGTATGTATACAATTTATCTATTTTTGAAAATATTCAGATATACATGACTGGAATTAAAAGTTTGTATTTGAAGTGCATGTAAAAATTGTATTAAATCTCATACATCTGTGTTCAGTCTGAACTTGTTTTGCGAATATTTTTAATTCTATATATGAATCTCAACAAATTAACACTCAATTTTTTTTCAAATAAGCTTAAATTTGAATCGAAAATTTCATATATAATAAAGAACAAATCTCAATCTTTATTTGTTTAAACAACAACAAATATAATAAACTTACATAATATTATTTTAATTTTTTTAATAGTATGTATGTGTTTTGGTCATACACGACTGTGACATATGTTAAGATTAGCTAAAATTTCCAGGCTGTGCATGTAAAACTTTTTGTTAAGTAAATAGTAATTTTATTTTTCTCAATTTCAACACTCAAATTTATTCCAAAATAAACTTAAATTTGAAACATAAGTTTCATGTATCATAAAGCACAAACCTCAACCATCAATCTATCAAAACAACAATAAATTAAATAAACACATATAATACCATTTTAATTTTTTGAGGTATGTATTCAGTCATACACGAGTGAGACGCACATTAAAATTAGCTAAATTTCCAAGCATGTGACTTTTGTCAAGAAAATAATAATTTTAATTTACAAATTTCACATCTAAATCTACTGTAAAATCTAATTAAGTTTAGATATGAAACATAAGTGTCATGTATCACAAATAACAAACATCAATCAATAATTTGTCCAATAACAACAAATCTAACAAGCTTATTTACCACTCTTTTAATTCTATTTCCTTTTCATTTACGGCACTTAATCATATATAGAAGAAACATAAGTTAAAATTTATTGAAGTTTCTAGCGAGTGTATCTTAATGTAGAAGCAAAAACAGAAGACGCGGAAAAAATTATGTTTTTTCCTAATTTATTTCTAATATTCAGCATTCATGTACAGTATATGATGGATTTTATTATATAATAAGAGATAGTTGAAGAAGCTTCCGGTAGTCCTACTTGTCGACTAAAGGCTAGTTTCATCTTTTTTGAATTGGGCATATCTATCTTAACTGCATCCACAATCCGCATCTAGAGCACAAGTAATTTCACTGAAGATTTTTCTACTTCCAAAGTTCTTTCCTCGAAAATTTCTGGCCTATAGACTAATTTCTTTCTGAAATGTAATGCTCATCATTTTTTCAATTGGTTAGCTCTCACTTTGTACTATCTTTTTTGTTGCTCTTATTAAGGTTTTAAATTGGGTCACCTACTGAAATTAAGGGTTTACATTTGTATTCAAAGTAATAACTCAACTGTGGCTTGATTGTCTAGAGAAACCAATGGGTTTCTTGGCCAAAAATTTAGTTGATCCTGCTCGTTATTTTTTAGGTGTTCTCTATATTCGTACCTCGAATTCTAAAAATTAAATTTCAAGTTTGTTTTTTTTATATCTAGCTGGCTAAATTGATTTGCTACAAGTCAATTGTTTGATAAAAGTAACGATGGGCTTTCACTTGAGTGTCCAAAAAACATGGGTTTTTCGATGGAAATTTACTCTCACCATCTACTTCTAGCAAATCTCTATAAAGTTTGATAATTGTGTTGCAACTCTATGATCGAAAAGTTTAGAATTTCATTGTGTCGCCACTCTCTCATCCTGCGACAAATCTATGTGTTGTGTGTTAGATAACTGGAGATTTGTTTTATCATTATTATAATAAAATCTGAATCACGACCAAGGTGGTGTCTCCTGTGTTTTCAATATTGCAGTTCATTGTTTCACATAGTTTCTTGCTGAAGCTACCTACTTTTACAGATACATATTGCCTCGAATGTTTGCATTTTATTGTCTTATTCTACGGAATCAAGGTTTTTGTGTTCTTGGTTTTTATTTTTTTTCAGTTTGTAATGCCTTCTTGAAGAGTAATAATTTTTTAGTTCTCTCTTATACTGCTGCTTTATTAGTACAATATCAAGTCAGAAGTTGAAAGTCAACTCAAGAAACAGATATGCTTATTGTTGTTGTAGACCAATTAAAAAGTTGACAAAAACTCTTTTGAACCATACATACAACAACCTACTCTGGCTTATGTTCATATACAAAGAAACTACATAAACTTACTTCTTTGTTGTCAAAGCGATCCAGATAGAAAATCAATCTAATCCTTCAACTTGAGATTTTTTTCATAGGTTTAGCTTACCAAATCATTTAATAGTTATTTATTTTCATTATTTGTAGGATCTCCTCACACTTCACACTAATGGATGTTCAGCGGAACAATAAACGACCTTATTCGATAAAGAAAGATACTGATAAAAATGCTTGACACCGTCAAATATATGATCAGAGGACTATAGCTGAAAAGAAGACATTACGATGTCAATGGAGATTTAAAGATCGCAAATCAACAACTCATTGTCTTCTTCAAAATAATTCTCCTGAAAAGTTAATATAGTTTGCAATATCATCTTATGTCTCCCCTGTTGTCAATTCTATAACACAGTGTAATACCCCACATTTTCGGGCTAGTCTTTGAACCTTCGTTCCTACGTGTATAAGATATGATCTAAATGATTCCCATGCAAATATGAGTTTCATGATCTTTACCCTCATGTTTTATTTTCTTTTGAGGTGAAAATGTTCATAAAAATCACTTAGAACAAAGTTGAGCTTAGAGCCTTTGATTCGTCCAAAGTTTGACATTCGATTCTATAAGGGTTTACTTTAAACGTGAATAACTTTTTAGATACATAGAATTTTGCAGCTCAAGACTCATCAAATTGTAGATAATTGAATAGAATTTCCAACGAAAAGTTATGGAATTTTCCGTGTGAGGCAGTAATCCGACGCGATAGCAATGCGACGCGTCGGCGAGTGCATTACGGAACTATTTCATCAGTTTTTAAATGGTCTAAGGGCACTTTGGTCACTTACCCTCACCCAAATTCGCCCATAACACTTAATTTCAGCCCCCAAAAGCAATATACACTCAATTATTCATCTTTTCACTCAAAGAAAAACCCTAGCCTCCTCAAGAACACCAAGAACTTCATCAATTTTTCTTCAAGAAAAGCAAGAACTCAAGTTTTCTAATTCAAGAATGCTTTCAAGATTGTGTTTCCCCTTCAATATTAAAGCTTTAAGGTATGTGGGAGTTCATCCATAGGTCCTCTTTCACTCATGGAGCCCAAAAACTCTTTTTACTTAAATAAAGAATGAATTTTCCATTATTATGGTATTTTGTATATTCAAGAGAGATTGAATTTTATGTTTTCATAGTGTTTTTAATTTAATTCAGCCCATGTAAGATTTTAAATTCCTCATTCTATGAATTTGAATATCCCATGCTTTATTCAAGTAAATTCCATGATACATCCTAAATTCATGATGTTTAGCAATATTCTCATGTTTTAAATTCATGCCTTCCACATGCTTGATGAAATTCCCATATCATGTTAAGTCAATTTCAAGATGAATCCCCAAGTCATGAATTTTTCCATGTAACTCTATTGTTCCCTCATGTTTAAAACATTCTTACATTCAAAGTATAAACTTTACATGTTTTGATGAAACGCTCATATCCTATTTCAAGCGAATTACATGTGAATTCTCCAATTCATGATCTTAGTTATGTAATCATACTATGCTCCCATGTTCAAGTTCATGATCATGACATGTTATCATGTGGTCCCATTCAAGTACAAGTTCATGCCTCTCAAGTGTTTGACAAAATGTCTAAATGAAAGCATTGTTAATAAGCTACTATTGTTATGTTATTATTATCATGTCATGTTTTACTTTTAATGCTATCGAGTCCTGGGGGTATTCAATAACCGAATCTAGCTGTTTACCTAGAATTACAGTAGCTACAAAATAGTCTCAGTAATGTCACGAACAGTTGTATCCAATCAGTTACAAAACTCAGTGAACTCAGTCTAGTTCGGTCAGTCAACAGAATCAGTGTGGGTTTAGTCAAGCCTAGTACAGTCCAGGATCGATTTAATCATTAAGAATTACCTCAGAATCTGTATGCACTGTTATTTTTAGAATATCATGACCTGAGCTTATCAGTTATCAGTGCATGCACCAGTTAGTATTCCAGTGTCAATCAGTTGGGAGTACGATTCAGCACTGAGTGAATTCAGCGATGGGGGCATTCCTGCCAGCAGAGGGTTTGATCCTTATTAGCAATCCCTGACTTACAGAACTACGTAGCCAACATAGGCTTGAGATGTCTTCCTGCCATTTTAGGGTTGACACATACCTCATAAGTTTCCTGCCAATATAGGGTTACTCCTTAGTCCTCAGGACACCATTTTAGTAGATCCACACAGCCAGTGTTAGTACCCGTGGCACAGTACTGACACCCTTCCAACTGGGGTTACAGGCTGGACCCTAATTAGCTCAGTTGAGGTATGTTGGTTACATAATACTACCCACAGTTATATTTTCAGCTTTAGACTCAGTATGGAACTCAATTTAGTTCTACAGAATTAGGACTATAAGAAATAGTCACCCAGTTATCAGTAACTCAGTTATCAATAATCGCAGCTATCAGTTACTCAGTTATCAAAACTCAATATTCAGTTCCAGCACAGTCTCAGTTACAGTCTCAGCTACCATCAGTAACTCAGTTTAGTTTCAAGTTTGCTTGACCATAGTGTAGAGTTATCAGTTATTCAGTTATCAGTATTTTAGTACCTTAGTTTAAAGACTATTTCAGAATCATGTTATACGCTTGGTCTTGCATTCTGAAATAATATAATTTTTCATAAATTCATGCTCAGTTACCTCATGTTACTCAGTCAGTCTTTACCTCATATGTATAATACTCTACAGTTTCAGTCCAGTTAGTCAGACTAAGTACAGTTCAGCCTTACAGTCCTAGTATTCAGCTATCAGACATTCATATAATCAGATAAGTTAGTATGTTTATGCATTCATGCTCAGTGTGACTGTATATTCAGATCCTCAATCTATGTCAGTCTCCATCACGTAATTTCAGACTCAGTATTCATACAGTATCCATATTTTATCATATCCCAGCTTTAGTTATACTTATATTATTAAAGGAAAGTTTTACAGAAACTAAGTGTATAGATTTACCATCTTATCAGAGAATGTTTGTCACTCATACTTTAAGATATTTTATTTTTTAGTTTATTCCAGCTTATTGGTGAGTCTATGTAATGCCTCAAAAATGGTTCCGAGACGTCACACGGTGCTTAGGGCCACAAGTGACCCCAAGCTAACCTTCTACTGGCATAACTCATATGTAACTGAATAAAATACACAAATCAGAACAAAATAAGCGGAATATGACTCTTTTCTAAAGCTGATCAATATAGAACTAAATTAAAATATTTAAACTCTACTTTTACAAAACAATACTGGAATCAAATAAGTAACTCTACTGACTATCTATAAAGCCTCTACTAGTATTGACTATAGGTAGCCGGAATATGACCCCCAGCTATCCCAAATTAATACGACTAAACGAATAAAATAAAATACTTCTCAAACTACATGACTGACTCAAGCCCTTGAATCAAGAGGACTCATCACCTACTGACTGGATACTACAAATTATCTGAATATGGTATGCGTGCTACAATTGAACTGATACCTATTAGCACATAGACATATATGTGGATCAGTACTTTGAGGATGTACTGAGTATATGGGGTGAATGCATAAATAAAAAAAATATCTCATCACATAATTTATAAAACAATGCATGCTAAATGTAAATGACCCACATAAGCTGGAATATCTGAAATACTGAAAATAATAATCATGAGAAGCAAGCCATGCTTTATAAATCTGGTGAGTCATAACATTTAGTTCTAAAAGCTATTCTTGTATTCTGTCTGTAAATCATACTGTCTAAGTGTAGAAAGAGCTCACTTCTAAAATCTGAAATCTAAAAGCTAAAGTCTGTAATTGTTATCTTTCTGTAAAGCATAATTTGAGTAAATTGTGAGCCTTTACACTTAGTTTTTCCTGAAATTTTTTTCTATTAAACTGTAGGGAAAATATTTTATCTTAAGGGTTTAGAAATCTGAAAACTTATTCTGCATGGGTGGATCTTCTAGTCAACATAAACCATGTAAGCATTCATGGAGACTAACGTTCTTGTCCCCCTAAGGAGGAATCCTCACATTGGGGAGAGGAGTCATACTCTTGCCAGGAAGTATAACCTATCTAAGTGATCACATATCTATCATCCACATAGAAGTCAGAACAATCTAAATCCTACATTGGCACATAGTTCTGGGGTATGTAACCGTAGTAACGTACCCAACTCGGTGCTAAATACTACTCCAACTAAATTTGTATGCTCATTCTAATCAAAATCCACTTTAAAATAGTATAATGGTTTATAATGAAAACCAATAGTATATCTGTAAAAGCTATTTCTGTAATCTGAATCTATAAAATAGATTTCATGGCTATTCTGAGACCAAAAGGTCAAATCTTTATCAATAATCTAAAAAAAAATCTAGTCATAGGATGCTTATAGCACAACAAATATTAAAATAACAATCTTTTATTAGGGCTTAATGACCCATGCATCAAACTCATGTTAAAACATCATAATGTTCATGCTTGGTAATGTAAACATATATAAATCAACTTAAATCGGGAAATTTCTGCAATATCCATGAAAATATGAACATAAACATGCAACTCAACTTCTAAATCACTTGAAATCTCATAATCTTATAAATAGCAATATTGGGTATAAACCCTAACTTTAATTTCATGGGAAATTACATAAAATTCAGTAAATTTGTAATTAAAATAAGTTTTGGGTACAAGGATGAAACAATTATCCTTGTTGAAAACCCCCGCATACCTTGATTGAAGATTAGATGAAGAAACTTGATCTATGGATTCCTATTTGAGTTCTTGAAGATGGATTCTTGATTATCTTGCCTAGGGAATCCTCAATTTGGAGCTTTCTTGGAGAATCTATGGAGGATTTTTTATTTCTTGGAGAAGAAGCTTTTGAGTTTTAGGGTTTTGCTTTGATAGAGAATGGATGAAATTGGGCATAAAGTGCTTAGAATAGGCTTAAATCTTTTGATTGGGCGGATTGGGGGCTTGAGAATTGACCAAAATACCCTCTTTAAACTTCTAAACAGAACTAAAAAATGTAATATTTTTTCGAACTGGGTGGCCAACGCGACGTGCCACTATCATGGTGGCTTACTGAAAAGTGGACGAGTGGGAACTGGGCGGATCTGCGATGCGGAGCCATCACGGTGCCCCTTTGGAATACCATTGTGTCCACTGATGCGATGCGCTAGCATCGCATTGGGCTACTGGATTTTGACAATTGGGAATTTGGACTTCTCTGCGATGCACTAATATCGCGAAGGTCCACTGAAATTGACAATTATGAAATTGTCTTTCACCGCGATGCGGTGGTTGCTTAGGTGGGACACTGTCAACTTAAAAATGCTCTAACTCTTCAACCGAGTATTGGATTTGGGAGAATTTGGTATCGATGGAAAGCTTGTTCAATTTTCCACACAATAGAAAGTCTAAATCTAGAAAATACTTCATGAAATAAAGGTATTCATCTTTGAAGAAAATCTTTGACATTCTAGGGATGGTTTTAAGCTAGAAAAAGTGTAGGGTGTTATAATATCTCCCCCTTGGGTACATTCATCCTTGAATATAGCTAATTAAGCTGAAAATACTGATGAATTGAGGCTTTAGGCTATCATTCACAACTGAAATAAACTGTATGACTAAATCTCAACATAGTTAGCTACTGAAATGATCTGTGAGTGCATGAATTCTCATGAAAATAGCTACATAGCTGAGATAGAAACAAGAGTGTTAACTTATAAGTAATCATTAATTTAGGCTGGATCTAATTTCGTGAGAAAAAAGATAAGAGGTTTATGACATGAAAACTCCATGAAAACTCGAGGCATTACAATATCTCCCTCTTGGGATTGTTCGTCCCCAAAGGATACTGATTTGGTTAAAATACTAGGAAAAGACTGAGATGATATGCAGGATACTTATGAACTGAATCATGACTTAATATCTGAATCTGAAACTGATGCATAATGCATATACTGAGTTGAATCTAAAATTTTCATGGATGTAAACAAACTACCTCTTGAAATGGCCATACTCATGAAATTTCAGGTAGTAAGACTAGACTAAATTGAAAGATGGAAAACTATGGAAATTTTTCTGTCGGACTGTTAAGTCGGATTGTTGTCTATACGAACTGAATCATACCGAATGCTTATACCCCGATGAAGTATATCTTCAACACTTTTCTAAGAAACTTCTAATGCTATTAGGTAGTAAAGAACTTTGGACATGATCTGAACAAAACATCTGAATAAGATATCACAACATTGCTACCACTCTATAGCATGGAACATAGATCTATAAATCATAAGCTAGGATAGAATTACTAGGCCTTAAGCAATGCAACTTCTTACTTTCAAGCTTAGCAACACTTCTCAAGCACTCCCTCAACTATATTATTCCCCTTTAAATACCATATTCATTTCATTCAACTTGTAATTCTCACATAGGCATTGATAAATCCGAGTACTAAAGTCTAAACTGAATTAAATCCTCTCGTCATGGTCAAGCCTAACTCGGAATCACGAAGTACTACATATAACACCACAATACTAGTCTGAACCATGGATTCAATACCCCAAGCATTGTCATAACTACTCACTCTAGAATGATTCTTCTTATCACTTTAATAACTAAATTCAACATCTTACTAGAAGTCCATTAATGCACAACACACCTATCCTCTTATATACCAACATGATGTTCAAGTCTATCTCCATAACCACATATGCGCTTCTAAATAAATACCTATAAGAGAACCTTTCTCGTATTCTCTAACACCTCTATTAATAATATCTTCCATGCACTCTTCTTGAGAAGGCACACATAAAATATTCTCAACTGACCAAGTCATACACAAAATGCTTTACCTCAATATTTCTTCATTTATAGACTTATATAAAACTAGCATACAACCATTTTTCCCAACATAACATATTTACTCTCTACCATCTACGCAATTGTTCATCGTTACTATGTTGACCTAAGTAAAGGTCACTAAAAGGCTGGAATACCAGGGTGTAATGCCCAGGTTTTCTGAACCGGATCGCTACACGGTGCCCATGATCTCGAGGGACCATAAGCTAACCCATGACTGATACCTGTACCTGTATACTGTAATAGATGATGTAATAATGCGGAAAACATGAACAATAGGCCATAAGGTTCAACTGCATAGAATATATGACAAATCATAACATCCATATGGGGTAACGAATACCCAAAACAACTTAAATCTGAATCAAATCTGAACTAAATCTGAAAGCCTCTAAATATTGTCTGAATAAGGAATTAAAGAATCATGTCTCCAACTAAATCCTTCCAACAAAACTGAACTGAAATAATAATTAAAATAAAATAATATCATCTTTGAATGGATGAGGACTCACTTCAACTCTGCGACTGGAATGCTACTGCTACTGCTGATCTGGAGCTCGTGTCTGTGAACCTATGGTGTAACGTGAAGGAAAGCACCATAGCGCAAATGCGTCAGTACAACTGGAAGTACTAAGTATACGAGTGAGATAGGCTAAATGCAAAAGGGTTTACATGCATAAACGATGCTAACTGACTGACTGATATGAACGTAAGAGTGCAAACATACATACATAGTAACTAGAATCATGAATACGTGATAATTAGATCTGTACGCTAATACATGGTTTACTGATATCTAACATGAATAATACTGGAATCATGATAACATGGGTGGTTGTGTCTGACAGTCCTGAATCTAATGGAACTACCTGAGTTTCATACTGTAACTGAATTGACTATATCTGACAGTCCTGAAATACTGAAATCTGAAAAACTATCTGAGTTCTTTTACTGAGACTGGAACTAAAATTATGAGAGGTAGTTGTTTAACCGACATGACCCAATAACGCATATAGCTAAGTTGGGGTCCAATCTCTGCCCCGACTACTGGTAAGGACAACTGTGAGTGACCCTTATCTGGTAGGTACTCAAAATGAGAACAGTGGGAACCCTAAACTAACAAGTTAAGCCACTTCATCAACCCTAATCTGACAGGTTAAGATGTCTCAACCTACGCTGGCTATGTAGTTCTGGAAAAAAATAATGACTGCTAAGAATCACACCCTAAACTGAAAGGTGAGTTCCCATCCTTGGGTTCACTCGGTGCTAACTTCTACTCCCATCTGAAGAGACTGAACATGAATTAACTGACTGTACATGGACTGAGTAACTGACTTCCATTGACTGACGGAATAGTACTACTATCTGAGAATTAACTGAGCTCATGAGATTTCTGAGATTTCCTCAGTCACATGACTGACTGAGTTCTATAGATCAAGGCTTGACTAAGATTAGCATGATAACATGACATGGCTCTAGGAACGCAGCTATATTTTTCGAGTACAAGTACCCCCAGGACTCGATGGAAGGAAACTGACACACATGACTGACTTGATCGTAAGAGTAGAGTCCACAATTTACAATATCATAAGTAGGGGATTTCACACTAAGAATAGTTCTCAACATCTTACACATGGGAGGGAAATTCATACAACATGTATATACTTGCATAGCCTCAATAGCATGCTCAATCCATATCACAACAACAACGTATATCAATCACGTGGAATTCATATGAAATCATAAAGCATAGAGCATGGACTTGTCATTTAAGCACTATTAAATCATGGGACATGAATTCTATCATCCTAAGCATATTATCAAACACTTCGCATGCATTATTTTAGCTTAGGCGTGTTCATGAATTTCACCATATTAAGCCACATAAAGATCATGGGTTTCAACTAACAAACACATATACTTCATGAAAACACCTTTAGACATCATCTTGAAACTTAAACAACAATCATCAACATGTACATGCTCATATCACAACAAGAAAATCACAAAATAATAATTAAAACATGGTTCTTGATCTCTATGAACAAAATGGATCCATAGATGAACACTACGCATACCTGACTCAAGGTTCTTGATGTTTTTGAACTTGAAGGATTTGAAATCCTTTGATTTTTTTAAGAAGATTGGATCTTGTTCTTGGAGATTAAATTTAGAGAGATGATAACGCTCAATCTACAGCTCTCGTTTGAGTGTAAAGCGGTCGTTAGCAAATATAGAACCCAACCTGGGTTGGGTGTCGATCCCACAGGGAATAGCTTGGCCAACAAGTAAGTAAAATTACTACACTTTTGGTGCAAGTCTCGTAAGAAGGGGGGATTCTTGTCTTGCAAGTAATGTAAACAAAAGATGAAAATAATAAAGTAAAAAGAGAGAGATTGTTACGTTGGTTGTAAAAAATGAGAATTTAAGCGTTGGGGTTATGTCCACCTTCTGAGGTATACGTCTCTATTGGCTATGAGTGTGTAGAATTCTGACATGCAATTGCTTATAGAGGATTGTAGTCGATGGTAAATCCAAGCGTCTCTCGACCTAAACAAGGACTATTTCACTTTAACTCTCTCGAGCTTAAAGCGTGTCTAACGGTACGAATTCTCCAAGAGGTTAGTCCAGTTACGGCACTAGCTTTTTAATAGGAAAGGGTGTCCTACTACCTTGACATTATCTCTTTTCCAGACAAATAACTTTTCTCTCGAACAAGTTAAATGTTAGACTGGCGTATTCTTGCGTTTGCAACCGCAAAGAATGTAGATTAAGATGAAGAGAATAATGATATAAGCAATATACGTGCCTCGAACTCACAAACTCATAGCAATAGATAGTAACTCATTCGGCTTCCATAACCCCAACAGAGAAGTTTAGTTACCCATGAATGCGAAGGAAATCACGATTGACATTGTTGTTATACCACAAGATTGAGTAATTTCGTGTAGCTTAGGTGGTAGGCGTGAGGCGTGATTCCTTAGCAAGTAACGATTCTCTTGTTGTGGAATTTAAGAATAGAAGAGTAGAAGAAGAAAAATAGAATTAATGGAAAGATTAGAAGAATTGTAGAGTAATAGAATTGAATTGTAAGACGAGAAGTTAAGAAGATGTTAGAAGATGTAAAAAGATGATAGAGGATGAGAGGGATGGAAGGAAGTATTGTGTTCTCCCTCCTTCCTCCCTCCTTGTTCTAAATCTCTAGCATGATAGGGTATTTATAATACCCATATCCTACTCCTACTAAGCTAATGAAATAAATAACCAAATCCTACTAGACTAATGAAATCCTTAACCCAAATGTACTAGGTTAAGGTAACATTATCATAATCCACATAAAATAATGAAATACATAACCTAATTGTACTAGGTTAATGTATCATTGTCAAAATCCAGCTTTGTGTCTGTAAGTCCCCAAAGTCTTCAGAATTGCTGTTTTAGCCCGGGACAGATTTTCCATGCAGCAGTTTTGGTCCTTTAGGCGTCCAAACTCCCTTTCCTTCCTTCGTGAGCTTTCTTTAGCGTCAAGTAAGCCATAAAATGCTGAATTATGCATCATTTATACCTGAAACTTTACTAATCATGTTCGTTAGCTCACTTACAGGAAAAAGGACTAAAAGTGCATGAAATATATAATTTGTTCTCAAAACTAGGCTAAAATATGGGCAAAATATATTGATATAGGTGCGTAAATTCGCCTATCATCAAGAGAAACCCTAGTTTTTTTGTTTGTGAAATACTAATGAGAAAAATGGCTGAATTCGGACTCATCTGGGTATATATAGACGAGTAGTAAGTGACCAAAATACCCCTATTAAAATGGATTAAAAATAAACTGAACATGGCATGTGATGACCCAACTAAAGGTTCGTCAGAAACTTGACGGTCCATCATTTTGACTATCATACGTGGACCAAAAATGGAGTTCACTGGATGAGAGTTGACGACCTGGATCATGGTCCGTCAAAAATTTGATGGTCCGTCAACTCATCCGTCAATCCTTATCCAGAATGTAGCCCTACTGCCTTGGATATGACAATCAAAGTGGCGGTCCATCACTTGTTTGGCGGTCCATCAATTTGGATGTTGCACCTGGACGTTTCAGTCAGTTCTGAGTAAAACATCCATAACTTCCTCGTTTGGTGTCGGATTTGGACAAAATTGGTATCGTTAGAAAGCTAACTCAATTTCCTACGTGATAGAAGTAGAAATCTCAAAAATTCCATGGGTACAAAAATAGATTTGTATTTCAAAGCAAGTACTAGCATCCTTAAGATGATTTCTAGCTAGGAATAAGAACGGGTATTACACGGGGCCAGAAACATGAAGGGATACTAAGTATACTTGCACTTTACCGAGGTTCGGGGAAAAGAGTGTTCACGACATGGCTTCATTAAAGAGATCTAATCTGACATACATGATATAAATCTGAATTTCGTTGACCGCTAAGAGTATTTCCTGAGTACTAGAACTGAACATACTATAAAGCATAAGTGCGCGAGTCATTAGTTGCATGACCTAAATTTTGGAGTTCATAAATTTGTGGAATATGATTCAAACTACTGAACAAATTGGAACTCTTCATACTAGGAACTGGGAGAGAATAAGATTTTCTATTATATGGATGAACATAAACTATGATTATGGAACTGACACGAAAGGCATGAGTAGATATTGGAATAACTGAAATACCAACACTAAAATAAGAATGGGTTGCGCATCATCCTTACCTTATGATGTTCTACACTACACTGGCATCACTACTAGAATCGGGAAGTCTAACTTTGTTACTCATTCTATCATCTCCCCTTTATCTTTAAGCCATTACTCTAAGAATGTGGAATCCCTTACTAAACTCTAAACTGAACTACACTCGCTGTACTCTGGAGTCTGGAATACAACAATACATGAAAATATAAACTTACTCTGAAAGACTACACCTGAAAGTGTAAAACTCACTTTTAATACTTCCTTCTGAGGTACGACTCTATCTTTCTATAGCCCCACTAATCATCATATAATATCTTGAACACTTACTAACTTAGAATCTTCATGAGTATCACCACATCCTAATTTCACACCTTCTAAATCTTCAACTCTCATTTCTATTCGCTCAATCTTCAAAGATTCAAACTAAGATTCTAACACTTAACACAGATGTCTTCAACCTTTAATAAACCATGTTGCTTTCTTCATAGCCTACTAATATCACATATCAAAACTTATATCTCTAAACCATGAGAATCAAGATCATATCAAGAAGGCTCAACATTATCAATCCAAACTCCTTAACTTAGCTATTTAGAACACCATATACCATCTAACTAGTCTTCTTCCACTTAGCAACTCAACGGTACTACCAACCACACAAAACACGTAATAACATTAGAAAATAAAGCAACCCTGTATCTCCTTGAGCATACTTCTTCATCATTCATACAACATCATGCTTAAATATGAAAAATAGACTCAAACTCTTGTAAATACTGTTCAAGCCTACTAGATCACTTCCATATAACTAGCACCACTAACCAAGAAAATCATTACATCCACCTCGATGACCAACAACTATTCAAACTTAATATCTAGTGCTAAACATGATTTAACAACCCACCTTACATACTATTAACCCACCTTACATACTAATCTCACTTGGAAGCTATAAAATAAAACATCAAGAAACACTAGTCCACTAGAACTTCATAATAATAGTGGTTGGTTAAAATGACCCATCTCATTATAATCCATTAGCACATACTACTTCTACACATCAACACTATTTACCCATCTATACACCTAAATTACGATCATAGCTCTATAGGTTTCAACTAAACTCCTTTTTGTAACCTCAAGGGAATCCCAAATTAATGATACTAAGCCACCAAACACTTTAATATTATCCTATACTTTTCTAACACAACAAATATAATTAATAACTCCTTTCGTACATGAAATAAACAACAATTCCCCTTGACTAATAACTCTTTTTCTACCTCCATTAAACTAACACACAAGGTACTATCACCTCAACACATCTCAACAACATGCATGAGTTTATCTCTATACTTTCTATAAATCATCATTCTCATTTTTCTTATCACTACTCTTCTATACCTATACTTCCAACTATAATAAGTTTCTACTATTCATAGATCATAACACTGAAGTTCATAATATCCCACGAATACATGCTATATTTAATAGTCTAGGTTTATACTATCTCCTCTCATTAGCATTATTTGTATTAAAAGGATAATGAGCAGTCTGAATACATATCTAATTCTGTATCAATTGAACAACTCATAAGGATAAAGACATAAACTTTCGACTTAAGGATCTTAACACACTTGAAAGCTCCTCTCAAGCCCCTTGTATGACTTCTGAAGTCTCTACTTGTAAATCTGAGAGCATTATCTGGGGAGGAACTAGAACTTTCTAATCATGTTATCTTAAGTGTAAGTCATAGATGAGGAATTTTAGGGCAACACACAAGTAGATAGGAATTTCTGAGAGAACAACTTTACTGCACGATCTAGAGTATGAAAGAAGGAAAACTTTTCTTAAATGCCTCGTAGCCTCTCAAAGAAAAGTACAGATGTATCTGTACCATTCCGCAAGACTCTACTAGACACGACTTCACAGACACCCAAGAATACTTGAACTTTGTGCTCTGATACCAAGTTTGTAATGCCCCAAAAATGGTCCCAAGATGTCACATGGTGCTTAGGGCCAAAAGTGACCCCAAGCTAACCTTCTACTAGCATAACTCATAAGCAACTGAATAAAATACATAAATCTGAATAAAATAAGCAGAATATTACTCTTTTCTGAATCTGATCAATACAGAACTAAATTAAAATATTTACAACTCTGCTTTAACAAAACAATACTGGAATCAAATACATTAACTCTACTAACTATCTATGAGGCCTCTACTAGTATTGACTATAGGTAGCCGAGACATGACCCCTAGCTATCCCAAATCAATATAACTGAATATATAAAATAAAATACTGCTCAAACTATATGACTGATTCGAGCCCTTGAATCAAGAGGACTCATTACCTGCTGACTGGAAACTACAAACTCTCTGAATATGGTATGTGTGCTACAACTAAACTGATACCTACATTATGAGATAATGTAGCACATAGACATATATATGGATCAGTACTTTGAGGATGTACTGAGTATATGGGGGTGAGTGCATAAGTAAAAACATCATCTCATCATCATAATTTGTAAAACAATGCATGCTAAATATAAATGACTCACATAAGTTAGAATATCTAAAATACTAAAAATAATAATCATGAGAAGTAAGTCATGCTTTATAAATCTGGTGAGTCATAATATTTAGTTCTAAAATCTATACTTGTATTCTGTCTGTAAATCATATTGTCTAAGTATAGAAAGAGCTCAGTTTTAAAATCTGGAATCTAAAAGCTGAAGTTTGTAACTGCTATCTTTCTGTAAAGCATAATTTGAGTAAAACTGTGAGCCTTTACATTTATTTTTTCTGAAAATCATTACTATTAAACTGTAGGGAAAACACTTTATCTTAAGGGTTTAGAAATTTGAAAACTTATTCTGCATTGGAGGCTCTTCTAACCGACATAAACCATGTGATCATTCATGGAGTCCAACGTTCTTGTCCCCTAAGGAGTAATCCTCACGTTGGGGAGAGAAGGCATACTCTTGCCAGGAAGAATAACCTATCTAAGTGATCACATATCTATTATTCACGTAGAAGTGGGAACAATCTAAATCCTACATTGGCAAGTAGTTCTGGAGTATGAAATCATAGTAACTACCCAACACAGTGCTAAATACTACTCCCACTAAATCTGTATGCTTATTCTAATGGAAATTCACTTTAAAATAGTATAATGGTTTATAATGAAAACCAACAATATATATGTAAAGCTAAATCTGTAATCTGAATCCATCAAGTGGATTTCATAGCTATTCTAAGACCAAAAGGTCAAATCTTTATCAATAATCTGAAAAGGAATCTAGTCATAGGGTGCTTATAGCACAACAAATCTTGAAAAATCAATCTTTAATTAGGGATTAATGACTCATGCATCAAACTCATGTTAAAACATCATAATGTTCATTCTTGGTAAAGTAAACATATATAAATCAACTTAAAATCTAGAAATTTCTGCAATATGCATGAAAATATGAACATAAACATGAAACTCAACTTCTAAATCACTTGAAATATCATAATCTTATAAATAGCAATATTGGGTATAAACCCTAACTTTAATTTCATGGGAAATCACATAAAATTCAGAAAATTTATAATTAAAATAAGTTTTGGGCACAAGGATGAAAGAATAATCCTTGTTGAAAAAACCCACATACCTTGATTGAAGATTAGATGAAGAAACTTGATCTATGGATACCTATTTGAGTTCTTGAAGATGGGTTCTTAATTATCTTGCCATGGGAATCCTCAATTTGGAGCTTTCTTGGAGAATCTATGGAGGATTTTTTATTTCTTGGAGAAGAAGCTTTTGAGTTTTAGGGTTTTTCTTTGAGAGAGAATGGATGAAATTGGCCATAAAGTGCTTATAATAGGCTTAAATATTATGTTTGGAAGGATTGGGGGGCTTGGGAATTGACCAAAATACCCTCTTTAAACTTCTAAATAGAACTGGAAAATGTAATATTTTTTTAAACTGGGTGGCTATCGCGATGCGTCACTATTGTGGTGGCTTACTGGAAAGTGGATGAGTAGGAACTGGGTGAACTCCATCACGCAGAGCCATTGTGGTGCCCCATTGGAATGCCATTGTGGCCAGCATCGCATTGGGCTACTGGATTTCGAAAATTGAGAATTTGGACCTCTCCATGATGCACAAAATTGCAAAGTTACACTGGAATTGACAATTATGAAATTGTTCTTCACCGCGATGCAGTGGTTGCTTAGGTGGGACACTGTCAACTTAAAAATGCTCTAACTTCTCAATCGAGTATTGGATTTGGGCGTATTTGGTATCGATGAAAAGCTTATTCAATTTCTCACACAATAGAAAGTCTAAATCTGGAATATACCACATGAAATAAAAGGTATTCATCTTTGAAGAAAATATTTAACATTCTAGGGATGATTTTAATCTAGGAAAAGTGTAGGGTGTTACAGTCTACTTACACTTAGCATGCATGTTTTATGTTTTCATATAAAATCAGTTTTACTTATTACATTCACTCTTGTATACTCAGTACATTCCAGAAGTACTGATCCTTATATACGTCTGTATGGCTCCATTGTTTTATAATGTAGGTACCAGTTGTAGCCCGCACATCACGATCAAACAGTTGTAGATTCCAGCCAATAGGTGATGGGTTCTCCTACTTTGGGAACTCCAAACCGTTTTAGTTAATGTATAGTTCATTTACTTTCATGTGTATTGATTAGGGGTAGTTTGAGGCATGTCCCAACTATCTATAGTCAGTATAGTAGAGGCTTCATAGATGTCAGTCAGATTCAGTCATGTAATTTCAGTTTCATCCTTTAGATTTATCAAATTGTAAATCCTTATTAGTATTGTATCTATTTTATATTTTCAGTATGATTATGTTTTCGCACAGCACAAAAGCTATTTATTATTTTATAATTTAGTTGCTTAATAGTATGCCAGTTTATTGGTTAGCTTGGGACCATTTGTGGTTCCAAGCACCATGTGACAACTAGAGGGTAGTCTCGGGTCGTTACAAACTTGATATCAGAGAACAGAGTTTAATTATCCTAGGGTGTCTATGACGTCGTGTCTAGTAGAGTCTTTTGGAATGGTATGGAGACATCTGTACTTTTCTTCGAGAGGCTACAAGGTATTTAGGAAATTTTTCCCTTCTTTCAAGTCTCAAATCATGCAGTAAAAGTATTATCAAAGAAATTTATGTAAATCCTCATCTTGCACTATTCATGCTAACTCTGCCTTAGTTTTGAGGCGACAGAAACAGTGAAGCTTAAGTCCTTACAGACAATGTTGCCTCATCCAGTCCCTACAGACAGTTATAAGATTTCATATTGGCTTAGAAAGTATCCCATCAGTGCCCTTATGTCCTAAATTTTGAAATATTTTATTCATATTCATGACAATCGGGCATTAAGCCAAATTCAGATGTGCTTTCAGATCCCCTCTCAGAATCTCTTTTATAATATATGATCTACAGTTAGAATCATGAACCTAGAAGTTTAGCAGTAGTAGAGTTGGTATAGTGTTATCTAGATTAAGAAGATTATGTATTCATGGGATAGTTATACTAAAGGTAAATCAGTAGGCTTGACAGTGCATGCAAGAATTTAAGTTTATTGATTTGAAATTAAGTATGATGATGTGGATGTGAATTAGGAGATATGATATTAGTAGTCTATGAAGAAATAGAATTAGATGATGTGTTTAGTGAGGCAAGTATGTGTCGAAAAGAGTGTAAGTATGTGATGATAGAACAAGTGAACCAGTCAGTCTCTCAGATTCTAGTAGTAGTGCCAGTATGTGTAGAAAAGCAGTAAGGGTGGATGATTCCCAACCTATTTTTATCTCAATTCAAAGTTTTTAGTCATAATGATATCTACTCATGCTTAACTTGTCAGCTCCCTCATCACATCTCATATTCATGCACTTTATAAAAAAACTATATACACTTTCAGTTTCTAGTATGAGGAGTTTCAGTTCACTCTGCAATATAAATCGTGTTCCATAATCATGAACTTTAAACTTAGGTCATGCAGATCATGTATCAGGTACTCATGTTTTATAATATGTTCAGTTCCATTGCTCATGCTACACTCATAATAATTAGCAAAATTCAGATTATGTCATGTATGTCCTCAGTTCAGACCTCTGTGACAAATTCATGTCATTGCTACTTTATTCCTCAGGCCTCATTTGAGTTTTAAAGTTATCCTTTCATGCTTCATGTCCTTATGTTCTAAGTTTCAGTGCCCTCTCCTTATGTCATGATTAGTTGAAATTCTATGTATGTTTTCTTAGGCTAGTGCATGAAAGTTTTAAGGATAGAGGTTTAGAGAAAATGAGAAAGATACTTTTTTGGTGGTTTGCCTCCAAGTTCATATGTGGTTTTGACTATAGGATTGAATGTCATGTTGGCGTACAAGTGGAGTGTATAGTTGAGTATAAGATTTTAGTATAATTCAGTCTGTATAGCCAGCAATCCAGTCAAGCAGTCAGACAGACAAGTTTCTACAGTTTTCCATCTTACCTATTCATGAGGTAATTCACGTTCATGCAAATTTTGAATTCAAATCAGTTTATGCATATGCATCAGTTTCAGATCCTAGATATTCAGTCATGATTCAGTTCATAAGTTTCTCGTGCATAATCTCGGTCTTTTCTTAGTATTTCAGCTAAGCTAGTATCATTCGAGGGACGAAGTATCCCACAGGGGAGATGTAATATCCCAAGTATTCATGTCCTAAATCTTTTATTTTTCTTCACGAAATAGAATTAATCTTGAAGTAATGGTTATTCATCAGTTGACTCTCTCGTTTCTATCTCAGCCTTATAATCATTCTCATGTCATTGCATGTATTCAAGAAATCAGTTCAGTTCATGATATTCTATTCATGTGTCATATTTTAGAATTAGTTTTACAATCATTTTCCAATTCATTCATGTTCAAATTATGATCCCAAATACCTTCATATACTACTCTCAGTCTAACAGTCTCATTCGAGGACGAATGTTCCCAAGAAGGAGATAATGTAATACCCCACATTTTTGGGCTAGTCATTGAACCTTCGTTCCTACATGTATAAGCTATGATCTAAATGATTTCTATCAAAATATGAGTTGCATGATCTTTATCCTCATGTTTGATCTACTTTTGAGGTGAAAAATGTTAAAAAGAGTCACTTAGAACAAAGTTGAGCTTAGAGCCTTTGATTCGTCCAAAGTTTGGCATTTGATTCTACAAGGGTCTACTTTAAATGTGAATAACTTTTTATATACATAGAATTTTTCAGCTAAAGACCCACCAAATTGTAGATAATTGAATTAAATTTCCAATGATATTAATTTCGCCAATATCCGATACCCGAGCGAAAAGTTATGGTATTTTTTGTGTGAGGCAGTAAGCCGATGCGATAGCAATGCGACGCGTTGGCCAGCGCGTTACGAAACTATTTCATACACAAATTCAGTTTTTAAAGTGTCTAGGGGAACTTTGGTCACTTTCCCTCACACAAATCCACCCATAGCACTTAATTTCATCACCCAAAAGAAATATACACTCAATTATTCATCTTTTCACTCAAAGAAAAACCCTAGCCTCCTCAAGAACACCAAAAACTTCATCAATTTTTCTTCAAGAAAAGCAAGAACTCAAGTTTTCTAATTCAAGAATGCTTTCAAGATTGTGTTTCCCCTTCAATATTAAAGCTTTAAGGTATGTGGGAGTTCATCCATAGGTCCTCTTTCACCCATGGAGCCCAAAAACTCTTTTTACTTAAATAAAGAATGAATTTTCCATTATTATGGTATTTTGTATATTCAAGAGAGATTGAATTTTATGTTTTCATAGTGTTTTTAATTTAATTTAGCCCATGTAAGATTTTAAATTCCTCATTCTATGAATTTGAATATCCCATGCTTTATTCAAGTAAATTCCATGATACATCCTAAATTCATGATGTTTAGCAATATTCCCATGTTTTAAATTCATGCCTTCCACATGCTTGATGAAATTCCCATATCATGTTAAGTTAATTTCAAGATGAATCCCCAAGTCATGAATTTTTCCATGTAACTCTATTGTTCCCTCATGTTTAAGACATTCTTACATTCAAGGTATGAACTTTACATGTTTTGATGAAATGCTCATGTCCTATTTCAAGCGAATTACATGTGAATTCCCCAATTCATAATATTAGTTATGTAATCATGCTATGCTCCCATGTTTAAGATATTCCCATGTTCAAATTCATGATCATGACATGTTATCATGTGGTCTCATTAATGTACAAGTTCATGCCTCTTAAGTGTTTGACAAAATATCTAAATGAAAGCATTGTTAACAAGCTACTATTGTTATTCTATTATTATCATGCCATGTTTTACTTTCAATGCTATCGAGTCCAGGGGGTATTCAATACCCGAAATCTATCTATTTACATAGAATTATAGTAGCTACAGAATAGTCTCAGTAATGTCACGAAAAGTTGTACCCAATCGGTTACAGAACTCAATGAACTCAGTCTAGTTTGGTCAGTCAACAGAATCAATATGGGTTCAGTCAGACCTAGTACAGTCCAGTATCAGTTTAATCATTAATAATTACCTCAAAATCTGTATGCACTATTATTTTCAGAATACCATGACCCGAGCTTATCAGTTATCAGTGCATGGACCAGTTAATATTCTAGTGTCATTTAGTTGGGAGTAGGATTCAGCACCGAGCGAACCCAGGGATGGGGGCATTCCTGCCTGGAGAGGGTTTAACCCTTAGTAGCAATCCCTGAGTTACAGAACTACATAGCCAGCATAGGTTTGAGATGTCTTCCTGCCAATTTAGGGTTGACATATATCTCATGAGTTTCCTGCTAGTATTGGGTTACTCCTTAGTCCTTCAGGACACCAGTTTAGTGGATCAACACAGCCAATATTAGTACCCGTGGCACGGTACTAACATTCTTCCAACTGGGGTTACAGGTTGGACCTCGATTAGCTCAGATTGGGGCATATCAGTTAGATTATCTCTCATAGTTACAGTTTCAGGTTCAAACTCAATTTAGTTCTATAGAATCAGGACTATCAGAAACAGTCACCCAGTTATCAGTAACTCAATTATCAGTAATCGCAGCTATTAGTTACTTAGTTATCAGGACTTAGTAATCAGTTCCAGTACAGTCTCAGTTATATTATTAGTTACAGTCCCAGTTACAGTCTCAGTTACTATCTTAGTTACAGTCTCAGTCACAGTCTCAGTCTAATAATCAGATCAGTAACTTAGTATAATTTTAAGTTTGCTTGACCATAGCGTACAGTTATCAGTTATTCAGTTATTAGTATTTCAGTATCTTAGTTTACAGACTATTTTAGAATTATATTATATGCTTGGTCTTGCATTCTGAAATAATACAGTTTTTCATAAATTCATGCTCAGTTAACTCATGTTACTCAGTCAGTCCTTACCTCATATGTCTAAAACTCTATAGTTTCAGTCCAGTTATTCAGACTAAGTATAGTTCGGCCTTACATGCCCATTATTCAGGTATTAGACATTACTTATCAAATAAGTTAGTATGTTTATGCATTCATGCTCAGTGTGATTGTATTTTCAAATCCTCAATCTATGTCAGTCTCCATCACGTAGTTTTAGACCAGTATTCATACAGTATCCATGTTTTATCATATCCCAGTTTCAGTTATACTTATATAATTAAAGAAAAGTTTTACAGGAACTAAGTGTAGAGATTCACCATCTTATCAAAGAATTTTTTTCACTCATGCTTCAAGATATTTCAGTTTTCAATTTATTCCAGTCTATTGGTGAGTCTACTTACACTTATCATGAATGTTTTACGATTTCGTATGAAATCAGTTTTACTTATTGCATTTACTCCTGCATACTCAGTACATTCCAGAAGTACTGATCTATATATACATCTGTGTGGCTACATTATTTCATAATGTAGATACCAGTTACAGCCAGCACTTAACGATCAGACAATTGCAGATTCCAGCCAGCAAGTGATGAGTTCTCCTACTTCGGGAACTCCAGATAGTTTTAGTTCATATACAGTTCATTTACTTTCATGTGTATTGATTAGTGGTAGTTGGAGGCATGTCCTAGCTATCTATAGTCACTATAGTAGAGGATTCATAGATGTCAGTCAGAGTCAGTCATGTAATTTCAGTTTCATCCTTCAGATTTATCAGATTGTAAAGCTTTATATGTATTGTATCTATTTTAGATTTTTAGGATGATTAAGTTTCTGCACAGTAGAAAAGCTATTTATTATGTTATAATTTAGTTGCTTAACAGTATGCCAGTTCTTGGGTTAGCTTGGAATCACTTGTGGTTCCAAGCACCGTGTGACGACTAGGGGGTAGTCTTGGGTAGTTACACACAGACTACACTGACTATAGAAACTTCTTCCTATTTCTTTCAAATAGGAAGGCTTATATTTTCCATACGCCGAGGGCAGCCACAGTCTATATCAACACGACTTCAATATATATTTTAATGATGTGAAACTTCAGGTACATCAAATGCAAAATACACTCCGTCGTATGAACAAACTGTAACATAAAGTTAGACTGACTCTACCATCTTAATTACTTCTCACACATACATATTGTGTATTCATCTTTCTACCTGCCTGAATAAATTTTCCCTCACAATATTAACTTGGCCGTTGTTGTGATCACTACGTTTATATTCCACTTGGCCCCTTCACATATGGTGACAACTCTTTATACTAGCTATTCAGTATGTATTAATATGTTGCCCGGTAATCCAGAAAAATAAAAAGATATATGCAATCCCTTTGTTGTTTATGAAATAGGTAATTTAGCTTTTGCGTTATATATTTTGACTATGACATATTGTGTGTGGGTTATTCAAATATATAGTTGTTTACATAAAAGGGGGAACATCTGACCAAACAACATCATCTTGGTACAAGACAACACTCACAAAACAAACTCTTCTTGTTGTACAAGAACCACCTCGACTTTCTAAAATAGGTGATATTATTAATCTTAGCAACATTGACATATAAAAATAGTTTGTGCCTTTTTAGCAATCTTTTTTACATCTGTTAGTGCTATTCTTTTCTCAACTGTGTATTGTCAACCATGTGTAAATAGTATGTGTGATAATCTAGAAAAAAGAAAGAAAATATGCATCCCTATTGTGATTTACGGAATAGATAACTTTATCCTTACGTTATTTTTTCCTACTATAGAATATTGTGTCTGCGCTATTGTAATATATGCCTAATTGGATATAAGGGTGATACAAGCATGAGAAGCACCAAGATCACAAGATATTGTCAAAGGTTCAAGCTTCGGAATTGACAAGTGATTGGAGGCCTTTTGGGAGCATTTTTGAAGCCTTGTTCAAGAGAAGCTAGGAGGAGAACCTTTACACTCAAGAGGTGCCTCAAGTGAAGGGTATAAAAAACATTTTACACCCTAAAGTGACACTCAAGAGGCACCCCATTTCCCTTATTCATTAAGGGTATTTTTGACATTTACTATGTAATAATATAAATAGACATTTGAGCTCTTGTTTTCATTAGACTTGGATGAATGGATTGAGTAAAATTCAAATTGTATTTTCTTTCCTTAGTGTAGGGCTTGGAAAATCCATCTTAGTGTAGGTCTAGGAAAAGACAACCAAACTAGGGATTAATATATTTGATGGATTTCACTTGTGTTGATCAATTGGCAAGAAAGGTGTGATTGAGTAGTGTGAATTCCTTTAGTCCGCCTAAGAGTGAGGTTTGAACTACCATTGGTGAGCTATGTTTGAATGTTTGAGACACATTGTATCCTTTTTATTTCATGCATTTCTACTTCATCTCCTTTCTTCTATGTGTTGTTTTCCTTTTCTTGTAGTTGCTGATTTTTGTTTCTTTAGGCCTTAATTTCTTTTTAGTAGTTGATTCTTATATAAACCATGTGTAAACAGGATGTGTGACAATCTAGAAAAAAGAAAGAAAATATGCAGCCCTATTGTGATTTACGAAACAGAAAACTTTATCCTTACATTATTTTTTTTCCAACTATCGCATAATGTGTCTGTGCTATTGTAGTATATGCCTAATTGGATATAAGGAAGCATATCAACATATCTAACAAACATTTTCAGGCCCTAAATACACTCTCCAACAAAGGTTTGCACCATTTTATATTAGAATCTTATCCACTTTTCTCCTGCGTCAGTACCCTATTCCCTCTAATCACACTTCTTAAAATTTAGATTGTAGACGAACAAAAAGTGTGTGTCTGGCCACAATCAATCAACAAAGAAAATATGCCATTTTAAAAAAGATTTCTAACTATCAATATTTTGTTGCAAAAAAAAAAAATTGAATACGAAACTCCCGAATTTTGTTGTAGCAACGGCTCAATAAGGCTAACATCACATAAAATGCCAGTTGAATTATCAAAGCTTTAGCTTTACTTTGAAAAAACTGAGGAATCAAAAAAAATTGAACTTATATTCAAACATACAATAATATGTTTGTTTTTACTTCACTAGGTGTGAAGTATGATAATGATCTAGCGAAAAGAAATTCTGGTATTTACATATTCAAAGTCCAAGGAAAGATTTACCATTTTATGGATGATCTGCTTCCTTCAAATGATAAACCTCAAATTTACAATTATACTTTTATGATCATGATAATGAACTACTCAATAGAATGGCATGCTCAAATAAAGTTACTGAATTAGTAGTGCAAAAATTGATGGACATATTGATGGTAAATTCACATAATATTTTTCTATGTTCTCTTTCGAATGTCCTCGACTTATCAAATTTATTTATAGTGCTTAGATGTGACTCAACTTTAGATCAAATAACATATAACTTATACACTGCATCAGAGGTTGCAGTAATATGGGTTGAAGAAAATTCTGGACACTCTATTTCTGCACCCTATATTCAAATTTATACCCACAGTAACAAAACATAATTAGTAAGTTATTATTATGGATGATATGATCCACTACTATAGCAATTGTTCTTTCCATACGGGGAGAATGGATGGCACTGTGGAATCAAAAGAATCATTCAAAGAAGTAATCTAACAAGAAGTACAACTCATTGTGAACAAGACCAGCTGCCGAGTATATCAAATATGAATTCAATAGATGGATTTCCTTAAATGAAAGTTGAATCAATGAAAAAGGAAAAAAAAAAGATACAGTATCTTGCCGGGAATATTACAGTTACAAATTTCAAATAAGAAATAACGATACAAATAAGGTACTAAATTGTGGAAGAATATTTCAATAATTTATAGTAGATATATATATATATATATATATATATATATATATATAATGCTTGAAACACAAAAAACACAAATGTTAGACTCTTTCTCACTCAATCAGGATTTATTTTGAGTTGAAGTATTGCAAGGGATCCTTGATATTTTAATATACGAAGAAACAGAAGGCTCTAAAATTGTAAATAAAAATATCCATCCTGTAACTTTTATAGGAAGGCCAAGAGACATGCGCCAACCATATATGAATCTGATTTCACTAGTACAATATTTTGGAAAATGTGATTTGTTTATAGCAATAACATGTAACCTATCTTGGCCAAAAATAAAAGAACAGTTACTATTTGCTGATGAGGTGCAAAATAGGCTTGATTTGGTGAGTAGAATCTTCATAGAAAAAGTAGAAGAACTAAAAACAGATATATTGAAAAGATAAATTTTTGAAAAAATTACTGCTTTTATGTATACTATAGAATTTTTAAAATGTGGTCTTTCCCATGCTCATTTCCTTATTATACTTGCTAAAGAACACAAATTGTTGACTCTTAAATCTTACGATAAACTTTTTTATGTTTAATTATCTGACTCTATTATACATTATGATTTATACTTGCTTGTTGTTAAACATATGATACATGATGCTTGTGGAAAGTTAAACCCAACGAATAGTTGCATTCAAAATAAAGGATGTTGCAAATTTAGATATCCAAAAGACTATGCTTAACAAACATCCAAAGAAAAATATTCATATCCAATATACAAAAGAAGAAGAACCAAAGAATGTACTGAAAAAAAGGCTTTTTTGCTAGAAACTTCGTGGGTAGTTCCATATAATTCTTTTTTATTGTACAAATACAACTGGCATATGAATATTGATGTTTGTTTTGATATTAAAGTTGTCAAAATATATCTACAAATATATATGTAAAGGACATTAATAGACTACATATATAATTATTAAATACATCTGGGTTATTCTGTAATTAGTTATTCTTCAGTTCTCTATATATACAGCTGTAACCCCTTCAATATTAATGAGATCAATTATTATTAAATCTGTATCATGGTATCAAAGCTAGGGTTTCTTCTTCCGCCCAAACCCTAATCTCTCCTCTTTTCCGACGTGTGTGCGCCGCCGCCACCGTCTACACCACGCCGCACGGCCTCCCTCCTCCGCCGTAGGTCGGCGCCATGGACAAGGTTATTGATCCTCTGTCAAAATTACCGTCTGGAGTAAAATTACTGCTCAGGAATCTCCACAATCTCATCCCCAAAAAATTATCTGACAACAACTACCCGGCCTGGGCACTTAACGTCCGCACCGCCCTCGCAGCCAACTTGCTGCTCGGATGGATTGACGGTGCGGAGAAGCCGCAGCCCGAGACAGCCGAGAAGGACGGCGTCAAGCTCCCAAATCCCGACTACCTTCCGTGGATGATCGTAGACACTCAGATCCGAGCCTGTCTTCTCGCAGTTATTAGCCCCTCTGTGCACAAACACGCCCGGGGTTTTCTCACATCGGCTTCACTTTGGGACGCACTAGCCACAAGGTACAACTCTGTGTCCACGGCTCATATTTTTCAGTTGCGTGACAAATTGCATACTCTTCGGAAGGGAACGAAGACGATGACTCAATACCTTGATGATGTGGCCTCTATTCTGTCTGACCTAGATGCTGTGAACGAGATTATTCCTGAACGAGACGTGGTGAATGCCGTGATACGTGGTCTTCCGGCTGGCTATTCCTCTCTCAAACAGCATATTCGCCTCTCGCCTGTCGAAATCACTCTGAATCAACTGTCTGGATGGCTTAATGCAGAAGAATTGAATCTAGACATGGAACACAAATTACTGCTCGGAGAAGCCAGTTCCACCCCTGGCGTCACGGCTCTTTACTCGGCTGGCAGCGGAGGCTCGGCCAGGGGTCGCGGTGACGATCGCCGTAACCAAGGGCGAGGCAGCGGCGACGGTGACCGTCGAAACACCGGGCAGCAAGGCAGAGGCGGGCCTCCATCGAGGGACGGCTTCCAGTCAGGCCGCGGACAGGGACGAGGAAACCAGCGGATGCCCACACGAGATCTTCCGACGTGCCAAATTTGTGCTAAACGGGGCCATTCTGCGGCTAATTGATGGTATCGTTATGATGACTCGCAGAATGTAAATAGCCAGTCCGGAGGATCAAGGGCGATGCATGCGTCCACAAACGCTCAATCTGGCGATTGGTATCTAGACACAGGTGCTAACACCCATGTGACGTCGGATTATTCACAACTTCAAGCTCCTCATCCGTATCATGGCTCAGAAACTATTAAAGTAGGCAATGGTCAATCCCTTCCCATCACAAACACCGGCTCTGGGTATGTCTATACCCCAAATGGTAAATTTCATCTCTCAACCCTTCACCACGTCCCTTCCCTCACATCCAATCTTTTATCTGTTTATCGCTTTACTAAAGAAAATAACTGCACCCTCATTTTTAATGACACCAATTTCCAGATAGTGGACAATACCACGAACCGGGTGCGGTACACGGGCCACTGTGAGCATGGGCTATACACTCTTCCATCCAGGTCTCCGTCTGTTGTGAGTCAAGCCATTCTCTCGTCAACCTGGCATCGCCGGCTTGGGCACCCATCATCCGCCATCACCAAATCCATTTTATCTTCCTTAGGTTTTAATTTTTCAGAAAAATTACATTGCGAGTCCTGTTCAGTGTCTAAATCTTGTCGTTTACCTTTTTCACTGTCTGAACACAAGGCCACTGCGCCATTTCAATTAATTCATTCTGATGTTTGGGGTCCAACCTCAGTTCCTTCTGTTCAAGGTTTTCGTTATTATATCTGTTTTGTTGATGATTACAGTAAATTCACTTGGCTTTATCCTCTGAAATTTAAATCCGAAGCTTATACTATTTTTGTAAACTTTGACCGAATGGTTCAAAATCAATTTAATGCCAAAATCAAAATTTTTCGAAGTGACAATGGCAAAGAATTTGTCAACAATGCATTTGGTGTTTTTCTTCAAAATCTAGGGGCTCTTCATCACACTTCATGTCCATATACCCCTGAACAAAATGGCGTTGCTAAGCGCAAACACCGTCACCTAATAGAAACAGTTGTTGCGCTCCTCCATGATTCCACCTTACCTGTTTCCTTTTGGGTTGATGCCCTTGCTACTGCCAACTACCTCATAAATCGCATGCCCACTCACACTCTCTCCAACTCCACTCCATATGCCCGTCTCTACAATCATCCACCCGACTATATCCATCTCCGCCCGTTTGGATGTCTAGTTTATCCCTGGTTGCGTCCGCACACTCAACATAAACTTCAACCTCGGTCCACCCCTTGTGTCTTTCTAGGCTATCATCCCACTATCAAAGGTTACAAATGTTTCGATCCTGTATCTCAGAAAACATATGTTTCCCGTCATGTTCGTTTTGTGGAGGAACAATTTCCTTACACAAGTCTTTCCTCTACTCCATACTCCCCCAATCCACTTGGCGTTGTGCCATTATTTCCGTCCTTTTCTCACGCTCATGCTCCGGCTCACTCGGCACCTAACCCGGTACCCCACTACACCACTACCCACCCGAAACCCCAAACCTCCCACCCGAACACCCAGCCGACTGCCACACAACCCACCACTTCCCTACATCATACTCCTAACACACATACAGCCACCCCATCCACCGCTGCACATCCCAGCTCCCACGGCAGCCCCACCCAACCCCCGCCCACACATCATACAACTCCACCACCCCTTCCTAATCACCCTCCACTCAACACTCATCCTATGACAACCCGAGCCAAGGCCGGTACCTTCAAACCCAAAGCCTACCACACTCAAATACCCTTTGATGCACATCCCACAACTGAGCCTACTACCTACAACCAAGCCTCCAAAAATAGTTTCTGGTGCCAAGCTATGGATGAGGAATTTCAGGCTCTGAATGAACAACGTACATGGGATTTGGTACCTCTGCCTAGTAACCGAAAGTCTATTGGGTGCAAATGGGTGTTTCGCATCAAACGAAATTCAGATGGATCTCTTTCTCGCTATAAAGCACGTCTGGTTGCAAAAGGGTATCATCAGGAGTATGGTGTGGATTATAAGGAGACCTTCAGCCCTGTTGTTAAGCAACAGACTATTCGTCTGGTCTTGTCTCTTGCTCTTCACTATGATTGGCCGCTTCATCAGCTAGACGTCAGCAATGCCTTTCTTCATGGTCATCTTGAGGAAGAAATCTATATGGTTCAGCCACCGGGATATGTTAATCCCAACCGTCCTCACTATGTTTGCAAGCTTCGCAAATCACTGTATGGCCTGAAACAGGCCCCTCGTGCCTGGTACACACGTCTCTCTACTTTTCTGCAGGGTCTTGGTTTTCGCACCTACCATCATGACAACAACCTCTTCACCCTTCACTGTTCTCGAGGGACAGTCATCATTCTTATCTATGTGGATGATATTGTTATTACAGGCAGCTCGTCATCACTCATCACTGAAATTACTGAAGCTATGCATCGTGACTTCAAACTTAAGGACCTCGGTCCTCTGGAGTTCTTTCTTGGCCTCGAACTCATCCGCAAATCGGGAACCATATTGATGCATCAGACAAAATATACCCTTGAACTTCTAAATCGGGCTGGAATGACAGACTGCAAACCCGCGGTCACTCCCATGGCAGTCCTCCAATCCCCAGGGCCGAATACTCCCTTTGCCGATCCTACACTATATCGGAGCCTCGTCGGTGGACTTCATTATCTTGCTGTTACTCGTCCGGACATCCAATATGCAGTCAATCGAGTCTCCCAATCAATGCATGCTCCCACAGAACAACACTTTCAGGCCTTGAAACGCATTCTGCGCTATCTTCAAGGTACTCTTCACTGTGGAATTTTATTTCAAAAGGGCTCGTTTGATATATCTGTTTTTTCTGATTCGGATTGGGCTAACGACAAAGATGATCGAAAGTCCACTACTGGATATATTGTTATGATGGGACCGAATCTGATTTCCTGGTGCACCAAGAAGCAAACGCGAGTGTCCCGTTCCTCCACAGAAGCAGAATATCGTGCCATGGCTGCGGGTGTTGCTGAAGCCATGTGGTTACGATACCTTACGGATGCACTTGGCATTCCCCCGACGAAACCACAGATTTATTGTGACAATCAGTCCACTATTTGTGTTACCAAAAATCCAGTCCTTCATGATCGTATGAAGCATGTTGGGTCTGACTGTCACTTTGTTCGCGATGAGGTACTTGCAGGAGCGATGGCCACGCACTATGTCCCATCTACTGACCAGCTTGCTGATATTCTCACCAAGCCTCTTCCGTTACAGCCTTTTCAGTCTCTCTGCTCCAAGCTGCCCCTCGTTACCGCTGATCAGCTTGCGGGGGGATAATAAACTACATATATAATTATTAAATACATCTGGGTTATTCTGTAATTAGTTATTCTTCAGTTCTCTATATATACAGCTGTAACCCCTTCAATATTAATGAGATCAATTATTATTAAATCTGTATCAGACATGACAAAATCTCTTTCCAAATACATAGTAGTCATATAGATACAGGCGTAGATGAAATTAAAGAATATCAATCAGGAAGATGGGCTTGGCAATTATTTAGATTCTCAATCAGTGAAATAACTCTAGTTGTATGTCATTTTCAATTACATTTGAAAGGACAACAATTTGTTTTATTTAATAATATTAACAAAGTTGATAAAATTTTGAATAATCCAAAGGTGAAAAAACAATGTTAACTGAATTCTTTACTATGAATAGAATGAATACTGATTCTATACAACTATCATTGCTATATAAAGAATTTTTTGAATATTTTATATGGTCACCAAAATACAAAATGTGGATGCGTAGAAAACAACGTTCATTGGCCGTGTTGTAACATCTCACCAAATGGAAGGAGAAAGATATTACCTCGGATTACTATTGATGAATGTTAGGGGATCAAAATCATATGAAGATTTACTTAAAGTGGATGGTAAATGTTGTAGTATATTTAGATACTCCGCAG
The DNA here is from genome assembly GCA_030864215.1 of Capsicum pubescens. Taxonomy (NCBI): domain Eukaryota; kingdom Viridiplantae; phylum Streptophyta; class Magnoliopsida; order Solanales; family Solanaceae; genus Capsicum; species Capsicum pubescens. The sequence continues at coordinate 320,933,077 of CM061548.1, forward strand.
AAAAAAAAAGGGTTGTTACACTATGATAATAACTTGATAGAATGTATGTTTGAATCTATAAGTTACCAAATGCCATATATTTTAAGGCATTTATTTTCATTATTATTGATCTACTGTAATCCTGTAAATCCACAAGAAATATGGAAATATTTGAAAGGTCTCATGTCAAAAGACTTTAAATTTAGCCTAACATGAATGCAAAAGATATTAGGTATATAGTTTTTAATCATATTAATGACTCTCTACATTGTACATGATATTAATCAATATAAACTTGTTATGGAGAGACAAAACCTTCAGCGGTTATTAAAGAAGTTAATAATTGTCTATTTGAAAGAAATATCATTATTAAAGAAGAAGATTTGCTTTTACATGAAAAACTGAATAATCAACAACGAATAGCATATGATACAATTCTCAATAGAATATTTCCAATAAATCAGGAGCTTTTTTTATTGATGGACTGTGTAATACCCCGTAATTCTACCTAGCTTAAAATCGTCCCAGAAATATTAAAGACTTGCTTTAAAGATGAATCCACTTTTATACATGTGGTATTTTCAAGATTTTCACTTTTTATCATGTGGAAAATTGAAGAAGTTTTCCATCGATACCAAATTTGCCCAAATACGACACTCGGACGAAGAGTTAGAGCCTTTTTAGTGTGACAGCATATCACCTGAGCCATTAGTGAGTCGCGGAGCCAAATTAAATGGAAATTGTCAATTTTTAGTGCTGATCCGTGATATTGGCTCATCGCATCAAACATTCAGGTCACAAACAAAGTGGCAACATGATAGCCCCGCGTCGTGCCACCATGCAGATTCCCAATTATCCAGTTCCAGTGACATGGCGCGATAGTGGCGTGTCGCGCCAAGGATGAAAATTAGGAAATTTTCACAAGAATTAAAATACGTGTCCAAGGATTAAAAGCACAAGCTCTCGAGCATCCTTAGTAGATCAGACGTTCAGAAGATAGACTAACAATGAGTCCTCATCATTTGAGGATAGCATGATTATTTTATTACTTTATTATTTTAGTAGTTCGAAGTTAGTTGGGGACATGTCCCATTAACTCCACAGTTTTCAGATAGTTTTAGAGGCTTTCAGACTATAGTATGTTTCAGACAGCTTACTTCAGTTTTAGGTATTATGATACCCCATTACAGACATTGTTTTATATTAAGTATTAGTTTAGCTTTGAACCTTATGGTCTTACAGCTTATATTCTGCATATTTACAATATATTATTCAGTGCTCAATTACAGATATCAATCATGGATAAACTTGTGGTCCTTTGGGGTCATGAGCATCGTGTAGCATTCCGGGTATTAAATTCGGGGAGTTACAGGCTAGGAGAAATAGGTAAGACTTTCGTATATCTAGCTTTATTAGCTATTGTATGGTCAAGGGGTTTTGTGGCTTTAGTAACAGCAAATTCAGGTGTTGCATCTTCAATTCTCCCAGGAGCATGAACTGCCCATTCCCGTTTTAAGTTTTCTATTAAAATAGATCAACAATTTTCTTGTAACATTATTAAATAAAGCTCACTTTCAAGTTTAATACGTGATGCAAAATTGATTGTGTGGGATGAAATATCTATGGTCAAAAAAAATTTGCTTGAAGCTTTTGATATTCTATTGAAAGATTTAACAGAAAATATGTTATCTTTAGTGGTGACATTAGACAAACTCTCCCTATTGTTTGAAGTGAAAAGAAAGATAATTTTATTCGAGAAATCTTATATTCTAAAATTTAGAATCAGCTAAAAAATTGTGCTTATTTGAGAATATGCGAGTAAGAACAGATCTGACATTCTATAAATATTTGCTAAGATTTGGAAATGGATAAGAAAAAATATATAACCATGAAAAAATTAAAATATTTTCTTATTTTATTGTACTTTTTATTTCTGAAAATGAATCATTAGATCTACTGTTTAAAGTAACTTTCCCAGATCTGCATACATGTTCTTCTAATGTATCGCCGATGACTTCACGCATGATTTTAACGAAAAAAAATGATTTTGTTGATGAAATGAATGATTTGCTTACAAGATAATTTTTCGGTGAACCTAAAACATATGTTGCATTTGATGAAACTATTGAAGAAAACGATCAAAGTCACTATGAAGATTTTCTACACACTCTACATTCTACTAATTTACCTCCCCACAAACTGAAATTAAAGAAAAACTATCCTGTTATATTATTACAAAATTTAAATCCTTGAGAGGGCTTGTACAATGGTAGACTTATATGTGATGATCTTTAAAAATATGTTATAAGCTCTACAATTACAAGCAGAGACTTCAAAAATACATATGTATTTATTCCAAAAATATTGTTACTATCATCTGATTACATGTTCCTTTTAAAAGAACACAATATTCTTTGAAATTATGTTTTGCTATGACAATAAATAAAGCCCAAGGTCAAACATTGGACTTTATTGAAATTTATTTATGAGAATCAATTTTTTCGCATGGACAACTCTATGTAGCACTATCAAGAGCAAAAAGTTCCAATGGGGTAAAATTATTGGTTAAACCATCAACACCGGATGATGATGAAATCATTCAGAAAGAATTTATATAAATAGATCTTTGAATGACACTATATTTTTTAGGTTGAACCTCTTTTGCCATAAAAAGTTGCCTTCAGCTTCAACAAGTATTTCTACTTTTATTTATATATCTATAACTGATCTACAAAGTAAAGAAAAACTATCAATGTGTGATTTAAAAGGCTTATGTGGTTATGCTAATTATGATATTCAAAAGACTCATCAAGACTTTGTTTTCCCAGGTTAGTTTCAGTCATACCGACTATATGATTGAACTCCTCATTTTTCTTAAAATAATTTTAGTACTTGAAAGAACTTTCCCTGCCTTATTATGCATTAAAATTTTTCTAACTTTGAGAGGTAGATATTCTTGGATTTATTGCACTACTTTTTGGAGAATAACGCACGCATGTTTGAAGAATTCGACCAACATAATATTTAATTTTATTGAAGTGATTATAGTGTAAATAATTTTATACTGTTAGTGTCCACACTCAAATTCTTGAAACATCAATTAGTAGGTATAAGAGGATTTATATAATATCCCCAAGGAAAATGATTGATTTATGAATTTAAAATAATTTATGCAAAGAATTATGTATAGTGTAATACATCATTTATTGTTGCAGAGCATGTAAAAAGGTATAAAACCTCTATTAAACTATTTTTGCTTTCATTTTGTGTTAATGGATCTTGTGCTGGTTTTGCACATTAAATTGTTATTTCCTTACATTTTGAGAAATATATTTCAAACACCAGCTCCATAAATGTTTAGACTTCAGATAAGTAGCGTTCTACCATCATCTAAGAGTTTTAAGTCTAATATACCAACTTGTATATGTTTATTTGCAGATAGGGACAAATGGAGCCTATGTACCATTGATCATAAAGTAATGGTTAACAGCAAAAAAGAAAGACCCTCAATTGTAATATTTTACAATACAAAACTTGACAGACAAATTAGTCCTACCCTGAGCATTATTTTATAAAGTAATAATTCATAATAATGAAGATATGTAAATCTTTTTTCATCAAACTGAAGAAATTACTTCAAATAGAATTAAAATAACTTTGTTATGAGCTGTTAAAAAACGTTATAGCAATACATGATGCAAGAAAGTGACAGTTCTTGGTATATGGGATGGGGCAGACAAGGATACCCCATCGTAGTAGCTGTCTCACCTTTTATATGAGATACTTGATCCTACTATTTTAATTCATTCCATGAAATTATTATTTCATATTCCACCAGTCAAATGCGGAACATTTTTCTATGATTGATGTCCCACTAACCAAATAACCCTTAAGAAAATGTAAGGCAAGAGGAGACGGAAAAAAGCCATTTGTTTGTTTTCGTGGTAATAGTGTTCCAGTTTATCATGTTATTATTTAACCTTCCCCTAGCAAATTTTTCCTATGGAAGATTTTATTTTGGGAAAAAAACTTCACTTGCCAAATTTTCATGACTCTTTAAAGGAGCGTGAAATAATACAAATATTGATCCTCTTTTTATTAAGAAGTTATAAGAGGAGAACTAGTATATCAGAGTAGGAATACTGCACTATCAACAAGACCAAAATAGGTTCATAGCATGGTTGATATAACAAATCTTTATAATACCCCAAAAACTCAAACCAATGTTAGTATCATGCTTCAAGCTCATGCATAGTACATTATCATTTTTTGATAATTTTATGAGTTATTTTAAGGTATATTAAGGCCCTAAATAACTCTCAGCTATTAGACGAATCAAAATAATCCTTACCGATTGAAATTTTAATAAGAATGTTGCTTTAGTCAACTTCAAACAAGTATATCTTTTGATATATTGAGAATTTTCCAACTCAAGACGTACCAATTTGTACAAAAATTAAATTAGCTTTCCAACGATACCAATTTTACCCAAATCTAATACTCGGGTGAGAAGTTATAGGATTTTAGTGAGACTAGTAGAACACCACAATAAGTACCGCGTCGCGGTGAAGGAAAAAATAGCAATTGTCTGATTTCTAGTGTAGTACCGCAATTAGCCCATGCCACAGTAAAGTTCTAGTTCACGCTCGTCTTTTTCCAGCAAAGCACCACAATGGCTCCGTGTCGCGCCAAGGTGCAATTTCACGATCGTCCATTTTCCAGTGATGCACCACAATGGTACCACATCGCGCCAAGGTGCACTTTTGCACTCGTCCTTGGACTACACTAATAGTGAAATTCCAGTGACTCACCGCGTTAGCACCGCGTCATGGTCAACAAATTGGAATTCATTTATCAACAGATTTTTTTCTTCCATTTGAACTTATTTCAATAATCCTTTTAGTTGCTTTAATAGGTGCAATTGCTGTAGCTCGGCAATAAAAAATTTCTATTAAAACTTGGAATTCAAATAAAATTTTGTTCTGTCTTATCACATTCATTTTCCTTCAATTCTATTTGAATTTCAGCTGTATAAATAGAAAGAGTTTAGGTCAATCTAGTACCAATATATTTCGTTGTTCCATACTTGTTATATACTAGTCAATTAAATTAGTTGAATTGTTGTTCATATTGAAAGGAGTCGAGATTGATAAGGAGTGATGGTCAAAATTAGGATTTTTAGTGATGAAAATTAAATTTCTCCCAGAGGCAGTTTGGTCTTTTTCCCATGACCTCAATTCATGAATAACACGGGATTAAAGCCCCAATATCCTATTAGTTCATTATTTTATTCAATTTCTCCCAAATCAAAAGTAGTCTCTTTCAAGAACAAACCCTATCCCTCAAGATCAAGGCCAAATCTCAAGAATTCACCATGAATCCTAACTAATTTATAAACCAAGGTATGTTAAGTGTTCATTCATGGATTTCTTTCACCCATGAAGTCCAAGTATCCAATTCTAAATTCAAAATTGTGATATTTACAAGTTAGCATGATTTTTAAGTGTGATTTTAACCATGAACCTCCATGAATTTTGATTCTTTATCATGTTTACACGAAATTGATAATGGTATTAAACCCTATGTGTTTAAATAATTTTGTTCACTAATTTAAATCATGAATAAGTTATGTTAATATTAAAATCATGTTATTACTCTAAGTTTTATACTATTCCCATGATTATCTTAAACTATGGATACCAAGTGTTTGATGAAATGCCTATAAGAGTGAATTTTGAATAAATGCTTTTATGTTATATCCCCAAAGTTTAGTATTATTTTTCTATTACTGCTATCGAGTCCAAGGGGTTATGAATACCGGAAAACTTTGTTGTTTACTTAGTCTTAGTATCTTAGAATAGTTTCATAATATGTTATGAGCATTATTAGATCAGTCAGTCATCATAATCAGTTAAATTTAGAGTTTCGAGTCAGTTCAGTTGGGAGAAGAATTTAGCACCGAGAGAGTGTAGGGGTGACAGCTTCCCCGTTAGATAGACAGAGTTGTTAGTAGCAGTCCTTGTACTTTAGAACTACGTATCCGTAGGATATGAGGAGTCACCCGTCAGTTTAGGCTTGACTACCTCCCAGGTGTCTCCCGTTAGTTTAGGCGTGACACCCTTAGTCCTTCGGGACAACATATTAGTGGATCCACACAGCCAGTGTTAGTACCCATGGCACGGTACTGACACCCTTCCAACTGGGGTCACAAGTTAGACTCCAAATTGTCTCATTGGGGCATGTTGATTAGATGATAGCTCTCACAGTATCAGTCCAGTCATCAGTTTGGTGATTCAGTTTCAGATTTGCTTGACCATAGCATACAAATATCAGTTATTCAGTTATCAGTATTCAGTATTTCAGATTTTAGATTATATTTAGAAGATTTTTTATACTTGGTCATGTATTTTCCGCACTTATTGTTTCCATGTATTCTATTCAGTATGTCATGCTAGATATATTCAGGCAGTTATTAATCATGTTCATGAAACCATGTATATCAGCCTACCTCATTTAGCATACCAGTATGTTCAAAGTACTGATCGCATACTGTTTTCTTCTGCTATGATGTATCATATCGTAGGTTCAGACGCTCAGTTCCCGAATCGCGCATAGATTATCCAGATTATCAGCCGTAGCAGTGGTTGTTGACACCCAATTTTGACTCACCCTTTTTCCTTTAATTACTTTTCCGATGCTTCTTGGCCCTAAATAATTTTCAAAAATTAAATGAAAATAAGATTTGGTATTTTTGTTTATATTTCTACAAGTTTTAATAAGAAGAGAATTTATTTTTATTCATAAAACTATTTTAATAATTGAATAATTTGACATCAAAATTATAAAATATATAGCTTTTGGTGGTCGCATTCGCATTCTTTCTAACTTTATTTTTGGGGCAGTATTGTGACCTTATAGGCATATTTTATTACACAAAATATATTTTTTATAAGATGTACATATATTATATTATATTCTTATTTTTATGTATTTTATTATGTTCTTATTTTCACACACACACATATATATACATATATATACGTATTTTGTTAATAGGAAAGTCGCAAAATATTAAGTCGGATGTCTGTACAAATTATGTCTGCAATTTATATACGTTAAACTAAAAATAGTTTTAAATAATTTTTAGGATATCAGGGAGCATCGATAAATTTAATTTCAATAGAAAAAGAGTATTCGGGCTAACAATAATCCAAATTTTTCTTTTTTTTAATTTTATTTATTTGTTTTATTTTATTTTTCACCCGAACCCAACTCTTATTTTATGAATTTCAGCCAAGAGCCCAAATATCAGTCCAAAATTAGTATAAATACCATGTCCGCTTTGCCATTCCACCTCAACAGATACGATCTAATCAGACCCGACGATTTATTCTAAATTCGAAGCATCCCAAAATTTTTAGTTATTTCTATTTATACAGGCATATATAATTTATATTTATTTATTCAATTTATTTATATATTTATTTTTTTCTCTTTAAATTAAATTCGAACCGTCCAATCAAATATCGGACGGATCAAAAAATAATCACGTCTCAGTTAACTCTTTATATTTATCCATTAAGATTTATAACTTGTTTTATTTATTTATTTATTATTATTTATATATATATATATTAAAACAGGGATCGTCCATATTTCAGTTAACAGACCCGTACAAGAAAACAACTTTCTTCACCTTCCTAGGCAAATACACACCTCTCCTTTTCCCAAGGAGCAATGTTCCATCAACATCAATTCTTCCAAAAATAGAACAAAATTACACGGCTTTCTCCCTTCTCCCATTCTCACCTTATCCTTCATCTCCAACAAACGGGAAACCCCTATAATAATTTCAAATCCGCCATTATGGCTATGAAAAAAGCTTTCAAAAATTGGAGATACGGATTTAAAACTCAAATCCTACCTCATTTCTTGAGTTTTCTCTCATTTTTGGCTTCAAATCCGGACTTTTTAAGTCCGGATTTGGCCTATAAAATGGTGGAGAAAATTAGAATTGAAGAAGAGAAAAAAAATTGGGAGAAAAATCAGTGAGAAACAAGTGAAAATAGAAAGAAACACAGAGGGAGATAGAGTCTCTGTTTGAAGTTTTTTTTAAGTTTGGTGGCCGAAATACTCGACGCGAAGCCCCCGTTTGTTGCGCCAACAAAGGTGCGATGCTCCTTCGTTATTCTCTTTTTTACCTCATTCTTGATCGTCTATTTTAGTTTTATAAATATGTGAATTATTTTCTAAGTGCAAATATTGTTCTGGCATTTTAAGGTTTGGTAGATAAGTATTATATTTGGATGGTTTTGACAAACAAATATATTTTCATTTAAGCTTTTGAATCCGCGGATTGGAGTTTTGATTATTGGTTGTCGGGCATCGTCTCAAATTTTGGTCATGAATAAGGCGTATTTGTGTTTGTTCATGTGAAAACATCGATAGGTGGTTTGTTTTTGAAACTCACATTTCTGGTCACGTTTGAAAGACAGATTTGTATGTTAGTGTACTTTTATGTTTTAATTTTAAGTTTAACCGCGGTATTGTCATTTGTTCTCAGTTGATTAGAATCTCTAAAAAAACGATCCCGTCTTAGCAACGTCAGACTCTTTTTGAATCCTAATTGTGACAAGCTCACCTTTGGTGTCATTGCTATCATGACTTTAATCTCGGGCCTAAATAATGAATTTCGTATGGTCATCTCATTTTATCCGTTGGAAATGTGATCAAGCGTTTACATATATTTGCATCCTTTCAACCCCATGATTACATGCTCTCTACCTTTATACATACAAACGTTTGTTTACAAAACTCATTTACTATTCTGTTAAGTTGAATCCTGTGTGAGCAAGATCTCTTCCAAGTTTAAACTAATGGCATGTGGAAGCCTCTTAGAACTATGGCTTGGTTTATTCTTTGCTCTAGAAAAGTACCTCTTTGAAATTTATAGGTGTTTGGATTAATGGGCTATCTTTTATGCGTAAGAGGAACGTATTATGACTTAACTATCTTGAGTTCGTTCTCTAGATATCTAGTTTAAGGTTGGTTTGTCTCGTCTTTAGACACTATGTTTGTTGTGTGACCTTGTCGGGCTCTATAAGTTGCATCACTTTGTTAAGTCCATTACTTTCTTTATGTGCCTAAGGTTCTCTCCCAGATGAGAAATTCGGGCTCACACCTTTTCCATGTAGCAACATGTTGATACTCCAAAAGCAGGGCGAGTCAAATGTTAGATTTGTCTAACGTTCAAGGTATTTTATATTTTTACGTTCGTTCGGGGTTTCAGATTCTAAGAGATTAGAAAACACGAGGTATACACGTTATTTTGCTACCACGTACAAGGTACATCGTATTATTTTGACAACAACTATTTTACATTATATCTATTATTACCATTATTATTTACATCATAATATTTATTACTGTTTCAATTATTATTATTATTATTATTTACATCGTTATTAATACTATTATTATTACCATTATTATTATTGTCTCAATTTTGTTATGCCTATGTATTCTGCTATCATATTTTTCTTTTCGCTTATTTCTAAATCTAAATCTATTTAAGTTTCACAAATTAAGTAAAACTTTACATCTTTTCGCACTTTCAAATATATATATATTCACATTTTGTCTTAAATTATTCCACGCCTTAAAATATTTTTATAAATTTTATTTACCTATTCGATTTTATACATGTAAAGACAGTGAAGTTTTTCCTTTATTTTATCCAAATCATTAAAATATATATATATATATATATATATATATAATAAGATATTTTCATATTATAAGATATTCATGTAACATACATATATATATGCGATGATTGTATTACTTCCTTGTACATGGTAGCATCACGTTTGTCATACCTTAAGTTTTCTTTCCTTTATATAAAATAACAAGTAGAAAATAACAATGAAAGTTTTCTTTTCACCATTTTCGCAAATAAATAAAAGCAATATTTTCCTAAACTAAGCGTAAGGACTATCTTCGGATAGGCTTTGAGGGATGCCTAACACCTTCCCCTCGAATAACCAAAACCCTTACTCAGAATCTCAAAATGTTTTTGATAGACCAAAACAGAGTTTTCTACATAAAAAATGGTTTTTCCTAATTTTCCTAAAAAGTTAGGTGGCGACTCTAAAAAAAAAGAATTTTCAAAATCGAAGAGTCACATTAAACACGTAGCCACCATACGTTTTGTGTTGTTTCGACCGGTTCGAAATAGGGCATGACAGAATGGCGACTCTGCTGAGGATCCTTTGAACTTAGGTTTTAACCTTAACATGCTTAGTTTAGGATTGTGTGCCTTAGTATGTTATTTGCTTGCTTATTTTTCATATCATGCCTTCTGTGAAAGGACGCGAGCCAAATCCGAACTCGCGTTCCTTATTTGTTTATATAACACTACTTGTTATCGCTTTATCACTTGCATTATTCCTATCGAGTCTTGGTCGTACACAATCCACACATTGAACATGCGAGGGGTGTACCTGCACTCCTCCTAAACCTCTTTGGATTCCTTAGTTTCAGAGTTGGTGCAGTTAGATTAGTGCACCTTCTCGCAGCTATTCAGTCCCACTCTTGAACATTTAGGAGAAAAAGATCCTACTCTAGTGATAGGTCATATTGCATACACCTTAGGCAGAACGGTCCAGGGTATCATTCCGCAATTAGGAAACCACCCTTCGTGTCAACGGGTCCTCCACGAACCCAACGACGGTATATGTGTGGAATGATTAATTGATCCAAATATTAAAAACATAATAAATTCAGGACATTAAACTTACCATACCCTTTTGTTTGCACAGATGGAAATCAACCAGAATCTCGCCAACATCCATTTACTGACTGACATTCCCCATATCCTAAGACACTGGTGGGGAAATATCCGAGTGGCGCATGGAGGAGAGGTGTTTGCGCATTTGGGATCTTTGATGGATTTAATGGAGAGAAGGGAAAATAGGCTACTGATTCAATTCCTAGTCGAGTTATAGGACCCGACTATGGTTACTTTCAGATTTAGGGACTTCGAGATCACACCCACCTTAGAAGAGATCAGCCAAATGGCTAATTTGCCATTGACAGGACGGGTACCTTTGGCCCCCCGTATTACTGCAGGTAGCCATTTTCTTCGCGACATAGGGTTGAAAGTTGGAACAGGCTTGAGAATGGTTGAGACAGGCTGGGTAAGCCTAGTTTATCTCTTCATGAGGTTTGGTAGAAGAGAAAGTTATGATCATTTTCGAGAGGAGTTTTCCTTCACTAGGGTCGACCGGGAGAGGCATAGAGACATTGTGTTTATGATGGATTTTCTCGGTATTATGGTGTTCCCAATGAGAGCAAACCGGATTAGCATTCACATACTCCCCATGGTCTAATTCATGTGTAGGGGACCAATCAGGACCATGATCGTGCCGATGATTCTAGCGGAAGTCTTTCAGTCTTTGTCCGCATGCTCCAGGGGGCACGATTTTTTCAGAGGCTGCAACCTAATGCTCCAAGTTTGGGCATTAGAGCACTTTTATCATAGGGGTGGTGTCGGAGAGGCTGGCCCTAATCAGATTCGCAGCCACAGACTTAGAGTGGCCATGTGGGAGATGCCAGTAGTCATGAGGAGCAGTGGCGCGACTTCCTAATCCATCTCACCGGTAACCTCATCCGGTGGAGGCTACCATGGGTTAGTGGTCGAGTAATGCTAAGAAGGCATTACACTTACTTTCTTGAGTTGATTGGGTTGGAGGGAATCTACCCATATAAGCCTTTGAAAGTTCTAAGACAATTCGGCCTGATTCAGAATGTGCCTCTATGGTTAAACATGGCATTGTCAGAGATTGATTATGAGGGAAGAATCCCTGTAGAGAGGATTGGCAACCTAACCCATGGGTGAGGGGAGATTTTTAGTTTGGGCATATGGGGTAACCCATACTGCATTCCCGAGTACTACACCTAATACAGGTTGGAAGAAATTCTAGCTCAACCAAGTTTTATGTCACTCCAAGGGCTTGTCGACATTCATAGAGTGGACCAGATTCGAGAGCAGCTGCTTCATCTTAGGTCGGTAACCACAGCCATGTATGAGCAGGTGATTCCTGGATCAGTGGATCACCTCATCACTGCTGTAGATGATGAACCCAAGGAAGAGATGGAGGAAGATCCCGAGGAAATAGAGGAAGATTCTGAAGAGGACCCGGAGGAGGATCCCGAGAAGGACCTGGAGGAAGATCCTGAGGAGGAACTAATAGAAGAGAAGGATGGGGAGCTGATAGAGGAGATGGAGGAAGACCCTGAAGAAGAAGAGTATGGACCCTATAGACTTCAGTGGAGCAGACGAAGACTTCCAAGGAAAACAGTTAGATGGATCCCCAGAGTATCACCCTGGGCCCTATTATGACCTCGATGATGATGATGATGATCCCCCCAGCTGGCCTTAGGATCCATCTTGTTATTATAGAAGATCTTGTATGACCTATCTGTACTTTTGTCTTTCATTTTTGTTTTCCCTAAAAATGGTCTTGCATGACCTCTATCGATATTGTCATAGGCTACCATGATGTAATCTTTAGTTCAAAACTTTTCTTTGTAACCCGTGGCTTCACACATTGCCTTTTTCATTAATCAAAATCCCTTTGTCCTGAATTTAATTACAATTTAAAGATTTGGATCAATTAATCGTGTTTGCAGTGTAGGCCTACCTCTGGCAAAAAGAGGCTCTATATTAGGACGCGTTTGAATGTCACCAACTTGGTATATATAGGTGTTACTTACTTGTTACATTTACGTTATCTCTCAAACTAACATAGTTTCCTTTTTCTTTTTCTTTCTATCTTCCCTTGTGCTTATTAATTCCCCGAAAAAAGAAAAAGTTGATTTGTGTCGACTGGAAAACTGGCGGAATCCCAATACAACCTTTGATCGAAAGACAAAATGACTAATAGAGACAAGGCCGCGATGATCCCAATGGATGACACCGAGAGTTATCAAAGGCCGTCGGATACTCAGAACGATGATCAAATGTCCAATATGGCACAGGAAATCGAGGTCCTGAAAGAAGAACTCCGTCAAATACGGGATCTAACCAAGCTTATAATAGGTAGCTTTCCCGATCATCCGCAGGCTCCAAGTATTGAATTACCTCCAGGTGTTTCCGCTAACCAAGAAAGTATACCACATGCTCAAGCACCGCCTGCTTTCTAACCCATTGCTGGAATGGAACCTGGTTATCCGTTTCCTACTCACAACTTTACTGTTCTGATCCATCCAGAGATGCAGCACATACTCGAGGCACATGTTACTTGTGAGATACCTGTGCCACCCGTATAAGCTATCGAAGCTCCTATCTTCACAACATCTGCGACTTTTAAGGTTCCATATAAGGCTGATCGGTATGCGGGGTTAGGAAAAGATGTCCAATTAAGTGAAGAAGGGTCGATAGCAGCCCAACTCGAAAGTTTAAAAAGGGCATTCAAAAACATGTAAGTTACCAGAGGGGCTGAAATCTTGGACTACGATGACATATGCATTCATCCAGACATCGACATGCCAACGGGATACAAACCACCAAAGTTCGATGTGTTTGACGAAAAAGGTGACCTGCATGCGCACCTGAGGGATTACTGCGATAAGTTAGTTGGAGTAGAAAGGAACGAGAAGTTAAGGATAAAGCTATTCATCCGAAGTTTGTCGGGAGAAACTTTGACTTGGTATACCCGACAAGACCCCCGTAAGTGGCATGACTGGAGGGAAATGGCAGAAGACTTCATGAGTCCCTTTAGGTTCAACACAGAGATTGCCCCAGATAGGTTTTCATTGGCCAACATACAGAAGAAGCCATCAGAATCATTTCAAGAATACGCATGGCGTTGGATGACCGAGGCTGCTAGGATCCAGCCTCAACTAGATAAAAGTGAACTCTCCAAGTATTTTATCCAAGCGCAAGAGGGAGTCTACTTTGACAAGATGATGTCGATGATGGGACAAAGGTTCACGGAATTAGTCAAAATGGGAGATTTCATAGAAGAAGGCATCAAGTCGGGAAAGATCCAATCTATGGTTGCACTGTAAGCTACGAGTAAGGCCATACAAACTAGTTCCATTAATGGAAATAAGAAGAAGAGGGAGGATGTTTCAACCTCTACACCATACTACCAACCTAGAAATCCTTCTTACCGTTACCCTAATAACCCCCAAATTATTGCACACGTCCCAGTATACAATACTCAACCGTATTATAATCCACCTCGAGATCCAGTATACCAGAATCCACCAAGACCATACGCCCCTGTCCAAGCTCCATCTTACCAAAATAGACCAGCCTATGCACCCAGACCAAGTCCATACTTTGAAGCCAGAAATACCCGTACCTACACACCGATTGCAGAACCTTAAGCCCAGTTGTTTGAAAGGTTGAGGGTTGCCGGTTTGTTGTATCCAATTGAGGGAAAGGCCCTGATTCGACCTCAAAAAATTTAACAGTAGCAAGCGGTGCGCCTATCACTTAGAAGTCCAAGGGCACGATACAGATGACTGTTATAGCTTGAAGAATCAAATTGAGTCTCTGATAAGGAGGGGTATAATCAAATACACCGCCGCAGCTCCCAATGTGAACAATAACCCCCTTCCAAATCATGGAAATTGGGAAGTCAACATAATTACTCTAAAGGAGGAGTATGATTTGGAAGAAACTATTATGCCTATATGGAGCGCAGAGGAGATTGCCACTATATCCCCATCACAGCCATTTATCACAGTTCAGTTGAGGGAGCCTATAACTGTTCAGACCTACCTTCCGAGAGTCGTAGTAACCACATCAGCCACTAGGAGGACCGACTATGACACTAAGGCAGTCCCATGGGACTATCGAGCTTAAACCAAGGAAAAATGATAGACGTTGCTGCAGCTCAAGGGATGACTAGGTCGGGAAAGTGTTATGCACCAGAGGAACCAAATCGTGAAGTTCTCGAGAAGGATCAGAACTCGAGGAGAAATATCACAGATGTCAAAGCTGTAGAATTTTGGAAAAAATGCTTCCCAAGGACTATTCAGTCGATGATCAACTCAAGAAAATGTCGCCCCATATACTCGTCAGGTCCTTGCTTATAAGTTCTGAAGCCCATAGAAATGCTTTGATGGAAGTGTTATCTGGGATTAGCATACCAAAGGAGACAACTAGCGAGACTTTGGCTGCAGTAATCGGGCGAGTGGTAGAGGCAAATAAGGTTTCTTTCCATAGTGATGAGTTACCGTCAGAAGGGGCTACACACAACAAAGCGCTTTATATTGAGGTCAGATATCATGACAAGATTGTAAACAGGGTCTTGATCGATGGTGGTTCGGGTTGTAATAGCTTTCCGTTCTCCACTCTAAGGGATTTGGGTATGAATATAGAAGATATAAGGGAGAGTAGGGTTAAGGTTAGAGCCTTTGATGGGTCGCAAAGGAGTGTCACCGGGGAAATTTACTTAACACTGCAGATATGACCAGCATAATTTCCTATCTTATGTCAGGTCATGGATATGTCATCTAGCTACAACCTATTACTGGGAAGGCCATGGGTCCACATGGCAAGAGTCGTTCCTTCTACTCTTCATCAGTGCGTGAAGTTTAAATGGGGTCGCACAGAAGCTACTATCCATGGAAAACTCAGGCATCCCATTTATTCTATCAATTCAGTCCCCGTCAACGAAGAGTTAGATAGAGCCACTTTCCATACTCTGGAGATCATGCAAGCTGCAAAGATCAATGAGAAGGCAATGCCAGCTGAAGCGAAAATATCAAATGCTGAAAAAATGGTTGCGTCAGAGATGTTTAAATATGGGTATCAGCCCAAGATAGGTCTAGGACCCAGAGCCGATGGTATAGTCGAGCTAATTCAATTAAAGCAGCAGAAGGGTACTACAGGGCTTGGATATGAGCCTATTTCTAGAGCAGCCTGCAGTAAAGGATTTGGAATAAGGATATTTATGCCATCCCAAGTTCTGGTTTCAGAACAAATAGATGATGAAGATATCACAGAAGGAATAGAAAAATTGTTTGTGGTCGTGATCGAAGAAGAATCAAAGATGGCTTTCCAAAAGCTCACCATCCGTGATGCCGAGCGTGGAGAAACCTTACAGAACTGGACCATCAGCCCATCCCTGCTTCTTCAGGAGTCTTGGTAGTGTGGGAGTGTTGTTTTTTTTAAAAAAAAATTATTATTTTGTTTGCATGACCAATTGAGGCTTGAGTCATGCCGAAGCTCTTTTGCCACTTGCCTCTTGTCAAAGCCCAGTGTTTTTGTTAATAAAAGTCCTTATTTTCAAAATTTATTTTCCTATTTTCAATATCTATTTACTTTACTCACTATTTATACTTTTCAGCACGAATGTTAATAAAAATCCTCGTTTCACGATTATGACATGTAATGAATCTGTTGAGCAAAATGCAAGTGATGAACAAGATAACGAGGAGTACAATTAGAGCATGATGCCTGAAAACCTACCGCAGGAGATCGAGCAACATGAGAGTCAGAAAAAGCCTAATATGGACGAAACTGAAGTCGAAGATTTGGGCGATAAAGAAACGGCAATAGAAACACGAGTGAGCATATACTTGGAGGCCGAAAGGAAGCAGGAATTGATAAGTCTTATCAAGCAATACATTGATGTATTTTCTTAGTCTTACGATGACATGCCTAGTCTAAGCACTGATATCGTCTCGCATCAACTATCGACTAACCCCGCATTTCCATCAATGAAGCAAAAAATGAGGAAATTCAAACCTAATATGAGTTTGAGAATCAAGAGAGAGGTGACCAAGAAAATAGAAGCCAACGTCGTGAGGGTCACAACTTATCCCACCTGGCTGGCCAATATCGTGCCCGTACCAAAGAAGGACGGAAAGATAAGGATATGCATAGATTATCGAGATCTCAACAAGGCTAGTCCAAAAGATGATTTTCCTCTCCCAAATATTTACATTCTCATTGATAATTGTGCAAACCATGAGTTGCAGTCGTTTTTTGATTGTTTCGCGGGAGATCATCAAATCTTGATGGACGAGAATGATGCAGAGAAGACAGCCTTCATCACTCTGTGGGGAGTATATTGCTACAAAATAATGCCATTTGGACTCAAGAATGCCGGTGCGACGTACATGAGGGCCATGATTACTCTTTTACACGATATGATTCACAAAGAAATTGAATTGTACGTGGCTGATGTCGTCATCAAATCTTAAAGGAGTTTGGACCATTTAGATGATTTACGAAAGTTCTTTGAAAGGCTGCAAAGGTACGACCTGAAGTTGAATCCAGCTAAATGCGCCTTTGGATTTCCCGTGGGAAAGTTATTGGGATTCATTGTTAGTAGGAGAGGTATAGAGTTGGACCCATCCAAGATAAAAGTAATCTAAGACTTACCACCTCCTAAGACCAAAAAGGATGTAATGAGCTTCTTGGGAAAACTCAATTACATCAGTCGGTTCATAGCCCAGTCCACGATAATTTGTGAACTAATATTCAAGCTATTGAAGAAAGATGTCGCCACTGGATGGACTAAAGAATGTCAGAAGGCTTTCAACAAAATTAAGGAATATTTGTCTAACCCACCAGTATTGGTTTCACCAAAACCAGGAAAGTCATTGTTGTTATATCTATCTGTTATGGATAATGCCTTTGGATGTGTGTTAGGGCAGCATGATGATATAAGTAGGAAAGAGCAAACCATTTACTACCTGAGTAAGAAATCACACCGTATGAAGCTAGGTATACATTGTTAGAGCATACCTATTGCTCATTGACCTGGGTTACGCAAAAGTTAAGGCACTACCTGTCCGCATATACCACGTACCTAATTTTGAGAATAGATCCACTCAAGTACATATTTTAGAAGCCAATGCCTACTGGAAAGTTGGCAAAATGGAAAATCTTATTAAGTGAATTTGACATTGTGCACGTGACATATTAAGTTGTTAAAGGACAAGCTTTAGCTGATCAACTCGCAAAAAATCTAGTAGATCAAGATTACAGGCTGCTCAAGACCTACTTTCCTGATGAAAAGGTATTGTTTGTAGGAGAAGATATCTCAGAGTCATATGATGGATGGAGAATGTTTTTTGATGGAGCAGCGAACTTCAAAGGAGTCAGAATTCGAGCATTCCTAGTTTCAGAAACAGGTCAACACTACCTAATCTCGGTGAAGATTAGGTTTCCTTTCGCAAATAACATGGCAGAATATGAGGCTTGCATTATCGGACTTAGGATAGCAGTAGACATGGACATTAAAGAGTTATTGGTGATTGGAGATTCAAATTTGTTGATCCATCAGGTGCAAGGAGAATGGACCACCAAGAATGTCAAAATCCTTCCTTATGAACAATGTGTTAAGGTAATAAGCAAAATATTTACGAAGATCGAATTCAGGCATGTCCCTCGAATTCAAAATGAGTTAACTGATGCCTTGGAGACACTATCTTCAATGATTCAACATCCATATAAGAATTACATCGATCCCATCAAAGTGGAGATACACGACCAACAAGCCTACTATTTCCATGTTGATGAAGAGCCAGATGGAAGCCGTGGTACTACGACATTAAAAGGTTACTTGGAGCAGGAGGATATCCAGAAGGCGCTACTAGAAAACAGAAGAGGACTTTAAGAAGGATGGACAATCACTTCTTTCTCAATGGAGAAATCCTATGTAGGAGGACTCCATACCTAGGACTGCTACGATGCAACGATGCCACGAAGGCCACGAGATTGTTAGAGGAGATACATGCAGGAACCTGTGGACCCCACATGAACGATTTCATACTTGCGAAGAAGATTTTGAAAGCTAGATACTTTTGGATGACTATGGAGAGGGATAGCATTTGATTCGTGCAGAAGTGTCACCAATGTTAAGTTCATGGAGACTTTATACGAGTTCCGCCAAACGAACTCAATGTGATGGGATCTCCTTGGTCATTTTCTGCTTGGGGCATGGATGTTATTAGGCCCATAGATCCTCCTACGTCCAATGGACACCGTTTTATCTTGGTCGCTATTGATTACTTCACTAAAAGGGTTGATGCCTCAACACATAAGGCCGTAACAAAGAAGGTGGTAGAAGATTTTGTTCGCAACAACTTAGTCTATCAGTTTGGAATTCCAGAGTCAATCATAACAGATAATGGAGCCAATCTTAATAGCGACCTGATAAGAGAGATTTGCGAAAGGTTTAAGATCTCTCATCAAAATTCCACAGCTTATCGACCATAAATGAATGGAGCGGTTGAAGCTGCAAATAAGAATATCAAGAGGATCTTGAGGAAAATAGTAGACGGTAATAGGGAATGGCATGAGAAGTTTCCATATGCTTTACTTGGATATCGCACCACAATCAGAACATCTACTGGGACAACTCCCTACATGTTAGTTTATGGGTCGGAAGCAGTGATACCTGCAGAAGTAGAGATACCTTTATTGAGAGTCATTCAGGAGATTAGTCTAGACGACGTTGAATGGATTCGTAGCAGGATCGAGCAATTGATGCTCATTGATGACAAGAGATTGGATGCAGTCTGTCATGGTCAACTCTATCAAGATAGAATGATCAACGCGTTCAACAAGAAAGTTAAGCCTCGTCGATTCACACCGGGAGAGTTAGTATTATAGAAGATATTCCCTATCCAAGATGAAGCCAAAGGAAAATTTGCACCAAATTGGCAAGGTCCTTACATAGTTCACCGAGTACTCTCAGGAGAAGCAGTAATCCTTGCAAAAATGGACGGCACAATAAGCACAAAGCCGATCAACTTAGACGCCATCAAAAAGTACTACATTTGAAGATATTAGGACTAGTTGTTTCTGTGTACTTTTTGAATTTTTCTCTAATGTAACAGAACTACGTATTATCCTGATTTCACACGGAGGGATACGTAGGCAGCCCACATAGGGTTTGGTTTCCCTTAGAAAACCCAAAACATCATCCTTTCATGTATTTAGAACTACGCTCGACCTGATTTTCCACGGCGAGATACGTAGGCAATCCACATCGGATTCGCTCCCTTTATATTTTTACCTTTTTATTGTACTAAACTACGGCCTGACCTGATTCCACTTAGGATACGTAGGCAGCCTGAGTCAGGCTCGGTCACTGCACTGCATATTTTACTTTTCCCATTGTATTGAACTACGGCCTGACCTGATTCCACTTGGATACGTAGGCAGTCTGAGTCAAACTCGGTCGTTGTATTTCATACTTCATTCTCTACCCCCGAACTACGTACAGACCTGATTCCACTTGGATACATAGGCAACATGAAAGGTTCGGTCTTACCTTTAGGAAAATCCCTTGTCGCTCGTAGTGTAGCCCCAGAATATGAGCGATCTCACCGCCAGAGTCGTCATAGCATCAACAAAGTCAGAGGAGTTCCATTCGAAGGATAAAGCTGCGAGAATCACAACGAGGGGCTGAGGCCAATGGATTTTGAAACATGTCATAATCTAAAAACGACAAAGAATTACTATATATACTTAATATATACGTAATATATTTGGGAAAACATATATACATATCTATATTTTTCACCATACTTTCAACTTCCCCACCTACTGAGACTCAAGGTTTGGGAGTGGTTGAGCAACCGAGGGAGTGTAGGAGAATTTTGTAAATAAACCCAGGATTCCTAAGTCGACACAAATCAACACCCCCTCCCAACTAAGAATTTTTCTTTGAGCGCAGAAAAATAGCAATTGGAAGGCTACATCAAGTCAAGATTTGGGATAGGATCAGGTGCATCAAGCGGCTTACCACCACGACAAGAGCCAAATATTCTTCCTTTCTTTTATTCTCTTTACATACATTGATACTAATCCTCACGAGCTCTAATAGTTTTATTCGAATTCTTTCACAGGTACATTTTGAAGACCCGGGTCGAAAACTAAGAAAAGAGAATCCTCATAGGAAGATTAGGTTATTTACTTGCCCCAACAAAAATCCGCCAATCGGAGCCAACCACTTGACTGCACCGAATAACTTCGCTAATTGAAGAATCATCGTCTAACTACCCCGAATAACTCCGCAAATCGGAGAGTGTCGTCTGACTTCAATAAAGTCAAGCTTCCGCATTCCAAAGGACTGTATATAAGCAAACAAATTTAAGTTTCACATTCCAAAGGAATGTATATAAGCAAACAAAGTCAAGCTTCCGCATTTCAAAGGACTGTATATAAGAAAACAAGTCGAGCTTTCACATTTTGAGGAATGTATATAAGCAAACAAAGTAGAGTTCCACATTTCGAAGACTGTACATAAGTAAGCAAAGCAAATCTCTGTCATATTAGAGGATGCGAATGAGCAATACGACTCTCTACCATATCGGGAGTTGTGCACCAGCAAGGGGGACGCCTACCATAAATCAAAGAATGTATATAAGTGAAGCAACACTCCAACATATCGGAGAATCGCATTTCAACAAACAAAGCACAACCTGCCAATCGGAGGCCCACACCATAGCAAGCGCGCAAGAAAGCCACTATCACAACAGCATCAAGTTCCAACAGCAATACCGTCATCTCGTTCAGACTGAGGGACGCTTTGGAAAATACGGGGAAGTTTACCTTTGGGCAAATATCCCGCCGTTAGAGGCTATTTACATTTCAGCCGGCAGAGGTTATTTACATTTCAGCCGACGGAGGCTATTTACATTTCAGCTGATGGAGGCTATTTACATTTCAGCTGATGGAGGCTATTTATATTTCAGCCGACGGAGGCTATTTACATTCAAGCAGTTGCTCAGCCGACGGAGGTAATTTATAGTTCAGCCGGCGGAGGCTATTTACATTTCAGTCGATGAAGGTTATTTACATTTCAGCTGATGGAGGCTATCTATATTTTAGTTATTGCCCCGCCAGTCGGAGGCCTCCACAGACAGAGACAATATTAGTTTGAATATCTAAACTCTACTCTTTACATTACAATTTCAATTTATAAATTTTCGAACAACAGGTACTTTTCACCTAGTTATCTATTTTGCAGGACTATGCAGTATAACGTGGAACTACCCTCTTAGCAGCAAACTGGGGCAAGCTAGCGGAATGTCAAGCATCCCTAGCTACGTCAAGGATTCCGGCAAAGAAACTCAACTCGATTCGACTCAAGTTTTCATTTTTATTTTTGTCATCACTCAGTGCCGGCACTGGGGAAATTTTTGAAAATTCGTTATCTCCTTTTCTCTCAAGATCCTCAGAAGATATCACTATCCAATGTCTTCTCATCCCCAACAACTTCTAACAGTCCGTTTTGGACTTGCACCCATATTCATTTCATTTGTGCTAAAAGTTTGTTATCATTCCGAAAGAACCCAGTGTTACCATAATTTTATACTGGGGCAAATTTTGATAAATATCAAAATTTTGTTACAATTCGAAATACGAATGGCCTGATTTCTCATAGATCTTGAGATATGTAGGCAGCTCAAAAACCGGAGCCTGGCCATAATCTTTCAAACATTTCTTTTTGCCAGAGACAAAATTGGTTACGTCAACATGAGTGCCCAAAGATTTCCACACAAATCTTTGGTCCCTCAGGGGAAACTGTTAACACCTAATTTTGACTCGCTCTTTTTCCTTTAATTACTTTTCTGATGCTTCTTGGCCCTAAATAATTTCCAAAAAATAAATAAAAATAAGATTTGATATTTTTGTTTCTATTTCTACAAGTTTTAATAAGAAGAGAATTTATTTTTATTCATAAAACTATTTTAATAATTAAATATTTTGACATCAAAATTATAAAATATATATCTTTTGGTGGTCGCATTCGTATTCTCTCTAACTTTATTTTTGGAGCAATATTGTGACCTTATGGGTATATTTTATTACATAAAATATGTTTTTTATAAGGTGTACAAATATTATATTATATTTTTATTTTTATGTATTTTATTATATTCTTATTTTCACACACACACATATATATACATATACATATACATATTTTGTTAATAGGAAAGTCGCAAAATATTAAGTCAGATATCTGTACAAATTATGTCTGCAATTTATATATGTTAAACTAAAAATAGTTTTAAATAATTTTTAGTATATTAGGGAACATCGATAAATTTAATTTCAATAGAAAAAGAGTATTCAGCCTAACAATAATCCAAATTTTTCTTTTTTTATTTTATTTATTTGTTTTATTTTATTTTTCACCCGAACCCAACTCTAATTTTATGAATTTCAGCCAAGAGCCCGAATATCAATCCAAAATTAGTATAATTACCATGTCCTCTTTTCCATTCCACCTCAACAGATATGATCTAATCAGACCCGATGATTTATTCTAAATTCGAAGCATCCCAAAATTTTCAGTTATTTCTATTTATACATGCATATATAATTTATCTTTATTTATTCAATTTATTTATATATTTATTTATTTTCTCTTTGAATTAAATTCGAATAGTCCAATCAAATATTAGATGGATCAAAAGATAATCACGTCTCGGTTAACACTTTATATTTATCTATTAAGATTTATAAATTGTTTTATTTATTTATTTATTATTATTTTATATATATATATATTAAAACAGGAACCGTTCGATCAAACAATCAAACGGTCCATATTTCAGTCAACAGACCCGTACAAATAAACAACTGTCTTCACCTTCCTAGGCAAATACACGCCTCTCCTTTTCCCAAGGAGCAATGTTCCATCAACATCAATTCTTCCAAAAACAGAACAAAATTACACGGCTTTCTCTTTTCTCCCATTCTCACCTTCTGCTTCATCTCCACCTAATGGGAAACCTCTAATCCGCCCTAAAATCTAGCCGTTTGCCACCCCTTTCACCATTCTTATCCCTCTCAACCCTTGAATTTGCAAAATTAAAAAGAGACAGAACTGAATTGGTGTCTATCACCTATAATAATTTCAAATCCATCATTATGGCTCTGAAAAAAGCTTTCAAAAGATGGAGATTCGGATTTGAAACTCAAATCCCACCTCATTTCTTGAGTTTTCTCTCATTTTTGGCTTCAAATCCGTACTTTCAAGTCTGGATTTGGCCTATAAAACGGTGGAGAAAATTAGAATTGAAGAAGAGAAAAAAAATTGGGAGAAAGAGCAGTGAGAAACAAGTGAAAATAGAAAGAAACACAGAGGGAGATAGAGTCTCCGTTTGAAGTTTTTTTTGAGTTTGGTGGCCGAAATACTCGACGCGAAGCCCCCATTTATTGCGCCAACAAAGGTGCGATACTCCTTCGTTATTCTTTTTTTTTACCTCATTCTTGATCGTCTGTTTTAGTTTTATAAATATGTGAAATATTCTCTAAGTCCAAATATCGTTCTGGCATTTTAAGGTTTGGTAGATAAGTATTGTATTTGGATGATTTCGACAAACAAATATATTTTCATTTAAGCTTTTGAATCCGCGGATGGGAGTTTTGATTATTGGTTGTCGGGCATCGTCTCAAATTGTGGTCATGAATAAGGCGTATTTGTGTTTGTTCATGTGAAAACATGGATAGGTGGTTTGTTTTTGAAACTCACATTACTGGTCACGTTTGAAAGACAGATTTGTATGTTAGTGTACTTTTATGTTTTAATTTTAAGTTTAACCGCGGTATTGTTTTGTTCTCAGTTGATTAGAATCTCTAAAACAATGATCCCGTCTTAGCAGCGTCGGACTCTTTTTGAATCCTAATTGTGACAAGCTCACCTTTGGTGTCATTGCTATCATGACTTTAATCTCGGGCCTAAATAATAAATTTCGTATGGTCATCTCATTTTATCCGTTGGAAATGTGATCAAGCGTTTACTTATATTTGCATCCTTTCAAGCCCATGATTACATGCTCTCTACCTTTATACATACAAATGTTTGTTTACAAAACTCATTTACTATTCTGTTAAGTTGAATCCTGTGTGAGCAAGCTCTCTTCCAAGTTTAAACTAATGGAATGTGGAAGCCTCTTAGAACCATGGCTTGGTTTATTCTTTGCTCTAGAAAAGTACCTCTTTGAAATTTATAGATGTTTGGATTAATGGGCTATCTTTTGTGCATAAGAGGCACGTATTATGACTTAACTATCTTGAGTTCATTCTCTAGATATCTAGTGTAAGGTTGGTTTGTCTCGTCTTTAGACACTATGTTTGTTGTGCGACCTTGCCGGGCTCTATAAGTTCCATCACTTTGTTAAGTCCATTACTTTCTTTATGTTCCTAAGGTTCTCTCCCGGATGAGAAATTCGGGCTCACGCCTTTTCCATGTAGCAACATGTTGATACTCCAAAAGCAGGGCGAGTCAAATGCTAGATTTGTCTAGATGTAGAAAAAACTTTGCATGGTCATATTTTGTTGAATTATTTCATTGAACTAATAAATCTTCATTGTCATATAGACATAAGTAAAACTATATCTGTTAAAATGAGTAGTAGGTACATATTTGCCGATTCAAGTTTTTTTTTCTTTCAAGTAGTCAATACATTCGAAAAACTTCCTCCAGAATGTTGTTTAGTTCCTTTAAACACACCTTTACTTCCATAAATCATAAGTTGCCTAAGTGTATTTCAATTGAAGAAAAGTCAATTATGAGATGTTATTTTGCTTGCTTACAGATGTTGTGCAAATTATATATCCACCTCTTTTATAGTAAATGAACCAACGTGTATTTTATTTCACGGTCTCGGCATACACGTATTTTAGGTCATTGCATATGTTAGGGTATTTGTATAAATTGTTCTTTTAAAGTGCACAGGTCACAATTTCTCTTAAATGCTAAAATATGTTACAAGTAGTTCATTTGGAATGAGCTATGCAAAGAGATTGCTTCCATTAATTAAATTGCTTCATTTTTTTTCCTTTAACCATAAACAATAAAATGGTCTTGTTTTCCAACATTAGAAATTTTAATTAAGAACGTCAGGTAGCACCTCTAACGTGTTCTTGTGAATTGTTTTTATTTTCATCAATAGGTGTGTTTTTGTGATGAAACCCATGGCCAGATCAAGTTCTAACGGACCCTTTATGGTTTAAAGGAATTTTATACTTTTGGATATTTTGAAGTCTATACATCTAAATCAAGCACTGCTAAATGGTAACATGTTATTGTCATACATACCTATACGCCCCTTTGAAACAATTCTGACTTAATTTATGTCTTATTGTGACTACTTTTTATACCATAGTTTACCTCGTCTCTTTGTTAGTCACTAATTATTTTCTCTTTTTCCCTTTTTTACATGGAACTCGGGAGTTGGGAGTTCCGCAACAGAACTAGTTTTGACCCAAAATATTGGGTCAATCGCTACTAGGATCACCAGAGCCTCGGAGTCGCAATTAGAAGCCCAAACTCCTAAATGGAGTCTAGTATCTCATATCTTCTTTGAATTTAATTTGTACTTATCATGTTGAGTTTTAGAATGATACTAACTCTTGTTATTGAATCTCTTTTTTTAGATAACTTTACTTAATTATTAAATTTATGTTATCTTGTTATTTGTCGATTCTTTAGACGTAGTTTTAACATTTCGACTTTTGCAAATAACATGCGGCTACCGCTAAGGAGAATATTTTTTTCATAATAGGCTAATATTTTTGGAAAACTCCTTACCGATATCTTAAATGAGATTAGCATAGCAATCTTCACATTTTTTTTAAAACTATAACAAAAGACAAATAAATGGATTTTCAGTTTTAACTTAATCAAGATTGTAATCAAAAATTTCAGATTTTTTCAAAAGAGTTTATTCATCAACTTTAATTTTGTTTTAGTACATAACTCTAACGTTCAAGGTATTTTATATTTTTACGTTCGTTCGGGGTTTCAGATTCTAAGAGATTAGAAAACACGAGGTATACACGTTCTTTTGCTACCACGCACAAGGTACATCATATTATTTTGACAACAACTATTTTACATTATATCTATTATTACCATTATTATTTACATCATAATATTTATTACTGTTTCAATTATTATTATTATTATTTACATTGTTATTAATACTATTATTATTACCATTATTATTATTGTCTCAATTTTGTTATGCCTATGTATTATGCTATCACATTTTTCTTTTCGCTTATTTCTAAATCTAAATCTATTTAAGTTTCACAAATTAAGTAAAACTTTACATCTTTTCGCACTTTCAAATATATCTATATTCACATTTTGTCTTAAATTATTCCACGCCTTAAAATATTTTTATAAATTTTATTTACCCATTCAATTTTATACATGTAAAAACTGTAAGTTTTCCCTTTATTTTATCCATATCATTAATATATATATATATATATATATATATATATATATATATATATATATATATAAAGCTATGTTCATAGTATAAGATATTCTTTTAACATACATAGATATATGTGATGATTGTATTACTTCCTTGTACATGGTAGCATCACGTTTGTCATACCTTAAGTTTTCTTTCCTTTATATAAAATAACAAATAGAAAATAACAATGAAAGTTTTCTTTTCACCATTTTTGCAAATAAATAAAAGCAATATTTTCCTAAACTAAGCGTAAGGACTATCTTCGGATAGGCTCTGAGGGATGCCTAACACCTTCCTCTCGCGTAACCAAAACCCTTACTCAGAATATTAAAATGTTTTCGATAGACCAAAACATCATTTTCTACATAAAAAATGGTTTCTCCTAATTTTTCTAAAAAGTTAGGTGGCGACTCTAAAAACAATGAATTTTCAAAATCCAAGATTCACATTAAACACGTAGCCACCATACGTTGTGTGCTGTTTCGACTGGTTTGAAATAGGGCGTGACAGTGGTGAGTCCTCATATTTTGAGGATAGACTACATTTACTTTCATGTTTTCAGTTCAGTAGTTAGTTGGAGTTAGTTCGGGCCTGTCCTATCAACTCTCATTCAGTCAGTTTAGAGGCTTTCAAATATTTTAGACTGTTATTCAGTTCTCAGATTTTAGTTGTCATTATCAGATGTTTATCAGTATTATCAGTTTTGTTTACAGATTTTATCAGATTTATTACTTAAAGCCTTATGGCATTCCTCAGTTAAATTTCATAAATGACCTTTTGTTATCAGTTTTACTCAGTGCTCACAGCAGGTACCCGCTCATGGGTTAGATTATAGTCTCTCGGGTCTGTAAGCACCGTGTAGTTCCCAGGGTGTACTCTCGGGGTATTACAAACTTGGTATCAGAGCCTAAGGTTTAAAGTGTCCTAGGAAGTCTGAAACTCTCATCAAGTAGAGTCTTGTGCATGGGTGTGAAGTGGGCCACACTTATAGATAAGAGGCTATGAGGTATTTTAGAAAAAGTTTCCCTTCTTTCAGTGTTCATATCGTGCGACTGAGCCTGAACTCATGTTAAAATCTCTGTCTAATCTATTCTTTCTTTCGTTTACAGAACATGCCTTCCAAAAAAATAAATAAAAGAAGAAATGTAAACCAGCCAGCACCTTCACCTGTTCAAGAAGATCCCCTGAATGAGCATGTTTCTCATGCAGAGTTCAGAGTTGTATTCACTACTCTATCTCACTCTGTATCAACTCTGAATACTTAGCCAACCGTTGTTCTGTCCAACCTAGTGGCCAATATTGCGGTAGCTGGGATTTAGGACTTTACCCGAATGAACCCTCCTCTGTTTTCAGGATCCAAATTTGAATAGGATCCACAAGAATTATTAGACATGGTCCAGAAGATTACAGATATTATGGGGGAGACTACTAGGGAGAGTGTTGATTTAGCTGCCTATCAGTGGAAGAATGTAGCCCATACATGGTTTAAGTAGTGAAAGGTAAATAGAGGCGCAGATGCATAGCCGATAGAATGGGAAGAGTTTGCTACTGCCTTCTTAGATAGGTTCTTTCTATTGGAGTTGACAGAATCCAAGGTGTTAGAGTTTATTAACTTGAGGCAGGGAAACATAAGTGTGAAGAAGTATTCCCTTAAGTTTACTCAGTTAGCTAGGTATGTTCCTCATGTGGTAGCTGATAGCAGGTCTAAGATGAGTAAGTTCATCTCTGGTGTATCTGGCAGTGTGGTCAAGGAGTGTAGAACTGCAATGTTGATAACAGAGATGGACCTATCTAGGCTTATGGTCCATGCTCAATAGATTGAGGAGTAGAAGACTAAAGAGAGAGGGGGGAGAATAAGACGGGTAGAATGGGTAGCTTTAATTTCAATAAGCCAAGGTTATAAGGTGGTAACCATCCTCAATTTTGACAGAAATCTTCAGTACCAGCTCCATCTTCAGCTAGTGTGCTAGTACCCAAATTCAGAAGTGATAGTCGGGATAGGGCACCAGGATCTAAGTCCCAAGGTAGTGTTCACAGTGGTTGTACAAATCCTCTTTGCCAGAAATGTGGTAGAAACTATCAGGGTGAGTGTAGAGAAGACAGTTATGTATGTCTTAGGTGTGGCAAGCCAGGCTATCGAATTCGGGAGTATCGGGCAGTTGCTCAGAAAGGTAGGGATTAGCGCCAACAGGGCCAGTCCCATCAATCTCAGTTCTAGTCGGCCACCTCACTCAGCAGGGTGCCGCTTCCAGTACTACCAGTGGTCAGCGTCCAAACAGATTGTATGCCCTTCAGTCCCGACAGGATCAAGAAAATTTTCCTGATATAGTCATTGGTACATTACAAGTCTTTTATTTACATGTTTATGCTTTGTTAGACCCCGTAGCTTCTCTTTATTTTGTAACCCCTTATATAACCGTCAACTTCAGAGTTAGTCCCGAAATCTTAGCAGGGCCTTTTTCAGTGTCTACCCTAGTGGGTGTCTATTATATCCCGGCGGGTATACAGAAACTGCCCGGTTACAGTGTCTCAAAAAGTTATGTCAATTGATCTTGTGGAGTTATAGATAACGGATTTTGATGTCATTCTAGGCATGGATTGGCTCCACTCATGTTATGCTTCAGTTAATTGTAGAAACAGAGTAGTTTATTTTTAGTTTTCAAATGAACCAGTCTTTGAATGGAGGGGTAGTACTACAGCTCTTAGGGGTTAGCTTGTTTACCTTAGGGCGAGGAAAATGATATCCAAGGGGTGTATTTATCATCTTGTTCGAGTCAAAGGCTCTAATTCTGAGACTCCTAACCTTGATTCAGTTTCAGTAGTGAGGGAATTTCTAGATGTACTCCCTGAAGATCTTCCCGGAGTTCCTTTCGAAAGGGAAATTAACTTCAGAATAGACCTTTTTCCAGATACTCAGTCTATCTCTATTTCTCCATACAGAATGGCTCCAGCTAAACTTAAAGAGTTGGAAGAGTAGTTGAAAGATCTCCTAGATAAGGGATTCATCAGGACCAGCATTTTCCCGTGGGGCGCACTAGTCCTATTCATGCGTAAGAAAGATGGTTCCCTTAGAATATGTATTGACTACCATCAGTTGAACAAAGTCACCATAAAAAAAATACATATTTCCCAAAATTGATGACTTCGGGTTTCTAGTCATGTCCTTTGGTCTCACGAATGCCCTAGCAGCTTTCATGAACTTGATGAATCGAGTGTTCAAGCAGTACTTGGACATGTTTTTCATAGTCTTCATTGATGACATCCTTGTCTACTCTCATAATGAAAATGATTATGCAGACCACCTCAGAATAGTATTGCACACTCTTACATTAGTTGTTCACCAAATTTAGTAAGTGTAAATTTTGGCTAAGATTAGTATCTTTCCTTGGCCACATTATTTTCGTTGATGTCATTAGAGTCGATCCTCAAAAGATTGAGGCAATGAGAAACTGGCCCAGACTCATCTCTCTGTCAGATATCAGGAGTTTTTTTAGTTTGGCTGGTTATTACTGATGGTTTTTTGAAGGGTTTTCATCTATTACATCCCCATGTCCATATTGACTCAGAATAAAGTTAAGTTTCAGTTGTCAGATTCTTGTGAGAAGAGTTTTCAGGAGTTGAAGACTCGACTCACTACAGGCCCAGTTTTGACATTTCCAGATGGTTTAGATGGGTTTATTGTGTACTTTGATATTTCTAGAGTTGGTTTGGGTGTGTATGCAGAAGGGTAAGGTTGTGGCCTATGCCTCTAGACAGCTTAAGCCCCATAAAAAGAATTACCCTACCCATGATCTTGAGTTAGCAGTTGTTGTGTTTGCCTTAAAGATTTGGAGGCACTATTTGTATGGGGTGCATGTTGATGTGTTTACATATCACAAGAGCTTGTAGTATGTGTTTTCACAGAAGGATTTGAATCAACGTCAGAGGAGATTGTTAGAATTATTGAAAGATTATGATATGAGTGTTTTGTATCACCCGGGCAAGGCCAATGTAGTGACAGATGCCCTAAGTAGATTTTTTATGGGTAGTGTCACTCATGTTGAGGATGACAAAAAGAATTTAGTTAGAGAATTTCATCAGCTTTCCAGATTAGGTGTTCGTTTGGTTGATTCAACTGAGGGTAGTTTTTGGGTTTAGAATAGTTCAGAATATTCTTTGGTTGTCGAAGTGAAAGAAAACCAAGATAGGGATCCTAGACTAGTAAAGTTGAAGAAGTCAGTATGAGATCAGAAAGTAGAGGTTTTCTCCTAAGGGAAAGATGGGGTTTTGCTTTACCCGGGCAGATTGTGTGTGTCGTGTGTTGTAAGTTAATACAGCAAATTCTTACAGAATAACATGGTGCGCGTTACTCTATTTATCCAGGGGCCACGAAGATGTACCGTGATCTGCGGGAAATCTATTGGTGGAGTAGGATTAAAAGGGATATCGCAGAGTTTGTAGCTAAGTGCTCCACTTGTCAGCAGGTTAAAATTGAGCATCAAAAGCCAAGTGGGTTTATGTAGGAGTTCAGTATTCCCACTTGGAAGTGGGAGGAAGTGAACATGGATTTCGTGATAGGTTTGCCTCGTACTCGTCAGCAGCATGATTCGATTTGGGTCATTGTGGACATGATGACCAAATCAGGCCATTTCTTGCCAATCCATACTTCTTATTCAGTCGAGGACTATGCCAAGCTCTATCTCAAAGAGTTGGTTAGATTTCACGGTGTTCCATTAACTATCATCTCAGATAGAGGTACTCAGTTTACCTCTCACTTTTGGAAAGCATTTCAGAAAAGCCTTGGTACTCAAGTTCACCTTAGTACAACCTTCCACCCTCATACAGATGGTCAGGCAGAAAGGACCATTCAGACCCTTGAGGATATGTTGAGAGTGTGTGTAGTTAACATTAAGGGCAGTTGGGATGATCACTTGCCTTTGATTGAATTCTCATACAATAACAGCTATCATTCCAGTATTCAGATGGCTCCGTTTGAGGCTCTATATGGAAGGATATGTAGATCTATTATTGGTTGGTTTGAAGTAGTACAAACCGTGCTAGTAGGGCCTGACTTGGTGTTTGATGCTTTAGAGAAAGTACAATTGATTAGGGAGAAGCTTAATGTAGCTCAGAGCCGACAGAAATCTTATGCAGATATGAGGAGAAAAGATCTTGAGTTTGAGATTGGTGATTTCGTATATCGGAAGATCTCTCCCATGAAGGAAGTGAAGAGGTTTGGTAAGAAGGGAAAGCTTAGTCCCCGATATATTGGCCCTTATAGGATTTTAAGTCATTTCGTAAAGGTGGCTTATGAGCTTGAGTTGCATGTAGACTTAGCATCAGTGAACCCAGTATTCCATATCTCGTTGTTGAAGAAGTGCATTGGTGACCCAGATGTAGTTGTTCCCCTAGAAAGCATAGATGTTCAGAACATCTTTCCTACAAGGAAATTCCTATCGAAATTCTTGATCGACAAGTTCGTAGACTAAGAAATAAAAAAGTTCCCCTAGTCAAAGTTCTTTGGCAGAATCATTTCGTTGAGGGATCCACTTGGGAAGAAGAAACAGATATGCAGTGCAAGAACCCTCATCTTTTCTCCAAAAACTCAAATTCAGCCTAAGGTAACGATCTTCTTAGAATTCCTCTTTTCCATTCTCGGTTTCAGTTGTATATCATTATCATGTCAGTCATGCATTCACAGAACCAGTTCAATCAAGTGTCATTTTTAGACTCAGTCATGAAATCACATTTTCATCATGTATATTCAATATGTTATCTCATTTCCTCAGTGTTTTCAACTTAATCAGTCTCATTCGAGGACGAATGTTCCCAAGAGAGAGATATTGTAATACCCCAAAAATCCAAACAAATGTTAGCGTCATACTTCAAGATCATGCATAGTACATTATCATTATTTGATAGTTTTATAAGTTAGTTTGAGGTATATTAAGGCCCCAAGTAACTCCCAGCTATTAGACGAATCAAAATAGTCCTTACCGATTGAAATTTTCATCAGAATGTTGCTTTAGTCAACTTCAAATGATCATATCTTTTGATCTATTGATAATTTTCCAGCTCAAGACTTACCAAGTTGTAGAAAATTGAATTTTCTTTCCAACGATATTAATTTCGCCCAAAGTCGATACTCGGGTGAGAAGTTATGGTGATTTTAGTGAGACCAGTAGAACACCACGATAAGTCCCGCGTCACGGTGAAGGAAAAAATAGCAATTGTCTGATTTCCAGTGTAGCACCATGATTAGCCCGCATTATGGTGGAGTTCCAGTTCACGTTCATTCTTTTCCAGCAAAGCACCGTGATGGCGTCGTGTCACGCCAAGGTGCAATTTCACGATCTTCTATTTTCCAGTGACGCACAACAATGGCCCCATGTCGTGCCAAGGTGCAATTTCGCACTCCTCCTTGGACTACACTTACAATGAAATTCCAGTGACTCACCGAGTTAGCACCGCATCGCGGTGGTGGTCAAAATTGAGATTCTCAGTAACGAAAGTTAAATTTCTCCCAAAGGCAGTTTGGTCTTTTTCCCATGACCCCAATCCGTGAATAACACGGGATTAAAACCTCAATAGCCTATTAGGTCATTATTTTATTCAATTTCTCCCAAATCAAAAGTAGTCTTTTTCAAGAACAAACCCTAGTCCTCAAGATTCAAGGTCAAATCTCAAGAATTCATCATTAATCCTCACTAATTTATAAACCAAGGTATGTTAAGTGTTCATCCATGAGTCCTTTTCACCCATGGAGTCCAAGTATCCAATTCTAAATTCTAAATTTTGATCTTTACAAGCTACCATGATTTTTAAGTGTGATTTTAACCATGAACCTCCATGAATTTTAATTTTTTATCATGTTTACACGAAATTGATGTTGGTATTAAACCCTATGCGTTTGAATAATATTGTTCACTGATTTAAATCAAGAATTAGTGATGTTAATGTTAAAATCACGTTATTAATCCAAGTTTTATACTATTTCTATGATTAGCTTAAACTATAAATACCAAGTGTTTGATGAAATGCCTACAAGAGTGAATTTTGAATAAATACTTTCATGTTATATCCCCAAAGTTTAGTACTATTTTTCTATTACTACTATCGAGTCCTGGGGGTTATGAATACCCAAAAACTTAGTTGTTTACTTAGTTTTAGTATCTTAGAATAGTTTTAGAATATGTTATGAGTATTATCGGATCAGTCATCATAATCAGTTAAATTTAGAGTTTCGAGTCAGTTCAGTTGGGAGTAGGATTTAGCACCGAGCGAGTATAGGGATGACGGCTTCCTCGTCAGATAGGTAGAGTCATTAATAGCAGTCCCTGTACTCCAGAACTACGTAGACAGCGTAGGATATGAGGAGTCATCCATTAGTTTAGGCTTAACTACCTCCCAGGGGTCACCCGTCAGTTTAGGATTAACACCCTTAGTCGTTCGGGACAACACATTAGTGGATCCACACAGCCAGTGTTAGTACCCCTAGCACGGTATTGACACCCTTTCAACTGGGGTCACATCTTGGACCCCAAATTATCTCATTGGGGCATGTCGATTAGATGATAGCTCTCACAGTATTAGTCCAATCATCAGTTCGGTGATTCAGTTTCAAATTCGCTTGACTATAGCATACAAATATCAGTTATTCAGTTATCAGTATTCAGTATTTCAGATTTTAGATTATATTCAGAACATTTTTTATTCTTGGTCTTGCATTTTCAGCACTTACAGTTTCCATGTATTCTATTCAGTATCTCATGCTATATATATTCAGGAAGTTATTACTCATGTTCATGAAATCATGCATATCAGCGTACCTCATTTAGCATACTAGTACATTCAAAGTACTAATCGCATACTCTTTTCTTACGCTATTATGTATCATATCATAGGTTCGGACGCTCAGTTCTCGGATCGCGCATAGACCTTCCAAATTATCAGTCGTAGTAGTGGTGAGTTCTCATATTTTGAGGACAAACTACATTTACTTTCATGCTGTCAGTTCAGTAGTTAATTGGAGTTAGTTGGGGCCTATCCCATCAACTCTCATTCAGTCAGTTTAGAGGCTTTCGGATATTTCAGACAGTTAGTCAGTTCTCAAATTTCAGTTATCATTGTTAGATGTTTATTAGTATTATCAGTTTTGTTTACAGAATTTATCAGATTTATTACCTAAAACCTTATGGCATTCTTCAGTTAAATTCTGCATATGACCTTTTGTTATCAGTTTTACTCAGTGCTCACAGCAGCTACCGCTGATACTATGTTTCGCGTGCTAATTACTTTATTTAGTGTGTATGTTTTTCCCCAGTGCTATATGTTTGTTCAGTCAAGTCTTTACGTTTCACTCGCTTCTCCTGGCCACTCCAAGGATATTTCTAACACACTAACAAATATTTAGTTTATGGGACTATAACTATCTTGCTCTCACCTTTGGGGGTATTCGCTGGTCATCTTTCTACTGATGGCCGTGAAGTTCTATAGGTACTCTTTTTTTTTATTTTTTTAATAACCATGATGTTTGAGTCAGTTTTTTCACCTCACTTATTTCATGATATACCTCTCCCTTCCACTTCACCTAATATTTTTGTCTCTGCTATGATTTTTGAGTTTGTGTTAACTTTTTTAGCTTGCAGTGTTCTGGGAATTGATAAAGATTTAATTTTTTTCTGTTTTTATTTTGTGGGTATTGATAAAGATGTGATATTGTGGTATCTTATGGGAGTAAAACTGAGTAATTGACATCTTGGGTTGGTGAAACCTTTCATTTCTCACTTAAAATTTGCTAAAGATCAAATTCCAAAAGGTGGGTATTCAATCACTCTGAAGCCACCTTCAACTCATCCTTACTGGTTCATGAAAACCACATTCCAAAGGTATAGTTTTTAGTTAATCTTTGACAGATTTTGAAGTTTTCAATCTTCATCAACTGGATGTGTTTATTCTTCGTGAATACTGTTGCATGATGCTTGAATCATTTGGGACTTCTGGAATTGCTGAAATAAAGTTTCTCGCAGATGATCTTTCTTGTTTATGGTTGATTAGTTATAGTGTGGGTTATAATTAATGCGAATGTAACGAAAAAAAGTTACTTTATAATTAAGCAGAGGATACACAGAAAAATTAAAGATAAACAATGTGTCTCTTGCTAACTTTCCTTGTTTATACGAAAGTTAACAATCCCCTTTCTACAATTTTAACTTTTGTACTTTTTTTACAGTACATTTGAGCATAAGTTAGCGCACGTTTCAGGCTTTCAAGTGTATACAACTGATAAATTCGCTAGATAATTATTGCCTCAGACTGTCTGTACCTACATGAAAAGTGCAGAGAGAATCACCAGTGACTAATATGAATCTGGGTAAATGACTTTCAAGTACCGAGAGTTATGAAAGAAGCTTCAAATTTTCTATTTGTTGACGTTAGATTACAACTTTCGAAGGCTCATTAATGCATTTTCTTATTTTAATTTACCTATACACCAATCTACTGGTGATTTATAGAAATCAATGTTTAACATAATACGTACTGGAGATTCACCAAGAGGTTTCTTCACCAGGACATATCTGAAGGAGGTAAAACAGTCACTTATAATCTCAAATGTCATCACAAATTTTATCGCCCATACTGGTGCTGAAATGAGCTTTGATGCGGACATGGACTTCTTTGCTTGTAGTGATAATTTTGGCCAGAATCTCAACTTGCAGCTATAAGAACTTTCAATATTTATTAATTTCACTCT
Organism: Capsicum pubescens; assembly: GCA_030864215.1. NCBI lineage: Eukaryota > Viridiplantae > Streptophyta > Magnoliopsida > Solanales > Solanaceae > Capsicum > Capsicum pubescens. The sequence continues at coordinate 320,970,056 of CM061548.1, forward strand.
ATTAATGCATCTGTTAGTAATTTTACTTTTTGTTCATGAGAATTTTAACATTTTGAGCTTTCGGAGTTTCATCATCTGACTTCTTTTTGATGGGTCTGTGCCTTGCACGGGCATCTTTCCACTAGTATTACTTAAATGAAGGAGTGAAAATAAAAAACCCCATAAAAGTTTTACAAAAGCAATAACCAATAGGCATATAAACTGTGAGTTCGAAGTTAAAAAGGCCCACAATTTAAAACAAAATTTTCAAAACGGACAACTGAATCTTTGTTTAACCAAAATGAACAAATTGTAATTAATTAATGATATATATTTATATATTTATATATTTATATATATATATAATTACTTAACATATCTTATAAATTTGATTTTAAAATGTTATACTTCATATTTACATCATGATTCGTTATTTTATTAAATGATTATTACATTATGATTTTATTTTTCGCTCTTTTTCTTTAAATAAAATTGAAAATATCATTGATGATGATCGAAAAATATATAACTCCTTATTTTTATTATTATGATAATAACTGACAGACGAATCACGTTGCTAGATCAAGTGATATTTTAGCAACACTTGAAAAAAAAAATCTCGAATATTTAATTTTAAATAAATCATGAGAAGTGACATATTTTTTACCATGTGGTGAATTTTTTGATATGTAGTGATTTAATTTATGAAATAATTTTTAATTCATTTTTATTTAATGTTTTTAAGCTACATTTAAATTATTTAAGTAATATATTATTATTTAATATTTTTAAATATATCTATGTATATAAATATTGATTGAAATTTTATAGTAAGTACTTTTTAGTTAAATAAAAATAAAATTTTAAATAAAATTATTATAATAGATTTAAAATATTTTTTCTATAAAAATAATTTTAGTGGTAAAAGTCTATTGATACATGTCCTTTTTGATTATTTGTCTCTCAAAATCACTTCTTGAAAAAGATTATCCAAACACAATCTGTTTATCAAAAACACTTTTCAAATAAATTTATAAAATATAATTTATTTATTTTCAAAAGAACTTTTCTGAAAAAGTTATTTTATAGAAGTGTTTTTCACATAATCAGTTTTCTAACAGCAATACCAAACGGGTTCTATATCTATTTGCCCTTATTATTATTCCTCTTATCCCAATTTATATCACTAATTTTTTTTCAATTCCAAAACTAAATAACACATTGCTAGTCACAAATTTAGCTTTATAATAATTATTTTACTCTTAAGGAAATGATTTATATTCAATTAAAGGGGACTAAGGGAGTAACTAGGGGCTTTGAGTAAAAAGTGACAAAAGAATCTGAAAATGAGGTGTAGGTGACTCAAGTTTTAATAATTAAGTGTATGTGACAATTATTGTATTATGGATTAAGAAAGTTGGGGAAGTTTGAGAATAACCCACAAATTTTTTAATTTATACTTTGATCCAATGTAAAACCTAGTATAACTAGAAAATGAGAGGAATTTGGGTGTTTCTCTCTTTTCTCATTTATTGTTGTTATTGTCTCTTCGAGATTTTTGTTGTTCATTATTGTTGCTACTTTATTCATCATCTTCTGCGTCATTATTATCATCTTTTTCTTTATTATCATCTTCTTCTTCTTCTTGTTGACCATTGTTGTTGTTGCTACCGCTACTGCTGCTACTTAACCAATTTCTAGGTCAAATTTTATTTCGTATATCATTTGGGCATTACTTCATAGGTGATTTTTGTAAGTAAAATTATGATTTTTAGTTGAATTTCTCATCTGGGTTCACTGCTACTGTTGTTTTTTCAACAATGGATAGAACCCGAACATGAATCAAACGCTACTGTTGTTTTTTCAATAATGGATAGAATCCGAACATGAATCAAACGTATGACTCATTTATTGCAACAGATGAGTCATTTGTTGTAATGGAAGAATCATATGTTAGATTCATATTGCAGGTTCAATAGTGTTGTAGCATGATTCCAACAGATGGATCATCTATTATAACAGATGAGTCATCTGTTTTAAGAGGAGTCATCTATTGCAACAGATTATTCACCTGTTGTAACATAACTTAAAGTTTATTACAACATATGAGTCATCTGTTGCAACAGATGACTTCTATATTACAACAGATGAATTGTCTATTGGGATTAATGTTACAAAATTATAGAATCTGAAGCTGATTACAATAGGTAGGTTATCTGTTACAACAGGTGAGTCATCTGTTATAATAGGTTAGTGATCTATCGCATCAAGTTACTTATCTGTTGGAATCATCTTCAAAGGTTCTGTAGTACTGTAACACTATCCCAATAGGTGAGTCATTTATTGCAACAGATGAATAATCTGTTGCTATAGATGAGACACTTATTCAAATAGATGACTCATCTGTTAGTATCAGCTTCAGGTTATATAGTATTGTATCATGAACCCCAATAGGTGAGTCATCTGTCGCAACAGATCACTCCCCCTTTTGCAATAGATGATTCACTTGTTGCAACAGATTACTCATCTATTGGGGTTTATGTTATAGTACTATACAATCATTATTAATTTTATTATAATACCATTGTTAACTTTATTAACAAATGTCTTTATTTATATACCACTAATGAAGGGATCAATAACAATGGGGGTGAATTGTCATGGTGTATGGATCGATAAGAATAATTAATATGTTTGGCATTAGGAGGAGGGTGAAATACTAGAGACAATAGCTATTACAGTCCAAAGTGATATTTCGTATGATGATTTTGTGAACTTAATTATAAACTATTGTGGACTGAATTGTCCAACGGAAGAACTTGTCATCTGCTACATGTGCAACTCCTTCGAAATTCAGAGGGTACTACCTTTCAAGATAACCGATCAGGTTCGATTGCGTGCTTATCTAAGTGATTTAGCTAGGCCTGTGTTAAGGGTGTACGTGATTAAAAAACTGAGAGAGAATGAGAATCAGAATGTAGAATAAGAACAACAAGACATAATTGATGATAAATTGGATTATTTGGACATGAATATTCCAAATGGTGACCAAACACCTACGCGCACTGTTGCGAGTAATACGACGGGCAGTTCTTCTCAATCAACAGAGTCAGACAATCATCAAGATGACGAGACTAGTTTTTACAAGGGAATTTCATTCAAGGTATATAGAACTAGCTGCTTCTTTGTTTATTACTTGCTTGAAAAAAGATTTCAGACTAAAGAAGGTGATTAATTCAAGCAAAGTCTTTTGTTTTAGATGTGCTAATCTGAACAACAAGTGGTGGTTGGGGGCTGTGAAATACTTAAGTTCTGAAAGATTCGTCACTAATGTTTAAGAAAAGTATCACACATGTGGTTTGGAGCATATTATGAGCCATAATCCTCGTGCCACGGCAAAGGTCCTCGGTAAATATTTCCAAAATAGACTCCCCAATGGCAAAGGCCCTTCTACAAATGATATGGCCAATTAACTCCTTACAGAATTGGGAGTTATGGTCAGTTATTGAAAGATATATATGGCTATGATGATAGCCAAGGACTTGTTTAGGGGTACACATCAGCACGGGTATGCAGTCCTCGATGCCTACCATAACATGCTTGAGTCCATAAATCCCAAAAGTAGATGGTGTTGCATGTTGATGAAAATAGAAGGTTCAAGTACTTTTTTGTATCTTATTAAGCTTGGATTTTTGGTTTTCAACAATTGAGAAAATTCATAGCCATCGACAAGACTTTCTTGAGGAGCAAGTATGGAGGAGTTTTGCTATCGGTAGTGGCACAGGATGCGGACAGTCACATATTTTCTGTCTCTTTTTGTGTAGTGGATAAGGAATATGATGCCTCGTAAGGATATTTTTTCGAACAAATGTAAAGCTGTTTCGAAGATACCAAAGAGTTGTGTATTATTTCGGATAGGCATTCAAGTATTCAGTAGATGGGTTCAATTTTCTACACTTTAGCTCACTTTAGTCGTTGCATGAGGCATCTTGGAGAAAATATTCGAACCACTTTCACAATGAAAGGGTCATCTCTCTTTTTTATAGAGCAACTAAAGCATATTGTGTTGCTGAGTTTTTTAACCATTTTAATCAAATAAGGGATATGTCACCCAAGACAGCACAACATCCACTACAAAAAATAGGCCAAAAACCGACGCAATAAAAACAACGAACTATGTCGCTTTAAAAATGGCAAGAAAAGCGATACTGTCTGTTGCATTTATAGCTTAATTTTAATTTTAATTTATTTTTTATTAAAATCGACGGCCAACGTCTTAATATCTGTCTTTTTTTTGCGAATTATTGTGCCAACTAATTAACAAATAATTTATAATTTTTTTAATAAATGTGATGGATAGCATCATTATTTAATTAAAAATAATAATAATTAATTTTAAAAAAGCGACGTTGACCGTCGATTTTTAAATTCAATTTTTATTTATTTTTATTAAAATCAACGGACAATGTCGCTATAATTTTTTATTTTAAAAATATACATTCTAGAAAAGTGACGCTGTCCGTCACAATTTTTAATTATTTTTATTTTTTCTGCATTTTTACAAAAAGTGATGGACAACGTCGCATTTGTTAAAAATAAATAAAAATTATCTTTATGATAAAAAGCGATGTTGTCCGTCAGTTTTTAAATTTAATTTTTATTTTTATTTATTTTTATTAAAATCAAAGGACAACGTAGCTATAATTTTTTATTTTTAAAATATTAATTTTAGAAGAGCGAAGCTATCCGTTGGAATTTTTAATTATTTTTATTTTTTTTGTATTTTTTCAAAAAGTGACGGACAGTGTCGCTTTTGTTAAAAATAAATAAAAATTAATTTTATGATATAAAGAGACGTTTTCCATCGGTTTCTAAATTTAATTTTTATTTATTTTTATAAAATCAACGGACAAAGTCGCTATAATTTTTTATTTTTAAAATATTAATTATAGAAAAGAGACGGTATCCATCGTAATTTTTAATTATTTTTATTTTTCTGTATTCTTACAAAAAGCGATGGACAGTGTGGCTTTTGTTAAAAATAAATAAATATTAACTTTATGAAAATGGCACTGTCCGTCGATGGTTGATATTTTTAATTTACTATTAAATAAATAATTTTTATATTTAAAAAAAATTAAATGTATCAATTATATATTGAATACATTGATATCATACGATCGATTGATCAAGGTAATAATATACTGTTGAAGTTATAATATAATAATATAAGCTAAATTAAATGATAATTCATCAGAGTATATATGAAATACGTTGTATTATGAGGTAATATATCTGTGTATGTGATGTATATAGTACATATTTCGAAGTTGATAGTCAATCAACTTTATATATTGAATACATTGATATCATACGATCGATTGATCAAGGTAATAATATACTGTTGAAGTTATAATATAATAATGTAAGCCAAATTAAATGATAATTCATCTGAGTATATATGAGATTTGTTGTATTACGAGGTAATATACTCGTGTATGTGATGTATATAGTACATATTACAAAGTTGATAGACAATCAAATATATATATATATATATATATATATATATATGTATAAATATGTATCTCTCGTATAGTGATGTACATAGTAGTTAAAAACTAGCTAACTGAATCTATATATCCAAATATTTTGAATAATACAGTAACATCATATGATCAAGGTAATAATGCACTATTGAAGTTATAATTATGAAGCGAATTAACCGACAATTCATTAGATTAATGCGTTGTATTAACCTAATCAAAATCTCCAATTCAATTTTTTTAACCTAATTTCTAATCCCAATTTGACTCATCTCCTCAATTTTAATCTCAACCGTTCATCATATTTGATCAACGATCAATATTAAATCAACTTTCACTATTATTTTTTTCTGAAATTGTACTGCTTCAAACTATTTTTCTTGAACCGAGGGTCTATTGGAAACAACCTATCTACCTTAGCGGTAAGGTCTGCGTAAACTGTACCCTCCACAGACCCAATTTGTGGGACTAAACTGGGTTAGTTGTGTTGACACCTAATTTTGACCTTACGATACCCCTCTTAGGCTGCTATTTTATATAGTAATTTTAAGTAACATTAATTTTTACATGCTTAGTTTATTTTGTTATCAACATCTTACTATTTTTTTTGTTATTTTGACATTTATTAAAATAGCAGCCCTAATTCAATTTGTCAATTTGTTTATTTTTTACCCATTTTGTATCAAGTTAATGACAATTTTAGCCAATTTTTTTTATCTCAAATTGGATTTTAAATTTTAGCACATTTTCATATCAGTTTGATCTCTGTCGTCGATAAAAAATTATGCAACGACTGAAATCTAAAACTTTCCTTTTTTTCTTTTAAACCAACAACAAACCCTAATCCCCATTATTTTCTCAAAACAGTCGTATCTGACCTTCTCCTTCTCTCTCTTCTCTCCCTTCTATTTTCTCTACGTGAAATAGTCGTCGGCCAGCCAACACCGACCACTACGTATCATTGACCCGACCCAACCCATCAAAATACCTATTTCAATCAAAATACCCATTTCAATTTTCCTCTTTTGTAATTACCCGGCAAAATAATTTTATTGCTTTTATATATAATTTTCTATTATTATTATTATTATTATTATTATTATTGCTATTATTTTTAAATAACAACCTACTTTATTTGATTTCTCTATATATTCAATTTTTAGCCATTTCTTATACTTAATTGATGTCAATTTTTTTCTCAAAATTAAAACTCAATTTTATCCTTTTTTTAAAATCCTTTTAATCTCAGTCGTAGATCAAATTTGATCCAATGGTTTAGATCAACCTTCTCTCTCTTTCCTTTTTAATCCATCCCTAACCTTAATCTATTCAACAACAGTCGTTTCTCTCTCTCTGCTCCCCTTTTTTTCTAAAATAAAACCACGCCGCCGCCTTCTATCGGAGAAGCGGGCAACTTTCGCCGCCGCTCCATGCTCCTTTCCCCAGAGAAACCATCCAATCATTGCGTCACGCACACCATCGGCTGGTGAAGCAACCGCCTCCCGCCGTTTTCTCTTCCCTCTCCGGTTGATGCAGCGACCAGCGCCGTTGACACCACGCCACTGCCACCCTCTTTTCTCTTTCTAGCCACCACCAAAATACATCTCCTTTTATCTCCTCCGTGAACCAAACTGCCACAGCCAATCGCCGTCTTCCATCGGAGCAACAACAGCAACCAATGACAGCAGCAGTCGGTAAAGATGCCAGCACCGGTGCATCTTCCCCACCAGCCGACCAGAATGCACAAGCCCAATCACCAGCCACTCCAGCCAGCTACGATGACGAATTCTCCAGCCATGCAACCCGTTTTTCACCAAAAGAGTGATGGATTTGTTGAATCCATCCCTAGGTTTGCTTTCATGTTAAATTTAGGTTATCTTCTACTCTTTTGTTTCTTCTTCTTTTAACACATTTTGTGATCTGAATTTGACAAAATTCGATTGAAAATTTTTTATTTGATTTCTTCTTATTTGGACTTATATGAAAATTCTTAAGTGTAGGTACTTGAAATGTGAACTTGTTAATTGAATTTACTAAAGTGTGGTCACTTGAGTAGTGAATTAGTGACTCAAAAATATTTAAGTTTAGGTAGTTGAAATGTGAACTTGTGATTTGAATTTACTAAAGTGTGGTCACGTGAGTAGTGAATTTGTGACTCGAAAATGTTTAAGTTTAGGTAGTTGAAATGTAAACTTGTGTTTTGAATTTAATGAAGTGTGGTCACTTGAGAAGTGAATTAGTGACTTGAAAATGTTTAAGTTTAGGTAGTTGAAATGTGAAATCGTGTTTTGAATTTACTAAAGTGTGGTCACTTGAAAAGTGAATTAGTGAGTAGAAAATGTTTAAGTCTAGTTACTTGAAAGTTGAACTTGTGTTTTGAATATAGTTAAGTGTGGTCACTTGAGAAATGAATTAGTGACTTGAAAATGTTTAAGTGTATGTACTTGAAATGTGGACTTGTGTTTTGAATTTAGTTAAGTGTGGTCACTTGAGAAGTGAATAAATGACTTGTGGTTTGAACTTAGTTACTTGAAAGATGAACTTGTGTTTTGAATTTAGTTAAGTGTGGTCACTTGAGAAGTGAACTATCGACTTGAAAATGTTTAAGTGTAGGTACTTGAAATGTGAACTTGTGTTTTGAATTTAGTAAAGTGTGGTCACTTGAGAAGTGAGTTAGTGACTTGAAAATGTTTAAGTGTAGGTACTTGAAAGGTGAACTCGTGTTTTGACTTGAAAATGGTTAAGTGTAGTTACTTCAAAATAGTTAAGTATATTGACTTGAAAAATCAATTAGCTATTTGGAAAAGGTTTGAATGTAGTGACTTGAAATGTATACTAGTGAATAAGTTATTTGAAAATTATTAAGTGTAGTGACTTGAAAATGATTAAGTGTAGTTACTTGAAATTGCGAACTTGTAACTTGAAAACGGTTAAGTGTAGTTACTTGAAATTGTGAAGTAGTGACTAGAAAATGGTTAAGTGTAGTCACTTGAATTGTGAATTAGTTAATTGAAAGTGGTTAAGTATAGTGACTTGAAATGAATGATTAAGTGTAGTGACTTGAAAATGAATAAGTATAGTTATTTGAAATGTGAAGTAGTTACGTGAAAATGGTTAAGAGTAGTTATTTGAAATGTGAAGTAGTTACTTGAAAATGGTTAAGTATGGTGACTTGAAATGTGAATTAATTATTTGAAAATGGTTAAGTGTAGTGACTTGCAATGTGAATTAGTTATTTGAAAATGGTTACGTGTAGTGACTTGAAAGGTCTACTAGTTATTTGAAAATAGTTAGGTGTAGTGACTTGAAATGTGTACTAGTGACTTGAAAATGGTTAAGTATAGTGACTTGAAATGTCAATTAGCTATTTGAAAATGGTTTGAGTGTAGTGACTTGAAATGTGTACTAGTGAATAAGTTATTTGAAATTATTAAGTGTAGTGACTTGAAAATAATTAAGTGTAGTTACTTGAAATTGCGAACTTGTGACTTGAAAATGATTAAGTGTAGTTACTTGAAATTGTGAACTTATGATTTGGAAATGGTTGTGTAGTCACTTGAAATGTGTACTAATAACTTTAAAATAATAAAGTATAGTCACTTAAAAATGATTAAGTATATTGACTTGAAATGTGAATTAGTTAACTGAAAATAGTTAAGGGTAGTGATTTGAAATGTGTACTAGTGACTTGAAAATATTTTAAGTGTAGTAACTTACAATGTGAATTAGTTATTTGAAAATGGTTAAGTGTAGTTATTTGAAAAATTTAAGTATAGTGAAATAAAATATCAATTAGATATTTGAAAATGGTTTGAATGTAGTGACTTGAAATTTGTACTAGTAATTTGAAAATAGTTAAGTGTAGTCGCATGAAATACGAACTAATGACTTGATTTTTATATGTTTTGATGTAAACTTGCATACAGATGACATTTGGTGGTGAAGGTAATCGGCCTCGTCCTGATAAGAGTTCGAAGTCAACTGCTAAGAAGAAATCTAGGACGCCTATAGACTCTAATGAAAAAACTTTAGGATTGTTTAAGTGTTTTGGTTGTTGTTGGATTAATTATTAAGTGTTTTGGATTTTGGATTTGATTGTTTAAGTGTTGTTAATTTGAATTGCTTAAATGTTTTGATAATGTAGTGCGTTGAACGGTTATTTTAAAAATGTGTGTTGCATGAGGCTGTATATATTGAATTGTATTTTTATTTGGCAGGTGGGATGCAGAAAATGCAAATTTCTACATCCAAAAAAAATGCAAAAAAGCGACGGACAGGGTCCCATTTGTTCGTCGCTTTTCTGAAATTTTTTTAAATAAATTTTCAAAAATGCAACGCTGTCTGTCGTTTTTTGTGTTCATTATGAAGAACAAAAAGCGATGACCAATGTCATTTTTTCTAAAAAAAAAATTATTTTTCTCAAAATACGACGGACGGTGTTGTTTTTTCTGAAAAAAATAATCTTCAATAAAATGAGGATGTCCGTCACTTTTTGTTCATCATGTGTTCTTCACATGAAGAACAAAAAGCGACGCACAATGTCATTTTTTTTCAAAAGTAACTAAAAAATTCTTTTTTCAAAAAACGACGCAAGCCGTTGTTTTCAAAAACCAACGGGCCTTTTTGGCCTTTTTTTTAGTAGTGATCTCGAACTTGTCGGTTTGAAGAGTTGGGTCCAGACATTTTGTGCGCTAAATAGGTATATTATTATAAATTTAATGTCTTATTTGAGTTATAAGTTTGTAATACTGTATGATGTCGTACTAAGTGATTTTCTTGTATAGGTATAATATTATGACGTCAAATATAGCTAAATCAGTGAATTCATGATTTAGTGTTGAAAGAGATTTTCCTATTCTGCTGCTATTTGATGAAATAAACAAGAAGTGTGTCAAATTATTTCACGAAAGGCGTATGTAGTTCGTGAACACAAGAAACAGACTTGTTCTAGAAGCGGAAAAGTAAATATCAATGAATATCTGTTTGGGGAATAGGTTATTTTCTCATCAAACAGCAGATTACAAGTTCAGTATCGACAGTCATGGTGATGTTGCCACGGTCGATCTTCAAACAAGATCTTGTACATGTAGAGTTTTTGACTTGGATAAAATACTCTATCCACATGCTAAGGCAGCTTCGAGCCCAATATGATGCACAATATGGAACTCAAATTTATGAGTACTTGTCTCCATATTATTTGGTGGAAAGATATATAATAGCATATAGTGAGAATATTAATCTGGTGTCTCCTAAAGAATCTTGGGTTGTTCCTGTAGAGATTTTGGAGAGATTAATACCTCATCCATATATTAACCCAAGTACTATCAAATCGGTAAGAAGTCTATACAAGAGGAGGCGGGGAGTTGGAGAATCATTTCCATCAAGAAAAAACAAGTGCTCCATATGTAAGAACGCTGGCACAAAAGAACTACATGCCCGAATCATAATTCACCATGATCTTTGTAATAGTAAACTTGTGTTGTTTGTTATGGACTTAAATTATTTTAACTCATTATTGGGTGTGTAAATGTTATTATTTATTATATAAAATATGCTTTTACTAACTTGTGCAACAATAAAACAGCTAACAGAAACTAAATACAACAGACTACAAAAATATTTTTAGCAAATTACTCATCTGTTGCAACAGATGGACATTTGCTAGAAGAACACAATACAGTTCATTAATCTAAATTGTGTTCAACCAACAAATGACCAATATGTTGCAACAGATGAGTAATCTATTAAAAAACTCAAAAACATTGCTAATGGAGTGTGTTCTTCCAACAGATTGACTATCTGTTGCAACAGATCTGTTGGAAGAATATAATATAGCTCATCAAACTGGATCGTGTTCATCCAATAGATGATAAATCTATTGCGACAGATGGTCCATATGTTGGAAGAACACAATACAGTTCTTGTCACTGGTATGTATTCTTCCAACACATGACCAATCTATTTCAACAGATAGTCCTTCTGTTGGAAGAACTAAAAAAATCTTGTTATTTCTACTAGATTCAAAATTGTGCTAAACGCTCAAACCTACCTCCAACCCTCAACATGTTAAGAAAAAAATAGGCATAATGAAAATTAAATAAGAAATAGAGTAAAAGTCTTACCAAACATAGATTTTTTCTCATTCATTGCTTACAAAAATACAAAACAAATTAAAACAAAACGTACAATACATTAGGTTTAAGTAGATTCAATATAAATAAAATAAAATACATACCCTAAAAGAAAAAACATAACCTAATCATTATTAGCATTAGCATTAGCATTAGCATCATAATTATTATTAATATTATTGTCAACCGGTCAATCGTCAATCGGCAATAGCAGGGTCCTCTTCAACCTTCGAATCTCAAGAAGCATCATTGATCTCATGGCACCCAACTCCCACTGGAGTTTATTAATCTTCCTTTGAAGATTTCACATGATGTCGTGCAGAATCTCCATGTCCTAAATCGGATCAGCCATATCTAGAATACGCATACATTAACAAAAAATATAAAACACTAAAGAAAAGAAAAAAGTCTAAGTGTAATACAACATATACTACCAACTAGTAGTTTTACAAAAAAAAATTCTCAACGGATGAAAAAGGAATTTGCTCTTTAAAGAGATATGGTTGAAGATGTAATGACGTTTTTATGAAAGACAAGATGCAAGAAATAAATAAAGTTGAGTAGATTGAATGAGTAAGGAGGAACCTATTTATAGAGGATTAAATTTGAATGTGTTAGGAGAAAAGTCACAAATGTTCACCTACTTTTTATTAATTACATGCCTTAATTAAATCAAACTAGTGACCTTTCAATTATTTAAATCAAACTGGTGACTTTTCGATTACTTAAATCAAATTGCTGAAAAGTCAAGACTTTTTCACCTTTTTAATATTAACATTAGTTTTTAAAATTAAATAACCATTTTTCTTAATTAAATAATTGAAGACTTTTCATCTTTTCAATAATCGTTTTTTTAATTAATAACCATTTTTATTAAGTTCTTCCAACAGATGGTCTATCTGTTGCAACAGATTACCTATTTATTGCAATAGATATACCATCTGTTGCAATAGATGGGTGATCTATTGAAAGAAATCAAGAAAGTCTTGCTACTGGTTTGACTTTTTCAAATAGGTGATCCGTCTATTGCAACAGATGGGTCATCTGTTGGAAGAGTTGTTTTGATTTTTTCCGACAGTTGATTGATCAGTTGTTTTTAATGTGTTAGACAAGAAGTCATGACTGTTCACCTCTTTTTTAATAATTATATTCCTTAATTAATTCAAACTGGTGACTTTTCAATTATTTAGATTAAAAAAATAGATTTAAATACAAAAAGGTGAAAAGTCATGACTTTTCACCTTTTTAATATTAACATTAGTTATTAAAATTAAATTACCTATTTTATGATTTTAAATTGTGTTTATCATTTATTTTCTTATTATTTATTTACGAACCGTTTTTCTTTAAATACTCGAAAAGTCATGACTTTTCACCTTTTCAATAATTATTTTTTATTAATAATCATTTTTAGTCAGTTCTTTCAACAGATGGACTATCAATTGCAACAGATTGGTCATCTGTTGGAAGAACACAAAACCTGGATTCAGTTCTTCCAACAGATGACCATTTTTTTTGCAACAGATTGGTCATCTATTGGGAGTACTAAAAACCTTTGTTATTGGATTGAGTTCTTCCAACAGATTTTCCATTTGTTGCAATAGATTGGTCATCTGTTGGAAGAAATCAATCCAGTAGCAGCAAGGCTTTCTCTCGGTCAGGTTTTTAGTTTTTTAGATTATTGTTACCCTTCTCAAAAGATTAAGAAGAAAGATTTTAAAGATGGTTACCCTTTGAGCCTCCTCAGTTTTGTACACTACTTCATGATGGAAACTAAAGATAAAACATTGTTTGACATTGATAGGTTATGAAGAATAAGGTGCGTACAGATGGATGGATCCACTTTCATTTATGGAAGTTATGTATTACTGACCAGGTTATTGTGAAAACACACATAAAGTACAGTAATTTTGTGAATGTATTTTTTTATCGATTAGGCATTAATCCTTCAAACAAGATCCTACATTTTACAGTTAAGTTTGATAGGTGCAAACTGATAAGGCTGAGGGACCATGAAGATGGTGTCGATACCCTCTTATAATTTAATGACGGTTTTGCTAATATTTATGTGTCAAGTTTTAAGATGGGATTAATATTTGATGGCAGTGTAGTGATTCAATAGTGATTGGACTGATTTTAATGGTGAAATAGAGTTTAAGAAGGCCTTTGAAGCCACCCAGTACAGCAAACAAGAATGGAAAACCATTAGAAATTCCCCTGGTCCAAATTTATATGGATGGGTTGATTGGGGAGATAATTATATAGTAGAACGTGTTGTAGGAGAATAACTATAAGGCAAAGGGGAGTTGCTGAAGACTATATCATATTAGACCTTATTAAAGAAGAAACACATGGTAGCAAGCAAGGAACTTATAGCAGCAAATCTGGCCAATGAAATTGACTTGAAAAATGAAAAATCTAAATGAGCTACAAATATGAAAGTGTATCCAAAAATAAAAATCCGTTAGTCATTATTGAAAAGAAAAATGGTAAAGTGGACTGGAGTTATACACTTTTCTAGGTAGCTGAGACTAGTTAGCGTGGTCTGAATGATCACCTCCAAAGAAAGAAAGAAAAGTCCAAGAAAGTTATTTTGCTAGCACCGAGGGATAGGAAGATGTACAATCAAGAATGAAACTTGGACCAAGAACTATTGAAGTTAAAATAAGGGATCAAGGCAAGGCGAAAATTTCTGAAGCTAAACTTGCATTCCATGCCTTCTGCTTATGGTTCTAATCATGTCAATAGCAGTGGAAACAAACAGATCTGAATTTGATCAGAAATCCCATGCTTTTTTATTTCCACTATAATTGACGTGACCAGAACCACAAACAAAAGGCATAGGATGTAAGTTTTAACTTCAGTAATTTCCATCTTGGGTTGATCCTTTATTTTAACTTTAGCAGTTCTTGGTGCAAGTTTCATTCTTGACTGTACATCTTCCCATCCATCAGTTCTCTCAAAGCAGCTTCCTTGGACTTGTGTTCTTTCTTTAGAGGAGATCATTCAGACCACGCTAACTAGTCACAGTTCCTGGCAAAGTGCACAGATCCAAGCCACTTTACCATTTTTCTTTTCAACAATGATTGATGGATTTTCATTTTTGGATACACTTTATTTTTTGCAACTCATTCAGTTTTTTCATTTTTCATGTCAATTTCATCAGCCAAATTCGCTACACGTTCCTTGCTACCCTGTGTTTCTTTTCTTTAATAAGGTCTGAGTTGAGATAGTGTCTCGACCCAAAAACGAGGGTCAAGATAGCCCTTGTCATGGTGTACCTTGACAAGTAAGCCTATCACCAAAACTAATACGAAAAAAGGAAAAGATAGAAATATCCCAAGATAAGGCTTCTAGAATGAAGCCGAACCATATAAGTAATCATAATAATGCGGAAAGAACTTATCCAAAATACCAATCATGCCCAAAACCAGGTGTCAATAGTGTAAGAACTACTAATATAATCCAAGAGTCAAATACATCAAAAAATAAAGACAAAGGAACAATAACTGTCTCCGAATACTAATAAAGACATAACTACTATAGAAAGATAGAGGTGAACTTCGGACGCATGAATGTCCAACCGCTACCTTGGAAGCTACAACAATCGTCCAAGTCAATAAAGCTGAGGCGCACTCGAGCTAGGACCTGCACCGAAAGGACGCAGTAGGCATGAGTACGGTCCACTTGTACTCAGTAGGTATCGTAGGCCGACCAAGCAAAGTAGTAAATAAAGCATACAAAATATACACTAAGGGCACATCACCTGCAATCAGAAAATATCCCACCACAGTATCCCACACCGCTTGCACTAACAGTTCTAATATATCTCACATATATGACAACATCATACCAAGATAGAACAAAAGTACGTATTATATCACATACAAGAAGAATAAAGGGGAATATGCATATACAAGATCATCAAATACAAGTAAAAAAAGATACAAAAAATATATAGATGACAAGTCAATAAGCCAATACAACACAACATAACACAAGAAGGTAAGTGCAATGCATATGATGATGATGATGATGATGCACGAGGTCGTCGCACAAGCTCCGGGATCATTGCAAAATCCATGTATATACCTACGGAGCTAATGCTTCTAGACGTAGCATCCATGGGGGTTCGTCAACCCGTGTACAATCCACATATATCATATCATCTTTTCGGCACATCTCTCAGAAAGGTGTTATCAGGTGTTGCCAGTGTTTCTCAGATGTTGCCACAGTGGTACCAATGTTTCATGAATGAGTATGATATGAAGATGTAAATGCTCACAACCAATCACAATGAGTATTTCCACAACCAACCACATGATACATCTCTACAACACACCACAATGATACATTTCCACAACCACACGAGTCAATAACCACTCATTATTTTTGTTTCATCCATGAATTTCCACGTCTCATATGCCAATAAAGTATAAATATAATCATAATACACCAATGGTACCACATTAAGTATTTTAACAACACGATATAATTATTCACATGTATTCAAGGCTATCAATATCATATAGGACACCACACAGTCACATATATCACATAATAACTTAATTTCGACAATTACATCACATATAGGCCTCTACACGGGCACAACACATAAATCGCCATTTTTTATGATTAGTTCTCACCCTTAACATGTATTTTGTATCGTCATTTACTACCCTGACCAGTCTGAAAGAGTTAAGTCATAACCTACCTCAAAAGTTGAAACCGGTCCGCTGCATTTTGAACCCACGACTTTATTTTTCATGAATAATCTCAAAATCTACTAAAACATCAAATATGAAATCTACTCGTCAAAACAAAACCAACGACACCCATATTGACTACTTTTATTTCAGGGTCAAAATCGACCCCCGAAATGGGTTTCCGAAAAAGAAGGGCAAAATCATAACTTTATTTCAAAAACATTTTCCCCATATTTTTAGGAACCTACATCTAAAAACCCAAGTTAAATCGAGTCAAAAATGAGGTTCAAAGCAAAGAGAAACTATTTTTAAGCTTTACTAAGTAAAATCTTGAAAATTCGAGTTAAAATCAAGAATCGGGGTTGTTTTGAACGTTAAATTGATGAAAAAATAGTAATTATAAGATAAAAATAGTATTCAAGTGAAAGGAGTGAAATTGGAGTTTAAAAATTAAGCCCTAAGATTTTTGGAGTTTTGAGAAATTAATTAAGAAAATTACTAAGAAAAGGGTGAATTCTTACCTTAAATCCATAAATAAACCAAGAAATATATGTTAATCTAACTTTCCAAGCTCCCAGTAACTTCACTTTTAAGCTCCCACATTATTTTAGGGTTTAACTCCCAAGAGGCAAGATGAAAAATGAGCAAAATGGGCCCAAAACTGCTATATATATTGCAGAAAATCTGTACAAAAAAAGCTGAAAAGTTGTTGGGAGGGAGGGGGTTCTTTTTAAGTCAACCCAAAATTCATAGAGGTACCCGATATTCGTTCAAAGTCCTATATATGCAAACAAACTATGCAACCACACTAAATTCGATGTTTTGAACGTGATGGCGATATCATATTTTCAAAAAAACACCGTTTTCACAAAATTGACCCCTGAAATCAGAAATCAAAATTTTTCAAATCGAGGGTCGAAATGAGATTTAAAAGTCGTAAAATCATACCAAATATGCTAACACCCTAAAATTGACATTCTCAATCTGTTGGAGAAGTTGGATTTTCCATACGAGGTTGTTTCGATCAAATGTGGGTCCCACACCCATATTTCTAATTTTTTAACTTTTTGACAAATAGGTTGAAATGAGCTCGGGTGCATTGGGATCTGAACCAAAGGTCTACCTAGCCTAAAATTAATATTTCAGCGCTGCTGGCGCAGTCTGTTCAGCCATCCATTTCACGGATCAAAAGATATCGACATAAGTCCAAAATAATGCTCTCGAAGCTATCAAAAACTACAATATTGCATAAATGATACCAAAATGCATCGAAAATCATATCAATCACTCCCACACCCTAGAAATATCGTAATGCAACTACAAAGAGGGGTAAAACAGTCAAAACACACAAAATCACAAATTTTACATATTTCATCAAATTTTTAGGTCGTTAATTATCCACCACTAAAAATCTAGTTTGTCTTCGAACTAAGGCAAAATAATTACCTGAATCAATAAAGAGTTGGGGATAAGAACTACGCATATCAAACTCGACTTCCCAAGTAGCTTCATCTACAGGTCGATGTCACCACTAAACCTTAACCAAAGGGATAACTCTAGAATGCAACCGCCTAACATCTCTAGCCAAAAAAAAAAAAATGAAGACTGGCTCCTCAACAAAAGACAACCGCTCATCTAACTGAACTGACTCCCAATGAATGACATGAGACTCATCTGGAATATAACGACGAAGCATAGAAATATGAAAAACTGGATGAACAGCTGATAGATCAAGGGTCAAAGCTAACTCATAAGCCACATCACCAACAGTCCAAAGAATCTCAAATGGACCAATATACCTGGGGCTAAGCTTGCCCCTCTTCCTAAACCCCATCACACTCTTTATGGGTGAAACTCAAAGGAAAATACAATCATTAACACCAAATCTCAAGGAACAAAATCTACGATCAGCATAACACTTCTGCCTACTCTGAGCCGATCTAAGTCTATCCTGAATGACCCAAACTCTATCCAATGACTCACGAAACAAGTCCGTACCTCGAGGTCTCATCTCTGAAACATCGAACCAACTTACTGGGGAGCGACAATGCATACCATACAACTGCTCAAAAGGAGCCATATCAATACTGGAATGGTAACTATTATTATATGCAAACTCTGCTAAAGCCAAATAATGCTCCTACTGGCCACCAAAATCCATCGCGCATGCGCGAAGCATATCCTCTAAAACCTGGATAATCTGCTCTGACTGGCCGGTGAAATGTTATGCTAAGATCAACCTGAGTACCCAACTCATCTTGAAAAGTCTTCCAAAAGTAAGATGTGAACACAAAACCTCAATCTAAAATAATGGACACCTACGCACCATGCAGATGCATAATCTAATGAATGAAGATATAGGCTAACCTCTCAGCACTGAATGAGACTTGAACCGAAATAAAATAAGCAGACTTGGTCAATCGATCCACGATAACCCAAACACTATTAGAACAATGAGATGTATGAGAAAAAACAGTCACAAAGTCCATAGTGATCCGTTCCCACTTCCACTCGGGAATGAGCAACCTCTGAAGCAATCCACCAGGCCTCATATGCTCCGACTTTCCCTGCTGGAAATAGAGGCAACGAGCTATAAAATCCATTGTATCTCGCCTCATAATACCCCACCAATAGTGTTGTGTCAAATCACGATACATCTTAGTCACACCTGGATGGATAGAATAGCTGGAACAATGGGCCTCCTCCAAGATCAACCTAATCCAATCACCACTCTCGGCACACAAACTCAACCCCCAATCCTCAAAACTCTATCTGAATCAAGTGAGGCTTCCTTAGCCTCCCCACTCAATATCTTATCATGAATCAACCTCAATCCAACATCGTTTAACTGATGATCTCAAATCTACTCCTTGAAAGAAGATCTAGCCTCCACAAATGCCAAAACATGCCCCGGTGTCGAAATATCAAGCCTAACTATCTGGTTAGCTAAAATCTGAATCTCTAAGCCCAAAAGCCTTTCCTGGGTCAAAAGATACGCCAAGCTACCCATGCTAGTCGACTTCCATCTCAAGGCATCCGCAACCACATTAGCCTTGCCTGAATGATAGAGAATGGTCAAGTCATAATCCTTAAGAAACTCAAGCCAAAGGCGCTGCCTCATATTATGATCTCGCTGGGTAAAGAAGTACTGAAAGATATGATGATCTGATAAGATCTCACAATGGACTTCATACAAGTAGTGCCTCCACAACTTTAAAGCAAACACAACTGCACACAACTGCAAATCATGGGTAGGATAATTCCTCTCTTGAGGCTTGAACTGACGAGATGCATAAGCAATTACCTTGCCCTTCTGTATCAACACAACACCTAACCCAACACCTGAAGCATCATAAAAGACGGTAAAACATACGCCGTCCCTGGGCAAAGTCAAGATTGGTGCTGAAGTCAACAAATCCTTGAGCTTTTAAAAGCTCGCCTCACAAGCATCGGACCACTGAAAAAAAATCTTATTCTGGGTCAACTTGGTCAATAGAGCTGCAATGGATGAAAAACCCTCAACAAAATACCGATAATAACCTGCAAAGCCAACAAAACTCTAAATCTGGGTAGGTGAAATAGGTCTAGCCCAATCAAAAACCGCTGCAACCTTGGCTGGATTAACTATAATACCTTTCTTAGTCACCACATGATCCAAGAAAGAAATAGACTCCAACCCAAACTAGCACTTAGAGAACTTTGCATACAACTTCTCATCCCCCAATCTCTAAAGCACAATCCGCAAATGCTCCAAATAAATCAAGATATTATCTATAAATACCAAAACAAAAGAGTCAAGATACGATCGAAACACCCAGTTTATTAACTCCATGAATGCGGCAGGGGCATTGGTCAACCCAAAAGACATGACTAAGAACTCATAATGACCATATCAAGTTCGAAAAGCTATTTTCAGAATATCCAAAGTTCTAATCCTCAACTGGTGATAACCAAACCTCAAATCAATCTTTGAAAACACTTCAGCACCCTGAAGCTGATCAAAAAAATCATCCATGCGATGAAGAGGATACTTATTCTTAACCATCACCTTATTTAACTACCGATAATCAATACACATCGGCGTAGACCTATCTTTTTTCTTCACAAACAAAACAGGCACACCCCAAGGTGAAATACTAGGTCATATAAATCCTTTATCCAACAACTCCTACATCTGATCCTTTAGTTCCTTCAATTCTGTTGGGGCCATCCTACAAGGAAGAATAGAAATGGTCTTGGTGCCCGGACAGAATCCAAGTGCTCCATATGAAATATATCCACATTAATACTAAAATCAACATTAATACTAAAATCAATATCTTGATACGAAGGCATACCAGGCAAGTCCATATGGAATATATCCACAAACTCATGGACAACCCGGACAGAATCCAAGAAAGGAGGCGAAACAACACTGGTGTCATGAATATGAGTCAAGAACGATAAACATCCCTTCTCAATCAATTTACGAGTCTGAACATAAGATATGACCCTCTTAGAACCCGAATGAAGTACCCTTCTAAGTTATTCTTGGCACAACCGGCGAAGCTAATGTCACGGTCTTAGCAAAAACATCTAAGACAACATGATAAGGAGCTAACCAATCCATGCCTAAAATAATATCAAAATCAACCCTATCTAATACAAGTGAATCTACCAAAATCTCACGCCCGATAAATGCCACAACATAAGATTGGTACGTTTGATCCACCACTAAAAAATTACTTATAGGGGTAGATACATGAATAGGCATGGCAAGAGGCTCACTAATAGAATCAAAACCCGAAGCAAAATACACAGACACATAGAAGAAAGTCAATCCGGGATCAAATAATACAAATGTAGGTCTGAAACAAATGTGGAAGATACCTGTAATCATAACATCAGAATGTCTACCTCAGGTCTGGCTGCTATAGCATAACACTATCCACGACTACCAACTGGATGAGTAGCCCCACGATCATCAACACGGGCTCTATCATCTCTATCTTTTGCATTTTTGGTAGAACCCTTACCTCTCAACTGAAATAGAAGTAGCTCTAAACATACGGTGAGAATAGTCCTTGGCCACATGGATAATCTCATCACACACATAGCAACCTCTACGATCAGTCTCAACAGAAGAAGGTACAATTATGCCCGAACGGCCGCCCTGAACTATTGAACTAGAAGATCCACCACCTGAACTCTATAAAGTCACCTACACTGGCCTACCATGGTATCCGCAAAAAACCCTAAAATCTTTGCCTCGAGAGGTCTGACTCCTGAACTTACCAAAATGGTGCACCCTCTTAGGGCCTCCTTGAGATGCACTAATAATACCCTCTGTCATCTTAGGGTGATCTACAATACTCTAAAGAGGAGCTCCAACCACAACTATCTGAGACGTAGCCAACTAAAGAGAGACAACCAAACCCTTTACAAACTTTTAAATCTTCTCAAACTCGATAGAAATGATATCTTAGAAATATCTAGACAAGGTATGGAAGTGTGCCTCATACTCAGCAACTGTCATAGAGCCCTGCTCTAAATGATCAAATTCATCCCACATACGATCTCTCAAACTGAAAGGCACAAATCTCTCCAAAAAGCATCAATAAACTGATCCCATGACAACTCAGGAGCATCAATAAGCCTACAACTGACAAATGATATCCACTAATTTCTTACAGTATCTCTCAACTGATATGTAGTATAAGCTACACCATCCGCACAAAAAGAGTGAAACACAACTCAGAACACAAGATATGAAAGAATTCGCATGATAAGGAAGAAAATAAGAGAGATTTCCTAAAGACATCCTATAGCCTCTCGAAGATAGATACGAATATCTACGTATCAATCCGCGAGACTCTATTAGACATCCCATTCTTACAATATTGAGACCAATGAAACCTGGCTGCTCTGATACCAATTTGTCATGACCCAAAAATGATGGACATGATGGCACTTGTCGTGGCACACCTTGACAAGTAAGCCTATCACCCAAACTGATACGAAAAGAAAAAAATACAAAAATATCCCAAGATAAGGCTTCTAGAATGAAGCCGAACCATATAAGTAATCATAATAATGCGGAAAAAACTTATTCAAAATACCAATCATGCCCAAAACCAGGTGTCAATAGTGTAAGAACTACTAATACAATCCAAGAGTCAAATACATTGAAAAAATAACCACAAAGGAATAATAATTGTCTCTGAATACTAATAAAGGCATAACTACAATAGAAAGATAGAGGTAAACTTCGGATGCATGAATGTTCAACCGCTACCTTGAAAGATCTAACAATCGCCCGAGTCAATCAAGTTGAGGCGTACTCGAGCTAGGACCTGCACCTAAAGGGTGCAGTAGGCATGAGTACGGTCCACTTGTACTAAGTAGGTATCATAGGACGACCAAGAAAAGTAGTAAATAAAGCATACAAAATATACACTGTCTCCAAATACTAATAAATGCATAACTATAATAGAAAGATAGAGGTAAACTTCGGATGCATGAATGTCCAACAGCTACCTTGAAAGCTCCAACAATCGCCCGAGTCAATCAAGTTTAGGCTCACTCGAGCTAGGACCTGCACCAAAAGGGTGTAATAGGCATGAGTACGGTCCACTTGTACTCAGTAGGTATCATAGGCCGACCAAACAAAGTAGTAAATAAAGCATACAAAATATACACTAAGGGCACATCTCCTGCAATCAGAAAATATCCCACAACGGTAGCCCACACCGCTTGCATAATAGTTCTAATATATCTCACATACATTGCAGCATTATACTAAGATAGAACAAAAGTATGTACTATATCACATATAAGAAGAACAAGGGGGAACATGCATATACAAGATCATCAAATACAAATAAAAAAGATACGACAAATACATAGATGACAAGTCAATATGTTAATACAACACAACATAACACAATAAAGTAAGTGCAATGTATATGATGATGATGCACGAGGTCGTCGCATAACCTCTGGGATCATCGGAAAATCACTGTATATACCTACGGAGCTAAAGTTTCCTGATGTAAGACCCATGGGGGGTTCGTCAACCTATATACAATCCACATATATCATATCTTCTTTCTGGCATATCCCCCAAAAAGGTGTTATCAGGTGTTGCCAGTGTTTCTCAGATGTTGCCACGGTGGTATCAGTGTTTCATGAATGAGTATGATATAAAGATGTAAATTCTCACAACCAATCACAATGAGAATTTCCACAATCAATCACATAATACATCTATATAACCAACCACAATGATATATTTCCACAACCACATGAGTCAATATCCACTCATTATTTTTGTTTATCCATGAATTTCCACATGTCTCATATGCCAATAAAGTATGAATATAATCACAGTACACCAATGGTACCACATTAAGCATTTTAAAATTACAATGCAATTATTCACATGTATTCAAGGTTATCAATATCACATAGGACCCCACACAGTTACACATATCACATAATAACTTAATTTCGACAATTACATCACATATAGGCCCCCACATGGGCACAACACATAAATAGCCATTTTTCATGATTATTTCCCATACTTATAATGTATTTTGTATCATCATTTACTACCCAGCCCAGTCTGAAAGTGTTAATCCATAACCTACCTGAAAAGCTGAAATCGGTCTGTTACACTTCGAACCTAGGACCTTATTTTTTATGAAAAATCTCAAAATCCACTAAAAATATTAAATATTAAATCTACACATCAAAACAAAACCAACGACACCCATATTGACTACTTTTGATTCGGGGTCAAAACCGACCCCCGAAATGAGTTTTAGAAAAAGAAGAGCAAAATTAGAACTTTATTTCAAAAATATGTTTCCTATATTTTTAGGACCCTACAGGTGAAAACTCAAGTTAAATAGAGTAAAAAATGAGGTTCAAATCAAAGAAAAACCATTTTTAAGGTTTACCTAGTAAAATGTTGGAAATCCGGGTTAAAATCAAGAATCAAAGTTATTTTGAAGGTTAGATTGATGAAAAAATAGTAATTATAAGATAAAAATATTATTCAAGTGAAAGAAGTGAAATTGAAGTTTAAAACTCAAGCCCTAAGATTTTTGGGGTTTTGAGAAATTAATTAAGAAATTACTAAGAAAATGGTGAATTATTACCTTAAAACCCGTAAATAAACCAAGAAATATATGTTAATCAAACTTACTAAGCTCTCACAAACTTTATTTTTAAGATCTCACACTATTTTAGGGTTTAACTCCCTAGAGGCAAGATGAAAAATGAGTAAAATGGGCCCAAAATTGCACAAAAAGAGTTGAAAAGCTGGGGGGTTTTTCTTTTTAAGTCAATTCGAAATTCGTCGAAGAGCCCGAGATTCGTTCAAAGTATGATATATGCAAACGAACTATGCAGCCACACTAGATTCGACATTCCGGACGCGATGGTGATATCGGATTTTCAAAAAAACATCTTTTTTACAAAATTGACCCCCGAAACCCGAAATCACAATTTTCCAAACTGAGGGTCGAAATGAGATTTAAAATCCATAATATCATACCAAATATGCTAACATCCTAAAATCAACATTTTGGATCTACTGGCAAAGTCGTATTTCCATCCAATGTTGTTTCAATCAAATGTGGGTCCCACACCCATATTTCTAATTTTCCAACTTTTCGACCAATAGGTCGAAATGAGCTTACCCGAATCAAAGATTTACCCACCCTAAAATCAATATTCCAGAGTTGTTGGCGCAGTTCATTCAGCCATCTGTCGTACGGATCAAAAGATATCCATATAAGTCCAAAATAAGGCTCTCGAAGCCATCAAAAACCACAATATTGCATAAATTATACCAAAATGTATCAAAAATTATTACAATAACTCCCACACCCTAGAAATACCATAATGCAACTACGGAGAGGGGTAAAATAGTCAAAACACATAAAATCACAAAATTCACTTATTTCATCAAATTTTTAGGTCGTTACAGATAACCTTTAGCAGATCCCCCTTCTCATGCAGATATTCTCCCAAACACTTTTTTTCTGTATAATGATCACCCCGAACAACCCATCCCTATAAATTTGAACCAGGGCAATAACTATATTGATTTCCATTCTTGTTTGTAGTAGTGAGAGGCTTCAGAGGCCTTTCAAAAGTCTATTGAACCCTTAAAATTAATCCAATCACTATTAAACCTTACACTACTACCAAAACTTGATCCCTTCTCCAAATTTGACACAAACATTAGCAAAACCATCACTAAACTATAACAAAGTATCAACACCACCTACTAGGTCCCTCAGCCTTATCAGTTTGGACCTATCAAACTTAACTATAAAATGCAATATCTTGTTTGAATGATCAATGCCTAATCGGTAAAAAAACAGCATTCACAAAATCATTATACTCTATGTGTGTTTTCACGATAACATGATTAGTAATACATATCTCCCACATGTGAATTGGTTCTATTTGCAAGCAGTTTATTCCTCCGCATCCATCTTTACTCTAGTCTTTTATGTTGGTCGAGCAAAAGTTGATCCACTTTCACTTTATTTTCTTTTGGGAGACATATTTTACCTATAAACAAGAGAAAAATAAAAAAAAAATTACAATTGATGGTTGTATAATTTAAAAAAAAATGGTAACACAAAATTTAATAAATACAACACACTATAAAAAATATTCCAATAGATGACCTATCTATTGGAACAGATGACCAATCCATTGCAACAGATAACCCATTTGTTGCAACAGATGGGTCAGCTATTGGAAGAAATCAAGATAGTCTTGCTATTAGTTTGATTTCTTCCAACAAGTGCTTAATCTGTTGCAACAGATGAGTTATCTATTAGAAGAACTATTTTAATTTTTTCCACCGACTGATTCATCAGTTGCAACAGATGGGGAATATGTTACTAGACCGATTTTAATATCTTCTATCATATGTTCCACCTATTGCAACACCAATACCACTAATAGAAACACCACCAACACCAATACCAACAACAACATCAATAACAGCATCAACAACAAAGAAATAAATAAAAAATAAACTAACAACATCGATACTTTCAATAAGGCTTTTTAAGTTCTCCCAATAGATAACCAATTTGTTGCAACAGATGGGCCATCTGTTGTAAGAACTCAATCCAGGTTTTAAAATTTTCAAATAGATGACCAATCTATTGGAACAAATGAACCATCTGTTCGAATAACTCAAGGTTCATGACTTTTTTTATTATTTAATAAAAACAATGGTCCGTTCATAGAAGACTTAAAAAATACCTTTCCTTTAATTTTCTCAATAAACAGGATATAGGTAATGGGTAAATAAATAAAAACAACAGATGTAAATAACTAATTAAATAACTAATGTAAAAATATGATATACACAATTTCAATTTCAATTTCATCAAAGAAATCATGAAAAATTTGATGAAACAGGTAAAGAAAAAAATGAGAAGGCAAGAATAATAGTAGAGAGCCCAGATTTATTAGTGAACCATACCTACCATGTCAAAAGCAAAGGAATCAAAACATCAATTTTAGGCAAATGAGGAGAAAATACATAGATTGAATGAGATCCAAAAGGATCCTTAGGAGAAAAAGGAGAAAAAAATGAGACGATTGGGATTACCCTAAAGAAGAGAGAAAGAGAAAGAAGAGAGAGGATTAGTTTATGGTTGAAGGAGAGAGAATTCTAGATATGGGTTTAAATATTTATTAATTTATGGTGGTGAACACTTTGAGGATAAAGTGGAGACGGTGTAGGTGACATTGAAAAGACAAGATAAGAAAACACAAGAAGGAGATTTTTGAGTTATCCAAAAAATGTTTGACCTCCTTAGTATTTTTTCTTCTTTTATTTTGGACAGAAAATTACTTTAAAATAAAAAAAGATCGTCCATAAGCTAAGTCATCTGTTATAATAAATGTCAATATCTACTTGATAATTTCCAACAGATAAGTTATCTGTCGCAACAGATGACAACATCTATTTGATAATGTATAACTGATAAGTCATCTATTGAAATAGATGTCAATTTTTGTTTGATAATTTCCAATAGATAAGTTATCTATTACAACAGGTTAAACATCTGTTTTAATAGATGTCTATAATTATTTGATAAATTTCAACAGATGTGTCATCTGTTGCAATAGGTTAGTCCTCTGTTTATTCAAATCAAGTCATTATTTGAAATATCTAAATTGATTTAGCTATAATTAAGGATGAGTTGATAAGTTCAACTATAAATTCAATTGATCTCATTGCAGTTACACGATCAACTATTGTATTAGTCCTGAGTAGAGTTATCAATTGACCAATTCTTCATGAAATGATACAAATCAAGTCATTATTTGAAATGACTAAATTGATTTATCTATGATTAAGGATGATTTTATAAGTTGAACTATAATTTAATTGATCTCATTGCACTTACATGATCAACTATTGTGTTCGTCCTGGGTAGAGTTATCAATTGACCAATTTCACTTAAAATGATTCAAATCAAGCCATTATTTGAAATGACTAAATTTATTTAGCTATGAATAAGGAGGAGTTGATAATTTGAACTATAATTTCTATTGATCTCATTGCAGTTAGATGATCAGCTATTGTGTTCATCCTGAGTAGAGTTACCAATTGACCATAAAATGATTCAAATCAAGCCATTATTTGAAATGACTAAATTGATTTAGCTATGATTAAGGATGAGTTGATAAGTTTGAACTATAATTTCAATTGATCTCATCGCAATTATATGATCAGCTATTGTGCTCGTCCTGAGTAGAGTATTCAATTAACCAATTTCACTTGAAATTATTGCAGTTACATGATCAACTATTGCAATTACATGATCATCTTTAATTCCATCTAAATCAATTTAGTTATTACCAATAATAGCTTTATTTGAATAAATAGAGGACTAACCTTTTACAATAGATGACAACATCTGTTGAAAATTATCGAATAATTATAGACATCTATTACAATAGATGATCAATATATTGCAACAAATGACATATCTATTGGAAATTATCAAACGGATATACTCCTCTGTTGTAATAGATGACTCATCCATTGCAACAACTGATTTTATTTGTTTGGTCATTTCCTACATATTACTTATCTGTTACAACAGATGACTCATCTATTGCAACAAATTATATTATCTATTTGGTCATTTCCAATATATTACTCATCTGTGGCAACAGTTGAGTAATATGTTGGAATAGATGTTTTTATTTGTTAGAAATTATTAAACAGATATAGACATGTAATTGATATTAAAATTAGTATTAAATTCATTAAAGTTTCAATTGAATTTAATAACTAAAAACTAATATTAGTGAAATTAATTTTATTTATTATCAAACACTTAAAATTTATCTCTTTTAAAAAATTAATTAAGATAATCTAAGATCAATTGGGACCAAATTAACATTTTCAAAACTTGTGATTCTTTTTCAAAATACAAATCAACCCGTAATTAATGCATAATAAAAATGTAAGGGTTCAATCATTTTTCAAACCATTTTATCCAGTTGCGAAAAACGTTTCATCTTCTTAAATCTCTTTCTCTCTCTACAATAGAATTAATAACTACTCAATAGAATGCTCAACCCTTCACAACAGATCATTTTTTTTTAATTTTCGATCATATAGTTGTTATTTTCAACTTCCTTCTTGCTTGTATCAGTTGTTTTCTTTCTCTTTGCAAGTAACAGAGTTTGAGAAGTGTTCTATATTTATTATTTTTTCAAAAATTAGGTCTTTTTATTTATTGATGAGAAAGAAGACTTTTCTTTGTATTATCTTCGAGAATGGATTAACAATTTTGAGTTTTGATGTTAAAAATGTAGGAAGAACCTAAAAAAATCCTAATTTTTATCGCAACGTTTTGTTAACTGATGTAGTGTTGTTGGATGGTTTTTGTGGTGTTATTAGTGGTTGTTGATGGTGGTGTTAGCTCTATTGGTGTTGTTTGTTTTGTTTGTTATTGGTTTTGTTATTTAATTTTGTTTTATTAATGTTGTTGTTGATGGTGATCGTATTGTTGGTGTTAGTAGTGTTGGTATTAATGGTGATGCTGGTATTGGTGGTGGTAGTAGTGTTGGTAGTGTTGATATTGGCAGTGGTGGTGTTGGTATTGGTAGTGGTGGTGTTGGTGCTGGTATTAGTGGTGTTGGTATTGGTATTGGTGGTGTTGGTATTGGTGTTGGTGGAGTTGGTATTGGTGGTGGTAGTGGTGTTTGTGGTATTGGTATTGGTGTTGGTGTTGGTGTTGGTGGTGTTGGTATTGGTAGTGGTGTTGGTGTTTATGGTGTTTGTGCTGGTGGTGTTGGTATTGATTGTGGTATTGGTGTAAGTGTTGGTAGTGTTGATATTGGTGGTGTTGGTGTTGGTGTCAATAGTATTGGTGGTGTTGGTGGTGGTGGAATTGGTGGTGGTGTTGGTAGTGGTGTTGGAGGTGTTAGAATTGGTGGTGTTGGTGGTGTTAGGGTATTATATTGCCCAACAAACAGATTACATATCTGATGGAAATGTGGAAGACCTGATTCAATTTCATCCAATAAATGATCCATCTATTGCAAAAGATGGGTCATCTATTAGAAGTTATCAAAACAGAACTGGTACCTATTTTGATAACTTTCAAAAGATGACCCATCTGTTGCAACAGGTGGAACATCTATTGGAAGATATTAAAATAGGTCTTCTAAATGATTTCCCATCTGTTTCAATAGATTTTTAGTTGTTGGAATAAAACAAAATAGCTCTTCCAACTGATTACCCATCTGTTGCAACAGATGTTGTTGTTGGTATTAAATAAAATAGTAGCAAGACTATTTTGATTTCTTCCAACAGAAGACCTATTTGTTGCAATAAGTTGTTCATCTGTTGCAACAGATGGGTCATTTATTCCAACAAATGGGTCATCTGTTGGAATATTTTTTGTAGTGTGTTGTATTTATTGAATTTTATGTTACCTTTCATTTAAAATTATCCAAATATCAATTGTAATATTTTTTTGTTTTTCTCTTGTTTGTAGGTAAAATATGTCTCCCAAAAAAAAAAGTGAAAGTGGATCAACTTCTGACCAACTAATAAAAAAAGACTAAAGTACAGATAGATTCGGAGAAACTTCCTGAACAATCTATTTCAGGAAAAAGTAAAGCTGAGGAAAGGTATGAAAACAAAATTAAGGAAGATGATGAAGTTAAGAAAAATGATATTGAGGGGGGTGGAGAAAATTCTATCAAGGGTGGTGGGGAAAATAAAAGTGAGGAGGAAGAAGATGAAGATAAAGAAAAAAAGGAGAAAGTAGAAAGTGAGAAAGAAGATGGATCTTCCAAAGAGAACGAGAAAGATAATGATAATGCATCATCAATGGGACGTGAATTAAGTTAGAAGTCCCCGCATGATCCTGTTAAAACTACTAGTATTGATAGGTTTTAAGTTGAGATGCCGATAGATAACTCTGCAAATTTAACTGGTGATTTTATAGTTAAATCTCTTATGGGAAAACATTTTGATAATTTTCAAAATATTATGAGAAAGGAAAAACTAGAGAATTTTTTTAGGTCCAGTTGCTTTTCATACTTTATTAACCTGCCTGAGGACAACAATTCCCTCTTCCAAATGAGCATGGTATATGGTCTTCTCAAGTGCAGAACTAAGTACATGGATGATGGTAAAGATTTGAAGGGGGAAAAGATGGATGAGATCTGTATTAACTACTGTGGCATGCCGATTTATTTTGACATGAAAGAGTTTGCCATAGTGACTGGCTTGAGATGCCATCAACTAGGATAACCTCTCCTTAAGGATACACCTATCAAAAATTCCAAGGCAAGCAGGACACCCAAACTACCACCATCAAATAAAGGCAAGACATTGTCTAAGAGACCACCCACCAAAACCAACAAAGGCAACAAAAAAATAGATGGGTTGTTGGACGTGGCTACAAAGCCCAAATGTTGATAGAAGATCTCAAGAATAAATACATACCAAAGAAGTACAGGGAGCAATTGTGCTTAGTTTAATTTACCCATTCTGTTATACTAGCAAGAGGCGTCAACAAAGTCATAGAAGATGATTTGTTGGTGCTTGCTCAAGATTTTGATAAATGCAATATTTATACCTTAGGCTATGACAAATACAAGTTGACTGTCAAATATTTATTGAAAAAAATATCCCCAAAGACGATCAGGTTATACGGCTTTTCATGGGCTTTCATGGTAAATTTGATCACTATTTGTTTACTGTTGCATTAATTTATATTGAATAATTATTATGACTTTTTTGTTTACTTCCTGTTTATATTTTTTAGGTTTGGGCATTTGAAGTCATTCCTCAACTCCGAAAGCAGGTCAAGGATTACCCGAATGAGGTTTCTCATCCAAGGATCCTTAGGTGGTTGGCCACAAAAAGAAAAACAAAAATTAAGGAGGTTGATCTCTTTAACCTTTCGGATAATGCAGTAAGTCTTTAACCCTTTGGATGATACAGTAAGTCTTTTTTAACGTACAGTAATTTGACTCAATGAAAGATATTAAAATAGATAGGCCATTTGTGGCAACAGATGGTTCATCTGTTGTAATTTGTCTTAATAGATTACCGGTCTACAATAACTAGTGCAATATATGGGTAATCTATTGCGACAGATGAGTCATATTTTGCAACAGACTACCCATCTATTACTTTGGTTCTCTGAACCTGACTTAACAGATTACCCATCTACTATAAATTATACAACAGATGGGTAATCTGATGCAAGAGATGGTTAATCTGTTACAACAGATAAATTATCTATTGTAACAGAAAGATCATTTGTTACATAAGTTGTTTGTATTAACATATTACCCAATTGACTTTAATTATTATTTGATTTAAACATATCTACTTTTATTTATAGGTTGTGCATCCATGGCTTGTACCTACTCGGCAAGAGTTGGGGATAAATTCTTTTATTACTCTAGGTTTTGTTCATACAATCGCATACCCAATGGTGGAGTTAATAAAGAAGTAATTGGATGGAGAAACAGCCATAAGAAGAGAAGTTAGGCAAGGTCAGCCTCATGTTGAGACTCTTCATGACCAACCTGCTGTAACAGATTTGGGTGTTGCTCGTGGGGGTGTTGCTAATGGAGTTGTTGATGTTGGTGGCAGCCATGCTGATGTTGCTACCAGTCATGATGATGAGTATTTGATGCTCAAGAAAAAATAAATATGTTTGAAATCACCCCATACAGTGGTCTCTCTCACCTCTTCTTCAAGCTCATGTTCTCTTTGCAAATACAAACAATGCATGGACAGATAGGATCAACTCTTTAAAAAAATAGATCCTCTCACTGATACTGTCGAGGAATTGAAATCCAAGAGGGGTGTCATACCATCTAAGAAGGTGAAGGAGCCATACACTCCTATAGTGAAGGTTAGTAAGAAGAAGAAAGCAATTAGACGTATACTCTTAAAAAGGAAATAAAAAAAAATTACAACTCCTCATCCTCCAAAAGTTGATGAAGATCAGGGACCATTGAAGAAGGTGGACATATGCGTGCAACTTGACGTCAAATCAAAGGGTGATCTGATAAAGTACCTAAAATCTAAGCATCCAACAAAAACCTTCACCATGAATGCCTTTTCCTCTCAAAACTTCAAGAATATGACAATATGAGGGAGTAGTAGGTGGACACAGTAAGTTTACTTTTCCTACTCTAACCTTTTAATCTACTTCATTTCTTACATTCTAAGTCATCTTTTAACAAATTACCCAGTTGATGTATAAGTTGCAACATGTTGGGTAATTTGTTAACACAGGTTCAGAGAAGCTACACAACAAATGAGTCATTTATTGCAACAGCTGGGTAGTCGGTGTAACTGGTGGTTCATCTGTTGCAACAGATTATCCATCTGTTGTATAAGTTGCATTAGATGGGTAATTTGTTAACAAATTCCTATGCAACAGATGGACCATCCATTTCATCTTTCCACTTTGTTTTTTTAAAATTACTGACCTATTTAAAAATTGTCTTCTCATATCACAGTATGTTAATGAAATTTTCTGCCTCATGAGGGGCAGGCAATTAGAGTACATAGATGCTTATGATTTGGCGATAGGATAATGGACCTTAACTTCTACAATAATTTAAAGAATAGGTACGATGATCTCACTTAGCTAGCGATAACTCCTGGTGGCTCGAGATTTCATTTGTTAGTTTTTACGTTCAAATGGGATTAAGATATGATTGACTATGTTAAAGAGAAGAGGCCATATTCACACAGCATAGACTGGATCAGGGAAAAGTGAATTCTTGAGTCATGAACCTGGACGTGAAATATTTTGTGGCTTGTGAGATACTACTCGAGGATGAAAAGATGAAGGTTTATGACTGCAACTTACCTGTCTTCAAGGAGGCCAATTTTTTTACCAAGATGCAGCCACTATTGGACTTGTTCCCTAGATTGTTGAAGCAAAGTGACATGATGAATCACTTATCAGCAAAAGTGTTGAATGAAAAATAGACTTTTGAAGGTCAATAGTTACAATTTAAATTTTGAAGCCAACAATTCCTAAGGAGAGGTTATTATTTTGACAGACTCAAGCTATAAATATCTACTCAATATTAACAAGATGTTCTTCATCCATTGTTATGAAATTCGGCTTTCGTAGTCGTGGATCTTTAATGTTGCTTGCGTATGATTTCTGAGCCTTTGCTTCCCCATATTTCAATAAAAGAATAGCATATATTTTATGGAGTAATCCGGCATCAAGTTCATCATTTGGTACTTGTAATCCATCTCTCAAATACTCGGCGAAAGCGGCAATAAAAAACTGCAATTCCTACATTTGTAAGAATCAGATAATACATATCTTGCAATTAATGTAAGAGTTGTGAAATTTATGAAATAAAACTAAATCATGATACTTACAGGCTACCACTGGATTGTTGAGAAATTCCTTCAATATATTTTATGTCAAACGGAGTACCCATTTTATCCCAGTATGCTTCAATCTTCAACCAATCAGTACGAATCTTTTGATCTAAAAAGCCACTTATATCAAGGTAAGTAGGCAATATTTTGGCCAGTTTTTATATCTCAGATGATGGCCCAGAACGTCTCCTTCCCAACATTGAGTCATAAATGTGGATGCGCCTCTTTTAGAATGACGACATAAATTCATCACCATAATTGATTGGAATGTACACTTTGTCAATCAAATGCCAAGATAAGTCAGCTGGAATGTTAAAACCTTTGATGATGTTGATTAAGCATTCCTCAACTCAGAAAACTTCCGACTATTGTTGACAATACCTATCGTAGGCATTATTGATGTAAACTTTGTACAAATAATTGACTATCGTGTAATCGTATTATTGTTATATTTGCTACTTGGCCTTTTTTGGAGGCAGTAAAAAATGACATCAATGTGCTGCACATATTATCAAACATTTCAGATTACGTAACAATAAAAGTAATAAACTGATATAATTAAATATAGTATTATAGTAAGATATATGGCATTTAAACCTCATCATTCTAGCAAGTTTGGGGATATGACACCAAATAGAACTAATTCTTCATTCTGAGATGTTCAACAACAAAATTGAATATATCAAAACCAAGACCCGATTAGTTCACTTTGTAGTGTTCGTCATTTTACTTTCTGCATGATTTATATGTGTTAATGTCATGTTTTTACAAGAAGAATTATATAAATTAATATTTTTAAAAATAATTTATGTACCTTCAGGCATGAAGCTTTAACAGCCCATCGGCAATTCATTTTGAATAGTCGTTGATCAACTTTGTTAGTTTATTATAGCTTTATCTGAGATATTAACCCTTCAAATGGATAATTCTTCCGTTCTTCCAGACTGATAGGCTTCACTTTTTCTTCCTCTTTGGAAGTAGTTGATGGATTATCAACTGTGATATTATGCTATTCATAATAGCTTCTACTATAACATCCACCTGGAAAGCCAAAATTGTCAATGCTAATCACAGAGATATAAAAAATGAAAAAAGATAACTCATCTGCTAGAGGAAATCAAACAGATCTTTCTCTTGTTTTAATTTATCCCAACAAATGACCCATCTGTTGCAACAGATGGGTCATCAATTGGATAAATTAAAATAAGAGGAAGACCTGTATGATAATTTTTAATAAATGACGCATCTGTTGCAACATATGACTCATCTGTTAGAACAAACTAAAACAGTAGAAAGTCTTAATTTAATTTGTCCCAACAGATGACTCATCTATTGTAACAGATAGGTCATCTGTTAGAACAAATTAAAATAGTAGGAACACCTGTTTGATTTTCTAAAACAGATGAGACAAATATTGCAATAGATAATGCATCTGATGCAATAGGTTAGTCATTTATTGCAACTGATATATATATATATATATTTGATAATTTTCAATAGATGTGTCATCTGTTGAAGCAGATATATAGTCTGTTTTTGGTTGGAACAGATGATAAATATTAACCTTTTTCAGCTCATGTTACTCTCTTGTGGCCCTTGTACATTTCTCAAAAGTGCAAGACAAACACAGAGGAGTTGCGATTTTGTTTTTATCGATGCTTGATGATGCCTTGGAAATTTCTTTCCTTCTCATATTAGCCGCCTTAATCTCTAATAGAGAGTATGGATATGAAATCTTCTTTGATGGAATGACACCCCTCTTAGATGTCAATTCCTTTACAGAAGCAGATAATGTATTAATAACATTAATCACTCCATTATGTTTTGCCTTGCAGTTTTGACATTTGCATGCAGAACATTTGATAGGAGAGGTAAAATCTGCAAAATCAGTGTGATCATAATCATAATTGTTTGTTGTTTCAAAAACTACAAGCGGAGCATCATTATCTCCAATAGCAGCACTACCTCTACTACCACTACCACCACCAACAGCTCCATCACTACTAACACCATCAACAACAACAAGCTCACCCTCCAAAATTATTTTTTTTGTGATGGTTGTTGCTCCAAATAATTTTATTTTTATTCTATCAATGACCTTAGGGTCCGATAAAGTTTTCACAGAACGTAAAGTAAGAAAAAATGGCATCATCAACTCTCGATTAGTCGGAACAAGCCACGGATGCATAATTTAAAATAAATCATTACATATATTAGAATTATGATTAAATCATTTAAAAAGGCCATTAATTAAAATTAAAACTTAATTAAAATTAGACTTACTGCTTCTTTCGGAGGGTTGAAGAGATCAAAAAAATTTATTTTTTATCAGTTTTGGCTGAAAACCATCTCAGAATTCTTGGACATGAAACTTCTTCTGGTTGTTCACTTGTTGTCTCAAATAAGAAATTTTTTCAAATGCCTAAGCCTATAAAATAACGTCAATAGATCAAAAGCATTATTTAATAAAAAATAAATGAATCATAATAAAAGAAATATTACCATGAAAGCCTATGGAAATCCATATAAGTTGACTGTCTTTGACGTTAATGGAGTCAACAACTATTTGATAGTCATTTGAAGCTTTCATAACCCCAAGGATAGTTGTTAAATGTCCCAAGATCCTCGAAAAGCTTTATTAAACCAACCGGTATGTTGTTGTTAACGTCTCTCGCTCAAAGAATAATATGTACAAACCAAACCAAGCACAATAATTGCTTGTGCTTCTTTGAAAGACTTTTACCTTTCAACGCTGCTATCAAAAAAAAATTTATTGAAGCTTGGACCAACAAGGGACAACAATTCATCACCATCATTTGACTTGCATTTGCCTTTTTTAGTGTGAGGGGTGTTTTTTCTTTGTTAGAATAGGTATAGATTGAGAAGGAAGGTAACATTTTAGTCCAATGACTATGACAAACTCCTTCTAATCAAAACAAATAGGCATGTCACAGTAACTTATCCACACCTCATCCATCTTATCTTAATTTTATGCATAAACCTACGCCTGAGAAGATCATATACCATGGTCATTTGAAAATGAGCATTGTTGTCCTCCAGAAAATCAAGATTTTGCCCAAAGAAGTTGTCCCTAAAATAAGCATCCAACTTTTGGTCTCAAAGTATTTTTCTGAAGGTATCAAAAGATTTTTCCATGGCTGACTTTACGATGAAATCACTAGTTAAATCTGTGGCACTATCGCACTGCATTCTTACTGGATAACTATCAATGCTGAAGGTTTTGACCAGCTCTTCAGTGGAAGGGCTATTAGCATTTAGATTATTTCTTTTGAAACTTTCTTCATTCCCATGTTCATTTTCTTCTGCTTCCGATTAAGATATCGCTTGTAAAGCAAGCTATAGTGTGGTAGATGTAGCCTAGCTACTTCACTTATTCATTTACTTGGACTTGATTCGATTTCTCTTTTTTTAGCCATATTCTCTAAAAATAGTAGAAAAATAAAAAAGATTATAATTAATTAATGCATCGTTAAGAAAAATAACAGTTAATCTAACAAGTACAACACAGTAAAATAACATATCCAACAGATCACTCATCTATTGCAACATGTGAGTTGTATGTTGCAATATATAACTAACATGTTGCAACAGATGAATATTCTGTTGGAAACAATAAAAATAGTTTCAATATTGTTGTGATTTGTTCCAATAGATCACTCATTTATTGAAACAGATGACTGGTCTGTTGGAACTGGTATCAAACGGTCCAACAGAAGGGTCATCTATCGCAACAGATGAATGATCTGTTGGAAGATCAAAGTCTTGGACATGTCATCTATTGGAATAGTTGATTGGATTTCATCCAACAAATGGTTCGTCTGTTATTTGTTACATCAGATAGTTCATCTATTGCATCAGATGGTTTATCTGTGCATCAGATGGTTAATCTGTTGCAGAAAAATAAACCAGTAGCAAGATTTTGTTCAATAGAACAATAGCAATATCACCATTTAATATCAAATACACCATTTTTACCAAGAACAACAATAAATCAACCCAGCAACACCAACACAACACGCACACACCAAGAACATCAACAGTGATAAAAAACACCAACATTGTTGTTTTGTTTGTACAAATACAAACAACAAAAAATAAACTTCAAAAAATACAACAAACACTAACAAATTGAATCAACAATTCGACAACAAGAACTACAATAACAACAAAAATTATATTTCACTCCGAAAAGAGAAGAGAAGAAATACCACAAATTAGGATTTTCTTCAGTCCCCATTTCAAATTTAAGCAACAAATATTGAAATTGTTAACCAATTTTAGAAGCGATGTTGGGTCAAGTTTCTCTTTTTTTTCATAACTAAAAAGCCTTATTTTTTTACCTGTGAAAGACGAAAAGGGACGATGAAGAACTAGAAGTTGTTCTCGCCGGAGAGCAATGCTTTCACGTCGATTGACGGTTGAAAGTCGAAAAAGAACTCAAAATCCAACTATTTATCGTCGGAGGTTGAAGTTGCTGGGGATTGAAAGGAGAAATTTGCAGAACTGTTGGTTAGGAGAAGTTTGAGAGAAACTGTCGAGAGAGAGAGGAGAGAGGAGAGAGACGGTTGATTTGGAGAAGAGAGAGGTGTAGGTTGATTTATATTTTAAAAAAGATTAAAAAGTTTTAAAAATATTAATTAAGTTCATAATTAACTTAATCGAGTTTCTTAATTATATTTTTTAAGTTGATCAATGTCATCAATATTCATTCAAGACTTAAAAAGACACTTTTTTTTAATTTTCTCGAGTTAGTTTCATCTCAATGTATTTTTCAAAGTGTTAAAAGTTTATTATATCAAAAAGTGATAAAGTAAATTTTATCATTTGTATTCAAAATATGTTAACATGGTTCATAACCAATTATCTAGTTACTCGTTCAGCAAACTAGTTACGTAGTGTATATCCAAACTAAGGGTGTGTTTGGTATGATGGAAAATATTTTCATAGAAAATAAGTTGGTGTTTTATTTATTTACTTATGTTTGATTGCTAAGTAAAAAATATTTTTCAAAAAATATTATGGTGTTTGATTGGTGAATAGAAAATATTTTTTTTTCTACCTAAATTTTAACTTTACATGAGCATATGACCTTCTAATTAAAAATATAATATATTTTCTAAAACATAATATTTAACTACACATTTTTAATTATTCGATCAATTTGTATGAGATGTGACATCAACAATTATACATTCATATGACCAAATTTAGAAAATAGTGTAATTTTTCATTACGTATTAATAAAATAAATTTATAATTATTAATAAAATAAATTTATAATTATTTATTTTTATTTATTTATTTATTAAAAAGTAACTTCTTAATATGATTTATGAAAGAAAAAATCAAAATAAGTGAGCGAGGTGACACTTGATTTGACAAAACGAAACAATAATTTTTTTTTATAAAAAATTTTGGTAAGAAACTTAATAAAAATTTATAATTTATAAATTGTAATAAAAAGTTTTAATTTATAAAAGTTAATAAAGTTATAAAGTTTTAATTTATAATTTAAAAAAAAAAATTGTGTACTATCACATCACTTCTTTATGTCAAACCATGTAAACGTAATAAATTATTACATTTTATAAAAAAAATTATAAAATGTAATAAATTATTACGTTATAAAAAAAGTTTTGTAAAACGTAATAAATTATTACTACGTTTTACTAAATTTTTCTTACTATACACATCCGCTATCAAATCGTTAAAAAAAATATAAAACGTAATAAATTATTACGTTTAGCCTATTTTGATAACTTATTAAATAGGTGACTTATTTTGATCACTTTATTCATATTTTGATTCCAAATTTCGATAAGTCACATCTCAATATTTTCTAGAAAATGACTTTCCTTGACCTATGAGGAAAGTCATTTTTTTTTAAATGAAGGAAAATGAGTTTCTTTAAAAAATATTTTTCCAAAATTATATTACAACCAAATAAAAAAAATAAAAAAATATTTTCCAGAAAAGATTTTCTATCGTACCAAACACACCCTAAGAAAAAGTGGTTTCCTTGTTGGTAAAAGCAAATGGTCCAAAGCTCCTCTTTAATCAATTAATTAATCAACAACAGTTGGTGGCAACAATTTCTATATTTTTATTTTTTTTAAAAGTACTTAGGAGACAACAACGACATAAAAAATGGCAGCAATGAAATAAATTACAGCTTTAATGCCAAAGTAAAAACATGAAAATAAATAGTCCATGCGTCAAATTTTCACAACTTGACAGCAAATTTCCGATTTTCCGATGACACAGCTCGCTTCAAATTACCTAACCCAATAACCGAACAAGTAATCCGACTATCGAGTGGAAAATACGTGGTTCGGGCCTCAGCTCGTAAGGTCCAGACCACTTCTTGGTTTTCGGGTCAAAGCAGTAAGTGACACCTGTAAATTTCTCGGAAATATAGAGTTTGTCGCCCGTTGTGGCGATTGATAACCAAGTAGAAGCTGCAGAATCTTTTAATATATCGGGCATTGACTCGCACATTTCCCACGTGCGAGTCTCCGCGTTGTATATTTCCACAGCTAGCGGATCGTCTTCGAAATCGCACGTGCCACCGGCTATAATAATGGAGCCACCTACGTGAGCTACGATAGGATCGGTCCGCCATACTTGCGGGGCATCCACGTGATGCCACGTAAGATTCATGGGTTCAAATGAGAAGGAGAGTTTCGATGGAGAAAGCATGTAGAGTAAATTTGAATGTGATGATCGTAGTGCGGAGACGTACTTAATGGACGGTTGAGATATCTTGATCCACACGTGTGAACGGGGGTCATACGCATGTACAGAAATGTCATAAGGAGAGCGAGTGCATTGA
This sequence comes from Capsicum pubescens, assembly GCA_030864215.1. Classification (NCBI taxonomy): domain Eukaryota; kingdom Viridiplantae; phylum Streptophyta; class Magnoliopsida; order Solanales; family Solanaceae; genus Capsicum; species Capsicum pubescens. Next base: position 321,011,203 of record CM061548.1, read on the forward strand.
GTGTGGATAATGAGCCACGGCTTCGGCTTGTTGAAGCATCGGAGAGAAGAAGTAATAGCTTGGCTCCACGATTTTGACACGTATGAAGCAGGAACTAAGTCAATAAGTGGCACGTGTGAAAGAATAGTTTCTAATACATCTCCATGGATAGGGGCTTCATCATCAATAAGGATGGCCATTTATTTGATTGTTTGAAATTGAATATCTTGAAAATGAAAAGTTTGATATTTGAAGAAGAGAAATGGGTTGAGGATGGTATTTATTTATATAGAAAAAGTGGATAAAGAGTTGGTGAGAGCACTAAGCGGTATTTGGATTTTTGGAATAGACATGTACCTGTCCTACTAGACACTAGTAGTTGTATAATGTTGACCCACCAACAACGATGAGCCAGGTCAACTTCTAAAGAATTTTACAGTTTTCTTATTTTCCTAAGCCTCTGTTTGAATACTCTTCTATTTTATGTTATATTTTTCACTTTTTGAAAATTAATTTAAAATTAAATAAAATATTTTAAAGCTATATGAAAATATAATAATTACTATAATTTTTCTCATATTATGAAATGAAAAACATAATTTGAAATGTTGATTAAAATTAACATAATTTTAATTTAAAAAGTGTGATAAATATTGAGACCAGGAAAAATTAGCTGGCGGCATATAACGTTTAGTGTTAAGACTAGTTGAATAATCTCACTCCACCCCATGTAAGGGTGTTAAGTGGGTCGGGCCAGATCAACTCAAAATCAGTCCGTGAATTTTAGTTGGGTTGTGGGCCAGTTTAGATTCGGGCCTGATTAAATGGATCGGTTGATTTCAGGCCCAACAGTAATTTTTTTAAAAATAACTTTGAACCGACCCACTTAACTCAATTTGGTCCAACCCACCTAAACTCGATCAAAATCGATAAAAAAAAAAAGGTTTTTTCTTCAATATACACTATATATACCCACCTATATACATTTGAAATACATTAAACAATACATATACACAATATATATAGTATATACTACATTAGAATTTAAAAAATATATATATACACAATTACACATGTATTCGTGTATACGACTATACGTTAGTTAAATATATAAATTACTCTAAATAAAATATATACTACAAAATATATACTACAATATAATGATAGATATAATAATTTATAAAACATATACACATGTATACAACAACAACAACAGACCCAGTATATTCCCACAAAGTGAGGTCTGGGGAGGGTAAAATGTACGCAGTCCATACCACTACCTCCGAGCAAGTAGAGAGGTTGTTTCCGATAGACCCTCGACTCAAGATAGAGAATAGTATACCAAGGTCGTAATGAGACATAAAACAGGCTGTATAGCATACCAGAAATAAGAGATAAAAAAAATAAGAAAACTAAGTCTCAGAGAAATAGGAAATAAGAGAAATACAAACAATACGGAATATGAAATAAGAACATAGATACCCATGTGGTAGTAACATGCCCTCACAGGCCTAAAACACCCACCACACCCAAACTCCCCTATCACCTAGCGATTACCTACACACTCACCCTAGCCGTCTACCCTAATCCGCGACCTCCACACCTTCTTGTCTAAGGTCATGTCCTCAGTAATCTAAAGCAGTTCTATGTCATACCTAATCACCTCCCTCCAGTATTTCTTAGGCCTACCTCTACTCCTCTTGAAGCCATCCAAAGCTAGCCTTTCACACCTCCGAACAGGGGCATCCGTGCCCCTCCTCATCACATGTCCAAACCATCTCAACCTTCCTTCTCGCATCTTGTCCTCCACCGAAGCCACTCCCACCTTCTCCCGGATAATCTCATTCCTAACTTTATCCTCTATAGTTAGTCCACACATCCAACGCAATATTACGTTAAATATATACTACATCTATAGAAGATATTTACACATATATACATACCATTCAATATATGTACTTCTTTAAATAAAACATATGATACAATATATATATATATATATATATATATATATATATATATATATATACTACAATATATATACTACAATATATACACAAACTATATATATAGTTATATACTAATTTATAAAATATATACACATGTATACGTTAAATATATACTACTTTAGAAAATATATATAAACATATATACGTACCATTCAATATATATGTACTACTTTAAATAAAATATACTACAAGATATATATTACAATATATACACACACTATATATATAGTTATATACTAATTCATAAAACATATACACATGTATACGTTAAATATATATGTCTATAGAAGATATATACACACATATATATATGTACCATTCAATATATATATATAATACTTTAAATAAAATATATTACAATATATACACACGTTATATATATAGTTATATACTAATTTATAAAACATATACACGTGTATACATTAAATATATACTATTTTAGAGTCTATAGAAGATATATACACATATGTATGTACTATTCAATAAATATGTAATACTTTAAATAAAATATACTACAATATACACACACTATATATATAGTTATATACTAATTTATAAAACATATACACGTGCATACGTTAAATATATACTACTTTGGAGTCTATAGAAGATATATACACATATATACGTACCATTCAATATATATGCACTACTTTAAATAAAATATACTACAATATAATGATATATATACTAATTTATAAAACATATACACATGTATACGTTAAATATATACTACTTTAAAGTCTATAGAAGATATATACACATAAATACGTACAATTCAATATATATGTACTACTTTAAATAAAATATACTACAATATAATGATATATATACTAATTTATAAAACATATACACATGTATAAATTAAATATATACTATTTTAGAGTCTATGGAAGATATATACACATATATACGTACCATTCAATATATATGTAATACTTTAAATAAAATATACTATAATATATACACACACTATATATATAGTTATATATTAATTTATAAAACATATACACGTACATAATTTAAATATATACTACTTTAGAGTCTATAGAAGATTGTAACGCCCCGAGATCCCTTCCCAAGACGTCACACGGTGCTTATAGACCCGAAGGACCACAAGCTAACCCTTTTCTGATATCTGTACCTGTACACTGCATAATATCTGGAAAAAATGCGAAAACTTGCCATAAGGTTCAACACATCTATACATACTCAAAACTTAAAACTGAATACTAATACATCCGTCTGAAAAGCCTCTAACTATCTGAACTATGGAGTTGATGGGACATGTCCCCAACTAACTCCGTCAACAGGAAATAAACAAAGTCTGAAACAATAGTAGTAAACTGAGACTCGTCCTCGAAAGAAGAGGACTCACTGCTACTTCTGCTGACTGGGACCAAAATGCTGAGGATAAAACACCATAGCACAAATGCGTTAGTACAAAAATGTACCGAGTATGTAGACGGTGTAGGCTAATGCAAGGGTTCATGCATGCACAATATCTAAACTGAATAACCATGAAAATGTCGCATGAGAACACATACATAAATACACAGAACATGAACACAATTATCGCAACTCTAGATACTGAAACTCAGATACCACTTTACTGCAGACTGAACTCACTACTGACACAGAGATACTAAATCACTGACTCATCTGATACTAATAACTGAGGATCTGGATGTGCTTACATCAATGACTGAATTCTTGAACTTACTACTTTCGACTGACAAGATTAGAGATCAACCTTTCTAACAGATGATTTCGGAAGCTTTATCAATGATAAGAAATATGATTATATTTGAATCTGACAACAAGAATACTCAATAGAAATCTGATACTGTGATCAACCTGTCTGACAACATATCTCTGAATATAATATCAAATAACTTTATATGAGACCAAATCTATCTTATGGGATGGCCCATAAATCAATGGAACTATCTAGTTCCTCATAATGATAGATGACTGTATCTGACAGTACTGAATTCTGAAGACTGATTTTGAAACTGAGACTGAATCTGAAACTGAAACTGTGGGAAGTAGTCACTTAACCGACATGCCCCGATCTACCACATATGGGGTCCAACCTGTGCCACAGTTGGAAGGGTGTCATTACCGCGCCACTGGTAAAGACAACTCTATGTGACCCTCATCTAGCAGGTCCTCAAACGAGAATGGTGGAGCCCTCATCTAGCAGGTCAATCCACCTCATCTACCCTCATCTAGCAGGTATGATGTCTCTCGTCAACCCTCAACTAACAGGTGTGATGTCTCAACCTACGCTGGCTACTGTCACGCTTCAAATCCTATTGGGGCGGATTGGCACCCGTAACCGAGGAGGCTCGGGAGAACCAGTTCATAACCTTATACTTCCCATGCATACCTCTATGACAACCCGAAATTCGAACATCATCATGTCGCATATAAAAAGAAATAATCACTTGTATAAGCTCGAGCACACATATATATGTATATACAATACTTGGCCGTTGGAGCCATCACGTCTATTAACAAAACATCATCTTGACTGTACATTAGGTCAACAAAGCCTCTAGACAATACACAGAGTTTAACTAAGGTCGGGACACACCCCGCCATATAACTAACTTCTATACAATACCAAAAGTGACTGGATATGACACGGAAATCCCCAAAGCAAACTAGAGTTCACCAAAAGCAGCTGGATATCCTGGCGTCTACTTGTGTGGTGTATGAACTGAGGTACCTGTGCCTGCAGTATGAAATGAAGATCCCCGTGGGGGACGTCAGTACGAAATATGTACTGAGTTTGTAAAGCTGTAGATAATCACATATGATATAGGAGCTCAATAGAAATCGGAAACAAGTGAATAAATCATAATAGGAGTGGACCACACTTACTAGAACTTATGACAACCTGTACATTATATTTATTCAATCACTTTACCTTCGTTCTTATCATCTTTGTAATCATTATTGTACTGTACTGTGACCATTAGGCTGCCTCCAGTACATATCAACTGGGATCGACCCATGATAGGCTTATTCCCCTGGGATACCACCCATAAACACATAAATAGGGATCGACCCATGATAGGCTTATTCCCCTGGGATACCACTTGATAAGAGAGAACTTCCATCACTTAGTTCAATTAATATTTGAGATTGTTATTTCGGTTGCCACCGCATTTTTGATACTTTGAAACAATGATACATCAATAAGGGACATATAAATAGACCATCAATTCAATAACAATGAAGTAAGAAATCATTGGCACATCAATGAAGTGTTTTGGAGTCATTAATGCCATAACAATGAAGTAGGAACTTATTGGTATATCAATGAAACGTTTTGGAGTCATTAATAGCACATGGATCTTGTTTGAGTAACCGGATACCTTCTGACATTCATTAGTGCAATAAACATGTAAGATTTAGAAAACAAGTAAGTATTGGAATGTCTTGACATCTTGTAGGGTGGAAACAAGTTCATTGGTAACGTAGGACATCATACAAAACTATTATGGATCACATGTTATTGAATAACTTTGGAAACTTTCTTAATAGAACAATTGTTCACTTTCATGCCAAAGATATGGTATATATTATACTTTACATACCTGAATGTCAACCTTCAATACTAGTCCCAAATGGACTTCCCGTCTTTTCGGATTACTTATCTATAATGAACATATATAGCAATTTATTATTAGCAACCAAACATCACAATTCAATTATTTGAATTCACCAAACTAGTGGTTAAGTAGTAAGCCTTAATTACACCACAAAGGGTGTCACCTTAACCCTCTTATACTCCAATTACATTAACATGCCATGCATATTCATACAACATTCTCCAATATCAAGTTTGGATTCATTTATCCTTCCAACCAATCCATTAAACCAAATTGAGACATAGACATAAATAATCATCAATTCAATAGTATAACCCCATATCCACCTTCCATAACTCAATTACCATATCCACCTTCCACAATTCGATACAACCAAACCATGCAAAATAGTCCATAACCCTATTTCCATCACCTTTCAATAACATCCAATACATATAATCCTCTATCACACATATACATATGGAAAAGAACAAAGGCAAACAATATTCATACCTTAGAATTCACCTTTTGATTATGCAATCCTGTTTGCACAAATAATAGGTGTCGTTCGAAGCTCTCGAGATGACAAACGCAGTTATCGAATTACTTTGGAATTTCTACGGTTGAATCAAAAGTAATTTAAAGGTCAAATTTGGCTAGGGTTTGTTCTTTCTCAATGATTGGTGATGAAAATGAGTTTTTGAACTCATATACATGTATATATACACATATTCCCGTCCATAATATAATAGGGAATGACCAAAATGCCTTTAAAATTTAAATAATGTCAAATCTGTCCTTTGGTAGACTTTTTTGATAAGCTAAAGTAGATCGACCATTACTCTTTTCTCCGATATAGAATTTGGGTGAAATTGGTATCGTTGGAAGGATAATTCAAAGGGATTTCATTTCATATAAAGTAGGTCACCCAGTTCGTCCTGTACAAGGAGTTATGGTCGTTTGAAGTTGACCCTAAAAATCTATTTTGATAGGCTGAAGTAAAACGAGTATAACTCCTCACCCAGACGTTGGATTTGGATGAAACCAATTGAATTGGAAATAAGACTCAAAGATCTTTCATTTAATAGGTCGCAGCTCTCCCAGTATATTATATTAAGGGATTTATGATTATTAGAAGTTGACCCAAAAATTCGGCTGGCCTCAGTAGTTTGTGTGCAGGAAATTTTCCTGCACATTTACTATTCCCAAATATCCCGGCCACCATTTTATAGTTTTGAACGTGCTCGATTATATCCGAAACCTATCTGATTTTGGAAATCTTTATATCGTTGGAAATCTTATTCAATAACCTTCGCATGGAACCATCGACGGGCAAATTCCGGTATAAATAAAATAAAAAAATTAATTCCATATAAATAAGACCAATACACGTACTTGAATACGCCAATACACGTACTTGAATACGGGGTGTTACATCCTTCCCCCTTTAGGACATTCGTCCTCGAATGTTAGCGTAGTTATTCAACCGAAACAAGTTCAAGTCCATCATTAATATTCACATCATCACATAAATACTATGCATATATAAAAAAAACACTTACTTGTTAATGTTCTAACTCCGTTTCTTGAACTTCCTCTTCATCTTTGAACAAATGAGGGTACTTAGATTTTATTTCTTCCTCATCTTCCCATGTAATCTCTTCCCTTTGACGATTTCTCCAACGTACTTTCATAGATGCTATCTCTTTATTTCTCATCTTCTTAACTTGGCGATCTAGAATAGCAATAGGCACTTCCTCATAGGTAGGATCTTCCGCAACTTGCACATCCTCAGTAGAAGTGATATGTGATGGATCTTCGATGCACTTTCAAAGCATTGACACATGAAATACCGGATGTACTGATGAGAGCTCTTGGGGTAGCTCTAATTCATATGCAACTTGTCCAAACCTTCAAGTGATCTTATATGGGCCTATATAACGTGGACTCAACTTCCCTTTCTTGCTAAATCTCATTACCCCTTTCATTGGTGATACCTTCAAAAATACCCAATCACCTATAGAAAACTCTAGCCCTCTCCTTTTACTATCTGCATATGACTTGTGTCGACTTTGGGTTATTTTCAGTCGTTGCTGAATTACTTTAACCTTCTCTATGGCTTAATAAACAAGATCCGGTCCGAACAAAAGAGTTTCACCCACTTCGAACCATCCTATTGGTGATCTACACTTCCTTCCATATAAAGCTTCATATGGTGCCATTTTGATACTTGAATGATAGCTATTATTGTAGGCAAACTCAATAAGAGGTAAATGATCATCCCAGTTGACCTTAAAATCTATTACACAAGCTCCTAGCATATCCTCAAGTGTTTGGATGGTGCATTCTGCTTGTCCATCTGTTTGAGGGTGAAAAGTTGTACTCAACTTCACTTGTGTTCCCAAACACCTCTGAAAAGACTTCCAAAAGTTTGCGGTAAATTGGTTTCCCCAATCTGATATAATAGAGATTGTCACTCCATGTAATCGGACTATCTCTTTAATGTACAGCTTCGCATACTCTTCAACTGTGTAAGTGGTCCTAACTGGTAGGAAATGTGCGGATTTGGTAAGCCTATCAACAATCACCTATATAGAATCAAACTTTCAGGATGTACGAGGCAAACCAATAATGAAATCCATGTTGATCATGTCCCACTTCCAGCTTGGAAGATCAATGCATTGCATATAACCTCTGGGTTTTTGGTGCTCAACTTTAACTCTTTGACAATTTGGACATTCAGCTACAAATTCTGCAATGCTCTTTTTCATGTCATTCCACCAATACATATTTTTCAAATCTTGATACATTTTGGTTGATCCTGGATGAATGGAATACCTTGAACAATGTGCCTCTGTCATAATCTTATTTCTCATCCCATCTACATCCGGCACACACAATCGGTTTTGTCACTGAAGTACTCCTTCTCGTGTAATCTCAAATTCCTTGGTCGCACCACTCTGAACATTCTCCTTAAGCTGTAATAAAATAGGATCTGTATATTGCTTCTCTTTCACTTCAGCTACTAATGAAGATTCCACAGTATTATGTACGATAAGCTCTTTTTCCGGAGTTTCAAGAAGGCGAACTCCCAAACTAGCTAACTGGTGAAGATCTTTAACCATCCCTTGTCTTTCTATAGGCTCCATCATAGCCTTACGACTTAACGCATCAGCTACCATATTTGCTTTCCTTAGATGGTATAAGATATCAACATCGTAGTCCTTTAATAGTTCAAGCCATCTCCGCTGCCTTAAATTTAGATCCTTCTGATTAAAAATATATTGCAAGCTCTTATGGTCATTATATATATCAACATGAACCCCATATAAGTAGTGGCACCATATCTTTAAAGCAAAAATAACTGTTGCCAGCTCAAGATCGTGTGTAGGATAATTTTTCTAATATGGCCGCAATTGTCTAGAAGCATATGTTATTACCTTATCCTGCTGCATCAATACACATCCTAAACCAATTCTGGAAGCATCATAATACACTGTATACCCTTCGGTGCCTTCTAGAAGTACCAACACGGGTGTAGAAATCAACTTGTTCTTTAAATCTTGAAAACTCTTCTCACAGGCATCATTCCATTGGAATTTGGATGCTTTATGGGTTAGCTTGGTTAAGGGTGATCAAATAGAAGAAAACCCTTCAAAAAACCTTCTATAATAACCGGCCAACCCGAGAAAACTACAAATCGCTGTAGGCGTTGTGGGCCTTGGCCAGTTCTTCACAGCTTCTATCTTTTGAGCATCAACCTTTATCCCTTTACTAAATACAATATGACCCAAAAATTCCACCGACTTTAACCAAAACTCAGATTTAGAGAACTTTGCATAAAACTTACAATCACGAAGAGTCTACAATGCATGTCGTAAGTGATTGACATGGTCCTCTTTTGATCTAGAATAAACTAGAATATCATCTATAAAAACTATCACAAATGCATCCAGGAATGGCTTAAACACCCTATTCATCAAATCCATAAAAGTTGCGGGTGCATTTGTTAGCCCAAATGACATAACTAGAAACTCATAATGACCATACCGTGTTCGGAAAGCTGTCTTGGGTATATCCTTCTCTTTGACCCTCACTTGGTGGTAACCTGACCTCAAATCAATCTTAAAAAAGCACTTGGCGCCCTTTAACTGATCAAATAAATCATCAATTCTTGGAAGGGGATATTTATTCTTAATAGTCGCCTTATTCAATTGTTGATAATCAATACACATCCTCAGCGAGCCATCCTTTTTGCGCACAAATAACACTGGTGCTCCCCAGGGGGACATACTAGGCCTTATGAATCCCTTCTCTAGCAAATCTTTCAATTGCTCTTTCAATTCTCGTAATTCTACTGGGGCCATTCAGGAATGGAGATTGGTTGGGTGCCTGGTATTACATCAATACCAAACTCTACTTCTCGTTCAGGAGGCAAACCTAGAAGATCTTCAGGAAATACATCAGAAAATTCATTTACCACCGGAACAGCGTGAAAAGTTAGTGGCTCCGCTTCTGTATCCCTTACTCTAACTAAATGATATATGTATCCCTTGGAAATCATTCTTCTTGCCTTAAAATAAGAATAAATCTACCTCTTGGCGCGCCAATTTCACCTTTTCATTCAAGGACTGATTCATTTGGAAAATGGAAATATATCTTTTTCGTGTAGCAATCAATTGTGGCATAACAAGATGCCAACCAGTCCATACCCATTATAACATCAAAATTTACCATTTCTAGCTCCACAAGATCAGCCATCGTATCACGACCACAAGCAGTTACTATGTAGTTTCGGTAAACCCTTCTAGCTATAATAGATTTCCCAACCGGTGTGGACACTTCAAATGGCTTAACTAACAGTTCGGGTATTCTTTCAAACTTTCCAGCAACCAATGGAGTAACATAAGATAATGTAGAATCGGGATCAATTAAGGCATATACATCAAATGAAAAGATAGACAACGTACCCGTAACCATATCTGGGGAAGCCTCTAAATTCTGTCGATCAGCTAGAGCATACGTACGATTTTGAGCCCCGCTAGAACTCATGGCTCCTCTATCACCTATAACACGACCAATTGGTTGTGCACCCCTTCCTGAATAAGGCATCGATGATGATGATGCAACAAATAACCCCGTAGGTCATGCCATACCCCCTATGCCCCTTCGTGGGCATTCTCTCATCATATGCCCCGACATACCGCACCAAAAGAAAACATTGGTCCCAAGCCAACATGCGCCCAAATGATACCTTCCACAATTATTGCATGGCTCTCGAGGAGATGTCGATTGGCTCATATTCCCTTGCCCTTGGTACCCCACTGTCCGCGAACTCTGACTCTCACTTCTGTGCCCAAATTGATTTCCTATGGACCCTTAGAACTGTGGTGGGGCACTAGCTGCAGAATAAGAAGATAATGGCCTAGGTGGTCTAGCAGAAAACTGTGGTCTGAACCCTCCTTGGGATGCCATGAACTGCCTTGTAATTCTGGCCCTCTTTGAATATCCTCTTTTTAATTCTTGTGTTTTTCTCCTCTACCTCTGATCTTCTATTTTCTATGCAAAAGCTTGGATCCTCGCGATGTCCATATCTTTGTTCAAAATGGCAATAGTACAATCTCTAACCAGATATGGATCCATCCTATCCACATATTGATGAACTCTGTCATCCATAGTAGCTACAACATTAGGAGCATATCTCGACAAGAAATTAAATCGGAGACTGTACTCCCTCACGTTCATAATCCCCTGACGAAGATTTAAAATCTGATCTGCACGGGCCTGACGAATCTCGAATGAAAGATAATGATCAAGAAATGCCTCTTTGAACTCTTTCCAAGTAGATGGGGGTGCATCAATACCCCTAGATCATTTCCAGTCCTCGTACCAATATATAGCCTCCCCTTTTAATCTATACACCGCTAACTCCACTGTCTCTCTACCCGTTACATGCATAATATCTAAGGCCCTTTGAATTTGATTAATAAAGTCCCAGGGGTCCTCGTTAAGATCTGATCCAGTAAAAGTGGGAGGATCGATCTTAAGAAAATCCTGTGTTCGAAGGCTAACCGCCCTATCTGTACCACTAGGACCCGTGGTAGGAATGGCTTGCCCTTGAGCTTGCCCAACAACTATACGAGTCAAAAGTTGTACTGCATTTCTAAGATCTTGATCGGCAGCATTAATAGGTGGCTCTGGGGATATAGTTCTTCTCCACCTTATTTCTACTGGAGTGGAAGAAGTTTCTGATGCATGCTCAGCTGGAGCCTCATTTTGATTAGATGGTATAGTGGATAACTTACTAGTCCCTTCTCTGGCATCCACATCTACTTGTTTACCGGTATTCTTGCTTCTGGTAACCGGCATCATTACTATAATAAGAGAAAAAAACGGATTCAGTGATCAACTATGGCTTCATATACAATATAGGCTCTATCGCACGATCTAAGACATGAAGAAAAGAGAAAATTCCTAAATGTCCATAGCCTCATGTTTATAGATGCGGTGCACGACACACCGATAAACAAGACTCTACGTAGAAACGGCTTTGTAGACTCACTAGGACGAACTTCTCTGATACCACTTTTGTCACGCCTCAAATCCTATTGGGGAGGACTGACACCCGTAACCGAGGAGGCCCGGGAGAACCAGCTCATAACCTTATACTTCCCATGCATACCTCTATGACAACCCAAAATTTAGACAACATCATGTCGCATATAAAAGGAAATAATCACCTGTATAAGCTCGAGCACACATATATATGTATATACAATACTTGGCCGTTGGAGCCATCACATCTATTAACAAAGCACCACCTTAACTATACATTAGGTCTACAAAGCCTCTAGACAATACACAGAGTTTAACTAAGGTCGGGACACACCCCGCCGTATAACTAACTTCTATATAATACCAAATGTGACTGGATATGACACGAAAATCCCCGAAGCAAACTAGATCTCACCAAAAGCAGCTGGATATCCTGGCTCCTACTTGTGCGGTGTATGAGCTGAAGTACCTGTGCCTGCAACATGAAATGCAGGTCCCCCATGGGTGACGCCAGTACAAACTATGTACTGAGTATGTAAAGCTGTAGATAATCACATATGATATAGGAGCTCAATAGAAATCAGAAACAAGTGAATAAGTCGTAACAGGAGTGGACCACACTTACTAGAACTTGTGACAACCTGTACATTGTATTTATTCAATCACTTTATCTTCGCTCTTATCATCTTTGTAATCATTACTGTACTGTACTGTGACCATTAGGCTACCTCCAGTACATATCAACTGGGATCGACCCATGATAGGCTTATGCCCCTGGGATACCACCCATAAACACATAAATAGGGATCGACCCATGATAGGCTTATGCCCCTGGGATACCACCCGATAAGAGAGAACTTCCATCACTTAGTTCAATTAATATTTGAGATTGTTATTTTGGTCGCCACCACATTTTTGATACTTTGAAATAATGATACATCAATAAGAGACATATAAATAGACCATCAATGCAATAACAATGAAGTAAGAACTCATTGGCACATCAATGAAGTGTTTTGGAGTCATCAATTCCATAACAATGAAGTAGGAACTTATTGGTCTATCAATGAAACATTTTGGAGTCATTAATAGCACATGGATCTTGTTTGAGTAACCAGATACCTTCTGATATTCATTAGTGCAATAAACATGTAATATTTGGAAAACAAGTAAGTATTGGAATGTCTTGACATCTTGAAGGGTGGAAACAAGTTCATTGGTAACGTAGGACATCATACAAAACCATTATGGATCACATGTTATTGAATAACTTTGGAAACTTTCTTAATAGAACAATTGTTCACTTTCATGCCAAAGATATGGTATAGAGTATGCTTTACATACCTGACTGTAAACCTTCAATACTAGTCCCAAATGGACTTCCCGTCTTTTCGGATTACTTATCTACAATGAACATATATAGCAATTAGTATTAGCAACCAAACGTCACAATTCAATTATTTGAATTCACCAAACTAGTGGTTAAGTAGTAAGCCTTAATTAAACCATAAAGGGTGTCACCTTAACCCTCTTATACTCCAATTACATTCACATGCCATGCATATTCATACAACATCCTCCAATATCAAGTTTGGATTCATTTATCCTTCCAACCAATCCATTAAACCAAATTGAGCCATAGACATAAATAATCATCAATTAAATAGTATATCACCATATCCACCTTCCATAATTCAATTACCATATCCACCTTCAACAATTCGATACAACCAAACCATGCAAAATAGTCCATAACCCTATTTCCATCACCTTTCAATAACATCCAATACATATAATCCTCTATCATACATATACATATGGAAAAGAACAAAGGCAAACAATATTCATACCTTATAATTCACCTCTTGATTATGCAATCCTGTTTTCACAAATAATAGGTGCCGTTCGAAGCTCTCGAGATGACAAACGCAGTTATCGGATTACTTTAGAATTTCTACGGTTGAATCAAAAGTAATTTAAAGGACAAATTTGGCTAGGGTTTGTTCTTTCTCAATGATTGATGATGAAAATGAGTTTTTGAACTCATATACATGTATATATACACATATTCCCGTCCATAATATAATAGGGAATGACCAAAATGCCTTTAAAATTTAAATAATGTCAAATTTGTCCTTTGGTGGACTGTTTTGATAAGCTAAAGTAGATCGACCATAACTCTTTGCTCCGATATCATATTTGGGTGAAATTGGTATCGTTGGAAGGATAATTCAAAGGGATTTCATTTCATATAAAGTAGGCCACCCAGTTCGTCCTGTACAAGGAGTTATGATTGTTTGAAGTTGACCCTAAAAATCTGTTTTGATAGGCTGAAGTAAAACGAGTATAACTCCTTACTTAGATGTTGGATTTGGATGAAACTAATTTCATTGGAAATACGACTCAAAGATATTTCTTTTCATAGGTCGCATCTCTCCCAGTTCATTATATTAAGGGAGTTATGATCGTTCGAAGTTGACCCAAAAATTTGGCTGGCCTCAGTAGTTTGTGCGCAGGAAATTTTCCTGCACATTTACTATTCCCAAATATCCCGGCCACCGTTTTATAGTTTCAAACGTGGTCGATTATATCCGAAACCTATCCATTTTTGGAAATCTTTATATCGTTGGAAAGATTATTCAATAACCTTCGCATGGAACCATCGACGGGCAAATTCTGGTATAAATAAAATAAAAAAATTAATTCCATATAAATAAGACCAATACACGTACTTGAATATGCCAATACACATACTTGAATACGGGGTGTTACAGATATGTAGTTCTGGAGCACAAGGATTACTTCTAAGAATCACACCCTCTATTAGTAGGTGAGTTCCCATCCTTGAGCTCGCTCGGTGCTAGTTTCTACTCCCAACTGAAAGACTCAGAACTGAATTCTCAACTGAACACTGGCTGAACTGAATCTGACATTGATCATATTACTCAAAAGGTCTGACTGAGTTACGCTGAGATCACTTGGTTCCGTATCTGACGCAAAAGATATCGAATCATGGTATCTGACTAACGATACAGAGCTTGAATAGATTCTAATCGCTTCTGAGATTAGGATTGAATTACTTGAATACTATTAGAACTGAGCTGATTACAGGTCCGAGTCTAGATTACTAGCAATATAGAGATTACAGAGATAACTGAGATTACTGAGCTTTATTAAGCTTTGCACTTGTCCGAGGATACAGAGTTCTATAGTTCACTGAGTTCTGAGAATCATGTCTCAATTGGAATTATCGAGAAACTGACACGGGCTCTAGACAACAACTTTATTTTTGGGTTTAAATACCCCCATGACTCGATAACATAAAAGTAAGACTGATAACGCTCAATCTACAGCTCTCGTAGGAGTGTAAAGCGGTCGTTAGAAAATATAGAACCCAACTGGGTTGGGTATCGATCCCACAGGGAATAGCTTGGTCAACAAGTAAGTAAAGATTACTAGACTTTTAGTGCAAGTCTCGTAAAAAAAGGGGGAGTCTTGTCGTGCAAGTAATGTAACCAAAATAAGATCTAAAAACGGCAATAGCAAAGTAAAAAGAGAAAGAATATTTTAGTGAGATGTAAACAATGAGAATTGAGAAGTTGGGGTTATGTCCACCTTCTGAGGTATACGTCTCTATTGGCTATGAGTGTGTAGAATTCTGACATGCAATTGCTTATAGAGGATTGTAGTCAATGGTAAATCCAAGCGTCTCTCGACCTAAACAAGGACTATTTCACTTTAACTCTCTCGAGCTTAAAGCGTGTCTAACAGTACGAATTCTCCAAGAGGTTAGTCCAGTTACGACACTAGCTTTTTAATAGGAAAGGGTGTCCTACTACCTTGACATTATCTCTTTTCCAGACAAATAACTTTTCTCTCGAACAAGTTAAATGTTAGACTGGCGTATTCTTGCGTTTGCAACCGCAAAGAATGTAGATTAAGATGAAGAGAATAATGATATAAGCAATATACGTGCCTTGAACTCACACACTCACAGCAATAGATAGTAACTCATTCGGCTTCCATAACCCCAACAGAGAAGTTTAGTTACCCATGAATGCGAAGGAGATCACGCTTGACATTATTGTTATACCACAAGATTGATTAATTTCGTGTAGCGTAAGTGGTAGGTGTGAGGCGTGAATTCCTTAACAAAGTAACGATTCTCTTGTTGCGGAAATTAAGAATAGATGAATAGAAAAAACTAGAATTAATAGAAAGATTAGAAGAGTTGTAGAATTGTTTGTAGTGTAGAATAATAGAGGAGTAGAAGATGTTAGAAGATGTGAGGGATGGAAGGAAGTATTGTGTTCTCCCTCCTTCCTCCCTCCTTGTTTTAAATCTCTAGCATGATAGGGTATTTATAATACCCATATCCTACTCCTACTAAGCTAATGAAATAAATAACCAAATCCTACTAGACTAATGAAATCCTTAACCCAAATGTACTAGGTTAAGGTAACATTATCATAATCCACATAAAATAATGAAATACATAACCTAATTGTACTAGGTTAATGTATCATTGTCAAAATCCAGCTTTGTGTCTGTAAGTCCCCAAAGTCTTCAGAATTATTGTTTTAGCCCGGGACAGATTTTCCATGCAGCAGTTTTGGTCCCCCAAAGTCTTCAGAAATGCTGTTTTAGCCCGGGACAGATTTTCCATGCAGCAGTTTTGGTCCTTAGGCGTGTAAACTCCCTTCCCTTCCTTCGTGAGCTTTCTTTAGCGTCAAGTAAGCCATAAAATGCTGAATTATGCATCATTTATACCTGAAACTTTACTAATCATGTTCGTTAGCTCATTTATAGGAAAAAGGACTAAAAGTGCATGAAATATATAATTTGTTCTCAAAACTAGGCTAAAATATGGGCAAAATATATTGATATAGGTGCGTAAATTCGCCTATCATCAAAGACATAATCATTCTTCATCACAAATCATTCATGCATCATCACGGTCATCCATTCATTACTACAATCATTCATTCATCATTACAAGCATTCATTCATCATTACAATCATTCATGTATCATCACAATCGTTGAAGCATCACTTCAAGTAGTTGGGCATCATAACATACTTTCCCTCTCAAGATCCTTAGGACATCGCATTAAGCATTTAGGAAACTTAGACCTCTATTCATCATCACAACCGCAAAAGGGTCACTCCAAACCTTTAAGGATCATCAACATCGGTTCACCATCATATACTAGCCTAGGGAAGACATGCTATTAGATTATACCCCATTCAACAAGATCTTACATCAAGTACTTCATACCTATATCGGTCTTGTCATGTATTTGGATATCACTTGATTTGGAAACTTCATACTAGCACGTCACTATTTACTTGCTGACCACTTGACATGTATTAAAAGCTTAGCATATATCAAAGAGCACAAAATCAGAGAATTTACAACCATCATATCTCGACTTTTTCACTAGGGTCTTTCAACAACCACTAGACACAACCGATTTTACACCTACTTGGGGATTTCATGTTATCTTGGCACATTTCACTCAGTAAGGCATTTTATAAAACACTAGGCATGCATGGACTAGCTCACAATTTGGGCTTGCCTATTCAACATACTGGAGTGGACCTTATACTTCACCTAAGATCTTTATCCAACCTATGGGGAACGTTCTTTACTTATTCAACCATTTTTACACCCAAAAGTCATGAACACATCACATGAAAAAACAACTTCAAGAGGGTCTATCACAAACATCACATGAATTCCACATACTAGGGTCAAAGCTCATAAATTTTGTAGGCAAACATAAATCAAAACTCAACAACACATTAAACATCCATTTCAACTCATACAAATCATTAACAACTCATAAACATAAAAATCATTTAGTTTTAAAAAGGGTTCTTGAGCTTCTTGGATGAAAGGGACCCAAGGATCAACATCTACATACCTTAACCTTTGAAATTGGATGAACTTTAGTGCTTGAAACTTTATCCACACTTGAAATAAATAAATTCTTGAAGCCCACACTATGAGGAGCTTGATTCTTAAAGAAACCTTGAAGAATTTATGGATGAATTTTGGAAGATTAGGGTTCTTGAATGAAACCCTAGATATTCTTGAGAGAATTGAAAAATAAAATGATGAAATTAGGGTTTGAATGAGGGTTCCTCATATTTATAGAGGCTCAAAAAAGGTAGAAAATGATCAAAATACCCTTGCAAAAATGCCCTTGAATTTTTGGAAAAATATACTTGACGCCATCCGTGACAGGCCGTCAGGTCCGTGATAGGCCGTCATGAATGGTCGTCACAAAAGAGGTCCAAATTCTTGATTTTCTGCCCAGGGCTGACGACATCGTCAGAAATGTCATCAAAATGTGACGACGTCGCCAAAAAGGTCGTCAGAAACGTGATAGCCCCTCAGAAATGTCGTCACCGTTTTCCAGCTTGACATGCTGGAGTAAAATGGTCCTAACTCTTTGCTCCGATATCTTATTTTGACGAAACTGGTATCGTTGGAAAGCTAATTCAAAGATCTTTCATTTGATATATAGAAAGCTACCCAGTTCTTCATATAAAATTAGTTATGGTCGATTTAAGTTGACCCAAATTTTGACGGTCACTAAAACTTGAAAGATAGAAAAGTTTTCAACTCGTTCATGAGTTAGGGGACCTCTATGATCTTAATTCATGCTCAAATAGATTCCCACACGATTTAAAGTATTTCATACTTGGGAGTATATTTCTAAAACATTTTGACTCGGATTTTTGCTTTACCAAATACGCTCTAAGGCTCAGACTAGAAAAGGATTTTGCGGGGCATTACAAAGATATATACACATATATACGTACCATTCATTATATATGTACTACTTTAAATAAAATATACTACAATATAATGATATATCTACTAGTTTATAAAACATATACGCATGCATACGTTAAATATATACTACTTTAGAGTCTATAGAAGATATATACACATATATACGTACGATTCAATATATATGCACTACTTTAAATAAAATATACTACAATATAATGATATATATACTAATTTATAAAACATATACACGTGTATACGTTAAATATATACTACTTTAGAGTCTATAGAAGATATATACACATATATACGTACGATTCAATATATATGTACTACTTTAAATAAAATATACTACAATATAATGATATATATACTAATTTATTAAATATATACACGTGTATACGTTAAATATATACTACTTTAGACTCTATAGAAGATATATACACATATATACGTACCATTCAATATATATGTACTACTTTAAATAAAATATACTACAATATAATGATATATATACTAATTTATAAAACATATACACATGTATACGTTAAATATATACTACTTCAGATTCTATAGAAGATATATACACATATATATGTACCATTCAATATATATGTAATACTTTAAATAAAATATACTACAATATACATACTACAATATATACACACACTATATATATAGTTATATGCTAATTTATAAAAATATACACGTGTATACGTTAAATATATACTACTTTAGAGTTTATAGAAGATATATACACATATATACGTACCATTCAATATATATGTACTACTTTAAATAAAATATACTACAATATAATGATATATATACTAATTTATAAAACATATACACGTGTATGCGTTAAATATATACTACTTTTGAGTCTATAGAAGATATATACACATATATACGTATCATTCCATATATATATGTACTACTTTAAATAAAATATACTACAATATAATGATATATATATATATACTAATTTATAAAATATATACACATGTATACGTTAAATATATACTACTTTAGAGTCTATAGAAGATATATACCCATATATATGTACCATTCAATATACATGTACTATTTTAACTAAAACATATACTCCAATATATATACTACAATATATACACACACTATATATATAGTTATATATTAATTTATAAAACATATACACATGTATACGTTAAATATACACTCTTTCAGAGTCTATATTCTATATATACACATATATACGTATCATTTAATATATGTACTAATTTTAAAAATATGCTACAAGATATATACTACAATATAATGATATATATACTAATTTAAAATCTCATTTAAAAAAAAAAAAACGTTATCTGGGCCGAACCGATTAATCGACGGACCTGAATCGATTTTGATTTGGGCCGGGTTAACCAGGCTCCAAAAAAAATTAACTCAATCCGAAACCCGATACCTACAGCTCGTGAACTGATCGGGCCAAGGTATACCGGACCAAATTTACTTAGTGGGCCGGATCGAGCCGGCCCGTTTGGCAGGCTTACCCATGTTGTGGAGTGGTCGTGATGAGAAGAATATTTCGTAAGAAAACAGTGGATCCTTCATAGATGGAGGCGCTAGGGATTGGACGATGTTTGGTTTTGGTCCTGAGAAAAATTACTGGCAAACAACATAAATTTTGATAATTTTTAGTTTAATTATAATTTTTTTTAATATTTAAATAATTATTAAAATTTTTATTTTTAAATCTATTAAGATATATAATAAGGAATAAGATTTTGATATATTCAGCAAAAATATAATTTTTCTTTTATAAAGATATATCATTACCTTTTCATATATTTTTTTTCGATTTTAAATATGTCGAGATACATATGCATCGAACAAAGATGCATTTTTTCATTATAAATATATATAATTAGCTTTTGATATATTTTTTTTCGATTTTAAATTTGTCAAGATACATAATTTATTCCTGATACATCCAACAACAATACATAATTAGTATGACTTTTTGTAATTAATTTGTAAGAGTGGAATTTGTGTAAATATGATAAGTTAAGGTGTATGTTAATGTTATTTTTTAAAAAAATTATCCACATTCGATATTTACACCAAGCAACGTATTTTTAAATTCAAAATTTATTTTAACTAGCTATGATTAATTAATATGTACTTTATTTTATTAAATTATTTAATTATAATAAATTATATTAGACGGTGTAAATATTGAATGTGTAAATTTTCAACGTTTTGACTCCTTTGAAGGCTTTCAAACTCCAAAACAATTGTCATAAATAATTACTTAATTACTTTTTAAAATAATAAATAAATAAAAGTGAACAATCAAATTTAATTAAATGAAGGTCATGGGGCAAATTAAATAAACAGTGAAGGTCTTATCATAGTTTTGATCACGTAAAGTAAAGTCCACAGATTTAATATTAAGAAGTTAAAATAAGGATAAAGGCCAAGAGGAGCACCACAAAATCAGATACATATCACATTGGCCCTCATAAACATGAATTTATATCAAGAAAAAATATTTTCCAGCCACACAAGTCTTTGAGCAATGCAAGCCTGCTGCCATTTGTCATCCAATGATGGAGTCCTGTTGATTTGTTTTAAGTCTTATTTCTCCGTAGGTTTTTATTTGTCACCCGTTGCTTCGTAAAAATCTATTTAGTTGTTCTTTACGGTTAAAATTAAATTAAATTAATTTTAAATTTTAAATATTTAAAAATTATAATCTATAATTCTTTTTATATTAATATATATGATTTTTAAAAGATGGATCAAAGTCATTGCAGTTTAATTCTCAAAAGGGAAATATGAAAAGTAAATTACATCATTTCACAACTTAACTTATCATAACTAACTAGAATCGCAATTCATTTAAATAATTACATAAATTCTTGATTTACTTTAAAATTCAAATATATGAATGTAATGTATTTGTGTAAAATTAAGCGATGCATGTAGAATAATGTGATGTATCTGTGTAAATTTATGTGATGTATTTTGAAGACTGTGATGTATCCGTTTAAAATTAAGTGATTTTCCAGAAGAATGTAATGTATTTGTATGGAATATGATGTATCCGTATAAAATTAAATAATGTATCTGAAAGAATGTTATGTATCCTTATAAAATTAAGTAATGTATTCAGTGTGGAATAATTTAGAATGTTTTAATAATTTTAAAAAAAATTGAGATAAAAATAATTAAAAATTGGGATTTATATAACTTCTACTTAAAAATAACGAAGGAAATAGTATGAAAGGATCGAAGGGAGGTAGTAAGGTAAGAATACACATTTGTTTTTGAGAAAAAACCACTTCTTGAAAAGAAAAAAGAAAGTGATTGGTAAACTTGCAAAAATACTTTTAAAAGAATTATAAGTATCAAATTATTTTATTCATGACAAAAATATCTCTATCACTTATGCACAACACACACACATACACACACATCATCATATTATTTATATATCATTATTTTATTTTTCACTCAATTACTTTAATTAAAATAAAAAATATCATTGATGACGATGATTGAAAAATATATAACTCTTTATTTTTTTATTATTAATGTAATAAATGGTAGTCGAATCATGTTGCAAGATCAAATGATATTTTGGCAGCATTAGTAAAAAAAAATCTCGAATATTTAATTTTAAATAAATAATTAAAAATATTGTAATAGATATTTAAAATAAATTTTCTCTATAAAATAATTTTAGTAGTAAAATACTATTGATACATGTCCTTTTTGGTCATTTGCCTCTCAAAAGTTTTTTGAAAAAAATTATCCAAACACACTCTATTTATCAAAGACGTTTTTCAAATGAATTTATCAAGCACAAATTGTCTCTTTTCTAAAAACACTCTTTGCAAAGTTATTTTATAAAAATATTTCTCAAATAAATAGTTTTCTTACATCAATTCCAAACGAGCTCTAAGTTAGTATTAAAAAAAGTTAATAAAACTAATTAAAACATTCAGCTGAGTTCATTTGCTTAAAAAGAATTTATAATAATTAGAAATGATATAACAAAACTATCGTTTTACATAATATTTTTTAATAGGTGTATCAAATTAAATATGGACAAATTTAGATAAATAGAAGAGCTAACAATTACTGCTTATATTTATTCAATTTTATTTGTCCAAATTTAAAAATTAAGAGATAATTTTGTATTTATTTTATTTTATTATTAAATAATGTTGGATTTTTAAGAGGTGTGAATGAAAAATGAATATGTGTTTTTTTGAAAAGGCACCGAGAAAAAGAATGCATGTTTTTGCTGACATGATCCGAACTAGGGTCTTGTCAAAATGAGCATCTCAAGCTCAACAAGGACCAGAGATCACCCTGCTACCCAATCCAACCAACCAACATATACTTGGAGTCAGATGAATTTTGAACATATAACAAGATAAGGTGATTAACCACAAAGACTTTGGGATAGGTCCAAGACCATGACCAACCCAAACATTCTAATCGTCCAATGCCCAACTAACAACCATAACAAAACCAAAATAATAACCAAGTCCATATCCATACCACAACGTACCCTAGTCCACAGTTTGTCCATACAAAGCCTTTAAAAGAAATTCAAGAATATTCAATCGAGACATGCCTCCGACCATAGCCAAAACCAATATCCAAGTCGAAACCAATAATGACATAAGAAAACTCAAAGCAAGAAATAGAGCCTTCCGAAGTATGGAAGCTCACCACTTCAAGACAACATAAGTTATCCCCGAGTCCAATCATTGAGTAAGAGGTGTAAGAATATGACCAACACCTACATCGCATGGGATACAACGTCAAAGACGGTTAGCGGTTGGAGCGCTAACATGTAATTCAAGGGTAAGGATAAAATAAGGCCAACATTTCAAATCCAATCAACCAATGCAATATATACATATACATATATACCTTACTGGGGTAGGGAACGAGATTAACATGAACTTGAAATCATTAACTTGGACTGTGTAGCATAGCCGTCATAGAACAAGGCATCCACGAGCTATAGGGGTCCAGCTCTCCCATAGCTTAAAAGAACCCAATGCGTGTAGCCGCACAAACTAGAGAATATCTAAAATCGTATATGCCTATATGGGGGACTCAAACCTCCCGACATAATCAAGGTGACTTAAGCACCAATACATATATTATGGGGGACTCGAACCTCCCATTCACATATTCATTCGGGGGACTCAAACCACCCGGTCACAAAGACACCTGCACCGGCTAATGTAGTTTCCAGTGTTAGTCCTTCGAACTCCACTTTCTCGGCCAGGCTATACATCCCTCTTTTAAAGCCCAATTTAAAACCATTATTTCAAATACACAATCATTAAGCCAATTACTTACCAACGATACTTTGCTGGTATCATTATACCAACGCCACTTGCAAGCGTACAACACTACATTACCATTATCAATCAACCAATCATTCATTTGACTTTGGGACTCGAAACCATTGTCTAACAAAGACACCAATTCAACTCAAAGTTTAGGGACTCGAACCCTTTGTCTAGTAGAGACATAAATCAATTTAATGTTTAGGGACTCAAACCCTTTTAGCCAATTAAACCACCAAGGCTATTATTTAAATCATTACATGACCAATAAGGCCTTTACAAAATCATTTACCAACCATTCATATTCATTAGGCTAATGCCTTAGTTCAAAATTTCATTAACATGTGACTAGTTTATTCTCTTAGACATTTTCACAAACACTTTGAGGGCATACCATTACCAAGATCAAAACCAAAGTAAAAACCATCAAGTTTAGGATTACCCATGACCCATTTGTTAAACCACAATTACCAAGCACTCACATGTGCAAATCATCACCAAAAACATGTATAAACAAAAGTTAAATCAAGCGTAAACAATACTCAATAATATGTTTCAAAACCCTCAATATTGATTTTCAAAACCACCAATTAAGAATCACAATCAATGTTTTAAACACGTGATATTTGAGAACTAACAATGAAGGAAGAGTCACATGCCTTATTCACGAAGATTCACGGTAGAAACTTGACCCTTGAGCCTCTAGATGAACACTTGGAGAAAATCCTAGCCCAATCTTCAAGAGAGAGTTTAGAGAGTGTTTTTGGAGTGTTTGATCTTTTGAAAGTGTGTTATGAGAGGCCATAACATGTTATAAGACGTGGGGACTTAAAGATTTTGGGGTGATAAATGTCTAAAATGTCCTCAGCTTAAAAGTTGTAAAACGTGCACAGGAGGGTATAACTCCCCCCTTAACTCATACACCAACATACGAGTGGTACACACCACTCATACCCTAGGCATCAAGTTGGACCCCAACACTGTCCAACATACGAGTTCCTAGGTGGTACACACCACTCATACCCTAGGCATCAAGTTGGACCCCAACACTGTCCAA
The DNA here is from genome assembly GCA_030864215.1 of Capsicum pubescens. NCBI lineage: Eukaryota > Viridiplantae > Streptophyta > Magnoliopsida > Solanales > Solanaceae > Capsicum > Capsicum pubescens. The sequence continues at coordinate 321,036,567 of CM061548.1, forward strand.
CATATGAGTCCCTAGATCAAATCATACCCAATCATACAATTAGTACCCCCTAACCAGTACCCAAGGAAGAATCTTCTAGGCTTGATATTTGGGCATCATACGGTTAGGTACCATACTACTCGTACCCTAACATACAACTAGTGAGATGCCTAATCATACCTGGGCCAGAATGCAACCAAACCACATTGATTTCCGTACAGGTGAAAGGACCCTAAATCGTACCACATCATACGACTAGTACCCCCAAGTCATATGATATCCAATGTGCTCAAAATCACGAATTTTATAAGGGTAAAAAACCAAGGTATTTTAATTCTCCCCCACTTGGATCATTCGTTCTCCAATGACGAGTAAAGGCAAGCACAAACACGAGTTAACACATTATTACACATCAAACTATCCTTTAACCAAGTTAGAAATCAAGTACATAAAACAAGGATATCAAGAACAACACATACCTTAAGCATGAATTTCCAGGACGGGGGAACAAATGCAGATACTTGGACTTCATGTCCTCTTCTGCTTCCCAAGTAGCTTCCTCAACCTTATGGTTCCTCTAAAGAACCTTTACCGAAGCCACATCCTTTGTCCGCAGCCGATGAACTTGACGATCCAAGATCTAAATCGGGGATATTTCATAAGATAAGGAATCTGAAATGTCTAACCCTTCCAAAGGAACAATTGATGAAGGATCACCCACACATATTCTAAGCATAGAGACATGGAAAACCGGATGAATGAAGCCCATACTAGAAGACAACTCCAACTCATAAGCAACGTTGCCAACCCTCTTCAAAACCAAATACGGGACGACATACCGAGGGCTTAACTTCCCCTTCTTACCAAACTGTATCGCTCCCTTCATGGAAGACACCTTTAAGAACACCCAATCACCAACCTTGAACTCTAACTCCCTACGTCTCACATCCGCATTGGACTTTTAATGACTTTAAGCGGCTTTCAATCTATCACGAATCACCTTTATCTTCTCCAAGGCTTGGTGAAAATAATCAGGGCCAAACAACTCACCCTCACCAACTTCATACCACCCAATAGGAGAATGACATCTCCTACCATACAATGCCTTAAAAGGAGCCATACCAATACTAGAGTGATAACTATTATTATAAACAAATTCTATCAAATGCAAATGGTCGAACCAACTACCACCATAGTTAATCACGTAAGCACAAAACATAACTTCCAATGTCTAAATGGTCCTCTCTGCTTGTCCATCTAATTATGGGTGAAAAGCGGTACTAAGGTTCACCTTAGTTCCCAAACCTTTCTAAAATGACTTCCAAAAATATGATGAGAATGGAGTACCACGATCTGAAATGATAGAAACAGGGGCACCATGCAACTTGACAATCTCTGTAAGATACAACTTAGCATAATCCTCCATCAAATAACTAGTCCTCACCGGTAAGAAGTGAGTGGACTTGGTCATCCTATCCATAATGACCTAAATTGAATTACACTGATTTCGATATTGAGGAATACCGATAACGAATCCATATTAATCACCTCTTACTTCCATTTGGGAAAGTCAATCTCTTGATACAAACTCCCGGGTCTCATTTGCTCAACCCTCACTTGTTGACACGCCATACACTAAGTCATATATTTAGCCACATCCCGCTTCATATTGTTCCACTAATAGAACTCCTTAAGATCATGATACATCTTCGTAGAACCAAGATGAATAGCATAGCGAGATACATGCGCTTCGGCCAAAATCTTTTTTCTCAATCCATCGATATCGGGAATACATAACTTGTCTTGGCACCTCAAGATACCATCACCACCCATCGCAAAGTCCACAACCTTTTGCTAAACTACATTCCTCTTAATCTTCATCAAATCAGGATCTAATATTTACTTTTCCTTTATCTCAACAACAAGAGACGATTGTGATACCTGATGCTCAAATACACATCTATCCTTAGAGTCCGTGAGACAAACTCCAAGACTAACCAAATGGTGAATATCTTTCATAACTCATTCTTATCCTCATCCACAAGAGCTAAACTCCCCATGGATAACCTACTAAGAGTATCAACAACTATGTTAGCTTTACCTAGATGGTAGTGAAGACTCATATCGTAGTCTTTCAGCAACTCAAGCCACCTATTTTGCCTGACATTTAACTCTTTCTGAGTAAACACATAGTGTAGGCTCTTGTGATCATAAAACATATCAATATAAACCCCATAGAGATAGTGACGCCAAATCTTCAACTCCAATACCACAACCAATAACTCCAAATCATGGGTAGGGTAGTTCTTCTCATGAACTTTTAACTGCCTAGAAGCATAGACCACCACCCTACCATACTGCATCAATACACAACCAGGCCCAACATGAGAAACATCACAATATACTATGAAGCCACCATTACCCTCGGGCAAGGTCAAAACTAGAGCTGAATTCAACTTATCCTTCAACTTCCCAAAACTACCCTCACACGCATCCGATCACAAGAACTTGACCTTCTTCTGGGTCAAATTAGTCAACGGGGCAGCTATAGATGAGAAACTTTGCACAAATCTCTTATAGTAACCGGCTAAATCTAAGAAGCTCCGAATATCAATTGGAGTTGTGGGTCTAGTCTACTTCTTAACCACTGCCACCTTTTATGGATCTACCGTGATCCTTTCATGACACGACCCACCCTGGGCCTTGTCGTAATGAGAGTCCCAAGTCCATCCAGGATCGGAGACCACCCTTGTTACCCAACCCAACCTCCAGTCGCCTGCCCTGAGTTGGCTGAATTTGGAGCATGTAACAAAATAGTATAACAACTCAAACAAAGACTCTGGGATAAGATCACAACTGTGACCAACCCAATCTAGTCCAACCATCCAATGCCAATAATCCAACCATACCGAACCGTACCAAAATAAGGGCTAAAACCCAGGCCATAACCAAAGACATTCCAAAATATAATATAATTAATATCAAAATAAAGTATGAAGGAACAGTGAGAAATTATGTCCGATGATACCAGCCTCCCAACTTATTCCAGTGCCAAGGATGACATCTATACCGGTCCCGTCTATTCTAACCCATAGAAGTACCAAAAAGCCTCTAACCGAGAGCGTAATAAAATTCGGTTGGGATATGCCCCCCACCATAGCCAAAACCAATATCCACAATAAAACCAAAATGTCTAGAAATATCCATAACATAAAATGGAGCCTTCCAAAAGGATGAAAGCTCACCACATCAGTCCAAATGATGATCCCGAGTCAATCACTATGTAGGAGGAGTAGAACGGACGGTTCCTGCATAGTATGGGTATACAACCGCCAGTAGACGAGGTTAGCGAGTGACCACTAGCATGATCTCAGGGTAAGAATAAAATAATGCCATTTATAAAACCAAGTAAAACCATCCATATATATATATATATATATATATCCATGCCAGGAAAAGGGACCGACTTTAGTATGCCTTTAAAACCTTTACCTAGGCTGTGTAACTTTGTCGTCCTAAACCACCCACGGGCTATATGGGTTTAGCTCCCACTGCTGAAAGGGCCCCAGTGTGTGTAGCCGCACGACATGGGAAGTATCTCTTGGGATGACTAGTACATCCCCTAAATATATTGTGACATCATGCACACGGTTACCAAGACCAACCTTATATCGACAAATATGAGTTTTCAATTTTGGTCCCCACGGGACCTCCACCTTTCAGGGCTTAGCTACACCTCTCGCTATTATTGCCCAATTAAAATTAATTTCCAAATAACCAAACCATTATTTATTTATTAACCAAGGCCATTGATATTGGTATCGTCATACCAATCCGTATTTCCAAGTATCATCTACAGCCAACCATTTATAGGTTTAAGGGGACTTTCAAGTGCCATTCCATTTACCATATTAAACCACTTGGAGGACTTTCATGTTCCCCACAAGTATAACCATTTAGCCTTTTACCATTCCAAGCCATTTAAACCATTCACAATTCTTTTACCAAGTTTTAAAACATGCAAGAGTTCCATTAAAATAGTCAATGCAATGAACATATCTTTATAAGCATTTTATCAAACACATTGGGGGCATAATATGACCAAAACCAATTCCAATTACCATTAAAATATTTCCATGCAATCCAATTATTCAAAACCACCATTAATGCACATAAAAACATAATTAAAACCATGAGAAATCATAACCAACCATTTAATATCAAAACCCCCAAATCATATTTGAAAACCAAAATTATACAATCAATGAAATAGTTGAAACCCTAGCTTCCCTTATGGAGTGTTTTGGAAGAGTTCTAAGTGTTAATGAAAGAAATAATAGGGTAAATAACCTCCCAATTAGGTTAGAAGTCGTGGGACCCTATTAGGATACGTGGGGAAATATCCAGAATACCCCCACTTAAGTTGCACCAAAATTCCATCACAGGGATACGACTGACCCATATAAGTCATACCCTCCGTACGATTGGTATCCTCCACTTGTATCCTGGCCTCAACCCTTGGATCAAACACTGTCCAGCATACGACTCATCCAACCAAGTCGTATTGACAACATATGATTTGTACCCTTTATTCGTACCCCTGGCAGATTTACACCCAAGGAAGATTTAGACACTGTCCACTATACGAGTCTTAGATACGACTCTTACCCTGGTTTACAGCTTATGGTGAGCCACTCATACTGATAACGCTCAATCTACAGCTCTCGTAGGAGTGTAAAGCGGTCGTTAGCAAATATAGAACCCAACCTGGGTTGGGTATCGATCCCACAGGGAATAGCTTGGTCAACAAGTAAGCAACGATTACTAGACTTTTCGTGCAAGTCTCGTAAGAAGGGGGGTTTGTAATGTGTAACCAAATTATTAAAGAAAAAACTGAAAATAGCAAAGTAAAAAGAAAGAATGTTTAGTAGGTTGTGAAACAATGAGAATTGAGGAGTTGGGGTTATGTCCACCTTCTGAGTTATACGTCTCTATTGACTATGAGTGTGTTGAATTCAGACATGCATGTGCTTATAGAGAATTGTATTCGATGGTAAATCCAGGCGTCTTTCGACCTATTCGAGGATTATTTCACTTTAACTCTTTCGAGCTTAAAGCGTGTCTAACGGTACGAATTCTCCAAGAGGTTAATCTAGTTACGACACTAACTTTTTAATAGGGGATGGGACCCTACTACCTTGACATTATCTCTTTTCCAGACAGATAACCTTTCTTTCGAACAAGTTAAATGTTATACTAGCGTATTCTTGCGTTTGCAACCACAAAGAATTTAGATTAAGATGAAGAGAATAATGATATAAGCAGCATACGTGTCACGAACTCACAAACTCACAGAAATAGATAGTATCTCATTCGGCTTCCATAACCCCAACAGAGAAGTTTAGTTACCCATGAGTGCGAAGGAAATCACAATTGACATTGTTGTTATACCACAATAAAGATTTCACGTTTGTAATGGTGTGGTAGGCGTTAGGCGTGAATCCCTTAGCAAAGTAACATTTCTCTTGTTGTGGAATTTAAGAATAGATGAATAGAAGAAGAAAAATAGAATTAATGGAAGAATGATTATTTAGAACTAGAATGTCTTAGAAGTAGAATAGAATAGAATTGAATGTAAGAAGATGTCTTAAAATCTCTAGAAAGATAGGGTATTTATAATACCCATATCCTATTCCTACTAAGCTAATGAAATGCTTAACCAAATCCTACTAAGCTAATGAAATACTTAACCCAATTGTACTAGGTTAATGTATCATTATCCTAATCCTAATAAGCTAATGAAATACTTAACCCAATTGTACTAGGTTAATGTATCATTATCCTAATCCTAATAAATTACTGCTAGTCCCCAAAGTCTTCAGAAATGTTGTTTTAGCCCGGAACAGAATTTCCATGCGCCATCTTTAGTCCTTGGCGTCCAAGATTGGCTTTTCTCCTTTCGTGAAGCTTTCTTTGGCGTCAAGTTATCCATGAAATGCTGAATTCTGCATCATTTATACTTGAAACTTTGCTAATCATATTCGTTAGCTCACTTACAGGAAAAAGGACTAAAAGTGCATGAAATATATAATTTGTTCTCAAAACTAGGCTAAAATATGGGCAAAATATAGTGCTATAGGCGTGTAAATTCGCCTATCATCAACACCCCACACTTGAAGCTTTGTTCGTCCTCGAACAAAATATCCTGTCCCTCTAAACATCAACTTAGGGTTTCACAGCAACAACACAAAATATTCGTCAAGACAAGCACAACAATTATCAACAAAGAGTAGTTTTTTGATTATTAGTAGAAACAGTTTAACCTCTAGCATAGACTCGTGATGATGGTCAACTCATATTCAAAGGTTAAGGCACAAAGAATCATACGCGACTACCCAAAACTCATCAACCATGTGTGTCTCACAATATATTACCCATAATCACTCACAAGTATAGCATATTTTTCAAACATGGGTATCAAAATATCCTTGCTCTCACTCTCACAAAGAATTCATATGCAGCAACTGATAACCATAGGCTTGCCCTTAGTGTAATGCTCCACTAAATGTCAGAATGCTAAGCTTAGAATCAAATAGGTCTTTTGATGGTTGTAATGTAGGCTAAGGGACGGGTAGGACTATTTTGGCCAGAAATAGTGACTATGTTCCTAAGCGCTTTAATACATCACATTGTGTCATTAACACTTTTCTTTCTAACAACCTTTCTTTCATTTATTCTACCACCCCTTTTCTCCTTTTTTGTTTTTCGATTTTAAACATGACTAACTTTTCAGTTTTTTCTTCCTTTTTCTTTTCATAACATACCTCTTATGATAGCACTTCTTTTTCATAGCAATTTCAAGCACCAATGCCTTCTAAAGCATCATACTCACCCAATTTCCTCTTATTTTGTCACATGACTTTTTCACTTTAAAGCACTTAGGAATTTGGATCAAATTATGGTCTTGAAAAAAAATAGATTAGGCTTACATACGAGGTTTGTCAAAGAAAATAGGCTAAAGGCTCAAAAGGGTTTAACTAGGATGATGTCCATGGGTAGGTAAAAAGAAGGTAAATAATCATGGGTTGCCAAAGAAATGCATAAATCATCTCCTAGACTTGCACTCTTTATTTTCGCTTTACATACATACCAGGCAAGTTCTAGCATCAGCCACAAGCACAGAATATACTATTATCTCACGCACACAAGGCACATGGTCGACTTTATTGGGAGTAGTATAGACTCTTGACCCAACAGATGAAGGAATTAAACCAAACAATATCACATAGTGAGTCACAATTAGAGCCTAAATGTCTCAATAGTCATGATTTTATCACAAACTCTTGTCATAATCTCATGCTGCCTATCAAAATAATTTCATGTGAAGCTAAAAAAAATTTACTACTAAAAAAACCTTAAAAAAAAAAATGAAACAAAAACAAAGCAAACAAACAGAGATGCGAGTAGAGAAGTATAGCATGCAATACCACCACCCCACACTTAGTCGGGACACTGTCCACAGTGGAAAATAAATAAGAAGAACCTGGTCAGTCGGACTCCTCCTCAATGTCGGGGGTCATACCCCCTTCGTCGGAATCATCATCAGAGTCGTCGCCATCAGAGTTCTCCTTCATGTCGGAGTTTGGCATTCTGCGATCATCATCGGTTGGCACATCGTCATCAAGAGGTTCCTCAAAGTATACCCCTACTCTACACATGGCCTTCGCATGCTCATTCATTGGGTAGTCATATTCCAGCTGTTGGAGCTCTGCAGCAGTTGTAACACGACCTCCGCTCATCATTGTAAACCTCATCATGCCGTACATATGGCGGGAGAAACTCTCATCCCGAGCATGTCTCTCTTCCGTAGTAAGGTTGATGCCATGTGTTGATTCAGCATCTTTGACCTTTGTGAGGTCAACCTTCTTCGGATTGTGTGGGAGTTTATGATCAGCTGGTTCCTCTTCGATGTCTTCCTTCCTCAAGATTGCAGTCAACAGATTGCCGAAGCTGAAATGGGACCGCTTGTGTAGCCTAGCCTTCCGCATTGTAGATCGGATGATTACCCCAATGTTGATAGGGACATTCATCATCAATGCGTATACCAAGCACACTCTATCTCTTGTTATTTTTGTGTATTGCGTCCCTGGAATGAGGCAAGATTTGACCATGCGCAACCATATCCTTGCTTCCCTATTCAAAGAAGCATATGGGAAAGTGTTGTGTCGACCAGTGTCCTTGTGTCTACTCCAGCATGCCATGGATCTACTTCCACAAAGTGTGTGCCGAATTGCTCTATAAGGAGGTCTACTGTACAGCTCTTTGAATGGTGCTGGATCGACTGAAGGCAAGCCAAGAAAGGAGTTAATCAAATCCATATTGAGTTGTAAAACTTGGCCCCGAATCTTGACTTCGCTGCCTGTGGTTTTCAGCGACCAATTGGCATAAAATTCTCTTATCAAATCAAGATTACATTCTCCCATGTCGCGGAAGATGAAATCCAGATTTAATGCCATGATCTTCGCCAACATGCGCGGCTCCTTCTTCGCTAGGCTTTCCTTGTTTATCAAGTCGACATGAACATATTTTCTTTCCTTGTTGTTCCTATACCATTCCTTGGCTTCCTCCTCAAGAACCCTTCTTATTCCAAACATACGGCGTGGTAATTGCATTGAGGATGATTCTCCTTGCTCCTTGCGGCCTCTTTTCTTGCCCTTTTGGGAAGTGGTAGCCTTCTCCTTGCCTTGTCTCGCTTTGGGTGCCATTGTACCTGAGACTTGAAATAGAGTTCACGTTAGCACAATCTCAATGGATACAATCTATACATAAGCAGTAGGGGTACCACCCCACACTTAGTTTGTTGATACGAATTAGTGAAGTGAAAGTGGTCGATTACTTTAGACTTCATCGACATACGTTGTAGGAGCTATATTCCAACAAGAAAATCAGAGATGTATCACTTCTTGCAATCTTTGCAATACTTTTATGTTAGGTATATCAAGACTTCTACATAGGGATTACATCATGGTATAGTTTCTATCAATAATCACAATCTCCTATGTCGGTAGGCAACTATAAGTCTTATTCCGATGAGCGAAACATCCCAACATGTAAGTATTCAAGTGACAAGAGTATGCAATGTTCATGACTATAGTAATTCCGCAAGTAGTATGACAATGCATCGAAATCGAATTGAAGTCGGAAACAAGTTAAGATCATCCTAACATATATGTTCACTCACTTGGTTGTGTATTAACAATTCAAACACATTCACATCTCCAATACTTCTTCAAGATTTAGCAATTCATAATAGACATAGTAACGTAGTACTTACGAAAAATAGATGAAGAACACAAGAGTACTTACGTGATTGAAGCCTTTGGAGATGTTCTTGTGAAGTGGAAGAGCAAAAGTTTTTAGAAGATTTGGATGCTATGTGCGGCGCCTATGTTAGGTTTTCAATGTGTTTGTGCCTCAATACTAAGTCTCCTTTATATAGGAAAAGAATGGGTTGGGTTTTGACCCATTTAAAATCAGTTTTGGAGACAAAAAGTGACCATAGGCGGCGCCTTTAGCTTTGCCTATGGTGACCATAGGCGGCGCCTAATGCAAAGCCTATGGTGAGCATAGGCGGCGCCTAGTGCAATGCCTTTAGTGACCATAGGCGGCGCCTTTAGCATGGCATATGAGATTCAGAGACCAAATTCTTTAGCATAGGCGGCGCCTATGCTATGGCATACTTGAGCATGGGCGGCGCCTATGCTATAGCACACTAGATTCCGAGACCTTGGGCTATAGTATAGGCTTTGCCTTGTTCGTGGCCTAGTTTTATCTAGGCCTAGCCTTGATCGATGCCTATTTTGTCATGAGCAATGCTCAATCCATAGCCTTATGCATCTTCATTCCTAACTCACCACCTTTACCATGCAATACGTCCAAATCGTCATTTGAAATCAATCTCCTCGTTGAATACCTCTTGCACCTATATTTGCTCAAAACCAATAAAAATGATTAGTACGATGGGTTGCCTCCCACCAAGCGCCTTAGTTTTGGTCATGGCACGACTCTTATTTTTGGATTTTTATTTATCAAAAGCAAACACGTAATAGAACGAAAGAAAAATGCAAAATGATAAACGATGGGTTGCCTCCCATCTAGCGCTTGATTTATTGTTGCGGCACGACATAGTTACCTCGAGTACTTAGACTTCGTTGAGATAGATGGTGGATCTTTTTCTGAATGGATTCAGACGATAATGAGGCTTACTTGTAGGCATGCAATCTTCTTCGAGATGTCCCTTGTGCATGCCTATCCCAGGAGGGATACCAATTATATCATCAATAGTCCAACCCATAGCTCTCATGTATCTCTTCAGAGCAGAGATGAGAGCCTCTACGTGCTGTTTACTTAAATCATCCGCACTCACCGGAAGTATATTTATACTTTCCAAGAACACATACCTTAGATAATCGGGGAGCTCTTTCGATTCTAGCGTTGGTGGCTCTTCAATAGATGGCTTGGCTGGTGGTGTCGGTCGATTTTTGAGATCGAGGTCCAGCTTCTTGGGAGTATGGCGATATGTCCCTAATCCTGATAGAGCACAAATAGCTTCTTCACAATTTTCAGCATCCTTACTCTCTTCATTCATGAGAACAACCGCCACTGGGTCATCAATAATTTGCTCTTCTTCAAGTAGTTCTTTCTCATCATCAAAGTAAATATCAGCCACCGAGAATACGTTCAGCTCTTTGGGTTGCTTCATTGATTTGCACACATCAAAGCGAACTACTTCGTCATTTATTCGGAATGAAAGCTCATTAGCTCTCAAATCAATAAGCACGCTTCCTGTAGCAAGGAAAGGGCGTCCCAAGATTATGGAAACTTCTGAGTTTTCTTCACAATCCAAAATAACAAAGTCTGCCGGAAAGATGAATGAAGAAACCTTTACCAATACATCACATAGAATCCCAGCAGGTTGTTTTACCGACCTATCCGCCATTACGAGCCTCATATTGGTTGGAGTAGGATCACCTAACCCCAACTTTTTATAGATAGATAATGGCATCAAATTGATGCTGGCTCCTAAATTACATAATGCCTTGGCAAAATTCAAAGATCCAACAGTGCAAGGAATAGTGAAAGCTCCGGGGTCATCCTTCTTCTGAACTAGTGATCGGGTAGCGATGGCGCTGCAGTGATGAACATTATCTTTCACTTCATAGATTGCTGCCCTCTTTTTCGTCAAAAGATCTTTCATAAATTTCGCATACCCAGGCATTTGTTCAAGTGCCTCCACCAATGGAACATTAATGGTCAGCTGCTTTAACATAGTCATGAATTTGCTGAACTTTGTATCGTCCGCCACCTTCTTCAATCTTTGAGGAAAAGGTGGTGGTGGGTATGGAATTGTTCTCTCCACGGCTTTCTTCTCCTCTTGCCTTCGTTTTTCAGCCTTTTCAGGCTGCAACATACTCGGTGTACCGTCATGGACGTCGTGGGTGGATTCTACGACAACTTCTCCTTTTGCCTTGTCATTAATGTCTGCTACATCATCGACCACTTGTTTGCCCTTAGATGAAGTTTCCAGCGCCTTACCACTTCGATTAGTAATAGCCATGCATGATCCCTCATTCCTTGGGTTTTGCACAGTATCGCTAGGTAAAGTACCAGCCTTTCTTTGATTGAGTGCTGCTGAAAGTTGGCTCAATTGCTGCTCTATTTGCTTGATTGAAGTGGAATGAGAATCAACTAATTGCTTCATAGAGGACAAATCATTTATTACCTCCGTTACTCCTGCGCTCGTTGCTTCCACTTCTTTCAGTAGTTTAGCCATCATGTCTTCCATACTTCCAGAACTAGATGTGGTGGTGTCACGTCTTCCAGGGGGTACGTATAAACCACTCTTTTCATTGTTTTTCCTCCAACTACCTTGGTCCTTGTTTCCAGACTTATCATAATAGTTTCGACCTTGGTTTCCTTGGCCATTGCCTCGGAAACCCCCCTGATTGTTCAAGTAGTTGGCTTCTTCTTCCGAATCAGATTCGTCTCTTCCTTTTGACGCAATAGATTTCACTTTTTTGGTCTTCCCTGATAATAAATGCTTTGTAAGAAGATCCACTTGTGTTTTCATGTGCGCCATATCTTGATCACGTTCTTCTTGTCTTCTTCTTTGGTCTGCAGTCATGCCAATAGATAAAGTGGGGCTTGCTACCTCAAAATCCCTGGTATGCCAAGCTCTACTTTGTTTCGTCATACGATCTAGCATATTGCTTGCTTGACCAAAGGTGAGATCCATAAAGGATCCTCCAGCCACATTATCCACCACTTGTTTAGTTATTGAATTCAGGGCTCTATATAATATCTCCATTAGGTGAACATTAGTCATATGATGGTTTGGGCACCTCGCTAGCTTTGTCTTGAACCTCTCCCATGTTTCATGAAGAGCTTCAGTGGGAAGCTGACGAAAGTTCTGATTTCATCTCTCAATTGTGCTCTTTTGGATGGCGGAAAGAATCTTTCTAGAAAAGCGTCTCTCAATTGCCTCCAATTTGTAATAGAATCAGGAGTCAGCCCATTCAACCATAGAGTTGCCTCCCCAGACAGAGACAATGGAAATAGACGTAATCAAATTTCATTTTGACCAACACCAGGATTGTCAAATGACTTGCATGTAGAAATAAAGTTGATGAGATGCATATTCGGATCATCGCCTGCTAGTCCACCAAATAATCCCTTGAGTTGCAATAACTGAATCATGGTGCTTGTGATGTTGAACTTGGCTCCGGGCGCTAATGGTGGGAGAATAATAGCTCCTGTGGCTCCGGCTCCATCAAGATCATTATCATCATCGTCGAAAGTTGGTTGCATAGCTTGGCGTTCAGGCCTAAACCTAGCTTGATGATCTCTTCTGTTGGCAGGTGTTGCGATCTCAGCGGCATGCCTAGGGTTTAGTAGCTCGTCATCACCTAGATCTTCATCGTCAGGATTTGTTGCTCGCCCAGGGTTATCAATATTCTGTTGATGCACTTGAGCGACGGCTAGCGCAGCTAGTCTCGCCTGTTCCTGTTGAGCAGCCATCCTTTCAATTGCGTGTTGTGCCTCCATTCTGCAAATACGTTGTGGTTCAGGATTGATAGGTGATAATGGTTGACCAGAACTTCGGGTATGGGGCATGCACTGAATAAAAAAAACCTGCAGTAAACAAAAACAAAAACTAAAAGTAAAAGTACGAGAATCTTTGACCAAAGGGTCTAGTAATTATTACGAACTTAATTGACACTTGTATTCCCCGGCAGCGGCGCTAATTTTTGATAACGCTCAATCTACAGCTCTCGTAGGAGTGTAAAGCGGTCGTTAGCAAATATAGAACCCAACCTGGGTTGGGTATCGATCCCACAGGGAATAGCTTGGTCAACAAGTAAGCAACGATTACTAGACTTTTAGTGCAAGTCTCGTAAGAAGGGGGGTTTGTAATGTGTAACCAAATTATTAAAGGAAAAAATGAAAATAGCAAAGTAAAAAGAAAGAATGTTTAGTAGGTTGTGAAACAATGAGAATTGAGGAGTTGGGGTTATGTCCACCTTCTGAGTTATACGTCTCTATTGACTATGAATGTGTTGAATTCAGACATGCATGTGCTTATAGAGAATTGTATTCGATGGTAAATCCAGGCGTCTTTCGACCTATTCGAGGATTATTTCACTTTAACTCTTTCGAGCTTAAAGCGTGTCTAATGGTACGAATTCTCCAAGAGGTTAATCCAGTTACGGCACTAACTTTTTAATAGTGGATGGGACCCTACTACCTTGACATTATCTCTTTTCCAGACAGATAACCTTTCTTTCGAACAAGTTAAATGTTATACTGGCGTATTCTTGCGTTTGCAACCACAAAGAATTTAGATTAAGATGAAGAGAATAATGATATAAGAAGCATACGTGTCACGAACTCACAAACTCACAGCAATAGATAGTATCTCATTCGGCTTCCATAACCCCAACAGAGAAGTTTAGTTACCCATGAGTGCGAAGGAAATCACAATTGACATTGTTGTTATACCACAATAAAGATTTCACGTTTGTAATGGTGTGGTAGGCGTTAGGCGTGAATCCCTTAGCAAAGTAACGTTTCTCTTGTTGTGGAATTTAAGAATAGATGAATAGAAGAAGAAAAATAGAATTAATGGAATAATGATTGTTTAGAACTAGAATGTCTTAGAAGTAGAATAAAATAGAATTGAATGTAAGAAGATGTCTTAAAATCTCTAGCAAGATAGGGTATTTATAATACCCATATCCTATTCCTACTAAGCTAATGAAATGCTTAACCAAATCCTACTAAGCTAATGAAATACTTAACCCAATTGTACTAGGTTAATGTATCATTATCCTAATCCTAATAAGCTAATGAAATACTTAACCCAATTGTACTAGGTTAATGTATCATTATCCTTAATAGACTACATATATAATTATTAAATACATCTGGGTTATTCTGTAATTAGTTATTCTTCAGTTCTCTATATATACAGCTGTAACCCCTTCAATATTAATGAGATCAATTATTATTAAATCTGTATCATGGTATCAAAGCTAGGGTTTCTTCTTCCGCCCAAACCCTAATCTCTCCTCTTTTCCGACGTGTGTGCGCCGCCGCCACCGTCTACACCACGCCGCACGGCCTCCCTCCTCCGCCGTAGGTCGGCGCCATGGACAAGGTTATTGATCCTCTGTCAAAATTACCGTCTGGAGTAAAATTACTGCTCAGGAATCTCCACAATCTCATCCCCGAAAAATTATCTGACAACAACTACCCGGCCTGGGCACTTAACGTCCGCACCGCCCTCGCAGCCAACTTGCTGCTCGGATGGATTGACGGTGCGGAGAAGCCGCAGCCCGAGACAGCCGAGAAGGACGGCGTCAAGCTCCCAAATCCCGACTACCTTCCGTGGATGATCGTAGACACTCAGATCCGAGCCTGTCTTCTCGCAGTTATTAGCCCCTCTGTGCACAAACACGCCCGGGGTTTTCTCACATCGGCTTCACTTTGGGACGCACTAGCCACAAGGTACAACTCTGTGTCCACGGCTCATATTTTTCAGTTGCGTGACAAATTGCATACTCTTCGGAAGGGAACGAAGACGATGACTCAATACCTTGATGATGTGGCCTCTATTCTGTCTGACCTAGATGCTGTGAACGAGATTATTCCTGAACGAGACGTGGTGAATGCCGTGATACGTGGTCTTCCGGCTGGCTATTCCTCTCTCAAACAGCATATTCGCCTCTCGCCTGTCGAAATCACTCTGAATCAACTGTCTGGATGGCTTAATGCAGAAGAATTGAATCTAGACATGGAACACAAATTACTGCTCGGAGAAGCCAGTTCCACCCCTGGCGTCACGGCTCTTTACTCGGCTGGCAGCGGAGGCTCGGCCAGGGGTCGCGGTGACGATCGCCGTAACCAAGGGCGAGGCAGCGGCGGCGGTGACCGTCGAAACACCGGGCAGCAAGGCAGAGGCGGGCCTCCACCGAGGGACGGCTTCCAGTCAGGCCGCGGACAGGGACGAGGAAACCAGCGGATGCCCACACGAGATCTTCCGACGTGCCAAATTTGTGCTAAACGGGGCCATTCTGCGGCTAATTGCTGGTATCGTTATGATGACTCGCAGAATGTAAATAGCCAGTCCGGAGGATCAAGGGCGATGCATGCGTCCACAAACGCTCAATCTGGCGATTGGTATCTAGACACAGGTGCTAACACCCATGTGACGTCGGATTATTCACAACTTCAAGCTCCTCATCCGTATCATGGCTCAGAAACTATTACAGTAGGCAATGGTCAATCCCTTCCCATCACAAACACCGGCTCTGGGTATGTCTATACCCCAAATGGTAAATTTCATCTCTCAACCCTTCACCACGTCCCTTCCCTCACATCCAATCTTTTATCTGTTTATCGCTTTACTAAAGAAAATAACTGCACCCTCATTTTTAATGACACCAATTTCCAGATAGTGGACAATACCACGAACCGGGTGCGGTACACGGGCCGCTGTGAGCATGGGCTATACACTCTTCCATCCAGGTCTCCGTCTGTTGTGAGTCAAGCCATTCTCTCGTCAACCTGGCATCGCCGGCTTGGGCACCCATCATCCGCCATCACCAAATCCATTTTATCTTCTTTAGGTTTTAATTTTTCAGAAAAATTACATTGCGAGTCCTGTTCAGTGTCTAAATCTTGTCGTTTACCTTTTTCACTGTCTGAACACAAGGCCACTGCGCCATTTCAATTAATTCATTCTGATGTTTGGGGTCCAACCTCAGTTCCTTCTGTTCAAGGTTTTCGTTATTATATCTGTTTTGTTGATGATTACAGTAAATTCACTTGGCTTTATCCTCTGAAATTTAAATCCGAAGCTTATACTATTTTTGTAAACTTTGACCGAATGGTTCAAAATCAATTTAATGCCAAAATCAAAATTTTTCGAAGTGACAATGGCAAAGAATTTGTCAACAATGCATTTGGTGTTTTTCTTCAAAATCTAGGGGCTCTTCATCACACTTCATGTCCATATACCCCTGAACAAAATGGCGTTGCTGAGCGCAAACACCGTCACCTAATAGAAACAGTTGTTGCGCTCCTCCATGATTCCACCTTACCTGTTTCCTTTTGGGTTGATGCCCTTGCTACTGCCAACTACCTCATAAATCGCATGCCCACTCACACTCTCTCCAACTCCACTCCATATGCCCGTCTCTACAATCATCCACCCGACTATATTCATCTCCGCCCGTTTGGGTGTCTAGTTTATCCCTGGTTGCGTCCGCACACTCAACATAAACTTCAACCTCGGTCCACCCCTTGTGTCTTTCTAGGCTATCATCCCACTATCAAAGGTTACAAATGTTTCGATCCTGTATCTCAGAAAACATATGTTTCCCGTCATGTTCGTTTTGTGGAGGAACAATTTCCTTACACAAGTCTTTCCTCTACTCCATACTCCCCCAATCCACTTGGCGTTGTGCCATTATTTCCGTCCTTTTCTCACGCTCATGCTCCGGCTCACTCGGCACCTAACCCGGTACCCCACTACACCACTACCCACCCGAAACCCCAAACCTCCCACCCGAACACCCAGCCGACTGCCACACAACCCACCACTTCCCTACATCATACTCCTAACACACATACAGCCACCCCATCCACCGCTGCACATCCCAGCTCCCACGGCAGCCCCACCCAACCCCCGCCCACACATCATACAACTCCACCACCCCTTCCTAATCACCCTCCACTCAACACTCATCCTATGACAACCCGAGCCAAGGCCGGTACCTTCAAAACCAAAGCCTACCACACTCAAATACCCTTTGATGCACATCCCACAACTGAGCCTACTACCTACAACCAAGCCTCCAAAAATAGTTTCTGGTGCCAAGCTATGGATGAGGAATTTCAGGCTCTGAATGAACAACGTACATGGGATTTGGTACCTCTGCCTAGTAACCGAAAGTCTATTGGGTGCAAATGGGTGTTTCGCATCAAACGAAATTCAGATGGATCTCTTTCTCGCTATAAAGCACGTCTGGTTGCAAAAGGGTATCATCAGGAGTATGGTGTGGATTATAAGGAGACCTTCAGCCCTGTTGTTAAGCAACAGACTATTCGTCTGGTCTTGTCTCTTGCTCTTCACTATGATTGGCCGCTTCATCAGCTAGACGTCAGCAATGCCTTTCTTCATGGTCATCTTGAGGAAGAAATCTATATGGTTCAGCCACCGGGATATGTTAATCCCAACCGTCCTCACTATGTTTGCAAGCTTCGCAAATCACTGTATGGCCTGAAACAGGCCCCTCGTGCCTGGTACACACGTCTCTCTACTTTTCTGCAGGGTCTTGGTTTTCGCACCTACCATCATGACAACAGCCTCTTCACCCTTCACTGTTCTCGAGGGACAATCATCATTCTTATCTATGTGGATGATATTGTTATTACAGGCAGCTCGTCGTCACTCATCACTGAAATTACTGAAGCTATGCATCGTGACTTCAAACTTAAGGACCTCGGTCCTCTGGAGTTCTTTCTTGGCCTCGAACTCATCCGCAAATCGGGAACCATATTGATGCATCAGACAAAATATACCCTTGAACTTCTAAATCGGGCTGGAATGACAGACTGCAAACCCGCGGTCACTCCCATGGCAGTCCGCCAATCCCCAGGGCCGAATACTCCCTTTGCCGATCCTACACTATATCGGAGCCTCGTCGGTGGACTTCATTATCTTGCTGTTACTCGTCCGGACATCCAATATGCAGTCAATCGAGTCTCCCAATCAATGCATGCTCCCACAGAACAACACTTTCAGGCCTTGAAACGCATTCTGCGCTATCTTCAAGGTACTCTTCACTGTGGAATTTTATTTCAAAAGGGCTCGTTTGATATATCTGTTTTTTCTGATTCGGATTGGGCTAACGACAAAGATGATCGAAAGTCCACTACTGGATATATTGTTATGATGGGACCGAATCTGATTTCCTGGTGCACCAAGAAGCAAACGCGAGTGTCCCGTTCCTCCACAGAAGCAGAATATCGTGCCATGGCTGCGGGTGTTGCTGAAGCCATGTGGTTACGATACCTTACGGATGCACTTGGCATTCCCCCCACAAAACCACAGATTTATTGTGACAATCAGTCCACTATTTGTGTTACCAAAAATCCAGTCCTTCATGATCGTATGAAGCATGTTGGGTCTGACTGTCACTTTGTTCGCGATGAGGTACTTGCAGGAGCGATGGCCACGCACTATGTCCCATCTACTGACCAGCTTGCTGATATTCTCACCAAGCCTCTTCCGTTACAGCCTTTTCAGTCTCTCTGCTCCAAGCTGCCCCTCGTTACCGCTGATCAGCTTGCGGGGGGATAATAGACTACATATATAATTATTAAATACATCTGGGTTATTCTGTAATTAGTTATTCTTCAGTTCTCTATATATACAGCTGTAACCCCTTCAATATTAATGAGATCAATTATTATTAAATCTGTATCAATCCTAATCCTAATAAATTACTGCTAGTCCCCAAAGTCTTCAGAAATGTTGTTTTAGCCCGGGACAGAATTTCCATGCGCCATCTTTAGTCCTTAGCGTCCAAGATTGGCTTTTCTCCTTTCGTGAAGCTTTCTTTGGCGTCAAGTTATCCATGAAATGCTGAATTCTGCATCATTTATACCTGAAACTTTGCTAATCATGTTCGTTAGCTCACTTACAGGAAAAAGGACTAAAAGTGCATGAAATATATAATTTGTTCTCAAAACTAGGCTAAAATATGGGCAAAATATAGTGCTATAGGCGTGTAAATTCGCCTATCATCACATACTCAGATCCAACCTAAGCAATCAAGTCTAAGATTAAGTTAAGGAACCAAACGATCCGTAACCACCAATACGACTCATACCCTAAAGTCATATCCATTCTAGTAACCAATTCCATCCCACCAACCAACACTGGTCAGTATACGACTGGACCATATTATCCATACCCCAACATACGACTCGTATCCATGAGTCATATTGGGTTCGGAGATCAAAATTCCAGGAAATTTTCCAAGGTCCAGAAACCAAGGTGTTTCACTTCACTGGAGATAACAGGACCAAGAAAAGTCACAGCCTCCAACCAAAACTCACATTTAGAGAACTTGGAATACAAACATTGATTCTTCAAGGTCTGCAACACAGCACGAAGATGATCAACATGATCCGCCTCACTCTTAGAGTAGACCAATATGTCCTCAATGAAGACAATGACAAAAAATTCAGAAACTGACGAAAGACTCTATTCATCAGATCCATGAATATCGTCGGGGCATTGGTCAACCCAAAAGACATTACCAAGAACTCATAGTGACCATACCGGGTCCTGAATGCAGTCTTAGGAATGCCCACCTCCCTAATTTAAGATGATGATAACCCGACCTAAGATCAATCTTAGAGAAATATTCTCACCTTGAAGTTGATCAAACCAATCATCGATCCTAGGACGAGGGTATTTATTCTTTATAGTCACCTTATTTAGCTGATGATAATTAATACACATCCAAAGGGAACCATCCTTCTTATGCACGAATAACACAGGGGCACCCCAAGAAGACACACTAGTATGAACAAACCATTATCCAAGATATCCTTTAATTGATCCTTAAGCTCCCTCAACTCAGTCGGAGCCATCTTATAAAGAGGGATAAAGATAGGACAAGTGTCCGAAACAAGATCAATCCCAAAATCAATTTCCTTATCGGGAGAAATACCAGGAAGATCATCAAGTAAAACCTTGGGAAACTCATTTACCATAGGAACGGATTCTAGAGAAGTACCTTCTGAGTTAGAATCTTTAACTCAGACCAAATGATACAAGCACTCTTTGGAAATCAAATTTTGGGCTCTAAGATATGAGATGAACCTCCCCTTAGGCACTAAAGAACCCCCTTCCCATACAATGACTGGCTCATTAGATAATTTAAACATGACCTTTTGGGTTCGACAATCTAAGAAAGCATAGCATGAATGCAACCAATCCATCCTCAATATGACATCAAAGTCAACCATATCTAATTCAAACAGATCCACCAAAGTTTTTTTGTTACCAACAGATACCCTCCCTAGACTCTTCTAGCAATAACAACATCACCTACCGACATAGAATCAGAAAAAGAGGTCTGAAACATACACTCGGGACCAAAACCAAAATGCACAGCCACAAATGAGGTCACATAAGAAAGAGTGAACCCTAGATCAAGTAAATAATAAACATCACAAGAGAAAAGTTTCAACATACCCATAACGACATCAAGAGATGCCTCAAAATCCTAGCGAGACACAAAAACATATAATCAATTTTGGCTAGTATCGGTACCAGAAGCAGAAGCAAATGCAGAAACGACACTCTTTGGTGCAGAAGCAGATGAAGAGGCAACCGGGACCTTGTTAGCCCCAGAAGCCATTTTAACATAACATTCATGTTGCATGTGACCAATCTGACCATAATAAAAACACTTTTCTTTCCTTCCCCACAGAACCCATATGCGACCGCCCAAAAAATTTACAAGGAGGGTGGGATGGAGCCGGCTGAGCCCCACTAGCCTAAGATTGGGCACCTTGTGCCCTAGACCCACCATCATACTGAGATCGATGATCACATGATGACTTCGGGTAAGGAGTACTAGCTGTAAAGAAAGAACCAGAACTCTCCCACTTCTTCTTAGGCCACTTACCACCATCTCTACCATTTTACTTAGAAGGCCTAAATTTCTTCCCCTGCTTCTCACTAAACTCAACTTGCTTCCTCTTCTCTTTCTCCACTTGATGCATGTACACAACCAATCTGGAGATATCCATGTCCTTGATCAACAAGGCAGCCTTACTCTCAAGGATCAACTCACGAGACAATCCCAAAGCAAACTTACATATTCTAGCCCTCATGCTAGAAAACAACTCTGGAGCATATCAGGATAGCTGATGAAATTTCAACTTATACTTCTTGACAGACATTCTACCTTGCCTTAGATTCACAAATTCTTCCGATTTTGCTTTCCTCAACTCCTGAGAAAAAAAGCGGTCCAGAAACACACTAGAGAAATCCTCCCATAAGGTAGAACCAACATCCTATCTCCTCAACTGTTCCCACTCTTCATACCACTGGTATGCCACATCTTTCAGTTGATAGGCAGCAAACTCAATGCCTTCAACCTCTGAAGCATACATAATCTAGAAGATTTTCTCAATTTCATTAATAAAACTTTGAGGATCCTCCTCAACCTTTGCACTAGTAAACATAGGAGGATGGAACCTCATAAATTGGCCAACCCTTATGGCCTCAAAAGATAAAGGGACAAGAACACCACACTCAAACTGAGAAGCTACCAACTGAGTCAAAAGGTTAATGGAGCGACAAAACTCAACATTAGTAGCCTCCCCTTGAGGCGACTGAGTATGAGTATCGCCCTCTGGAGTAGGATCAGTGGGGACAGGTGGAATCCCATGAGGACAGTCGGATGAAGCGACCCTTGTTCGAGTCTTGACTCCGGAGGTAGAGCGTGTCCCATAAACATTGTCCCTAGTTGGGACATAAGTGTTTGCATGAACATCAGATCTTCTTGGATGCATGATCTGAAAAAAGAGCAAATGAAAATCAGAAGGATCCAAGACCTTAGACTCTATTGCTCGAAAAAAGACAACAAGAAAGTAAAACATTCCTAGATGTCTCATAGCCTCTCTTATAAGTGTGGCGCGCTATACACCAATAAAAGAGACTCTACTTGATATGGCTTTGTGGACACCCAACTGACCATGAACCTAGTCTCAGGTACCAACTTCACATGACTCGAACCACTTATCGTAATGGGCATTTCAAGCCCAACAAGGACCGTAGATCACCCCGTTACCCAATTCTACCAACCAACATATACTCGGAGTCAGATTAATTTTGAAATATAAAAACATAAGGTGATTAACCATAAACACTTTGGGATAGGTCCAAGAAAATGACCAACCCAAATAAGTCTAACCGTCCAATGCCCAACCAACAAACATAACAAAACCAAAATAATAAGCAAGTCCATATCCAAACCACAACGTACCCAAGTCCATAGTTTTTCCATACAAAGCCTCTAAAAGAAATCCAAGAATATTCGATCGGGATATTCCCCAACCATAGCCCAACCCAATATCCAAGTCTAAACCAATAAAGACATAAGAGAAACCAAAGTAAGAAATGGAGACTTTTGAAGTATGGAAGCTCACCACTTTAAGACAACACAAGTTGTCCTCGAGTACAATCACTGAGTAGGAGGTGTAAGAATATGACCAATACCTGCATCGCATGGGGATACAACGTAAAAGACAGTTAGTGGATGGAGCACTAACATGTAACTCAAGGGTAAAGACAAAATAATGTCTACAGTTTAAATCCAATCAAACAATAAATATAACCAATGTAATATATACATATGCATATATACCATGCCGGGGTAGGGAACAAGATTAGCATGAACATTAAATCATTAACCTGACCGTGTAGCATAGCCATCATAGAACTAGGCACTCACGGGTTATATGATCCCAGCTCTCTCCTAACTGAAAGGGCTCAGTGCGTGTAGCCGTATGAACCATAGAATATCCAAAACCGTATATGCCTACATGGAGGACTCAAACCTCCCAACATAATCAAGGTGACTTAAGCACCAATACATGTATTATGAGGGACTCGAACCTCCCTTTCACATATTCATTCAGGTGACTCAAACCACCCGGCCACAAAGACACCCACACCGACTAGCGCGGTTTTCAGTGTTAGTCCTTCAGACTCCACTTTCATGGCTCGGGTACACATCCTACTTTTAAAGCCCAATTTAAAACCATCATTTCACATACAAAACCATTAAGCCAATTACTTACCAAAGGCACTTCGTTGGTATCGTTATACCAACACCATTTGCAAGCGTACAACATGTCATTACCATTATCAATCAACCAATCATTCATTTAAATTTGGGACTCGAACCCATTACCTAATAAAGACACCAGTTCAACTCAAAGTTTAGGGACTCAAACCCTTTGTCTAGTAGAGACATAAATCAATTTAATGTTTAGGGACTCAAACCCTTTTAGCCAACTAAACCACCAAGGCTGTCATTTAAATCATTACATGGCCAACAAGACCTTTAAAAAACCATTTACCAATAATTCATATTCATTATGCCAATGCCTTAGTTCAAAACACCATTAACATGTGACTAGTTTATTCTCTTAGGCATTTTCATAAACACTTGGAGTGCATACCATTACCAAGACTAAAACCAAAGTAAAAACCATCAAGTTTAGGGTTACCCATGACCCATTTGTTAAACCACAATTCCAAGAGCTCATATGTGCAAACCATCACCAAAAACATAAATAAACACAAGTTAAACCAAGAGTAAATAATACTCAAGAATATGTATCAAAACTCTTAACATTGGTTTTCAAAACCACCATTTAATAATCTTAATCAATATTTAAAATACATGATATTTGAGAACTAACAATGAGGGAAGAGTCACATGCCTTATTCATGAAGATTCACGGTAGAACCTTTACCCTTGAGCCTCTAGATGAACACTTGGAGAAAACCCCAGCCCAATCTTTAAGAGAGAGTTTAGAGAGTGTTTGATCTTTCAAAAGTGTGTTATGAGAGGCCACAACATGTTATAAGGCATGGGGACTTAAGGGTTTTGGGGTGGAAAATGTCTAAAATGTCCTCAGTTTAAAAGTTGTAAAATATGCATAGGAGGGTACGACTTCCCTCTTAACTCGTACACAAACATATGAGTAGTACACACCACTCGTACCCTAGGCATTAAGTTGGACTCCAACACTGTCCAACATACGAGTTCCTAGACCAAATCGTACCCAATCATACAACTAGTACCCCCTAACCCGTACCCAAGGTAGAATCTTCTAGGCTTGACATTTGGGCATCATACGGTTAGGTACCATATAACTCGTACGTTAACATACGACTAGTAAGATGCCTAATCGTATCTTGGATAGAATGAAACCAAACCACAATGATTTCCATACGAGTGAAGGGACCCTAAACCGTACCACATCATACAACTCGTACCCCCAAGTCGTATAATGTCCAATGAGCTTAAAATCAAGATTTTTCTAAGGGTAAAATGCCAAGGTGTTTCATTTTCATAGTCACTTTTTTTGTTTAGATGGTTATGATATTTCCAATGAGTTGTGACTTTTCGAAGAGTTGCACCTTTACGAAGAGGTGCACCTTTCTGAACCATTGCTTCGCTTCATGAAGCAACACCTTGATGGCTATAAATACTTGAATTTTTCCTCAAGTATAGACATGAAAATTTGGAAGAAAAAATACTCCTCTTTCTAGAAAAAGCTCTAGTGTGATTTGCTCCCGTTGAATGCATTCGTAGTTTGACAGAATTTGAGGTACCGTTATTCTGTCAAAGTGATTTATTTTATCCTGAGAAGATATATTTCATAACCTTAGATACTTGAGGGAATACTTTTCTTAAAGACACACTGTAAATTCGGTTGATTGTGTGACTTGTGTTGTATAGGTGTACATTAAAGCTCGACGGTTCGAAGATATCATATCTACCGATTGACCGAGTGTATATGATGCAAGTTCATTATGAAAAATTCAAAGAAAAATCCACTTATCCAGATCCAACTAGTCTTTGCTTGTAAATCACACACTTGTCCGTAATTTTTTTTATAAAATAGTCATTTTCCATTCATGTGGGGGATTGTTGGGCTTTTAAGAGGTGTGAATGGAAAATGAATATGTTTTTGTTCAAAAGGAAACCAAGAAAAAGGATACATGTGTTTGCATATGTACCTTTTCGGTTTGGATGGTTATGACATTTTCAATGGGTTGTGACTTTTTCGAAGAGCTACACCTTTTTCGAAGAGTTGCACCTTTATGAAGAGGTGCACCTTTCTGAACCATTGCTTCTCTTCATGAAGCAACACTTTGATGTCTATAAATGCCTAAATTTTTCCTCAGGTATAGACATGAAAATTTGAAAGAAAAAAATACTCTTCTTTCTCGAAAAAACTCTAGTGTGATTTGCTCCCGTTGAGTACGTTTGTAATTTGACAGAACTTAAGGTACCGCTATTCTGTCAAAGTGATTCATTTTATCCTGGAAGGATATATATCCTCGGATACTTGAGGGAAATAATTTGCTTAAGGACACACTATGAATTCGGCGACCTTGAATCTTTTCGTTTCATCTCTTTTTCTTAAAGTTGGTTTTACTGTTTTTTCATAAAATAGTTTGAACTTCATATTGGTAGTTCTTCAACTGTTTGAACTTGTGGTTGAAGTTCTTGAAACTTCATTTTGATAGTTCATAAGTTGGTTGAACTTATGTTGAAGTTCTTAACATTTGAATTTTTCTATTTACAAGAAAATAGTTTGAACTTCATTTTTTATTGCTCATAAGTTGGGTTGAACTTATTGTTAAAAGTTCAAAGTTGTAAATATAAAGTTTAAACTTCATTTTAATTGTGCATATGTTAATTTGAACATGTGTATGAAGTTATTGTTGAAAAAATACAAATTTTATTAAATCCGAAAAATAACAAATAATATTTATTTTTCAAAATTTAGTTAAAAGATAATTAAACGAGTTATAGTAAAATAACAGTTTTATTTATTGTTTTCGAAAATGTGAAGTGCAACGCACACAAGTAAAGATTAATGAAGTAAGCCGCATTTATCCATATTATTTTGGGCTTTCAGTCAATAGTGTATAAAAGAAAATTGAGGTGCCTATGTCATCAGTAATGGGGTAACATTATAGATGTTTTATGTTTCACCTCACATAAATGAAAGTGTCAACTGCTGGCCAGCACCGTTCAGGTGACAACGTATGTCTTATGGCGGGAGAATAGGGGAATAAGCGTAGAAATAGGCGGCACCAGGTTTTGTTTTGGTGGTTTCTTCTCTCATTTTTTAAAAGTTTTCAAAACCTAATTCGCGGATATACTCACTCTGGTATACAAAGTTAGGGAGCCCAAGTGCAATCTAATCAACAACAGTAACATACTCGTAGGTCGTTCCAAAGGTTTTAATTATATGCTAGAAAGTAGAACCTCAAATTTCTAATTAAAAGTATAGGCATTTCATTCAACTCATTAACCTGATAAGTTATACCCAACCAAAAGCAGGAAAATAAGGAAAACAAAGACAAAATAGTTCTAAAAGGTTTAAATATAGTGTAAATAACATAAATCCCACTATTTTGAAACATAATTACTTTCTCTTTTTTTTTTTTTTCAATTAGAATTTCCCTCTAAGTTGCCGACCATATGCATTACTACTTATGTATCTGAACTAACTGATTTAACTATAGTTAAGATAATAAAATATTTGCCTTAAATACATAACACAATTAACGTTATATTTATGAAATTGTAATTAATGAATTCCTTAAATTTAGTAACTACTTTTCAATTTTAAAATTTAGAAACACCAAATCAGTTTCAACGATCAAAATTAGAGATTGAGAAATCTCGGGTTAAATTCGACAATTGCATTCGAATTGCATCCCTTGTAATAATATACATTGCAAATCAATATTAGTCTAATATACAACAAAACTTAAACAAATTTTTTCAAAACTTGAAAACATAAAATAATGCTTAACATTCATACCTAATATTCTTTCATATACATAACAATTATGTTTACAGACTGAAATAAACACACCTCATCATCTTGTCTAACAGAGACACATACATAACTGTGTTACGTATTACACTATTAATGCATAATATAATACATAACTCTGTAAAGTATTTGTTATGGAAATACAATAGTCCAACAGTGTTTGTTTCAACACATACATAAAAAAATAATTATGTATATAGGTTGATACTATGTATAACACTATCAATGCATAACATATACATAACTCTGTAATGTATATGTTCTGAAATAAATAGTCATCAATGTTTGTTTCACCTATGGGTGTCAAACGGGTCGGGCCGGGCCAACCAGGAACCGGCCCTTCCTTTTTAACCGGGTTGAGGGCCGGTTTGGAGGCTATCCGGGCCGGGCCAAATAGTAAAAAAAATTAAAACCCACCCTAACCCGGCCCACTAACCCAACCCGGTCAAACCCACCAAAACTCGATCAAACCAGGTTAAAAACCGGTCAAACCCATTTAAAAAATAAATAAAAAATCAAATATACACTCCAATATACACTATATACACTCCAATATACAATATATATTTTTAAAAAAATATATAAACAATTACACATATATACGTACCATTCAATATATAATTATATATGACTATACGTACTACTTTAAATAAAACATATGCTATAATAGTATAATATATATATACACTACAATATATATATATATATATATATATATATATATTTATATACTAATTTATAAAACATATACACATGTATACGTTAAATATATACTACTTTAGAAGATATATACACATATATATGCACCATTCAATATATATGTACTACTTTAAATAAAATATATACTACAATATACATATATATATACAACAATATGTATATATATATAGTTACATACTAATTTATAAAACATATACACTTGCATACATTAAAGATATACGTCTATAGAAGATATATACACATATATATGCACCATTCAATATATATGTACTACTTTAAATAAAGTATATACTACAATATACATATATATATACAACAATATATATATATATAGTTACATACTAATTTATAGAACATATACATATACAAATGTATACGTTAAAGATATATGTGTATACGCACCATTCAATGTATATATACTACTACTTATAAAATATACTACATTATATATACATTACAATATATATAGATATACTTATATACTAATTTATAAAACATATACACATGTATACGTTAAATATACACTTCTATAGAAGATATATACACGTGTATACGCACCATTCAATGTATATGTACTGCTTTAAATAAAATATATACTACAATATAAATATATATATACAACAATATATATATATATAGTTACATACTAATTTATAGAACATATACACATTTATACGTTAAAGATATACGTCTATAGAAGATATATACACATATATACACACCATTCAATATATATGTACTATTTTAAATAAAATATATACTACAATATACATATATATACTACAATATGTATATATATATAGTTATATACTAATTTGTAAAACATATACACTTGTATACATTAAATATATACATCTGTAGAAGATATATACACATATATACACTTCTATAGAAGATATCCAATTTATAAAACATATACACATGTATACGTTAATTATACACTTATATAGAGATATATACATGTGTATACGCACCATTCAATGTATATATACTACTACTTATAAAATATACTACATTATATATACATTACAATATATATAGATATACTTATATACTAATTTATAAAATATATACACATGTATACGTTAAATATACACTTCTTTAGAAGATATATACACGTGTATATGCACCATTCAATGTATATATACTACTACTTATAAAATATACTACATTATATATACATTACAATATATATAGATATACTTATATACTAATTTATAAAACATATACACATGTATACGTTAAATATACACTTCTATAGAAGATATATACACGTGTATACGCACCATTAAATGTATATATACTACTACTTATAAAATATACTACATTATATATACATTACAATATATATAGATATACTTATATACTAATTTATAAAACATATACACATGTATACGTTAAATATACACTTCTATAGAAGATATATACACAAATATACAAAACATATGCTACTTAATATAATAAATTAATAATATTTGGTAGTAAATTAATAACATATTAGAAGTAAGTTTTTAATTTAAAGTAGAAAACTAGAAATTCAATTTAAAATTTTAAATCGTTAAATGAAAAAATATAAAAAGCAAGGACTAAGGAGTGAATGAATTTGGGGAATTTTATTGATTGCAAAATGATCCAAAATTTATAATTTACATGAATGAAAAATCTATAAATTATGCATCATTTTGTCCAACTCATTCATGTTAATATTAATGGGAACTTGCATAGGATAGTCTAATTCAATGGGGGCAAAACCATGCATTGGACTTGATTCTGCTGAGTTCTCCCGTGAAGTCATAATTTCTTCAAGTTTCAGCTCGTCGCTCGGCTCCGGTTCCATTCCTTGGTTTCTTTTTTCCGCTCTAATCCAATCTCTGAGGCAAACTAGAACATTCATTGCATTGCTTCCCAATGAGTGTCGGTTGTCTCCAAGCTGCTGTCGTTCCTGACTAAAGGCGCTCTCTGATACAACGGTTGACATTGGAACATTCAAGATATCTCTAGCTAATCTTGAAAGCACAGGATATTGTGTTTCATTACTCCTCCACCAATCCAACGTGTTGATCCGTCATCTGCGATCCTCTGGTGCCGTCCGAAGATAATATTTCAGCTCTTCCCGATAAGTTGATGTGTAAGTTCTATCATCAACACTGTTCCAATAATTTAAATCATAAAACGAATCAGAAAAACCACTATGTGCCCGCCTTTTAGAAGATGATGGCTTCTCGGGAAGATGAGGAGCGACAGTTGGAGTGATATTTGTAGGTACGGATAAATCAAATAAATCAGCATAGTGATTATATAATTTTTCTATGTAATCCTTTGCATCAGCCATAGCCGTCCACAAATCAGGTTGTACTTGTTCAGAATCATGGTTAGTATTTATTTCTAAGTTAGTATAAATAAGAGTACTAAAGTGACACATATTATTATATTTCATGCACGGATTTAGCATAGCACCAACCAAGTAAATAGGGGGAATCGAAAAAAAATATTTTTTAAATTTCGTAAACATGGCGCCAACAGCTTCTTTATAACCTTCTTTATTTTTATATTGTTTAAGCAAACCAGAAATATCGGCTATATATGCCAAAATATTACAAACAGTAGGATAATAAGCACCGGAAAATTCAACCGTAGCTACATAAATTTTTTCTAAAAACTTAACAAGATCATTAATTACAACCCAATCAGAATTATGTAGTATGCAATCAGCAGAATTAGCAAATGAACCGCAATGTTGGTTAAAAGCTAGTGTAATAGGAATTCTATATTTATAACAAGTTTTTAAAAATTCATACGTAGAATTCCATCTAGTATCAATTTCCTCAGGCATCAAAATTGGTGTAAGTCCATTTTCTTGACATTTAACTTTAAATTCTCTAATTCTCGATCTACGATTATTTTCTTGAATAAAACCAACAGCAAGGCGAATTTTTTCAATATAAAACTCAAAAAACTCAAGACCATCTTTTACAATTAAATTATATATATGACATATACACTTAATATGAAAAATTTTAGGCAAGGGCGGAGATAGCGTATATTTTAATTTTTTTATGGCAGTGTTGTTGTTAGAAGTATTATCAAAAGCAATACATAAAATTTTATTTTTGATACCATAATATCCGGCAATTTTAACAATAGAATCAACAATAAATTGTCCAGTATGTTTACGATCTTCATCATATAAAAAAGCAAGAATACGTTTTTGCATCACGAAATTACTATCCATCCAATGACAAATAACGGTTAAATAATCATTTTTATTTACAGCACGACCAAGATCAGAAGTTAGGGACAATCTACATTGAATATTTTTTAACAATGTTGATAAATAAAAATAATATTGTGAATGAAGTCTAAAAATATCAGACCGACAAGTAGTTCTAGGAATACCGTTAAACATAGGATTATAAATTGCTTGTATATAACGAATAAAGGCATCAGAAGAAGGAAAATTAAAAGGCAAACAACCCACAGCTACTATTTTAGCTATTTCTTCCCGGTCCCTCAATTTATTATACTTCTTCGCTACGTGACCGGTTGCTGGGTCCATTCTAGTTTGCGTTGGCCCACCAACATCCCCACCACCTTTTGCAATATTTAACTCTCTTTTGTGATCTTCAGCTACATGTCTCATTAACGTACCCGTACCCCCTTGCTTGCCTCCACTTCTATGCTTATATATTTGTTGACAAATATTGCATTGCACCTCAATATCTGATATACGTTCAAAAAATTTCCATGCAATACTAGTTCTTTTACGAGGTCTTGGGGCACTGGGAGCATGGGGAGGGAGATTAACCGATTCAGATCTAACGTTAGCATCTCCTACTGCGGGTGTCTCAGCAATATTTTCATTATCTTCGTCTAAATTAACCGCATCTACTTCATTTTCTTCTTCTATACCGTAATTTTCCTGAGCTTCTACATAATCCATATCGTGAGCACCTATACCTATTTCTTCCTCAAAAGGTGTACCAAGCGGTACCAGAGGCGAAGGCACACGAGTATATCTACTACTTGAACTACCTCTACCGCTAGTAATTCGCTTTTTGATATATCTCGTATGGGTTTTTCTGCCAGCGAGGGTTGATGAAAGAGCTTTCTGTCAGAGAGGGTTAACTCATAGTTGTCTTTAATCGTGGCATGGTACTTACACCCTTCTAACTAGGGTTACAGGTTAGACCCTAATCTATTCAGAAAGGGGTATATTGGTTAGATGATTACCTCCCACGGTCTCAGTTTTAGTTCCAGTCTTAGAATAGAACTCAGTTCAGTTCTATAGATTCAGGACTGTCAGATATAGTTACTCAGTTCAGTACGG
Source organism: Capsicum pubescens (assembly GCA_030864215.1). Lineage (NCBI taxonomy): Eukaryota > Viridiplantae > Streptophyta > Magnoliopsida > Solanales > Solanaceae > Capsicum > Capsicum pubescens. Next base: position 321,068,836 of record CM061548.1, read on the forward strand.
AACTCAGTATAGTTCCATAGGATCAAGACTATCAGATACAGTCCCTCAATTATCAGCTTCACAGTATCAGTAAACTCAGATATCAGTAAATCAGTAATTCAGAACTTAGTACTCAGTGTTATCACGATCTCAGTTTTAGTTTACGTATTCACACATGTACTCTTATTCAGTTATATTCATGCCATTCAGTCAGTGTTTTTCATGCATACGAACCCATGTATTTCAGCCTACCTCACTTTGTATACCAGTACATTCAAAGTACTGATGCATACCTTTCTTTTGCGCTATGATGTTTTATATCATAGGTTCAGACGCGCTGGCTCCCGATCATACTTAGCAGTTCCGATATTCAGCTGACAGAGTCAGTGGTAAGTCCTGTTAGTTCGAGGACATGATGATTATTTCAGTAGTTCAACTTATTTCAATAGTTCGGAGTTAGTTGGGAACTTGTCCCATCAACTCCATATCTCAGGCAGTTTAAAGGCTTTTTCAGACTAGAGTATTTTCAGAAAGATGTATTAGATTCGTTATTTGTTATACCGTATTCAGTTTTATTACAGTATTGAACCTTATGGCATGTTTTTCTGTCTAATTTCTGCATACTACAATATTATTATTCAGTTATTGCAGCAAGTACTAGTCATGGGTTAGCTTGTGGTCCTTCGGGATTATCAGCACCGTCTAGCATCTGGAGTATAGACTCGGGGCATTACAGTTGCATCGGGGCATCTGACCTTGGGTTCTCCACTATTTTTGCTAGTCTTTTGGCGATCCAAAGCTGAGTATTGAACAGATCGAGTTTCAAGGAACTTACCTATTGAAGCATAAATTTTTTTTACCTTGATTTGTTGCGATTGTGTTCGTTTACCTGCCACCTGTGGATTATGTTTGGCATTTCTCCCTTTGGTAAAATTCACCGTCTTCCAGTCGCTATTGATCGTTGGGGTGTCTATTGTGGTTGGCTCTCTATGGTTAGGGACTTGATGTGTTGAGTGTGTACAATTTCCCAGCGTATGACCTAATCTCCCAGAACCTTTACACAAAAACCCCTCTCCTAATAGAGAATCATTTGTTTGTGTGAACTGATAACCACCAAATCGTTAACTAGTTCTTTCATGGGAACTTGCACGCATATTCAAACATATCTGCACCTTAGCATGGCGGATGTGCAAGCTTCGATCTTTAGTAGTTTTCCTATGGATTTTCCCACTTTTGTTAAGATTTGTCTGTCATAAAATTTTGTGGGGAGGTGAGGAAGCCTAACCCAGATCACAGTATACTCTATTAGTGAATTTGTGGGAATGAAATTGGGTTTCCATAATCTCACCAATAGATATGCTCCATCGATGAACCAGGGTCCTTCTTGGATGAATTTTCTTTGGGAATCCTCCTCTCTAAGCTTGATTGTTATGTATTCGAGTCCGAGATCGATTAGAATGATGGGCTCCCTTAATTTCCAGAGATCCAAAATTTTCTTTTTTGCATACTCATGGTTCAGTCTTCTACCCACCAATTTAACTATGATAGAGAATTTCCATGGTCAGTAGAGCCTTTACTTATCCTCCGGCGAGAGGGGAATATCTGTATCACTAGATAATGAAGGTTGTGAAATTGAATCTATATGCATAGACAATGAGGATTTTGTTCAGGTGAATTAACCCTAGACAAAATATTTTTTTAGGATTTTCTCTCAAGTGAGTTGGATGTGTTGTTGTAATTTTGTGGGTTAGGAGGGTCCGGTGGAATCGGTGGCTGATTTGGAGAGGTGGTCATACTCAGGTCTTTGTAGGTGCCGAGAAGTGGAGTGTAGAAAGAAATGGGTCTTTCTCTCTCAACTAAAACTTCACACTAAATTGAAATAATTTTTATCTCTAATAAGAAGGTGAAGTAATATAAAACAGAGGAGAATTTATTAATCATTTAATTATTTATACGAAGAATTAAGTTAGATTTTATATTAGAATGGGAGTCAAGGGTTCTAATATGAGTTTTATTAAGGAATAAATATGTGGCTTAATAAACATAGGTTTTTAATTATCCTATTTAGCCTAAGTTTCAATTAATTACAATCTATAGTCTATCTGGTCAATTAAATACAATTTATAACCTCTCTCATTTATTTTCTCTCTTTCTGTACCTTCTCTTTCTCTTTCTTCTTCTTTTTTCTTTTTAAGTTTTTCTTCTTCTTTTTCCATTTTTTTTCTTTTTCATTTTTCTTTTGTCTCCTTTTTTTGTATTTTCTTTTTATTTCTTCATCTTTTTCTTTATTTCTTTTGTTTTTTTGCAGTTTTTTTTTGTATTTTCTTTGATTTTTTGATCATTTTTTCTTCTTCTTTTTATTTTTTTTAATATTTTTTTTTCTTGTTTGTTGTTGTATTTTATATCTTATATTTATTCATATCATACTATATATTTTAAATAAATTTATTATTTATAGTTGAATAGTTTAGCCGTGAATATGTATAATTTATCATTCGTATTTATATATAACTAAGTATATTGACTAATTGTATTTGCTTGAGATTAAAACACATAAATATGTAATGTGTCATTCAATGCAAATATATCATTGGTATTTGTATTTTAAATTTATCATTTATATTTGTATATAAATAAGTATCATTTTGTATGCATATGGTTCAAGTTGTATAAATATGTATAATTTGATTCAAATGTAACATTTGTATTTGTATTTGTATAATTTATAATTTTTGTTTTTATTGTTAAATTTGCATCAATAAAATGCAAAATATATCAATAAATGTAAATACAAGTGTTCATAGAAAAAAACATAACAATTCTATTTCTATTATTTAAAAATACAAATGATGTTGTCAACTACAAACAAATAAAATAAAAGAAATTATAAATACAAATACAATATACGATCAACGAACAAATATAAATATAAAATAATTTCTTAAAAATACAAATGCAACGACAAAAATAAAATACAAATACAAATATAAATACAAACACAATAAAGTCACAAAATACAAATACAATATGCAGTCAATTATAAAATACAAATATAAAATAATTCTTTAAAATACAAGTGCTAATTGTATAAAATATAAATAATGGTGCGAACTAACAAATACAAATGCGAACTATAAAATATAAATATAAATGAGAAATACAAAATACAAATACAAGCGGGAACTTTAAAATACAAATACAAATACATTTGTATCAGTGAATACAAAAATATAAATGATAGTGTGAATATAAATACGATAGACAATTGTGGTATTTACGTTATCATCCTGACTTGTGCTCGAGTAATCATATATTTTAAAAATATAAAAAATATAAAATAGATCAAAAAATAAGAAAGAAAATAAGTACAAAAAAGAAGATAAAAAAAATCAAAGAAGAAAAAAAGAAAGAAAAATAGAAGTTAGAGATAGAAGAGAAAAAAATGAAAGAAAGAAATTAAAAAAAAAGAAAAAAGTATAAGAAAAAAGGGGAAAACACGAAAAAGAAAAAAATATAAAGATGAAAAAAAATGAAAAAGAAAAAAAAATGATAGTGTTTTTAGCACGACTAAATAGGTAGTGTATTTTTGTTTTTTATGAATACAGACTGCTGAGTAAAAGTAAATACATCGACTGTGAATTAAATACAACAACTATAAATGATAATCTATAATATATTAAAAGTGCAAAAACTCTTAGAAAAGTGATTTGAACTTTTTGTCCTTCATTAAAAAACTCTCCTTTAGACAAAACTGTCTTTTCACTATTTGCTTCAATATTATTTAATTATTTTTATTATATTAACTAGACTCCTAAAATATATGGGACTCCTAAAATCTATGGAAGGAGAATAATTAATATTTTCCTTTGTACTAATCAATTAGAAAAATACTCCTAAAATAGGATAGAAAAATACTCCTACAATAGGACTCTATTAAGAAAATACATCTATGAATATTGAGATGCACGTTAAACTAGATAAGAAACTAATTTACTTATTGAAAAAATATGATTGATGCTCATCTAACTTGATTCGGCTGCATGTCTAGATTGATAGATGCTTAATTTTCTAACCCTCAACTTCTTCACTATTTTTGTCAACATAATAGAATTCAATGTGTGTGTGTGTGTCTCTCTCTCTCTCTCTCTCTATATATATATATATATATATATATATATATATATATATCTTCCTTGTTTTCATTCAAGTCATTCTTTAGTGTCAAAAGTTTTGCTTAGACGGGAATTATTTCATCAAAACTGAAGTTTTATAATCACTATTGTATTATTTTGTTGTAGTTTACAGGTCGTAGATGAATTTACAGGTGGTAGATGAATATCGGTCGGCTTTGAGAAATTTTTGTGGTAAAGGTTAGGTTTAACTGTATTGTTTTTATGTCTCTGTTTTGAGAATTTATTTGGCGTAAAGGTAAAGTTTATTTGTATTATTTTGATATCTCTATTGTCGTATTATTTTGTTATAGTTTACAGGATGTAGATGAGTGTCGTATGGCTTTGAGGAAATTTTTGAGTAAAGTTTAGATTTAATTATATTATTTTGATGTCTCTATCATCATATTATTTTGTTGCAGTTTACAGGTGGTAGATGAATGTCGATCGACTTTGAAATTTTTTTTTGGTAAATGTTAGGTTTAATTAAATAAATTCTCCAAAAGATGTTGAATTTAATTATTGTATTCAACTTTATTATTTAAACAAATATTCTAACATTTGAACTCAATAAAGTGAGGTACACACGCGAGGCGCGTTCACCCAAACTAGTATTGTAAAGTGTGGCTATGAAATGTGAATTTTGTGTCAAACTATCACTATTTTTTGAAACTTTTTCTTTTATTAGTCTAGCATAAGGTAATTGAGGCAATGGTGCAGGAAGCTCGCCTCCCAGTGAAGTGATGTCATTTTCATATTAACTCTTCATTTTTGTATTACTTTCTCAGTTTAAAAAAGAACGACATATTTTTTTAACTCGTTTAAAATATAACTCTTTTCCTTTTTGATAATATTTTGATTTAAACTATCCATATGATATGTTTAAGACCACAAAATTTAAAAGTCCTTTTTATTTTCTGAAATTTCATAGCAAATAAAAAAAATCATTCTTTTTTTTAAAACAAATGAAATATTATATTACTTTATTATTATTATATAAGGGAGAATCTCCTTTTTTGGTAGTCCTCACAAACTTTTTAATGCAATTAAATAGCTACACATGTTTACTTATTTTCCATACATATTTTTACATTTGTCCTTATTTATTATTTTATGATATTTTTATCTGAGACTTTGTAATTCAACTATACATAGTATTCTTTTTTTTTTTTTATAAATCTCTTTTTCTTCCTTATTAGATTACTTATTTTTTTTTTACTTATTTCTTATATTAAAAATTAATTATTTTTTGTTCTTATTTACTTTAGTAAATCACGAAAGATTTATAACTTTTTTCACATTATTATTATTATTATTATTACTATTATTACTATTATTATTATTATTATTATCCTCTCCTCGATAACGTAAACTTCGACTGTAAAGGCCCGTTAATGTAAACTTCAATTGACTGGACGCTGGCGACGGTGTAGATGCGCTGGCAACAGGTAAGGTTTACTCTCTCTCCCACACGTTTCTCTCTCTCCACCGTTCTCTCTACCCCCTTTTCTTTCCCTTCCCCGTTTCCCTCTCGTCACTGCTATCGCCGGCGGGATTAGGATTTCCGCCGGCTCAACTCCGCGACGGTATTAGTGTACAGCAGAGGACGATGCAGGTTGGTACAATGACAACTGGTGTCAAGATTCCGGCAATACTCAGGAGACGTTCCGACGATATTAAGGTGACGCACCCGCGGCATTATTTTGGTGACTCTATTCCGGCAATTAATTTCGACATCAAATTTCTGAAATCCAGTAGTAATATGCAAGAGGAGAGGACTTGGCACACACGAGTATCCCGGTGACCTCTAAACTTTGATAGTTAGTTCCTTTTTTTAGTCTAGTTTCATCATATTATTCTGTTTCTTGTGATTTTATTGTGACTAGTTTCTTTCTCATATTGATGGATTTTGTTGTGTTGTTCTAGCTGCTAGGCCGAATAGTGTGTTTTATGCATGTTTTTATTTTCATACTTCTTCTTTGTTTAGGGTTTTATTTCTGTTTTGTGAGTAGTGGCTTTAGGGGTTGATGGTGGAATAGGGTTATGTCCAAGGGGGTTGGGACTGGGGGTTGTTTTGAGAGTGGGTATTGAAGAAAGGGAAGGGGTGTGTGTAGGGTCTAGGTAGGATGTTAGGGGATGGTTTGGTGAGGGGTGGTAAAGGTAGGCGAGAGGTGAGAGAAGATAGGTTGAGGGTAGGGTCTTGGAACATAGGGACCCTTCAGAGTAAGTCTGTAGAGCTAGTGAAGATTCTTAAGAAGAAGAAGATTAATATTGTGTGTGTTCAGGAGACTAAGTAGGTAGGGTCTAAGTCTAGGGATATGGATGGGTACAAGCTATGGTACTCAGGGAGTGAGAGACTTAGGCATGGAGTAGGCATCCTAGTGGATGTGGAGCTTAGAGGGCAGGTGGTAGAGGTTAACATGGTCAGTGATAGGTTGATGACGTTTAAGTTGGTCATTGAGGCGTTTATACCGAATGTGTCTGGTGTTTATGCGCCGTAGGTGGGCTTGGAAGAGGAGGTGAAAATAAGTTTTTGGGAGGCTTTGGACGAGGTGGTGAGAAGTGTGCCTAGCTTAGAGAAGATTGTCATAGCAGGGGACTTCAATGGGCACATTGGGGTTTTACTGGGAGGCTATGATGATGTGCATGGAGGTTTTAGTTTCAGTGATATTAATGGTGAGGGATCTACTTTGTTGGATTTTATAAGGGCCTTTGGGCTGGTGGTAGTGAATTCAAGATTTTCGAAGAAGGAGGATCACCTATTTACCTTTCGAAGTGTGATAGCCAAGACTCAGATTAACTTTTTACTGCTTAGGAAGGAATTTAGGGATTTATGTAAGGACTGTAAAGTCATTCCGAGTGAGTATCTTTCAACCCAGCACAGACTTCTGGTGATGGACTTGGCTATCAAGAAGAGCAAGAAGAGAAGGGTTGGGGAGGGTCGACCCAGAATAAAGTGGGGTGGCTTGATGACAGTTAGTGTATAGGGGTGTGGGAGTTTAGGGGGGACATGGATGATATGTAGGATAGGGCTACTAGCTGCATCAAGAGAACTTCTAGGGAAGTGTTGGGTGTTTTGAGGGGTCAGGAAAGACGGCATAAGGGGCACTAGTGGTGGAATGAAGTAGTTAAGAAGAAAGTGAAGATTAAGAAGGGGGCGTATTGTAACGCCCCAAAAATGGGTCCCGAGACGTCACACGATGGTCAAGACTATGAGTATCCTTAAGCTAACCTTGTAAGCCATCTACTAAATCTGAAACTCATAATAGGGAAGTATAGATATATCATCAAGATAAAATGTGGAATTCTATATGAGCTAAGCTGAAACTGTCTGAATATAATAGCTGAAAATACTAAACTCAAGAGTCTGATCAATTGTAATACCCCACATTTTTGGGATAGTCTTTGAACCGTCGTTCCTATGTGTATTATCCATAATCCACGCGATTCTCATGTGAATATAAGTTTCATTATCTTTATACTAGTGTGTAAAATGCTCATGAGGTTAAAAATGTTCATAGAAATCATTTAGAGCCAAGTTGAGCTAATATCCTTTGATTCGTCCAAAGTTTTGTATTCAATTCTACAAGGGTCTACTTTAAACATGTATAAATTTAAATATACGTGGAATTTTTTATCTCAATACCAACCAAAATATAGATAATTAAGTTAGCTTTCCAACGATACCAATTTTGCCTTAATATGATACTCGAGTGAAAAGTTATGCCATTTTTTGTGTGAGGCAGTAAGAGATCGTGATAGCCCCATGACGCGAGGGCTACTTAACCCAACTAGGGGTCGCAATGCGGGGGCTATTCCCCCGCAGTTTTAGCTTCTTAAGGGTTAATGGGCACTTTGGTTCTTTTCCCTCAACCCCAAACGTCCAAGAGATGATTTATACCATCCAAAAGGGCATTACTTGCCCATCTTCCTCAATATTTCTCACGTAAAAACCCTCCTTTTCCCCAAGATCAATAATTCAAGGTTTTTCTCTCAATAACTTAAGGATTCAAGCTTAAAATTCATGATTTCTTCAAGAATCTATCAAATTAAGGTATGTGAGAGTTCATCCACGGGTTCCTTTTCACCCATGGAGCCCAAGAACCCTTTTTGAATTTAAATTATGAGTTTTACATGTTTCAAGTCCAAAGTTATGATCTTTAAATGTTAATATGAATTATATCGATGAAAATTCCATGAAATTAGATTATGTATCATGTTTACGAAGGGTCTTCATTGAAATTGCCTTGATATGTTCGAATGGTGATTTTCACATGTTAAATCATTAACCCATGTTTTAGCTCATGATCCTTATGTGTTTGAGTTCAAGTGGAATAAACCGATACATATTTTGAATGTTATGATCTTCATATCAAATACCTAAGTGTGAATTGATTTGTGTAGCCATGATATTTTTGCATGCTTGCTCATTTCCATGCACAAGTTTTGGGACTCCATATGTTTCATGAAATTCCCATATCATGTTCAACTAGTTTCAAGATGAATCCCCAAGATATAAATTTTTCCGTGTAACTCTATTGTTCCCTCATGTTTAAAACATCATTATGTTCAAGCTATGATATTTACTTGTTTATTAGAAAGGCCTAAGTCCTATTTCACGTGAATTTCACGTAAATCCTCAAATCATGATTTTAGTTATGTAATCATGCTATGCTCCCATGTTTAAAATATTCTCATGTCCAAGTTCATGATTCCCATATGTTTGATGAAATTCTCAAGTGATGGGTTTCTTTAAATAATGCTTACTCATTATGGTTTCAAATGCTTTCATGTGTTCTTATTATTATTGGTATCAAGTTCTGGGGGTTATGAATACCCAAAATTTAGTTGTTGTTTAGTTTTCACGTATCTCTAGAATGATTTCAGTTATACCATAGGAAATATCATTCAGTCAGCAGTATGGTCAGTTGTGAGTCCGATTAAGTTAAACTAAGTCCAGTTCCAGTATCAATTTACACAATTATAATTACCTCAAAATCCGTATGCACTGTTATTTTCAAAATACCATGACCTGAGCATTAAGTTATCAGTGCATGAACCAGTTAGTATTCCAGTGTCATTTAGTTGGGAGTAGGATTCAACACTGAGCGAACCCAGGGATAAGGGCATTCCTTCCAGCAGAGGGTTTGACCCTTAGTAGCAATCCCTGAGTTACAGAACTATGTAGCCAGCGTAGGTTTGAGATGTCTTCCTTCTAGTTTAGAGTTGACATATATCTCATGAGTTTCCTTCCAGTATAGAGTTACTCCTGAGTCCTTCGGGATACCAGATTAGTTGATCCACACAACCAACATTAGTACCCATGGCACGGTACTAGCACCCTTCCAACTGGGGTTATATGTTGGACCCTAATTAGCTCAGATTGAGGCTTGTCGATTAGATAATACCTATCGTAGTCTTAGTTACAGTCTCAATTACAGTCTCAGTTTAGTATTCAGTTCTGAATTTAGTTCAGTTCTCCTTGACTATAGCATACCATTATCAGTTATTTAGTTATTAGTATTTCAGTATTTCAGTTTACAGACTATTCCAGAATCATGTTATACGCTTAGTCTTGCATTCTCAAATAATGAAGTTTACACATATTCATGCTTAGTTATCTCATATTGCTCAGTCCGTCCTTACCTCATATGCATAGTACTCTACAGTTTCAGTCTAGTTATTCAGACTAAGTACAGTTCAGTCTTACATGACTAGTATTCAACTATCAGTCAATCAGTTAATCATATAAGTTAGTACATTTATGCATTCCAGCTCAATGTGATTGTATATTCATATCCTTAATTTACGTCAGTCTCCATCACGTAGTTTCAAGCCCAGTATCCATACAGTATTCACATTTTATCGTATCCCTGCTTCAGTTCGACTTATATCATTAAAGTAAAGTTTTACAGAAACTAAGTGTAGAGATTTACTATCTTATTAGCGTATGTTTGTCACTCATGCTTTAAGATGTTTTTATCTTTTAGTTTATTCCAGCCTATTGGTTAGTCTACTTATACTTAGCTTACATGTTTTAAAATTACGTATGAAATCAGTTTTACTTATTGCATTCTCCCCAGCATACTCAGTATATTCCAGAAGTACTGATACACATATACGTCTGTGTGGCTACATTATTTCATAATGTAGGTACTATTTGTAGTCGCACATCACGATCAGACAGTTGCAGATTTCAGCCAGCAGGTGATGAGTTCTCCTACTTCGAGAACTCCAGATAGTTTTTGTTCATGTATAGTTCATTTATTTTCATATGTATTGATTAGTGGTAGTTAGAGGCATGTCCCAACTATCTATAGTCAGTATAGTAGAGGCTTCATAGATGTTAATCAGAGTCAGTCATGTAATTTCAGTTTCTTTCTTCAGGTTTATTAGATTTTAAGAACTTTATCAGTTACATACTATTTTAGAATTTTAGTATGATTATGTTTCCCCACAACAAAACTTGTTATTTAATGTATTATAATTTAGTTGTTTAACAGTATGCCAGTTCATGGGTTAGCTTGGGATCACTTATGGTTCTAAGCACCGTGTGATGACTAGGGGGGTAGTCTCGGGTCATTAGAAACTTGGTATCAGAGCACAAGGTTCAAGTGTCCTAGGGTGTCTATGAAGTCGGGTCTCGTAGAGTCTTGCGGAATGATACGAAAATATCTGTACTTTTCTTTGAGAGGCTACAAGGCATTTAGGAAATGTTTCCCTTCTTTTAAGTCTCAGATCGTGCAGTAGAAGTATTATCTAAGAAATTTATGCAGATCATCATTTTGCTCTATTTATGCTAACTCTGTCTTAGTTTTGAGGTGACAGAAACAGTGAAGCTTAAGTCCTTACAGACAATGTTTCCTCAGCCAATCCCCACAGACAGTTATGGGATTGCATGTTGTCTTAGAAAGTATCCCATCAATACCCTTATGTCCTAAAGTTTGAAATATTTCATTTTTGTTTATGAAAATTGTGCGTTAAGCCAGAGTCAGATGTGTTTTCAGATCCCTTCTTAGAATCCCTTTTACAGTATGTGATCTAGAGTTAGAAGCACAAACCCATAAGTTTAGCACTAGTAGAGTTGGGATAACATTATCCAGATTAAGCAGATTATATGTTCAAGGGGCTAGTTGTACGAAAAGTGAATCAGTAGGCTTGAACAGTGTATGCAACAATTTAAGTTTATTGATTTGAGATTAAGAATGACGGTGTGGATGTGAGTTAAGAGATGTAATATTAGTATTCTATGAAGTAACAAAAGAAGGTGATGTGTTTAGTGAGGCAAACATATGTCGAAAAGAGTGTAAGTATGTGATGATGATTACAGAAACTAAAGAAAGTTAAGAGTTGTAACCAAGGAGATAGTATTAGCAGTAGGTTTTATACTTTCAGGTGCAGTATTTTAGGATGAGTTTATCATTCATGTGTATTATTATACCCCAGACTCTAGAGTAAAGTGGTTGTAGTTCAGTTAGAGTTTATTAAGTGGTTCACAAACTTAAGATGATAGCTTAAAGCTAAGGGGGAGATGATAGAGCAAGTAACCAAGTCAGGCTCTCAGACTCTAGTAGTAGTGCCAGTATGTGCAGAAAAGCATTAAGGGAGGAAGATTCCCAACCCATTCTTATTTCAGTATTATATTTCATTCATCACGATATCTACTCATTCTTTACATGGCAACTCCATCATCATAGCTCATATTCATGTGCTTAATAGAAAATCATGTACGCATCCTGTTCCTAGTATGAAGATTTTCAGTTCACTCAGCAGTACAAATCATATTCCATGATATCATGAACTCCAAACTCAGGTCATACAACTCATGACTCATGTACCCATGCCTTGCAGTATGTTTAGTTCTAGATGCTCATGCTACACTCTTAATGATCAGCTAAATTTAGTTTATCTCATGTATGTCCTCAGTTCAAACCTCTCTGATGAATTCATATCATTGATACTTTATTCCTCAGGCCTCAGTTGAGTGTCAAAGTTATTCTTTCATGTTTCAGGTCCTCATGTCCTAACTCTTAGTGACCTCTCCTTATGTCATGATTAGTTGAAATTCTATGTGTGTTTTCTTGGGCTAGTGCATGAAAGTTATTAGTGATAGAGGTTTAGAGAATGTGAGAATGATGTTGTGGTGGTGGTTTTCCTAGAAGTTCATGTGTGGTTATAATGATAGGCTTGAATGTCATGTTGGTGTACAAGTGGAAGGTATAGCTGAGTATAAGATTTCAGTATAATTTAGTCCGCATAGCCAGCAATCCAGTCTAGCAGTCAGACATACAAATTCCTGTGGCTTTCCATCTTTCTATCTAGTCATACTATTCGAAATTCTCATGAATATGGCTATTTCAAGAGGTAATTCATTCACATCCACGTAATTTGTAAATTCAGCTCAGTTCATGCATCATGTATCAGTTTTATATCCTAGATATTCAGTCATGATTCAGTCCATAAGTTTCTCGTGCAACATCTCAATCTTTCCTTAGTATTTCAACCAAGTCAGTACTATTCAGGGGACGAAGTATCCCAAGGGGGAGATATACTATAATACCCCGAGTATTTATGTCCTAAACCTTTCATTTTTCTTCATAAAATAGGATCCAAATTGAAGTAATGGTTACTCATCAGTTGACTCTCGCATTTCTATCTCAGCCTTATAACCATTCTCATGTCATTTCATATATTCAAGAAATCAGTTCAGTTTATGATATTTAGTTCATGTATCATGTTTCAGAATCAGTAATGTAATCATGTTCCAAGTCATGCATGTTTAGAATATGATCTCGGTTACCTTCGTACAGTACTCTCAGTCTAACCAGACTCATTCGAGGACGAATGTTCCCAAGGAGGAGATAATGTAATACCCTACATTTTTGGGCTAGTCTTTGAACCGTCGTTCTTATGTGTATAAGCCATAATCTAAGTGATTATCATATGAATATAAGTTTCATTATCTTTATACTAGTGCATGAAATGCTCATGAGGTTAAAAATGTTCATAGAAATCATTTAGAGCCAAGTTGAGCTAAGATCCTTTGATTTGTCCAAAGTTTGGTATTTGATTCTACAAGGGTTAACTTTAATATCTATAAATTTTAATATACATGGAATTTTTCATATCAAGACCAACGAAAAGATAGATAATTAAGTTAGCTTTCCAATGATACCAATTTCTCCTTAATTTGATACCCGAGTGAAAAGATATGCCATTTTTCGCGTGAGGAAGTAAGGGGTCGTGACAGCCCCACGACGCGAGGGCTACTTGACCCAACTAGGGTTTGCGTCGCGAGGGCTTCTTGACCCAACTAGAGGTCATGATGCGGGGGCTATTCCCCTACAGTTTTAGCTTCTTAAGGGTGAGGGGCACTTTGTTCCTTTCCCCTCAACCCCAAACGTCTAAATGATGATTTATAGCATCCAATAGGGCATTACTTGCCCATCTTCCTCAATATTTCTCACGTAAAAACCCTCCTTTTCCCAAGATCAATAATTCAAGCTTTTTCTCTTAAGAACACAAGGATTCAAGCTTCAAATTCATGATTTCTTCAAGAATCCATCGAATTAAGGTATGTGGGAGTTCATCCATGGGTTCCCTTTCACCCATGGAGCCTAAGAACCCTTTTTGAATTTAAAGTTATGAGTTTTACATGTTTCAAGTATAGAGTTATGATCTTTACATGTTAATATGAATTATATTAATGAAAATCCTATGAAATTACATTATGTATCATGTTTACGAAGGGTCTTCATTGAAATTACCTTGATATGTTCGAATGGTGATTTTCACATGTTAAATTATTAACCCATGTTTTTAATATTGAAATTTATAAGATTTCATGGTTTAACTACTCCCATGTTTTAACTCATGATCCTCATGTGTTTGATTTCAAGTGGAATGAGCTGATACATATTTTAATTGTTATGATCTTCATATCAAATCCCTAAGTGAAAATTTATTTATGTAGCCTTGATATTTTCGCATGCTTGCTCATTCCCATGCACAAGTTTAGGGACTACACATGTTTCATGAAATTCCCAAATCTTGGTCAACTAGTTTCAAGATGAATCCCCAAGATATAAATTTTACCTTGTAACTCTATTGTTCCCTCATGTTTAAAACATCCTTATGTTCAAGCTATGATATTTACATGTTTGGAAGAAAGGCCCAAGTCCTATTTCACGTGAATTCTACGTAAATCCTCAAATCATGATTTTAGTTATGTAATCATGCCCAAGTGATGGGTTTCTTTAAATAATGCTTACTCATTATGGTTTCAAATACTTTCATGTGTTCTTATTGTTATTGCTATCGAGTCTGGGGGTTATGAATACCCAAAATTTTGCTGTTGTCTAGTTTTCCATTGTCTACAGAATGATTTTAGTTATACCATAGGAAATATCATTCAGTCAGCAGTATGGTCTGTTGTGAGTCCAATTAAGTTAAACTCAGTCCTGTTTTAGTTCCAGTATCAATTTACACAGTTATAATTATCTCAAAATCCGTATGCACTGTTATTTTCAAAATACCATGACCTAAGCATATAAGTTATCAGTGCACAGACAAGTTAGTATTGCAGTGTCATTCAGTTGGGAGTAGGATTCAGCACCGAGCGAACCCAGGGATGGAGGCATTCATGCCAATAGAGGGTTTGATCCTTAGTAGCAATCCCTGAGTTACAGAACTGCGTAGCCAGCGTAGGCTTGAGATGTCTTCCTGCTAGTTTAGGGTTTACTCATATCTCATGAGTTTTCTGCCAGTATAGGGTTACTCTAGAGTCCTTCGAGACACTAGTTTAGTGGATCCACACAGCCAGCGTTAGTACCTGTGGCACGGTACTAGCACCCTTCTAACTGGGGTTAAAGGTTAGACCCCAATTAGCTCAGATTGGGGCATGTCGATTAGATGATACCTCCCACAGTCTCAGTTACAGTCTTTGTTCAGTATTCAGTTCAGAATTCAATTTAGTTCTGCTTGACTATAACATACAATTATCAGTTATTCAATTATCAGTATTTCAGTATTTTAATTTACAGACTATTCCAGAATTATGTTATATGCTTGGTCTTGCATTAGCAAATAATACATACACGCATTCATGCTCAATTATCTTATGTTGCTCAGTCAGTCCTTACTTTAGATGCATAGTACTCTTCAGTTTCAGTCCAGTTATTCAAACTAAGTATAGTTCAGTCTTACATGACCAGTATTAAGCTATCAGTGATTCAGTTAATCAGATAAGATAGTACCTTTATGCATTCGTGCTTAATGTGATTCTATATTCAGATCAACAATTTATGTCAGTCTCCATCACATAGTTTCAGATCCAGTATCGAACCAGTATTCACATTTTACCGTATCCTAGCTTCAGTTTGACTTATATCATTAAAGTAAAGTTTTACAGAAACTAAGTGTAAAGATTCACTAATTTATCAGAGTATGTTTGTCACTCATGCTTTAAGATGTTTTCAACTTTCTGTTTATTCTAGCCTATTGGTGAGTCTACTTACACTTAACATGCATGTTTTAAGATTATGTATGAAATCAATTTTACTTATTGCATTCACCCCTGCATACTCAGTACATTCTAGAAGTACTGATCCACATATATGTCTGTGTGTCTACATTGTTTCATAATGTAGGTACTATTTGTATCCGCACATCACGATCAGACAGTTGTAGATTTCACCCAGCAGGTGATGAGTTCTCCTACTTCAGGAACTCCAGACAGTTTTGGTTCATGTAAAGTTCATTTATTTTCATGTTTATTGATTAGTGGTAGTTGGAGGCATGTTTCAACTATCTATAGTCAGTACAGTAGAGGCTTTATAGATGTCAATCAGAGCCAGTCATGTAATTTCAGTTTCTTTCTTCAGGTTTATCAGATTGTAAAAACTTCACCAGTTACATACTATTTTAGAATTTCAGTATGATTATGTTTCCGCACAACAGAACTTGTTATTTAATATATTATAATTAAGTTGTTTAACAGTATGCCAGTTCATGGGTTAACTTGGGATCACGTATGGATCCAAGCACTGTATAACAACTAGGGGGTAGTCTCGGTTCATTACATTAATCAGTACTAAAAATCTAAATCATATCTAGCAGTCTGACAAGCCCACTACTAATGCTAGAGAGTCATTGGGACAAACCCCCAGCTAACTCAAACTATTTAAAAATACTGAATCATCTATACTAATAAGCTAAAAACTGAATTTCTATGTCCCCGAACTATGAGGACTTACCAACTATCGGGATGTAGATGGAGATGTTCAAAATCACTCACGTTGCTAAAACTGAGCAACTGAACCTACATTATGAGACAATGTAGCATATAGACGTATATGTGTATCGGTATTTCTGGATTGTACTGAGAATATGGGGGTGAATACACAAGTAAATCAACATCTCAATATTATTATAAATTTGTAAAAGAATGCATGCTAAATGTAAATGACTTACTTAAGTTGGAATATCTGAAAACTGAAAATCATAATCATGAATTGCAAAACATGTTGCATAGATCTAGTGAGTTATAGTATTTAGTTTCTAAAAGCTGTACTTGTATTATATCTTTAAATCTTGTTGTCTAAGTGTAGAAATGACTCACTTTTATATCTAAAATCTGAAAGCTGACATCTGAACTAATGCCTCATATAAAGCAATATCTGAATAAAATTTGTGAGCCTTTACACTTAGTTTCTAAAAGCTTTTTTGTTATTCTTTACTCTTTTCTGTAAGCTGTAGGGAGGTTCTTCTAACCGACATACACTATGTGAGCTATCATAGTATCCAATGTCTAGTTCCCTTATGGGAAAACCTCACATTGGGGAGAGGTGTCATACTCTTGCCAAGGAGTATAACCTAATCTAAGTGATCACATCTATAACTGTCATCCATATAGAAATGGAAATAATCTGATAATTTGTACCTATGTTGGATCGTAGTTTGGGGCATGTAAACATACCCAACTCGGTGCAAAATACTACTCCCTTTAATATGTGTAGGAAATCCAATTTTAAAAAAAACTAATATAAGGGTTTACAATGAAAACCTTTTGTAAATCTATTTACTGTAAATTGTAGCTAAGTCTGTAAAGTGGATTCCATATCTAAGCTGTGATTAAAAGATAAAATCTTTGTTCAAAATCTGAATATGACAAATCATGGGATGCTAAAAAGCATAATCTTCTTGAAATAACAACATTCAAATTAGGGCTAATAACCCATGCATCTATTTCATGTCAAATCTTTATAAAACTTATGCTAAGTAATGAAAATATTGATAATTCAATTCTAAATATGGAAATTTCAGCAATATGCATGAAAATACGAATGTAGTCATGCAATTTAACATCTAAATCACTTGAAATCTCATAATCTTGCAAATAACAAGATTGGGTATGAACCCTAATCTGAAACTCGTGGGTAATCATACAAAATCATGTAACTTTGTAATTAAAAACTAGTTTACGGCACAAGGATGAAAGAATTATCCTTGTTGAAAACCCCACATACCTTAATTGATGATTAGATAAAAAAACTTGAACTTTGAGTTCCTATTTGTGCTCTTGAAGATAGATTCTTGAAGTTCTTGAATTGGGAATCTTTAATTTTGAGCTATCTTTGAAAAAAAATGGTGGAATTTAGATTTCTTGGGAAGAAGGTTTAATGTTCTAGGGTTTCTTTGAGAGAAAGTTAATGAAAAGTGAGCATAATAGGCTTAGAATAGGTTTAATACTCTGTTATTCATGATTTGGGGGCTTGGGAAAAAGACTAAATTGCCCTTTTAAAATTTTACTTGGAACTAGGAATCTTGATTTTGCCTTCCACCATGTTATGCCGCTATCGCGGTGGCTTACTGGAAAAAGGACGATCGCTATTTCGGCCTTTGGTGAACTGCAGCGTATTCGCGTTGCATCACTTGAAAAGAACGAGTGCCATTTTGCACTTCACCGTGACGAGGTGTCTGTCCAATTGGGAATTTTGGCCTGATATAGGCTAATCGCGGTGAGCTACTGGAATTGGATAAATGGGAACAAGAGCTTCACCGAGACGCGGGCCAATCGCAGTACTCCACTGGAATCAGACAATTGAGAATCTGTCCTTTACCGTAACACGATGCTTATCACGGTGATCTACTTCTTTCACTTAAATCGCCATAACTATTTTACCAAGTATCAGATTTAGCCAAAATTGGTATCTTTAGAAATCTGGGTCAATTATCTACTCATTGGTGGGTCTAGAGCTTTAAAATTCTACAGGTATTAAGAGTTATTCATTTTAAAGTTGACCCTTGACATTCTAGGAGTTAAACTGAGCTAGAAAAAGTACGGGGTATTACATTATCTCCTCTTGGAAACATTCGTCCTTGAATGAGACTAGTTAAATTGAAGATACTGAGGGACTGAGGCTATATGCTGGGATGCACAACTGAAACAAACTGCATGGCTGAATCTAAAACATACTGAGTGACTGAACTAATCTGCGAATGCATGAATTTACATGAAGATAGCTATATGGCTAAATCTGAAACTGGGAAAGAACTGAATTAAGGAAGACTGTTACCTTTGGCTGAATCTGAGTTCGTGGAGAAGAGATAAGGATACTTGGTAGGCATGTCTACTTCTTCTTCCCAAAAGCACCCTTAACAGACTAATTTTTCCATAGAACTTTGACCAAGGGAACTTCTTTGTTCCTTAGTCTACGAATCTTATGATCTAGAATCTCTACTGGAAGTTCTTCGTAAGAATGACTATTCTGAATATTTGTGATTTCTAGAGGGACTACAACAGCTGAATCATCCATGCACTTCTTCAATAAGGACACATAGAACACTGGATGAACTAATGACAAGTCTGTGGGTTGCTCAAGCCCATATGCTACCTTCCCAACAAGACTCAAAATCTAGTAGGGGCCTATATATCGGGGACTAAGCTTCCCCATTTTGCTAAATCTCTTCACCCCCTTCAAGGGTGAAACCTTCAAATACATAAGATCATCTACTTCAGACTCAAGATCTCTTCTTTTTACGTCTGCATAAGATTTCTGATGACTCTGAGCTGCTTTCAATCTCTCTCGAATCAACTGAACTTTCTCCATGGATTCAAACACCATATCTAGTCCAATCAAAGCAGCCTCATCCACTTCAAACCAACCGACTGGTGATCTACATCTCCACCCATAAAGAGCTTCAAACTGGGCCATCTAAATACTAAAATGGTAATTGTTATTATAGGCAAACTCGATCAATGGAAAGTGGTCATACCAAATTCCTTTGAAGTCAAGAACACATTCCCTCAACATATTCTCTAAGGTCTAAATGGTACTCTCTTCCTGGCCATCTGTCTGTGGATGAAAAGGTAAATTAAGATGAACTTAAGTACCAAGACCCTTCTGAAAGGCTTTCTAAAATTGAGAAGTAAACTGAGTACCCCTATCTGAGATGATGGACAAAGGAACTCCATGTAATCTAACCAACTCTCTAATATATAGCTTAGCGTAATCTTCAGCTATGTAGGACGTGTGAACTGGCAAGAAATAAGCTGATTTGGTGAATCTATCTACAATAACCCGTATCGAATCATGTTGTCGATGTGAATGGGGTAGTCCAGTCATAAAGTCCATATTCACCTCTTCCCACTTCCAAGTGGGAATACCAATTTCCTGCAATGTGCCATCAGGTCTTTAAAGCTCTACCTTAACCTGCTGGCAAGTTGCACACTTGGCTACCGATTCTGCTGTATCTTTGTTCATACCACTCCCCCAATAGACTTCTCGCATGTTGCGGTAATCTTGGTGGCTCCTAGATGAATGAAGTAACGCACACTATGTTTTTCTGCCATAATCCACTGCCTCAAATCATCAACACATGGTACACACAATCTACTCTGGTATCTCAACACACCAACTCCCCCTTTGGAGAAAACCTCAACCTTTTGGTGTTTAACTAAACCCTTCAGTTTGACAAAACTAGAATCCTTATCCTACTTCTCTTTCACTTCAGACACTAGAGAAGATTCTGAACTATTCCGGACCCAAACATTTCCTTCAGCTGAGTCAACCAACCTCACACCCAATCTAGCTAATAGATGAACTTCCCAAACTAGTTCTCTCTTATCAGTCTCCACATAAGCAACACTGCCCATAGACAATCTACTAAGGGCGTTTGCCACTACATTGGCCTTGTCCGGATGATACAATACACTCATGTCATTTTCTTTCAATAATTCTAACCGCCTTCTCTGACAAAGATTTAACTCCCTCTGAGTAAACACATACTGTAAACTTTTGTGATCCGTAAACACATCAATATGCACCCCATAAAGATAGTGCCTCCAAATTTTCAATGCAAACACAACAACAACTAACACAAGATCATGGGTAGGGGAGTTCTTTTCGTAAGGCTTAATATATCTTGAGGCATAGGCTATAACCTTACCTCTCTGTATCAAAAAATAACCCAGTCTGATTTTAGAAGCATCAAAATATACAATGAACCCATCTGTACCATTAGGTAGTGCTAAAACTGGGGCTGAAGTGAGTCAAGCCTTCAACTCCTGAAAACTCTTCTCACAGGAATCTGACCACTGGAACTTAACTTTATTTTGGGTCAATCTAGATATAGGGGACCCAATAGATGAAAAACCCTCAACAAAATATCTGTAATAGCTAGCTAAACCCAAGAAACTTCTAATGTCTGACAGATAAATAGGTCTAGTCTAGTTTCTTACTGCTTCTATCTTTTGGGGATCAACTCTAATACCATCACAGGAAATAATATGACTGAGGAAGGCTACTGATCTTAGCCAAAATTCATATTTGCTAAATTTGGCAAACAACTGGTGATCCATAAGAGTTTTCAACACAATTCTAAGGTGGTATGCATGATCATCCTCACTACGAGAATAGATAAGAATATCATCTATAAAGACTATGACAAACATGTCCAAATACTGATTGAATACTTGGTTCATCAAGTCGATGAAGGCTGTTGGGGAATTTGTTAGCTCGAAAGACATGACTTGAAACTTAAAATGACCATAAAGGGTTATGAAAGTTGTTTTTGGAATATAATATTTGCTTACTCTA
Organism: Capsicum pubescens; assembly: GCA_030864215.1. NCBI lineage: Eukaryota > Viridiplantae > Streptophyta > Magnoliopsida > Solanales > Solanaceae > Capsicum > Capsicum pubescens. The sequence goes on from CM061548.1 coordinate 321,090,083, forward strand.
AGTTGATGATAGCCGGATATAAGGTCTATCTTTGAGAAGTAACTTGCACCTTGGAGTTGGTCTGTAACACCCCACATTTCGGAATAGAATAAAAACCATCGTTTCTATGCTTAGATTATCCAAAAGCCATAAGTCCTATGAAAATTTAGCATGTTAATCAATTATGTAGTGTGGGAACCTATTTGAGCATGAATTGAAATCATTGAAGTCCCCTAACTCAAGGACGAGTTGAAAGCTTTCCTATCGTTTGAGTTGGAGTGAGCGTCGAAACTTGGGTCAAATTTAATCAACCATAAATCTTTATATATAATGAATTAGAGGTCCTACTAAATATCAAATAAAATCTCTTCAAATTATCTTTCCAATGATATCAATTTTGCCAAAATACGATACCCAAGTTAAAAGTTATGGCCATTTTCATGACTGAGATAGTAGTATTGCGCAATTAGCGTACGATGCACGCTCTATCGCATGTACCCAATTTCCAGGTTCTATTTTCACATTTTAAGGGTAAAAGTGGTATTTTCCACCCCCTATTAAGCCATAACACGAGATTAAATCCCCCAAACACCAAAATAAGGTCATTATCTCTCAAAATCACCAAGAACACTTCTTAAGGTTTCAACCCAAAGATCAAAATATCTTAAGATTTCACTGTGGATTTTCAATAATTCTTCGAGATTCAGAATCTCCATTGCGGAGGCTACAAGAAGCACCCATCAATTGTTTGAATAACATCCCTAAAGCATGAGTTCATTCAAGAGTCATAAATTTAGGTATATGGGGTTTTTCTAAAATTTCATGGACAAAGAAACCATCTTTAATTCATGCTAATGGTTTAGAAATCATGATTTTTAAGAAAGGGGTTTTGAATTTACGATTACTAGCATGTTTTAGAAGCCTTGATCAGTATTGTTTGGTCTTTAGGCCTTTCCCCAAATTGATTTGAAACTCTATATATATGTATGCATGAGTTTAAGGATGAATATACAATTAAGAGCATGAAACCTAAAGAATCCCTCTCTTGTTATGATTTTTTCCATCTTTTATATGATATGAATTGTGTTTGAAATGTCTTGATTATTGCTATGACTTGAATATGATTTTGACTCCAAAATAGAGGGTTGTGAATCTTGATAAACTTTGAATACACTTTTAATGAAAGAATTGCATGTTTGCCAAAATACATGACCACCACATGGTTATTGAAAGAATGAGAATCTTAGCATGGTTTTGACTTGTGCTTTTGGAACATGAAATTTACTATTCTATTTGTATGATTGGGTGGTCTAAATTATGTTTTAATGAAAGAATCATGCATGGTACAATATGGCTCAGAAATAGGACTTGCAAGTCTTGGTGTGATGACACCAACTCAGTTAAAGCCATAGTAATTCAGAACAGAATAGAACACATGTTTGAAATCAGTTTTTCAAATTATGAATTTAGAAATTGCATGTTTAGAAAAGTTCTAAAAATGGTCTTAAAGAGAGTTAGATGGTTACCCAAAGAAAGTACAAGTTGAAAGACTCTATGCTAGAAACTGTGATTTGCCGCATGGGATTATGGTACCATGCTTTGTGATATTGTGTACCTTGATTCATGTCATCCCAAATTGGGAATATGGTTAGGAGCCCTGCTTTGTGATCTTGTGCACTACCATGACATATTGATTTGATTGGGGATTTTGGCACCCTGCTGTGTGATCTTGCGTGCCCCCCTTATAGATACTCCAATCCTTGCGTCAAACTTGGATTGGGGGATTGGCCTCTGAGTCAAGGGAGGATTCCATATAGCCCGTGGAATTATAGATTGTAGGGTGTACCATCTAACTCAGAAGTAAGATAAAGAGTGAGTCATGGTTTCAAAGAAATGTTTCAAAGTCTCTAAAATGTGCCCATGTGTTTTTTATATATTATATGTAAAATATTTTATGAATTTCTCTCACTTATGTTATATATAAATACATTATTTTGGATTGCTCTGCGTACCAGTACATCTATATTGACTCCCTCCCTTCCAGGTTCTGAGGCTCAATCTAGGGGTCCCGATAAGCAGTAGATTTTCTCCCGACAGAAGTGTAGAGTTTCGTGGTGAGCCTTCTATATTTTAGAAGGCCTAGTTTACTTCAATCATTTATCATTATTATGTTTTTGTCTACTGGGGGCCTTGTCCCAATTTTTAAACAGTTGGGTTTATGCATGTAGAAGAGATTTCGCAGACTGAGTCAGATATAACTCAGATGTTTTGAATTGCAGTTTTCATAAAGATTTGAATTCAGATTTAATGACCAAGATTCCGTTTCATTATGTATTTCCACATTATCTTTTTCATATGAGGACAGTGTATGTGATTATAAGTTAGAAGGGCATTCGGGCCTTCATGGTTCGGGATGCTCGTCATGGATAGGGCCCCGATTCGGGTAGTGACATGGTCGAATAAGTCATCAATCCTAGGAAGAGAATATTTATTTTTGACTGTGACTTTATTCAGCTGATGATAGTCCATGCATCTTCGACAAAAACAATCTTTCTTTCGAACGAATAGGACGGCAACGCCCCATGGAGATACACTGGGCCTTATGAAACCTTTATCTAAGAGGTCTTTAAGTTGCTCTTTTAAATATTTAAGCTCGGCGGGAGCCATACGATATAGAAGAATAGAGATAGGCTGAGTATCTAGAAGAAGGTTAATATCGAATTCTATTTCCCTATCGGGAGGTACCCTAGCAAATCTTCAGGAAAAAATCAGGAAACTCATTGACTACACGGACTGACTGAACTGTTGGAGCCTCATACTTAGTGTCTTTGACTCGAACTAAATGATAGATGCACCCTTTTGAAATCAACTTTCTGGATTTAATATAGGATATGAAATGACTCTTGGGAGACACTGAATTACCTTCCCACTCAAAGACTGGATCATATGGAAACTAAAACTTTACCACTCGGGTGTGACAATCTATAGATACATAACAAGAATGGAGCCAATCCATACCAAGAATAAGGTAAAAGTCGACCATATCAAACTCTATTAAATTTGCTAATATAAATTTATCAAGGATAGTGATAGGACACTTTCTATAGATCTGTTTGGCAATAATTGGCTCACCCACTAGGGTAGAACCAAGAAGGGCTTAGGGATATTTTCAGGACCTATTTCAAAATTTACTCCAACTAGTGGGGTCACATAAGAGAAATTTGACCTAGGGTCTAACAATGTATAAATATCAATATGAAAGACATGAAGCATACCAGTAATAATATCTGGTGAATCCTCCTGCTCCTGATGGGATGGTAAAGCATAAGACCAATTTTGGCGCTGACCACCACTAGTACTGGATGATGTGCCCTGAGCAAGGACTGGGTGACCTAGAGGAGCTGGTGCGCTAGTAGCCTGAGTCTGGGGATGAACATCCATGTTTCCTTACTTAGCATGCAGACACTCTTTGATTCCATGACCCAACTTACCACAACAATAATAACCTTTCTATCCCAACAAATACTCACCAAGATGATTCTTACCACACTTAGTATATGGAGGATAACTGGGCTTTCCACTCACACTATTCTGATATCTGGAAATAGAAGTCTTACCTCACTGCTCTTATCTAGCTCTGGGAGCAGAAGCGCTAGCTGAAGATGATGCTAGCATATATGAATAATTTTGAAACTGTAAATGATTTCCCTCTCCAAACTTTGTCTGTCCATACTCAAACTGTCCGGACCTAGCTTTCTTATTTCCCCTCTCTCTTCCCTTATACTTTTCTACCTTAAACTATTAGGTATGAATTATAAACCTAGAAAGATCCATGTCTCCAATAAGCATGGCAGTCCTACACTCCTTAACTGCCAAACTGGATACTCTAGTGACAAACTTACTCATACTTGAACTAGGGTCAACCATCGTATCAGGGGGATACTTAGACAACTGGTTGAACTTAAGGAAGTATTACTTCACTATCATTGAGCCCTGCATCAGGTTCACAAACTCCTCTACCTTAGCTTCTCTCATTTCACATGGAAAGAACCTATCTAGAAATACATCCTGAAATACCTGTCAACCCATAGGATTCGTATTCTCGCCTCTACCATTCTTCCATATAACCACCTAATTATATGCTACATCCTTCAATTTGTAAGATGATAACTCTACGCTCTCATCCTCAGAAACATACATAATCTGGGTGATCTTTTTTACCTCATCTAAATAAAGTTGTGGGTCTTCACCTACTTTTGACTCAAAGAACTCTGGTAGATTCATTCTCATAAAGTCTTGAATTTTGGCTGTTGATAAATTACCATTCTGCTGAAGTGGGACTACCGCTTGATGGTTGCCCTAAACATTGGCAGTCACAGCTTGGCCCAATGCCTGAAAGGAAGACCACAATTCAGCATAGGATACATTCTCATTTAGAGGGTCAGCAGGCTGGGGTGACTGGTTATTATTTCTGCAGGCGTTAGCTCGATGAGGAGGCATATTCAACTATCACATATGAGCATGGGTTAAAAGCAAATAGAGTTACTGTAATCACGATAGATCATGGAAGAAATAAATAATTTCCTAAAAATATCCTGTAGCCTCTTGATCATAAATGTGACGTGCTTTACACCTATGATCAAGACTCTATGTAACGTGGCTTGTCTGACTTCCTAGGACTCTTATAACCTTAGGCTCTTATACCAAGTTTGTAACGCCCCAAAAATGGGTCCCGAGACGTCACACGGTGTCAAGACTATGAGTAACCTTAAGTTAACCCTGTAAGCCATCTACTAAATCTGAAACTCATAATAGGAAAGTATAGATATATAATCAAGCTAAAATACAGAATTTTGTAGAAGCTAAGCTGAAACTATCTGAATATAATATCTGAAAATACTAAACTCAAGTGTCTGATCAATCAATATTGAAAATTTGAATCATATCTTGCAGTCTGACAAGCCTCTACTACTAATGCTAGAGAGTCACTAGGACAAACCCCTAGCTGACTCGAACTATCTGAAAATAATAAGTCATCTATACTAATAAGCTGAAAACTGAATGACTAAGTCCCCAAACTATGAGGACTCACCAACTGTTGGGATGTAGATGGAGATGCTCAAAATCACTCACGCTGCTGAAACTGAGCTCCTGGACCTACATTATGAGATAATGTAGCACATAAATGTATATGTGGATCAATACTTTTGGATTGTACTTAGTATATAAGGGTGAATGCATAAGTAAATCAATATCTTAATATTATTATAAATTTGTAAAAGAATGCATGCCAAATGTAGATGACTCACATAAGCTGGGATATCTAAAAACTAAAAATCATAATCACAAATGGAAAAACATGTTGCATAGATCTAGTGAGTCATAACATTTGATTTCTAAAATACGTTGTTGTATTCTATCTTTAAATCATGCTGTCTAAGTGTAGAAATGACTCACTTTTATATCTGAAATCTGAAAGCTGACATTTGTAACTAATGCCTCATATAAAGCAATATCTGAATAAAATTTGTGAGCCTTTACACTTAGTTTTTAAAAGCTTTTCTGTTGTTCTTTACTCTTTTCTGTAAGCTGTAGGGAGGATCTTCTAACCGACATACACTATGTGAGCTATCATAGTGTCCAACGTCTAGTTCCCTTATGGAAAAACCTCACGTTGGGGGCGAGATGTCATGCTTTTTCCAAGGAGTATAACATAATCTAAGTGATCACATCTATAACTATCATCCATATAGAAATGGGAATAATCTGATAATCTGTACCTACGTTGGCTCTTAGTTCTGGGACATGTAAACATACCCAACTCGATGCTAAATACTACTCCCTTTAATCTGTATGCTCATTCTGTAGGAAATTCAATTTTAAAAAAGCTAATATAAGGGTTTACAAGCATAACCATGCATCTATTTCATGTCAACTCATCATAAAACTCATGCTAAGTAATGAAAATATTGATAATTCAAGTCTAAATTTGGAAATTTCTACAGTACGCTTGAAAATACGAATGTAGTCATGCAATTTAACATCTAAATCACTTGAAATCTCATAATCTTGCAAATAACAATATTGGGTATGAACCCTAATTTGAAACTCGTGGGTAATCATACAAAATCATGTAACTTTGTAATTAAAAAATAGTTTTGGGCACAAGGGTGAAAGAATTATCCTTGTTGAAAACCCCACATACCTTAATTGATGATTAGATGAAGAAACTTGAACTTTGAGTTCCTATTTGTGCTCTTAAAGATAGATTCTTGAAGTTTTTGAATTGAAAATCTTTAATTTTGAGCTATCTTGGAAAAAGAATAGTGGAATTTGGATTTCTTTGGGATGAAGGTTTGATGTTCTAGGGTTTCTTTGAGAGAAAGTTGATGAAAAGTGGGTATAATAGGCTTAGAATAGGTTTAATCCTCTGTTATTTACGATTTGAGGGCTTGGGAAAAGACTAAATTGCCTTTTTAAATTTTTACTCGAAACTGGAAATCCCCATTTTGCCTCCTACCGCGACGTGCCACTATCGCCGTGGCTTACTAGGAAAATGACGATCGCTATTTTGGCCTTTGGCGCGACGCGGTGTCTGTCCAATTGGGAATTTTAGTGCGATACAGGCTAATCACGGTGAGCTACTAGAATAGGATGAATGGGAACTGAAGCTTCACGGTGACACAGGACAATCATGGTGCTTCAGTGGAATCATACAATTGTGAATCTTTCCTTCACCGTGATGCGGTGCTTATTGCGGTGATCTACTGCTTTCACTAAAATTGCCATAACTTCTTAACCGAGTATCGGATTTAGGCCAAATTAGTATCGTTGGAAATCTGAGTCCATTATCTATATATTGGTGGGTCTATAGCTTGAAAATTCTATATGTATCAAGAGTTATTCATTTTTGAATTTGACCCTTGACATTCTATGAGTTAAACTGAGCAAGGAAAAGTATGGGGTATTACATGTATGTTAAGTTGATTGAGAAAAATAATGAAGGAGAGAAGAAGGAGAATATGGAGGTTTACAAATTAGCAAAGAAGGAGGCTAAGTTAGCAGTTACGGCTGCTAAGACATCAGTGTTTGAGAGCTTTATGTGGGGTTAGAGGTGTAAGGCTGGGAAAAGTAGTTGTATAGGCTTGCAAAGGCTAGAGTGTGGAAGGGTTGTGACCTTGATCAAGTGAAGTGCATTAAGATGAAGGATGATAGAGTTTTGGTGGAGGATGTTCACATAAAGAGAAGATGGCAGGAGTATTTACATAGACTCCTGAACGAGGAGGGAGACAGAAGCATTGAGTTAGAGGAGATGGAGCACTCAGAGAAGAGACGTGATTTCAGTTACTGTAGATATTTTAAGGTTGAGGAGGTCAGAAAGGCTATTCGTAGGATGCAGAGAGGTAGGGCGACAGGGCCTGATGAAATTCCAGTGGATTTTTGGAAGTATACTTGTGGGGTAGGTTTAAGGTGGTTGACTAATTTGTTCAATGACATTTTTAAGATTGTAAAAATTATTGAGGCTTAGAGATGGAGTATGATGATTTCGTTATATAAAAACAAGGGTGATATTTAGAGTTGCAACAACTACAGGGGTATTAAGCCATTGAGTCACACTATAAATATTTGGAAGAGGGTGGTTGAGCAGAGATTAAGGAGGATCGTGTCTATTTTGGAGAATGAGTTTGGATTTATAATCAGTCGCTCGATGATAGTGACAATCCACCTAGTGAGGAGATTGATGAAGCAGTACAGGGAAAAGAAGAAGAACTTACACATGGTATTCATCGACCTAGAGAAGGTGTATGATAAAGTACCTAGGGAGGTTCTTTGGAGATGCTTGGAGGTGAAAAAGGTCCCGATGGCGTACATCAGATCTATAAAGGACATGTATGATGGTGGAAAGACTCGGGTGAGGACGGCGAGAGGAGACTCAGAGCATTTTCTGGTCGAGACAAGGTTGCATCAGGGATCGACTCTTAGTTTGTTCCTATTTGCATTGGTGATGGATGTGTTGACATGGAGTATTCAAGGTGAGGTGCCTTGGTGTATGTTATTTGCGGATGATGTAGTGGTGATTGATGAGACGCAAGGAGGTGTGAATGGAAAATTAGAGGTTTGGAGGCAAACCCTTGGATCTAAAGGGTTCAGGTTGAGTAGGTCCAAGGCAGAGTATATGGAATATAAGTTTAATGACTTAAGGCAGGAGGACGAGGTGATTGTGAGGTTGGATTCCCAAGTTGTTTGTAAGAGAGATAGTTTTAAGTATCTTGGGTCTATGATTCAGGGGAACGGACAGATTAACGAGGATGTCTCTAAACATATTGGGGAGGGTTGGATGAAGTGGAGTCTCACCTCGAGAGTGTTGTGTGATAAGAAGGTGCCCCTTAATCTTAAAGGCAAGTTCTACAGAGTGGCAGTTCATCCGAATAAGGAAGATGTGAAGGTCGCGGATAAGGATAGAAGGCTAGGGTGTGTGGGTGAGTTGTAGCAAGTAGTTAGGAGAGATCTTGTGTATCTGGATTAGTAATCCTAGGACTGTGTCCATAGGCAGGAGCAACTAGTCAGGGAGTTTGAGTGTGGTGGGTGTCTTTGGTTTGTGAGTGTATGTTTACTACTATGTGGTGTCTTATTTCTTCTTTCTTATTTCTTATTGCTCTTATTTATCTTATTTCTATTTTTGTTATTTCTTATTTCTTATCTCTGTTATGCCATCCATCTTGTTTCATTGTTCCATTGTGACCTTATTTACTATTCTTTATCTTGAGCCGAGGGTCTATCAGAAATAACCTCTCTACTTCTTTGGAGGTAGCGGTATGGACTGCGTACATTTTACCCTCCCCAGACTCCACTTTGTGGGAATACACCGTGTTTGTTATTGTTGTTGTTGTATTATTATCAAGTAATTAAGTAAAGTATGAATAGCTAAATTTAAATTTTTAATACATAATTAATAAGCATAATTTCATATATTTTACTCTTAATATATTAAATTCTTAAGTTATTTGTCAAATCAAAGAAACAAGAAAAAAGGATTTGAGAGAATACCTTTTTTTCTTTTTCTCCTTTTCATTTTGGTCAATCCTTGTACTAAAAATAAACTTTTCTTGAGAGAATACTCTTTCTCTTTCTTTTTTTTTCATTTTGTTTGATCCTTGTACTAAAAATAATTTTTTTTTCTTATTATTTTAGCAAATAAAGAAAGATTTATTATTTTTTTCAATATTACTCTTATCATTAAGTAACAATACAAAATAATAGTTGTCAATCATATACTTTCAAATCATAATTATCGATAAAAATAAATCAACTCCTATTAAACAACTTCTTATTAATAGGAGTACCAAATCAACAAATGTAAAATAAAATGAAATGGATAGAATGCATATTTATTTCTTACATTTTAGTAAAATTTGTGCAACTTTGAAGTTATAGTCTCATTTTCAATCAGAGCATTTATTATTTTTTAATAATACTTATTATCTTTTTAAGTGTATTTGGTACAATCATTTTTTCAATTAAAAACATTACTTTAAAAATATTTTTCAAAAAAATTAGTGTGTTTCTTACTTATTTTCTTATACTCGGTATGTAAGTAAAATATTATTTAAAATTTATTTTTATATAATTTAGATAAGTACTACTCCCTCCATTTCAAAAGAATTAAATTGTTGGAATATGGCACACACCTTAAGAAAAAAAGACAAAGACATAAATTGGTCATATTTTTTTTTTTATTTTTGCCCTTTTCAAACTCCAAAACATTAGTAATGATCATTGAAACTCATCCTTGAAAATTTAATTAATGAAGGGTAAAATTGAAATTTTTTTCTAACATTTATCTTGAACAATGAACAATTCAATTATTTGAACACTAAAAAATACTCCAACAATTTAATTATTTTAGAATGGAGGAAGTATGAGAGATAAGGTATGTAGTGGCAGGGATGTGAGATATGGTGGGTTGAAAACAAGGTGTATTGAAGAGCAAAGGACTCAATGAATGTGAAATGTAGAATATAATGTTTCTACTTTCACAAAATCATTTTTATAAGTCTAAAAAGACTTATTTTCTAGAGAAAATATTTTTTTCAATAATCTATCAGTATGATTTTTTTTAAAACATGCTGAACACATCACTTATTTATTTTAAATTAAATTTTGTGTCTATTCATATTTACTAATTATCCTTTATACTTACTTTTTTTCATAAATAAAGTCCTTTAAAAGTTATACAAATATAATAAAAAGACTTTAATAATTATAGGAGTTTACCAGAAAAGACATAATTAACATATCACTAAATTAAATTAATTATGTAATAGAAAAATATAATTTTAAGTTATATTTTTTCTAAAATTAAATTTTATATTCTTTATGGCCTTATGTAACTATTACTCCTATATATAAATAAAGGTTTTGGTGTACTACGAAGGTTGTTTTGGTAAATGATACCAGCATGAAGGGTATTTTGATAAATAATACTTTCAATCAACAATGAAGATTATGTGGTAATTGTATTTCCACCTGTCTTCTTCCTTCACCTTTTATAACTTTTCCAAATTTTATTTCCTCTTTTTCTAAAGAAAAATAGCTGAGAAAATTGCAACCTTTATCACCGTTGAGCAGTCAAATTTTGGGATCTTCATTTTAATTCCTCACTTCTGGCAAATTTTTTCCTTTCTCTTTCTTGTGGTGATTTAATTTCCTACAATTATTTCTGGTTCAGTTGAAAGTTTGTTGATTCTGATGAGATTTTTACCACTCCTAATCTTGCGCAAATTTATTGCTGCAATTTTAACCTGCATGTGGACGCTTCTATCTGATTTGCACATTAATATTTAAAAATATATACGAAGTATTGGGTACAAAAATTGGAAAAGTATGATGTTGTCATCACTGGTCAATACACTTTGCACCGAACATTAGTTGATTATTTCTTGTTTTTTGGAGTTTTAGTAAAACTTTTAATCTTTTAAAAATTGCTTAGCGTAGATAAAACTTGTTTAGTTTGTCCTAATGCACAGTTATGTCTAACAAATTTTCTTCCATTGTGAAACTGAAATTTTGCGATCCAGTTATTATGTTGTCCAGGCCTTTTAGACTTTATTTCGTCGGTTCTATCGTTAGTGAGAGCAAAACTCTAGGTAATTTTGCCTCGCTCCTGTTTAACTTACTATTCTCTACTAGTCGATAAGAGGAGTTGAATTTCTTAAAATGAAAAATGAGGTATTTCCTTTGAAAGCCTTTTTTAATTTCATGTAGCAAGAGTTACAAACGTGGTGTGATTTACCTGGTGCTGAGAGTGAGTGCCGATTTCAGTTCTTTTTTCAAACTGCAACCATGATAATGCACTAGGACACAATTATAATAGCTATGCCTCTTTCGCATAAACACAAATGCTTGTTGACAACCTGAACAAATAGATTGACCTGCTTCAGATACCTACTTATGAATGTAAATGTTGGCAGTGTAATTAGCACCACATGCTATGTTCTTCCCATGCTTGTATTTTAATGCATTGATTAATGTTGGACTATTGTGATCTTCAGTGTCACCATGATTGTAATCGATGAGTGCAAAGACACAGGTTTGAAGCAGATAAGCTTCTTTATTTTTGTGGCCTAATTTATACTTATCGCCATCTCCCTAGGTGAATAGCTTTCTGGTGTGCAAGTTTCTACAATTCTGGTTCTAGACTTCCATGATAATAGTAGTGTGCCACACACAACATGTGACTTTAATAGTCTTAAGTCTGTAAAGTAATTGAACTTCCCTGAGATATGCTACAGATACACAATCTCCGTGACCTAGGTGCCAAATGTTTCATCCCCAAATGTGAATAGTTTTCCATTTACAGTTACCAAAACTGAATGGCAGGTACCACATGCAACATATAATACTTGAAGCCCTTCCAGTAGACCTGAAACTCTCTTGGGTATCCACTGTTTCTAAAATTGTCTACTCTTTCTTTTTGATTTCTATTATTATTGTGTACTATTCTCCCTTGACACATGATTCTTGTGTTTTTCATATCTGTAAAATTGAAAAAACTGTCAGTATAAAACATATCCTCACAAATCTTCTCCCGAAGGAGTTGAACTTGATGATCATCTTTCTCTTCCTTCTCCTGACCAACTTTCACAATATGTGAGATCTAATTCTTAAGTAGGCCAGCAATAATTTATCGCTATTTACTGTTCTTCCTCTTTGTATGCTATATTGTGTGTCTGGAAGTGAATATATTATTAATTCTGGTTTGCATATCAAATATGGGAACTAAATGCTTAAAAAACCTTTTACAAATGGTATTTGTTTGATTTTAAAATTAGAATCTCAACGAACTAATTTCCTGCTATGCCGACAAGGGTACAACATCAAATGTGAAGAGCCCATGCAACTATTGATAAGTAGTTTCTTCCCCAAAATTCTCTGATTACTACTTAGTCATAGCTTGATATGCCACTCTTTTATTTTTTTGCAATAGTTCTCTGATGCAGTGCTTATGTGTTTAGCTGCATATGTCTTAGTGTTGTTGTTTAATGAAATTCTCTTTAATGTTTGAAAAATATACCTAACAACAAGACAAGTCCTATAGAATGGTTTTGAGACCAACAATGTTATGTGGCAGTAAATGATGAACCTTTGAACACCCAGTATAAAATAGTTTTGAGACCAAAAATATATGTGGTAGTAAATATTAAAACTTTTAAGACCCAACAAGTCCATATTGTTAATATTGCGAAAATGAATGTTAGGATGGATATGTGGTTGTATAAGATCGGAAACTTGAAATGACACAACTATATGCATTGAAGTAGATTTAGAATTGTAAAGTATTTCATCTTTGGTTCATGGAGCTTTAGCTTGGGCTTCTTCAGATAAATATTATTTACTATGGCATGAAAACTAAAGATGTTATTGATAGTGGATTTGTAACATTGTTCCATCAACATATTTTTGTTCTTTCTTATAGTGCGAGTCTAATTCTGTCTTGTACGGAATGGTTCTTCATTGTGTCTTTGTTTTCCGAATTCTATATAACTTAGACATTTTAGTTCTCTCTTTCAGTATTAACCTATTTCTTTTCCCTTTTATGATTTTACCTATTATTTCAAGAAACTTACTTTTCTCATTTGCAAGGTTGAGTATATACCTTTGGGTAAGATTCGTAATGTTCTTTTCAAAGTTCCATTTATTGCCTTGATAGCAACTGCTACAGAAAAGTAAGTACTTTTCAAGTTTTGTAACTATTTTTCTAATCTCGATGATAATGCAGTTAATTATGGAGGCAGAGGGTAGTGATTTGTTATATTCAAGTGCATTAATTATAGCAAAGCTAAAATGTCTGCTATTTTGGTTTATCTAATTGATGAACAATTCTATAGATAAGAAGGGATTTTAGAATAAAGAATATTGATAGTCTTCGACTATTATTTGTTTTCCTTTCTTTGCAGTTGCAACTTTTGTATGTAAACTCTCCATTTTTGCTGTTGTACAGTCTTTCACTTAGTAGGTAATATTTCCGTTACCAGATGTAAGTATCATTTATGTTAAAGATTCTTATTATCTCCAAGGTCTTCAGTTACATACTCTGTAATGCTTGCATAAGACTTGTGATTTAATGTAACTACTACTACATGTATTACTATATGTAAAATCCTGATAATTTGATTTATAGGTATTTGGATACTAATAACTAAGATAAATTCAACTCTTTATAATATGTCATAGAAACTCTTGTTTGTTTGGTTATAGGAACAGTTTTGAATAAAGAATGTTAATACTCTTCAACTCGTATTTATTTTTCTTTCTTTGCAGTTGCAGCTTTCATATGTGAACTGTCTATTTGTGTTGTTGTACAGTGTTTCATTTAGTAGGTAATGTTTTAGTTACCACATTCAAATGAGATGTCTTCTAATTCTTGTTTTTCATATTCAATGCACACTATGATCTTATGTTTCCAGTTACATAAAGTCAATTTGTTTTATTTCAGTTTTAATCCTATTGTAAAACTATACATTTTGTTTGTAGGAATAAGAAAAATAACAACTACAAAAAACTATAAAACAAAATCATTGTGAAATCAAATTTCTCAAATAAAAAGAAAGATGACTGATACCCAAATGGATAGAAATCTTCAACGTCGTGTTGCTTACAGAGAAATACCACATGACTAAAAAAGCATTTCTTGAATGATGAGTAGTACAATATGCTGCAAAAAGGCAGACTACCTCAGAAAATTCTACTGCTAGTGCTTCTAATTCATCATCTCCTTCTTTAGACATTATTCTTCCTCAACCTGCTCTATATATTAGGGATAAGCCTTCTGCTTCTACAAATGGTTGGTTAAATCAAATTTACTTTCATTTCCTACCACCATTTATGTTTAACTTTCATAATCTAAAATGTTGCAGGACACAAAGTAACATAGATGGGTTCCTGGAATATTGACCGATTACCTTGCTCTACTACTATTTTAAAAAATATTCCAAACTGTAAATTTTGTGTAGACAAAATATTTCAATACGAAACTCCAACCTTCTGTTGTAACAATGGTTCCATAAAATTGGTTTCACACCAACTACCTCATGCATCAAAGCATCTTTATTATGGCCAGTCTGAACAATCTAAATATTTTTGTACTTATGTTAGAACATACAAAAACATGTTTTCCTTTACTTCACTTGGTGTAAAGTATGATAAAGAGTTGGCAAATATGACTAAAGGTATCTACAAATTTAAGGTACAAGGATAAATGTACCATTTTTTACCTAGCCTCATTGCTGCAGATAATAGAGCAAAAAATTTACAACTTTATTTCTATGACAATGAGAATGAGAAAGTAAATAGAATGGCCTTATCAGAAAAGTTAGACAAATCTGTTATTGAAAACTTGATGGATATTCTACGAATTAATCCATACTCTCAGTTTATGAAATCTTTAACACATATTCCAGATTTGTCTAATTTCTAAATTGCACTTAAATGTGATTCTACCTTGGATCAACAAACACACAACTTACCCATTGTATCACAAGTAGCAGCGATATGGACTGACGAAGAATTGAATAGTCCTATTTATACACCATAAATTCTTGTTCACATACTTAGTAATAATAACCAATTGGTTCACTAGTACTATGGTTGCTATGACTCCTTACAATAACCTTTGTTATTTCCATATGGTGAAAATGGATGGCACTGTGGTATACAAAAGATTTTGGAACCAAATAACAATTCTAGAAATCGTTCTTTCTGCAGACATGAACAACTTCTGCTTGTCACAAACATGTCTTCCATTGATGGATACCTTACTATTAAAGAAGGAATTTTACAAAAAGAACGACTAAAAAAAGAACACTATTTTTTGTCGTGAATATTATTGTTATAAATTACAAATTAGAGATAATGAAGAAAATGACACTTTACATTCTGGAAGATTATTCCAACAATATTCGGTAGAACAATACATAAAACTCAAAACACAAAGATTGGACTTTTTTTTACTTAACTAAGATTTATTTCGAACTGAAATATTAGCGGGACTTACTGATCTACAAAGACTAGGAGAAAGAGAAGTTTCAAATATTGGCTGAAAAACATTCTTGCCTTCTAGCATTATAGGGGGTCCACAAGATATGCAACATAGATACATGGACTCCATTGTATCAGTATAAAATTTTGGAAAACCGGATATCTTTTTAACAATGACATGTAATACTTCGTGGCCTGAAATAAACATATGTTGCTAACGACTTTTGAGATACAACATAGACCCGATTTAATAAGTCGAGTATTTAAATCAAAAGTGGAAGAATTAAAGTCAGATATAGTTAAAACAAAAATATTTGGAAAAGTTGCTGCTTATATGTACACTATAGAATTTTAAAAAAAAGAGGTCTTCCAAATGCTCATTTCCTTATTATACTTGAGGATGATTATAAGCAATTAACATTAGAGGCTTATGAAAAAATCATTTGTGTTGAAATACCTAACGCTGACACAAATGAATATTTACACTCTTTGGTTGCTAAACATATGATGCATAGTAAAATTTAAACCCGAACAATTCATGCACGAAAATAAAAGGAACTTGTAAATTTAAATACCCTAAAGATTATGCAAATGAAACATGCAAAACTTCATACCCAATTTATAGAAGATGAGACATTGGAAAATTTGTAAAAGTTACAACTCAATATCTTGACAACTCATGGGTTGTACCATACAATCCATATTTACTGAGTAAATTTAACCGTTACATTAATGTTAAAATATGTGTAGATAGTAAAGTCATTAAATATATCCACAAAAACATTTGCAAAGGTCATGATAAAATAAGTTACAATCTGCAAAGTAATGAAACTAATATAGAAATAGACGAAATAAAAGAGTATCATACAGGTAGATGGGTATCACCACCAGAAGCTATGTGGCGTAAGTTTGCCTTTCCTATTAGTTAAATGAATCCAAATGGTTACTAGCTTCAGCAACATCTTCAAGACCAATAATTTATCTCTTTCAAAATGACTGCAAAATAAAGTTTATTTTTGAACAATCTAGGAAATAAAAGATCAATGATAACAGAATTTTTCGCAATGAATCAAACAAATAGACATGACATAGAACTTAATTTACTATACAAAGAATTCTCACAATACTTTGTCTAGTCAACAGTGATAAAATGTGGACACGCAAGAAACATGATTATGCTATTGGACGTATTGTCAGTTGTTATCCAACCGAAGGAGAAAGATACTATCTGCAATTATTACTAATGAATATACGAAGTCCTAAATCATATAAAAAACTTAGAACTATAAATGGTACATGTTGCACCACATTTAGAGAGTCTGCAGAAAAAAAGAGGATTGTTAGCTTCCGATAATAACTTAATTGAATGCTTATCAGAAGCTACTACTTACCTAATCCCTTGTAGTTTACGTCCTTTATTTGCCACACTATTAGTATATTTCAATCATGCTAATCCAAAAGCTTTATTGGCAAAATTTAAAAGACCAATGTCTAAAGATTTTACAATTACAACAAATATACAAACAACTAACATTTGTTATTTAGTTATGAACCACATAAATACCATATTACATTCAATGGGACGAAACATAAATGAGTTCAAACTCATAGTAAAAAAATTTACACCTTTCATATTTTCTTACAGAATAACGCAAGAGTCTAGAGACATCTATTTAGAAAGTAACATAGTTGTAACTGAAGAAGATTTATTGCTATATAAGAAATTAAATAGAGAGAAACATGCTGCTTACAGTGCCATTCTTAATACAATATTCTCAAATGAATCGTGAGCTTTTAATACTGATGGACCAGGAGGAACTAGAAAAACTTTTTTATACCGAGCTTTACTAGCTACTATAAGATCCAAAAGACTCATTGCTTTAGCTACAACAACTTCTGGTGTTGCAGCTTTTGTACTCTCCGAAGGATGAACTGCTCACTCACGCTTCAAACTTCCTATCAACATAAGCGAAAACTACAATTGTAATATAAGTAAAAAAAGTTCACTTGCTTCTTTAATTCAATATACCAAGTTAATAGTATGGGATAAAGTATCAATGTCAATGAAAAAACTTATAGAGACTTTTGATTTATTGTTGAGAGGTCTTATGACTATAAATATACCTTTTGGTAGAAAAGTTATTGTTTTTGGAGTTGATTTTAGACAAATGTTATCAGTTATGAGAAGTGGAGTAAAAGAAGATTTTATTCATGAATGTTTATTAAACTCAGATATCTGGAATTATCTTCAAAGGTTTCGACTGATAAAAAATATGCGTGCAGGAGAAGATCCTACATTCTTTGAATATTTACATAGAGTTGGGGATGGAAAAGAACAAGTTAATCACCATAAAGAAATTGAAATTCAAGAATCCTTTCTTATTCCTTTTACAAATAAGAAGGAATTATTAAACAATTTATTCAAAACTATTTACCCAGACTTAAACATGATCATGATTGATACTTCTGATGTAATATCACATGTTATCTTAACAACCAACAGTAATTTTGTAAATTAAATTAACCAAATGTTCATAGACCAATTCCCTGGTATTGATGTAACATTCATTGGTATTGATGAAACTGTAGAGCCAAAAAACCAAAGCGAGTTTGAAGATTTCTTACATACTTTGAATCCTGCAGGACTACCTCCTTATAAGTTAGTTCTAAAGCAAAATTGCCCAGCTCTATTACTATGCAATTTAATTCCTTCTGAAGGTTTATGTAATGACATCCGCTTAATTTGTATTGATTTCAAAACTCATATTATTAGTTCTAAAATTGCAAGTGGTGATTTCAAAGGCAACATATTTTAATTCCCTGCATACCCTTATTATAACCACAAGATGAAAAATTACCAATTCAATTCAAGAGAACACAATTTCCCATTCGAATATGTGTTGCTATGACTATAAACAAAGCTTAAGGTCAAACACTAGATTTTGTTGAAATTTATTTGCGTGAACCTGTATTTTCACATGGCCAAGTTTATGTTGCTTTATCAAAAGCAAAAAGCTCAAATTATGTAAAAATGATAATACAACCAACAACAGTAGATGATCCCAAAGATCATTTGTAACGCCCTGAATCTAGTACCCAAAATGTTACACGATGCTCATAATCCCGAAGGACCACAAGCTAACCCATGACTGATATATGTACCTGTACACTGTACACATCATGTAAAATGTAGAAATAGTAGGCTGAAACATGTCATAAAGTTCAAAAACTGAATAAAATATCTGATAAAACCATATTTGAATAATGTGGTATCACAATACCAAAATTAAAGTAAATATCTGAAAATACTAAAGTCTAAATCTAGTCTGAAAGCCTCTAAATGACTGAACTATCTGAATAAGAAGTTGATGAGACATGTCCCCAACTAGCTCCATCTACTGAAAACAAAGCTGAAATAATAAAAAAAATAATCATATCGTCCTCGAATGATAAGGACTCACTGCTAAATCTAGCTGCTGAAATCTGGAATGCTATTGATGCTTTGGAGCTTGTGCTTCTAAAACTATGGTATAAAATACCATAGCATAAATGCATCAGTACGATTGAATGTACAAGTATGTAGTGAGGTAGGATGAATGCAAAGGGTTTAGATACATGAACAATGCTAACTGACTGTATAACATGAACGTGAGAATACATGGATGAATGAGTGACTGTAACTGAATTCATGATGATACTGACTACTGAGTCTGAATACTGATAACATGAGTTACTGATAACTGATACTGAGCGATTGTGTCTAATAGTCTAGGTTCTGATGGAACTAGCTGGGTTTCGTATTATACTAATTGACTGTAGCTGACAGTCCTAAATTTTATAGATCTATCTGAGTTCTATTATTAAGACTGAGACTGTAACTGTGGGAAGTAGTCATCTATCAAACATGCCCCAAATAAAGCAATATATCTGAGTTGGTGTCCAATCTGTAACCCCAATTAGAACGGTGTCAATATCGTGCCACTAGTAAGGACAAGCTGTGAGTGATCCCTCATATAGTAGGTACACAATAGAGAATGGTGGGACCCTCATATAACAGGTTAAGCCACCTTATCTACCCTCAAAATAGTAGGTTTGGTGTTGCAACCTACACTGGATACATAGTTCTGGAGCGCAAAAACTGCTTCTAAGAATCACACCCTCTAATAACAGGTAAGTTCCCATCCTTGGACTCACTCGGTGCTGAATCCTACTCCCATCTGAATAGATACTGAACATGATAAACTAAACTGAACTGGACTGACTTCCTTAGGTTTTGTTGACTGACGGAATACTACTGAGATTCTAGGATTATCGAGTTTATTGAGTTTTCCTGAGTCACATGACTGACTAAATTCTACTGAACATGGTTTGACAGAGGATATCATGAAAACATGACACTGGCTTTAGGCACACAACTAAATTGCCAGGTACAAGTACCCCCAGTACCCGATAGAAGGGAACTAACAAGGCACGATATTCTTGAATACATGACCAACATCAACAATCCATAATACAATAAGTTAGGGATTTCATGAAGTACATGGTTATCATAATCTTGTACATGAATGGGAAAGCATAATGACATGTCATAATTTTATCAACTAGTCTCATGAGCATTTTATAAAACATTTATAATGCACAACAATATCATAGAAGTCATTGTGATCATAAGGGTAAAGCATGCACTTATCATTTGGATCACAATTGAGCTATGATGCATAATTTCTAGTCCCTTAGGTATTTTATCAAATACCTTGCATGCACAACTTAAGGCATAGTCATAATCATCAAATTATCACTTCAAAACTCCATGAATCAACTAAACTTATAGATTTCAAGCCACACATTAACATAGTTTCATGAACAACACATAAAGATTCCAGCTTGAGAGTCACATCATCATAATCTCATGAATATAATCAACTCACAACAAAATATTCACAATACATAATCTAAAACTTGATTCTTGAACTTTATGGATGGAAGGAAACCATAAATGAACACTATGCATACCTTAGTTCTTGATTCTAAGAAGTTTGACGGTGGAATTTCCTTAAATTTGAATCCCTAATTGAAAATCCTAAACTCATTCTTGAGGAAAATTGAGAGAAACTAGTATATTTTGGGTGAAAAATGGATGAATTACGTGTTATAGGGTTTATATAGAGGGTGGGAAATTGACCCTTTTATCCTTAAAAATGTGGACATTTAATGACTGAAATTGGGCATCGATGCGATATCCGACGCATCGCGCCATGATCATGCCAAGCCTCAGTAGTTTCAGTGTGAGTCCCTACAACAATGTTAACCAACACGATGGGTGACGCAACTCGCCAAGATCGCGTTGGTCTACTGTTTTGGGACACCAAACGTGGTCTAATCGAGGTCTAAAAATCCAAAATTGTCCAAAAACACCTATTGACCTCTCTGATCATGAATTAACAAACATACGGACCATTAAAGGACATTAAGGTGGCGAAATGAGATTGCCAACTTTCGAAGGCCAAAAATAAGCTAAGTCTAGGAACTTAGTTGGAGTTTTCTAAGTCTGGGACCACTTGACAAGCTTAAAGGACTGAATGAAGCTTAGAAATTTTGTGGGGTCTTACAATATCTCCCCCTTAGAAATATTCATCCTCAAATAAAACTGATTGAGAGGGGAGAAATGATAACTTAAGTACAGATGGGACATGAATAACAGTAACATGATTACATGACTGATAAACTGAATGTATCATACTGAACATGTATTTCTGATGCATGCATAACTGATTCATGAATGCATGACTGAGATTTCTGATAAGCTGAGTTTCTTATAATGAGGATGCATATCTGATACATGAAACATGACTGACATAATGCATGAACATGTGATTGGATATGCAATGGTAATTTAATATCGAGTTAATAATGAGAAACTGAGTATGAAAATGAATTCCAAGTTGTAACAGAAATTTGGACATAAAACATGAATAAGCTTTAAGGAAAGCTATTACCTTGGACTGAGTCTGAATTAGAGGAGAAGAGGTAAAGATACTTGGTCCACATGCCTGCTTCTTCTTCCCAAGTGGCTCCCTCAACGGACTGATTCCGCCAAAGAATTTTGACTAGAGGAACTTCCTTCTTC
Source organism: Capsicum pubescens (assembly GCA_030864215.1). Lineage (NCBI taxonomy): Eukaryota > Viridiplantae > Streptophyta > Magnoliopsida > Solanales > Solanaceae > Capsicum > Capsicum pubescens. The sequence goes on from CM061548.1 coordinate 321,111,726, forward strand.
CTCAGTTTGCGAGTCCGGTAGTCAAGAATTTTGACTTGAATCTTTTCATAAGAGAGGATATTCTGAATATCTATACCCTCAACATGGAATATGACTGCTGGGTCACCTATACACTTTTTGATCAAAGAGACATGAAAGACTAGATGAACTGAGGCTAGATCTAAAGGTAATTTGAGATCATAAGCTACCTTGCCGAAGCGACTGAGAATTTTGAAGGGACCGACATATCGGGGACTGAGTTTTCCTTTCTTGCCGAATATCTTCACTCCGTTCATGGGAGAGATCTTTATATAAACAAAGTCACCAATCTCGAACTTGAGATCCTTTCTATGCACATCCGCATAAGACTTCTGTCGGCTCTAAGCAGCTTAGAGTCTTTCTCTGATCAACTGGAATTTTTCTAAGGCATCGAATACTAAGTCAGGCTCTATAACTGAGGCCTCACTAACTTCGAATCAACTGACCAGAGATATGCACCTCCTACCATAAAGAGCTTCGAATGGAGCCATCTTAATACTGGAATGATAGCTGTTGTTGTATGCAAACTCAATCAAAGGCAAGTGGTCATCCCAACTACCCTTGAAATCGATTGCACACACTCACAGCATATCTTCTAAAATCTGAATGGTCTATTCTACTTGACTATCTGTCTGAGGATGGAAGGCTGTACTGAGATGAACTTGGGTACCAATATCCTTTTGGAATGCTTTTCAAAAATGGGAGGTGAACTGGGTCCCTCTATCCGAGACAATAGACAACGGAACACCATGCAATCTGACCAACTCTTAGATATAGAGTTTGGTGTAATCCTCAGTTAAATAAGAGGTATGTACTAAAAGAAAATGAGCTGATTTTGTCATCCAGTCTACAATGACCCAAACTGAATCATGCTGATGAAAAGTACGAGGCAAACCCATCATGAAGTCCATGTTCACTTCTCCCCACTTTTAATTAGGAATATTGAACTCTTGCATGGACCTACTAGGATTCTGATGCTCTATCTCAACCTGTTGACATGTAGAGCACTTAGCCATAAATTCTGCCATATCTCTTTTCATCCCACTCCACCAATAGATCTCCCGCAAGTCGCACATCTTTGTGGATCCTACATAAATAGAGTAGCGCGTACCATGCGCTTCTGCAAGAATTCGCTGCCTCAAGTCATCTACACCTGACATACACAGACGATCCTGACAACGCAATACACTATCTCCCCCTTTGGAGAAAACCTCTACTTTCTGATCTTTGACTGACTCTTTCAACTTAACAAGACTGGGATCTCTATCCTAATTTTCTTTTACCTCAAAAACTAAGGATGATTCTGAAATATGCTGAACCCATAAATTACCCTCTTCCGAATCAACTAGGCGGACACCTAGTCTGACAAGATGATGGACTTCTTGAGCTATCTTCCTATTACTATACTCAACAAGAGCAACACTACCCATAGACAGTCTACTGAGAGCGTCAGCCACTACGTTGGCCTTGCCCGGATGATAAATGACACTCATGTCATAATCTTTCAAGAGCTCTAACCACCTATTCTGATGAAAATTGAGATCTTTCTGAGAGAATACATACTAAAGGCTTTTATGATCTATGGACACATCTACATGAACACCGTATAGATAATGCCTCCAAATCTTTAATGCAAAAACTACGTCTGCTAACTCAAGATCATGAGTAGGATAATTCTTATCATGGGGTTTAAGCTACCTGGAGGCGTAGGCTATGACCTTACCATGATGCATGAGGACACAAACCAAACTTACTATAGATGTATCATAATACACTATGAAACCATCTGGAAGAGCCAAAACTGAAGCTGAGGTGAGTCGACTCTTCAACTCCTAAAAACTCTTTTCGCAAGGATCTGACCATCGAAACTTAACTTTTTTCTGCATCAATTTGGACATAGAGGATGCAATAGAATAAAATCCCTCAATAAACCATCCGTAATAGCCATCCAAACCCACGAAACTCATGATATTAGATGGAGAGACAGGTCTAGGCCAGTTTCTTACTGCTTCGGTGTTTTGAGGATCAACTCTAATGCCATCACTAGAAATGATATGACCAAGGAATGCTACTGACCTTAGCCAAAATTTGCACTTACTAAATTTGGCGAATAACTAATGATCTCTGAGAGTCTGAAGTACGATTTTGAGATGGTCTGCATGATCACGTTCACTGCGGGAATGGAGAAGAATATCATCAATGCAGACTATGACGAATATGTCCAAGTACTACTTAAACACACAGTTCATCAAGTGTATGAAAACTGTAGGGGCATTGGTAAGACCAAAGGACATGACTAGAAATTTAAAGTGACCATACCGAGTTCGAAAAGCTTTTTTTGGAATGTCACATTCCCTGACTCTAAGCTGATGATAGCCTGATTTGAGGTCTATCTTAGAGAAATAACTGGCACCCTAAAGTTAGTCAAACAAGTCGTCAATTTGGGGAAGTGGATACTTGTTCTTGACCGTGACTTTATTGAGCTGACGGTAATAAATGTACATTCTGAGAGAATCATCTTTCTTAAGCATGAATAAGACTAGTGTGCCCCACGGGGACACACTGGGTCTGATGAATCCCTTATCTAAGAGATCTTTCAACTATTTTTTTAGTTTTTTGAGTTCTGCTAGTGCCATTCTGTATGGTGGAACAGATATAGGCTGAGTATTTAGAAGAAGACCAATTTCAAAATCTATTTCCCTTTTGGGAGAAATTCTAGAAAGATCTTCGGGAAAGACATCTGAATATTCATTTACTACTGGAACTGATTCAAGACTGGGAGTTTTAGAACTAGTGTCCTTAACTTGAACAAGATGATAGACATATCCCTTAGTTATCATTTTCCATGCTCGAAGGTAGGAAACAAGCTAACCTCTGAAAGCTGAAGTACTACCCTTCCACTCCACGACAGTTTCAATCAGATAGTGAAATTAGACAACTCTGTTTCTTCAATTGAATGTGGCATAGCAGGAATGAAGCCAATCCATCTTGATAATGACATCAAAATCAGTCATCTCTAATTCGACTAATTATGTTGAGGTGACTTTCTGAAATATCATGATCGAATAGTTCCTGTATACCCGTCGGGCTATGATGGTTTTACCCACTGGGGTAGAGATTGAAAAGGGCTCTGCAAGAATTTCAGGAGTGACTCTGAAATCAACTGCTATGTAAGGAGTAACAAAAGACAAAGAAGCTCCTGGATCTAACAAGGTATAAACATGCAAGTGAAAGATCTGTAACGTACTAGTAACCATATCAAGAGAATTTTCCTGATCCTGTCGGGACTAAAGAGCATAAAGTTTGTTTGGGCGTTGCCCACTAGTAGCACTGGAGGTGGCACCCTGCTGATTCAGGCGACTAGACTGAGCTGAGGAACGGTTAAGATGACCCTGAGGACCTGGCCGGGGACAATCTCTAACTCTGTGTCCTGGCTTTCTATATTCAAAATAAATACCACTTCCTGCTCTGCAAGTACCCTGATGGTGCTTTCCACATGTATGAAAAAGAAAATAGGTTCGGGCACTGCTAACACTACCCTAAAATTTAGAGCTTGGCGCCCTATCTCTATTGCATCTCTGAATTTTGGCACTGGAGCACTAACTGAAGAAGGAGATGGAACTAATGACTTAGGAAGAAAGTAAGAACGATTTTCTCCCTCTGACTTAGGCTGAGCAAATTTGAAACTACTTGTCCTTGCTCTCTTATTCTGCTTCTCTCTTATCTTATTCTTTTGCTCTTTTATTTGTTGAGCATGGGTCATAAGCCTGGCTTCATTCATGTCACTATTCAACATCGCGGACCTGCACTCATTGGCCACACTATTATTCACCCCAGAAACAAACTTACTCATCTTGGCTCTACTATCTGCAACCACATGAGGAACATATCTGGCTAATTGAGTAAACTTAAGAGAATAATCTTTCACCGTCATGTTGCCCTGCCTGATGTTGATAAATTCTAACACATTAGCTTTCCTCATCTCCTGGGGAAAGAATCTATCTAAGAATGCAATGACAAAATCCTCCCACTCAATAGGCCCTGTATCAACTGACCTCTCTGACTTCTACTGTTTGAACCATATGTGAGCCACATCCTGCAACTAATATGGAACTAGCTCAACACTCTCAACAGTTGACCCTCCCATGATATTCATAACTTTCTGAACTTGATCAAGGAATTCCTGAGGGTCCTCATCTATCTTAGACCCAAAGAAAGATGGAGGATTTATTCGGGTGAAGTCTTGAATCCTGGCTGCAGTTGAATTAGCCACTAGGTTGGCTGGAATTGGTCGTTCATTCTGAGCAACAACTGAATTAGCAAGAGTGGTGAATGCAGCTCTGAACTCTGTATGAGAAACGTATTTGTCCAAGGGATCTTCTTGAACGAACTGAGGGGCTGACTGATTTTTGTTTCTTCTTTTGGGAGGCATGTTCTGTAGAAGAAAGGGAGAGATGGATTAAATTAAGAGTTAAATTTGAGATTACACTCACTGGCACGACATGAATACTGGAAGAAGGGAAACTATTCCTAAAACATCTCATATCCTCCTGCACATAAATGTGGCGCGCAACACACCTATGAACAAGACTCTACTAAATGTGGCTTACAGACTTCCTAGGACTCTATTGAACCTTAGTCTTTGATACCAAGTTGTAACTCCCTGAATCTGATACTCGGAATGATACACAGTGCTTATGACCACAAAAAACCATAAGCTAACCCATGATTGATATCTGTACCTGTACACTGCATATATCATGTAAAATATGGAAATAGTAGGCTAAAACATACCATAAGGTTTAAAAATTAAATAAAACATCTGATAAAACCATCTCCAAATAATATAGTATCACAATACCAAAATTAAAGTAAATATCTAAAAATACTGAAGTCTGAATCTAGTCCGAAACCCTCTAACTAACTGAACTGTCTAAATAAGGAGTTAATGGGACATGTCCCCAACTAACTTCATATAATGAAAACTAAGTTGAAATAATGAAATAAATAATCATATCATCCTCGAATGATGAGGACTCACTGCTAAATCTAGCTGCTGAAATCTGAAATGCTACTGATGCTCTGGAGCTCGTGCTTCTGAACCTATGGTATAAAACACCATAGCGCAAATACGTAGGTACGATTGAATGTACTGGTATACAAGTGAGGTAGGCTGAATGCAAAAAGTTTAGATATATGAACAATGCTAACTGACTGTATAACATAAACATGAGAATACATGCATGAATGAGTGACTGTAACTAAATTAGTGATGATACTAACTACCAAGTCTAAATACTGATAGCATGAGTTACTGATAACTGATATAACTGATACTGAGTGACTATGTCTGACAGTCTAGGTTCTGATAGAACTAGCTGGGTTTCGTACTTTACTGAATTGATTATAGCTGACAGTCCTGAATTCTGTAGAACTATCTGAGTTGTATTACTGAGACTGATACCGAGACTGTAACTGTGGGAAGTAGTTGTCCATCTAACATACCCCAAATAAAGCAATATAGCTAAGTTGAGGTCCAATCTGTAACCCCAATTAGAAGGGTGTCAATACCGCGCCACTAGTAAGGACAAACTGTGAGTGATCCCTCATATAGTAGGTACTCAAAGGAGAATGGTGGGACCCTCATATAATAGGTTAAGCCACCTCATGTACCCTCAAATAGCAGGTTTGATGTCTCAACCTATGCTGGCTACGTAGTTCTAGAGCGCAAGGACTGCTTCTAAGAATCACACCCTCTAATAACAGGTGAGTTCCAATCCTTGGACTCACTCGGTGTTGAATCCTACTCCCATCAGAATAAAAACTCAACATGATTAACTGAACTAAACTGGACTGAGTTCCTTGGGTTCTGTTGACTGACGGAATACTACTAAGGTTCTGGGATTACTGAGTTTACTGAGTTTTCCTGAGTCACATGACTGACTGAATTCTGCTGAACATGGGTTGACTAAGGATATCTTGAAAACATGACACTGGCTCTAGGCACACAACTAAATTTTCAGGTACAAGTACCCCTAGGAATCGATAGAAGAAAACTAACAAGGCATGACATTCTTGAATACATGACCAACAACAACAATCCATAATACAATAAGTTAGGGATTTCATGAAGTACATGGTTATCATTATCTTGTACATGAATAGAAAAGCATTTAAACAGTCATAATTTCATCAACTAGTCTCATGAGCATTTTATAAAACATCTATAATGCACAACAATATCATAGAAGTCATTGTGATCATAAGGGTAAAGCATGCATTTATCATTTGGGTCACAATTGAGCTATGATGCATAATTTCTAGTCCCTTAGGCATTTTATTAAACACCTTGCATGCACAACTTAAGGCATAGGCATAATCATCAAATTATCACTTCAAAACTCTATGAATTGACTAAACTTATAGATTTCAAGCCACACATTAACATATTTTCATGAACAACACATAAAGATTCCATCTTGGGAATCACATCATCATAATCTCATGAACATAATTAACTCACAATAAAATATTCACAATACATGATTTAAAAATTTATTCTTGAACTTCATGGATGGAAGGAATCCATAAATAAACACTATGCATACCTTAGTTCTTGATTCTACGAAGTTTGACGGTGGAATTTCCTTGAATTTGAATCCTCAATTGAAAACCCTAAACTTGTTCTTGAGAAAAATTAAGAGAAACTAGTATATTTTGGGTGAAAATGGCTGAATTACGTGTTATAGGGTTTATATAGGGGTGGGAAATTGACCCTTTTGCCCTTGAAAATGCGGACATTTAATGACTAAAATTGGGCATCGATGCGATACCCGACGCATCATACCATGATCGTACCAAGCCTCAGTAGTTTCACTGGCAGTCCCTACAATAATGTTAACCAACGCGATGGGCGAGACGACGCACCAAGATCGCGTTGGTCCACTGTTTTGGGACACCAAACGTGGTCTAATCGAGGTCCAAAAAATCTAAAACTTATCTGAGAACAACTATTGACCTCCCTGATCATGAATTAACAAACATACGGACCATTAAAGGACATTAAGGTGGCAAAATTAGATTGCCAACTTTCGAAGGCCAAAAATAAGCTAAGTCTAGGAACTTAGCTAGAGTTTTCTAAGTCTGGGACCCCTTGACAAGCTTAAAGGACTGAATGAAGAATAGAAATTTTGCAGGGTCCTACATCATTCTACTTACGATATAGTATATAGTGAAATTATTAACAAGCCTTTCTTTTAAAAACAATTTTCACTGTTTCCATGTAAATTTCCTATATTTTATTTTTTACTGTTTGCCATTCTTCAATCAAATCCTACTCTGCTCCTACAATCTCAAAAATCTTTATATTTTGTAGGCAGTCGACTTTAGAGTTACAAATCTAATCGAACTTGGAACAACCTATTCAAAAACACACCTTATGATGTGTTCAGAGTAAAAATCTAATTCTAGCTAGAATTAGGTGATATTTTATAGCTGTATTTTCCAAGTTTTCTACACTATGATAATATCTATAATGCGTCTATCCTCTAAAATTTTTATTGGTTTCAACAATCATATTGAAATTCACCCTACAATATATTCATTTCTTTAAATCTAGCTTAAATACAACCATTGGGAATAAAAAATATGTCCTTATGTGTATCAGCATGTATGTCAGAGTTTCTTCATTTTTTGTTTCTGCATGTCCAGGGAATACCTAAAAATCTATGCAGGTTGTGTAGCTTTATGTTGTTGTACATAAGTTTACAAACAACCATGATTTACAACATGTTAAAATTTAGACCCGTTTACCATAAATCCGTGATAATCTGCTATGTTGGTATATTAAATTTTCATCAAAATATTTTTTCACTGAATTTGTAACAATTAAGTCACTACAAATCTAGAACCTTCTTTTCTTTTACATTTCCTTAGTAATTTGTTTTATGCCCAATTTGGTCATTATATTGATAATATTCCACTACCAATAAAGGATCAATATCCATGTTCAACTGCAAAAGATCATTTGAACATTCCATATTCATACTTTGTAACAATTTTATAAATAAGCATATCCTTCTCATTTTTTATGCTGGATTTGAACTGTTTGCTTGTTCTAGGACTCTTACTTAGAGATTGAAGAAATAGATCGAGCTATTCCAATATCTCTCTCAGAGGAGGAGCAAAAAGGGAAAATTGTAATTGGTAAGTATTAGTTGCTTCAATATTTATCAATTGTACATTTATCTTACTTTGCACTATGTTCCAAGACTAATTCTTGATTTTTTCTTCCTCTAGAGATATCCAGATGAAGTACGTAATGTCAACTATACTTATAATTCAGATTTTATCCAGTTATGGTTGATATAAACCGTGTTAACAATTAAAACAAATATGAAAATCACTGTTACTATTTTCCAGGCTATAAAAAAAATGATAAAAAAGGCTAAATATACATGCAATTACCCCTCAAACACCTAATTGGATATGTAAGGTGCAATTGGTAGATATCGGTAGACCAGGAGAAGGTACAAAAAAAAGATAAAGTATATTAACATGATCTTTCAAGATGAACAGGTAACTTCTTATTTTTAAAAACAAATCAACTATTTACATTCCTTACTTCTGCCTCATATATTACTATTCGTAAAACTACCTTTAAGACTATCAAGTTAAAGCAGTTGTCTGCGGTGATGATATCCCCCCTTATTAAGAGATGCTCTAATTGTTTCACACATATTTGATAACGGGTGCACGCGTACAACAACCAACTATGAGATATGAAAAACCACTGCATACATTCGACTGGATTATTGATAAAAAGAGCATAGTGGATCTAATTGATAAAAATGACTCGGATGAAAAAGATTTACCATTACCATGAATGGTCAATGTAACATCATTTCAAGATACAAACAACCAAGCCTCTCGAGCTGCAATAGAACAACTTAAAAAAGTAGAATACAATATGCTCATTTCATTCTTTCATTCTTTCTATCATTAAATATCTACTTCAACACAAACTAACATATACTTTTTCCCAACAGATGTGTTAGCAATAGTTGTCAACTGCTTTGCTCCAAGATATGTTAGCAGTATTTCAAAAAGATTGCAGGAACTCCTCCTTATTGATACCAAGTGAGCATATTTGCCAAATTTTCCACCATTTTCCTTACTTGATAGGAAAAAAAACTATACAGCATATTAATTACTACACTATACACAACAAACAAGATTACACATTCACATTATGGGAAGAAGCTCTCATAGAATAAGAATGCAAAAAACTCCTCGCACATTTTCAACAACATCCAATCATCCGTACTAGGCATGTTGGAGTATCCAAGTACAATGGTAAACTGACCAGTATACCATAATTAATTTACTTATATCACCTTCTGCTTTGTTCCATAACATTATTTTTATTATTATAATTATTGTAGGAATATCATTCACCATAAAATTTAACACAACGATACAGATTGATCCACCTTATTTAGAATTCCTTCAACTGCACTCATGGTATCTATGTACTTTATTCTATTTGTACTAATTTGTACATTATTATTAATATGCTAAAATCCATCAAAAACCAACTCAAATAGGGTTGTAGAAAATGCTCAAATGCTCAACTCTTTCTCTACGAGAAGAACATCCCAATTTGGATCTTTAGTCTATGCTTCAGTAGATGAAGAGATAGTATCAATTGCTGCCATTCAGTCAAAACAAAATGTTAGTACCATCTCTATTCACCTAATTCACAACTTATGCTAAAATTTATCCTACTGATGGTAAATAATGCCTTCTCAACAGGGTCGTGCCTTCATAATCGAAGCACAAATAATTTACCAACCAGCCTCAAATCTTGTTATGTCTTAGGCTGTCCAAACTATCCACAAGAAGTAAGAAATATAGAAAAAAGAAAATTTCAATGTATGAGTTGTCATTAACGAAATATATTGATTTCCAGGTACTTTGGTCCTAATATTATACATACATACACCCACAATATTAGTATGATATTTCTTTTTAATAACTAAAGTACTTAAATAAATTACTGCAGGTGTCGATTTGACGTCAATCTGAAAGATGACACTGGCTTAATAATTGGACTTATTAGCGGCAAAGAAGTAGAAAAATTATTGTCTCCAATAGCAGAACAGATTTATGAGCTTGCTTCAACTGAGGTAAAAAAATTTAACCATCCAACATACACATCAACTTAATTATTCACCAAACATAAAAACTAAATATATTTTTTCAAGGAATGAGTCCCAGTCAACGCAAAATGATAAAATCAGACTGACTCAGAATCTGTTCAGAATTCAAGTAAAAAAATACCTTTACGCACTGATCATACAATCTTTGGAAAAGTCTACATTTTAGCCTGTACTAAAAAAAGAGACATCATACCCTCTCTTTTTAGACTATCCACATCTCACATCAAAGAAGAAAGCAAAAAGCAAAAAAAATATTCCACTTCTTCTACTGAACAAGGCGAACAACAAAATGAACGCCGAAACATGCTCAAGATGAAACAGAAAATAGAGCCATCAACTCCAATGAAAACAAAATAAATGTTGCCAAGAAACTACTTTCATATTTTTTCTTTCAATATTTATAATATCTTCAATATAATTACTATAATATTTTCTCACTACCTATATTATGCCCTCTTTTATTCTTGTTAAATATATTTGCAGGTTCATGAAATTTTCTTTTGTAGTTAATTTTGGATTTTGTGGAACGAAGAATTTTGTGGATTTTGTGAAATATTGTTCTTCCTTCTTTATACTGCTATGAAGAATTTTGGTGAAAAGAACTACCTGCTTATTGCTTCTATCATCTACCCAACAACCCAATAGGTCAGCCATCTCTTTAATATACATTCTAACACATTTCCTTCTTTAATTCATTGGTATTTCATATTGAAAGAATTCTAATCCTTGATGAGGATATCTAAAATTTTCCATCTACTTAAAGCACTGCTTCTATTCAACTATGAGTACAAATGAGCTTTTTCTCAATTTAGTCATGGAATATATTTCAGAAACTATGTGTAGAATGCTAAAGCATTATAACAATATGAACCAAAGAATACCAATCATACATGTTAAGATTTACATATATCAAGTGAATGAGGTGCTTTCCTGACTGATATTTATGTTTTCTTTGAGCAATATGAACAACTAATGTTGTTTCCTAAGTATCGATCTATAATAACGTTTAGATGTATTAAGATATTTAGAGGACTGGCTTACATCTATACTGTTTCTAGCATATACCACAGGGATTTGAAAACTCAAAATTTTTTGGTAATGCATTTTTCAAGCTACTAAATTTGGGTAGCAAATTATGGCCTATTTCCTTATTTCATTATTTATTTTCACAGGTGGACCCTCTTACTCACCAAGTAAAGATTTGTGATTTTGGAAGCCAAAAGTACTTATAAGTGTAAATCAAGAAGTTTATTTCTGTAGCTCTTCTCATTTTTATTCTAAAGATATATTAATTTGATCCTTCTCTTCTTGAGAAGAGTTCACTGTTGTTAACTAAAATTTGGTCAGTAATAATACTGACTCAAATAGGTGGTTCTCTGGCCTGAGACATACTAATTCTCTTGGGAGAAAATCCCGTTAACTATGATTACATGATTAGTTAGATTTTGTAGATTCCCCTATCCATTGATCTTATTTCATTTTCAAGTGTTGTGTTCTATTACAAGTTTTTTCTGACCATATTATACCATTTGACCAGTTCCTGGGGAAATATTACATTACTTATAACTTTTTTCTTAGTATAAAACCAGCCTGAGCTTCACTAACCATATTAGACATCACCTTATGCATTCTACTAGCTAAGATTTTAGAAATAATCTTATACATAACTGGAAAATATACAATAGGTCTACACTTTTTGATGGAGGTAGGATTTGTATATTTAGGAATCAATGTTACTGAAGTACAATTCACAGGTTTGTGAAATTTACCTGTGGAGAAGAAATCTCATTACTACTTTCATTACCTCATGTTTGATTATATCCCAAGATTTCTTCAAGAATACTGCATTATATCCATCCACTCCTATAGCTTTATCATCCTCTATAGCTTTGAGACTTGCTATAATTTCTACTTCAGTCACTCCGTACATAGTTAAATTCTGTGTACTTTAGACAACTTTGGGCCATTCTTAATGATCTCTTTATTGATTGCTGGCAGACTACACGCCATTGTTCCCATTAGACCCTAGTAAAATGAGAAAATTACTTCCTTGATATCCTCTTGCTTACTCAATATCTGACCTTTCAAAGAGGTAAGTTCAATAACTTGTTTGTTTTATAACCTCTCTTTAAACACAAAAAAAAAATACTTGGTGTTAAAGTCACCAAGTTTTATCCACCTAGCTCTATACTTTTGCTTTATTGCACTCTCCGATATCAATGACCATTTTTTCAAGTCTTGCAAAGTTTTCTTTTTCCATAGCTTGCAGGTTCTGTCAGTGTGTCCTAATTTGAGTTTGTATAGCGGCTAAGTCATTTCTTTCTTAGTCAATTCTCTATACTATATTCTTAGATTCCATGGTATTTAATTATGTATTCTGGTCTTGAATGCTTTCAGTTTGATCCTTATATTCTGCATAGCTCTATTACTTAGATTATTAGCTCATAACTCACTCCTCCTTAATAATTGTATTGAATCTACTATGATCTACCCAAATTTTAAAAAATCTGAAAGGAATTTTATTATTCCTCTGTTGCCTTGCCAAACTCAATATCATGAGAGAATAGTTATAAACATTAGCTAAATTATACTCCAGCAACATCTGTCCCCTTGTTAGCGTCCATTCATGATTGCCTAAAGCCCTATCTAATCTACTATAAATTTTACCTATTCCATGTTGTTTATTAGTCTATCCTGGGAGTTAGAAGATATTTGCTAGAAGATCTTTGCTATTTGACCATATTGGTGTTATGTTTTTTTGGTTTTATTGTGTTAATGGAAGTGAGTATTTTGGTATGTGGTGATTATTGTAGGGATTATGTTTCAGGATATAACAACTTTTCTTCTTGATACTCAGACATTTAAGGACACTATTGATTTGTTTGTTGACAGATACAAGGACAATAACATTAGTGTCGTTGCAGGTCATTTCTTTTTTTCAAATTTCTCCTTTTTGGCTTTTGGTATGAACTCTTCCATTTTGAACTTACTACTTTAAAGGATAAAAATGATTCAAGCTTTGGAAGCTGAGATTTCAGATCTTTTGGTTATGCTATAAATGCTACACCAATGACCAACTGATATTATAGGTTGCCTGGCTCTGTATTATTAGCATTATGTGTTAAAGTAACTTTTTCAATTTTATGGCATACGCTATGTCATTTCAGAAAACTCCTTGACTTCAGGTAATAATTATTCGATTTTGAAGTGGTGATTCATTCTTGTATTTATGGAACTATCATCTTATATCATTGACTTTAGGTAACAATTACTCGATTTTAAAGTGATTATTGATTCTTGTATTTATGGAACTACCATCTTTTATAAGGTTAAAGCAGAAGCAAACATCTCATACATCTGCTCACGATTTTATCAGGTTCCTCAACTCATATTTGGTGTAACAAAGTATACTACTTCAATTAATATCTACTCAACTGGTATAGCATTATATAATCATAGAAGCCAGTCTTTGTTCTCCATTGTTGTCTTGAAGAAAATGTTGTTTCTACAACCAACCAATAATATTTTTTGAACCAACAAATGATTATATGTAGTACTTTGAAAATCTAGCAACATAACAATGTAATATTTATTCCACATACTATGAAGCATAACTATTTTATGTACTATCCACATATTATGAAGCATAACTGTTTTATCTGCCATCATATTTTCGCATGTGCATCGCACCGGCTCGAACCACCAAGTATTATATATAAGTGAGGATGACAAAATTTGGTCGTCCTCAAATTGAATATAATTATATTAAATTTATTATGTAGTATAAATTGTGGGCCTATTTTCAATTTGCATTTATTTTTCTTTTTAAATTCATTTTAAGTGGACATCTCTAATTGGTGTATAGTATTGATATTTTACATAGTTTTTGTTATCTTTTCTTGATCCTCCACCATTTTCATTCAAATTCGATTACAACTCTTACTTCGTGCATTTCTTTGTACGTATTTTTATTTTATTGTGATTTTATTTTTAAATAAATATATATTTAAATTTTCAAAAGTACTTTAATCATATTTTTTTAATATGTCCCTGAGTTTAAATATAGTAATTAGTGTAAATTTAAAAAGAGATAAAATCTAACTAGGCATAAGCTGGTAAAATAATTTTTAATTTTCTAGAAGTGAAAAGTTTATTAAAGGATGTACCCAAGCCAAAAGGAGAACTTATTGGGAATGAAGGCAGTAAAATTTCTTTTGATTAAAAGTGTATTTTACTAAACTAATTTTATTAATAATTTTAAAATCCTAAATTTAATTACAATCACTTATATAGTTATTTAATAATAAAAATAATATGGATAAAAAAGTATTATAATACTCTATCAATTTATTAAAATGGATGGACTGGTAGAATGAAACATCTATTTCTTATATATCAACCAAGTAAAATGAAACATATGGAGTACTCTCTATTTCAATTTGTGTATTTGATTTTAATTTGAAACCAATAATAAGGTAATGCAAATTTTTAATTATACAAACATGTTCTTTAATCTTGTGATTTTAAACATATCATATTAGAATTAAAATTAAAGTGTTGCCAAAAGAGATTCTTTCTTAAAACACTGAAAAGAAAATTAAGATAAATAAATTTATATTTATTTAGATAAATAAAAATTCTACATAATTAAGAAATCAATATAAATTGATATTACATAAGTAAGGGTAACTTGGCGAACATACATCTTACTTTTTAGGATAATTGATTTCTTCGGGTCATTTGGTTGGAAAAAAGTTATTTTGGAGTAATTATTTCGGAATTTGTTATCCCACTATGTATATGGGATAAATTATTCCATTACTATGGTGTAAATGGTGGGATAAATAACACCGGTACTAACTAATACTTCCACCAAACATGAGATAGAATAGTCTAATATTTTATTTTGGGACTATTTATCCCTTATACCTTACACCAAATGATCCCTAAGAGTTATCTCCAATCTAAAATATCATATACTATGGCCTACAAGGAGTATAGATTACCGTTTGAATTATTTATAATTATACATTTTTTGATAAATTTAGGTAACTTTGGAACCATATTTCATTTTGGGAAACTTACATAAATCCCTGAATGTTTAAGTGTTATTACATTTTATCCCAACTATTTAGTTAATTACATCATATCCCAGTTTTTCAAAATTGTGATACATTTGTTATAATGTGATACATATAAAAAGTGATATTATTTAAAACTGACTAGATATTTATTTTAGGAAGTAACGGATTTTATTTTATTATGCAGAGCAAATCACGCTCAATCAGTTACAAACTGGATTTCCTATTTACCAAAAATCCGCAATTCCCTCAACCAAATTTCAGATTTGAAGCAAACAATATGTATCATTTTCAATTATAACAAAAAAATGCTTGTTCTTCCTTCTCCATTTTCTGATTAACTTCAATGGAGCTCATGACTGTCTTATTACATCATTTTAGGGTCTGGATTTCGGAGACTAGGTATGATAACTATCTAGTTGACGGTATTGTCATTCATGAAAAATCTTCATACTCGAATTTAATGGATGCTATATTAATTGAATTGAAAAGTGACGTATCTCTGAAAATAATTCTTGCCAAATACATTGTTCAATGTAATTCATCAACATTGGAGATTCATAATGATATGACTGTGAAATTTTTTCTTCATATTTTTAAACATGAATCTAGATTTAGAAAGTGTATATTGTGTATTACAACAATTGATATTATAATTGATAGTGATACTTTCGACGCGGATGATATGGCAATTGAGTGCCATGATGTTGTTGAGTCATCTGGACTAGCTATAGCTGTAGTTGGTAATATTGAATCTCTGCCAGTTGTTAATATGGGTGGTGAAGAACTAATAATTGATTACTATAACGGTGTTGTCAAGGTGACGCAAAAGTATCAAAATAAAGCAACTCTTGTATCGGTAATGCATAACTATGCAATCAATCATAGGTTCAATTTCAGAGTTGGGAGATCTGACAAATAGAGGTTTGATTTTAGTTGTTCATCATCAATTTCTGATTTAATTTATTATTGATACATCAGGAAATTATAGTGATACATTTTCCTAAATTACCCAGCATAGTTGATTTTAGTTTTTGCGAGTTAAGTTTTGTGATAATTTTATAAAGGTGGATCTATATGTTGTGTGTTGTAGTATGTGATTCATATATTTATTTGCTTACTGTGCATTGTGTTTTCTTGATAAAGCATAACAAAATTTGAGATTTTATAGAGTAAAGATGATTCATATGAATGATACTTATGTTATCATTATATATGTATAATGGTGATTAATATGGTAGATGGAATATTTATTTTAGTAAAAAGGGTGATACATTTAGCTACAGTATGTTTTACATGTAAATCCTCTGTGAAATATTTGGTTGTATTTTATATTGGTATCAAAATGTTCAATTTATATGAAATCTGTCGTATACATGAAAAAATATGATTACTTTCAAAATTTTAGATTAATATTTAAATAGCGTGACATAGTGTTAAAGTAATGAGATACGTATATACCTTATGTAATACATTTAATAACAAATTAACGGATATTCATATTTGTGATACATTTTATTGTCTTTTCTTTTAGTTATGTCTTGATGTGCAAATCTCTAGAATGTAGTTGGTTATTCAAGACCTCATGTAAGCTTGGTTCTAATACTTTCGTAGTACGTTATTTCAATGATGAACATACCTATCCGTTAATAGATAGAGTTTTTGATCAGCAGCATGCAATAATTACTTTTGTAGCTGGAATAACGTCTCTAAAGTTATTGAACCATAAAAGAATAATCACACCAAGTGACATTATTGAAGATATAAATTGGGAACTTTATTTGGATATAGATTACATGAAGGCGTGGTGTGCTAAAAAACGTGCTTTAAAGATATTTAGAGGGCGACCAACAGATGGTTATAAGAAAATGCCCACCTACATATACTTGTTGAATTCTGTTTACCCTAATTCACAGATAAGGATGCATAAGTCTCCGAAAAATCAATTCCTATATCTATTCATAACACTACATCCATTTATTGGGAGATTTGGGTATTGCAGGCCTGTTGTGGTAGTAGACGTTAGTTCCATGAGTGTACCATATAAGGGAACATTCGTTTTTTCTAGCACACTTAACGGAGCAGGTATTGCACGTAGTGATTCTTTTATATTTTTATATCAAAATGTTGATAATTGTTATATAAAGTAGACATAATGTTTGGTTGATGTTATGTATCAAGTCATATATTGCCGCTTGCATATGGGATTGTAGATTCTGAGAATTATTCCTCTTGAACATGGTTTTTCCAGCAATTTAAGTGTGCTTACATTGAACGCGATAATATTTCATAATCAAGGCGGTTAGTGTGGTTTATCCATGTATACCATATTTTGCATATATTTGGCATCTTTGGAATAATGTCTGCACGAATTATAGAAAGAGTAAGGACAAGCTGACCTGCGAGTTTTTTGCCATGGCTAAAGCGTACAAGTTGGATGATTTTGATGAGCTTATGTGTAAAGTGGGAAAGATTGACAATAAAGTAAAGGCATATCTGGAAAATGTTGGATATGAAAAGTGGTCACGAGTTCATGCTTCAATAAATAGGGGAAGGATGATGACTTCCAACATTGCAGAATGTATTACCTCTCATCTTGTTGAGGCACGTGAACTATCAATTTAAATTTTCTTGAACAAGTATGAATCTTATTTGGTTCATGAAATCGCAAAAATAAAGACCGTTCTAGCTTTCTTGCTAAAATCTCATTGGGAGGTAAGTTTCAACAAATTCTTCAATTGAACGAGGCAAAGTCATCATGTATGATAGTAAGTTATTTACTAGTTATTATATTGTAACTAAGTTGCTTTGCAGTGTATTTTCTCTTTTCTGATACCAGATGTATCAAAGTGATACATCTGAAAATCATATGTATCATTTTGATACATTTGTAAAAATATGTCACCACTTGAAAACTCATTCTTTATATATAATTAATCTTTAATATTTATGATTCCTATACTATGCTGACTAACATAACTCTATATTGAAAAATATTTTTCAGGTTAGGAAATCAACGAACTACATATACGATGTATGAAGAATGAAGAAAATACATAGTTCGGTTGGATAATAGAACATGCAACTGTGGAGGATTTCAGCTTGATGAGATACCATGCATACACTCTATTGCTATTTTGAAAAGCAAGCATCTAAAGGAGATGAAGCCATACTATTCTGATTACTACAAGAAGGAGACACTAGTCAAGACTTATGAAATGTCACTGTTTCCAATGCCCAATAAACGAGATTGACATGTACCACAGGAGGTGTTGGAAGATGTGATTTTTCCTTCAAAATATAAAAGACCACCAGAAAAACTTAAGAAAGGAAGACAAAATAAAAGTAGCGAAAAGTTTTCATCAACCTCAAATCGTTATGAAAAGTATGGTCATGAAGGCCATAACAGACTCACTTGCAACTACTTTCCAATAGAGATGTGACATTTTTCTTTGTAGTGGAATCAGAATTGTTTACTTAGTTCAATGTTTTGAATTCAGTAATTTGAGTTAAATTCTCAAAAATTTATTTCATGAGATATTTTATTTACAATGGAAGCAGAAATATTTTTTAATATCATTGTTTATTATTCATTAGAACTATTCTCAGATGCAGATATGTTCGAGCACATGATAGTTATGTGATTCATATTATTAATGTATGTTATATTGTTAAGAGATTTTAACAGATCTGGATTGTTAGTTATACATTTCCATAAAATTGTTACAAAGTGATACATACTAAATTTTTTATGAATGTTATATGATTCATATCAAGCATTCATGATAGTTATGTGATTCATATTAGTAATGCCCAATTCAGTGTTAATACATTTTAACACAACTGGAATTTTGGTGATTCATTTTCAACATATTATTTGCAAGTGATACATATTAAAATATTTATGAATGTTATATGATTCATATTAGGCGTTCATTAAAGTCATATGACTCATATTAGTATTGCGTGATTCATTGTTAAGGCATTGTAACACAACTGGAATATTGGTGATACATTTTCAACATATTATTTGCTAGCGATACATATTAAAATATTTATGAATGTTATATGATTCATATTACGCGTTCATTGAAGTCATGTTATTCATATTATTAATGCTTGATTCATTGTGAAGGCATTTCAACTTAAATGATATTTTGGTTAAACTCCTTAACTTAATTGATAAAAAATTAATCAGCTATATATGTATTTCACTAAGATTCCATTAATATTTCTTTGTAGTTTATATGAATCAAATACATAAAAAATAATGACAAACACAGTCATAACATAAAAGATAAAATAATATGGTCGAACAACATAGGAACTCTTCATTTCATAAGTTAAAATGTCAAGACATTAAACACAAAAATACTGAATACTTAATACATAAAACTGGTAGTATGGAATTATCCAAAAATCATAAAATATAAGAAACCAAAATCCTTTTGTCAAACAACAAACACTAGACAACTACGGCTCGACATCAATCATCTCTGTATCCTCAGATTGAATGAAGGTGTGTTTAGACCTAGGCGGATCCTGATTGTCACTAACATATTCATTAGATGTCTTGTTCACACCATAGTCCCATAACAATGATGTGTATCTGGTACAATGCATTCCTGGATCAAACTCTGAAGAAGGTATTTGATGCCCATCACTTAAATATTAAGCATATGCCACAACAAACA
This sequence comes from Capsicum pubescens, assembly GCA_030864215.1. Lineage (NCBI taxonomy): Eukaryota > Viridiplantae > Streptophyta > Magnoliopsida > Solanales > Solanaceae > Capsicum > Capsicum pubescens. Next base: position 321,131,739 of record CM061548.1, read on the forward strand.
AACCACAATCCCTGAAAAATATAATAGGAGGTAGTTTATGGGTTGCTGTGAGCTCTTATGTAAAAAATATATTTAAAAGAATAAATGATACATACAATGTGCCGCTTGATTGTTGAAAAATACCATCAACAAGCTGAACATCAAATGTACGTTGGTCCGTCTTTTTTTTATATACTTCTAGTAGTGACCAGTCCGTGCACTTTTTTTTTTAAGAAAATCAGATATTGATAAATAAGTTGATAATATTTCTGCAAGCTCTTTTATCTAGGCTGCATGACTTCTATGTCCTTTCAACAAATCATACACACAAATACATCTTTTCTTGAGAGGTATGACTACCATCACCCAGTGAAACGAACCCTGACAATTTATTAGCATGTACACATCATCAACCAAATGCCATGGAAGACCTGTTGGATGCATAGACCTTGAATAATTTCACAAATTGTTCTCTCTACCGAAGTAACTTTTATTGAACAAAGATTTTTTTCCTGTGAGCTTAGATCAATATCAGATTTAGTTCGGTGGTAATGAGTGTATGTGTCATGGATGTAGTTCTGGAACATGCAATTCACGATGGTATATCTATATTCACTGATGGTGTCTAGTTTTACTTTCTTGCGAAGATAGTAGAATACCACATTGATGTACTATATTGAAGATTAAAATATATAAGAACATATGATTCATATATGCCATAAATAATACAATGTTTAAAACAGTTGAAACATATGAATTTATAAAAACAATGACTGGAAAACAGTAAAAGCATAAATTTGTATCAACTACTATGTTTGTGGTCAATATATATGGCAGAAAAGATATGTGAGAAAAATAGAATAATACGATAATATAGATACTCAGAGGATCCCTTTCTCTATCCGGAATATCTTTTTCACTTTCATGCACTGGAGAATGAGTAAACAGCAAGATAACAAATTAGAATAATATGGTAATCTAGTGATATTAATGAAAATTTTTGAATACCTTGTCATATGAAGCAAAACCTTCTTTCACAACTTCCAAGATGCCTGTATAATGGTCCACCATCAACTTTTGAAGATCATTGAATTTCATGTCAACCTACATTGTGAATAACAATTAGTCAAATGGAATACCTTATAATTAACTTATGATGTCAAATAACACATGGTTAATGTTCATTTAGTTTGTCAATGCAAGCATACAGATATACCTTGTGGATATACCTTATGTATCATATTGAAATATGTATTATCATTAACATAACATACAAAAAAAATATTATACTTACATACGTCTTAACATAAGACTTTATGTCGTTCAAATCTGACATGAAAAGTGATTCCTTTTTCTTAACAGCAACAGGTGCATTATCTGCATCCTTCTTCTCAATATTATGCACAACTATGTATTTTTTCAAGGAAACATGAGGCTTTGGATGAGCTCTTGATGAATCTGCCAAATGTTTCTTTGTGGATAACGAAGCTGACTATTTTTGTGTCTTTACTACACGTGAACTGATTTTTTTACTCATGATTAATTTTTTGTTTCTTTGCAGGAGGATATGAAGACGAACCAACATCAAGCATCATCTTTTTAAGCAGGTCTGCATTTGGAGGAGTACTGAAATCATCAAATTCATGTAGAATTTTAGTCGTAGAAGTCCTTTAAGATTCTTGTTGTACAGATACAGTCTTTGCTATATTTGAACCATGATCTATTGGACCAAATGTCAGAGAGTTGGGAAAATTAAGTTGGTTTAATTCCTGTGGTGATAGGGATAACTTAAAAAGTTGTAACAAAAATAACACAAAAGACCAAAAAATATCTAGTTGTATTTACTTAAAAATTAATAATAGACATACAAAAGTGTAATTCCCCGAGAGGTCACCCTGGACACCACATGATGCTTACGGTCACAAATGAATACAAGCTAACCCATGATACTGGTACCTGCTGTGAGCACCGGGTAAAACAGATAACAAAAGATCATATGCAGAATTTAACTAAAAAATACCATAAGGTTTTAAATCATAGTTCTGATAATGTCTATAAAAAAATACTGACAACACTGATAAAATGGTTGATAATAACAACTGAAAATTAACTAACAGTCTGTACTAGTCTAAAAGTCTCTAAATTTTCTGAATATGGAGTTGATGGGAAAATCCCCCAACTAACTAAATAGCTGAACTACTGACATAACCAACTATACGATAACTTATCCTCGGAGGATGAGGACTCACCACGGATATTGATGCTAATGCACTGGAAAGTCAAAGTACGATCGGGAATCCGAGCATCCGAACCTATGATATAAGACATCATAACACAAGAAACGAGTATGGGATCAGTACTTTGAATGTACTGGTATGCTAAATGAGGTTAGGTTGATATGCATGGGTTCATGTGCATGAGTAATAACAGATTGAATGTATAGCATAAGGTACTGAGTAAGAATGCATATAAACTGTAGAGACTGAGAATGCATGACCAAGTATAAAACATGATTCTAAAATAGTCTGTGAACTAAAAATACTGAAATACTGGTAACTGAATAACTGATACTGTATGATACGGTCAATCAATCCTGAAATTTATTTCTAGACTGAGACTGTGGGAGCTAGCTATAACCGACATGCCCTAATGTACTATCATGGTCCTACCTGTAACCCCGGATGAAAGGGTGTTAGTACCGTACCACGGGTACTAACAATGGCTATGTGGATCCATTAATCTAATGTCTTGAAAGAAGAGGGTGTCAAGTATATCTGATGCGGGACCCCTCAAATCCTATGCTGGCTATGTAGTTCTGGAACCTAGGGACTGCTACTAACGTCTCATGCCTACTGACGGGGGAGACAAGTGCCTCATGCCTAAAAAACAGGGGATACAAGTGCCTCATGCCTACTAACGGGGGAGACGCCATTCGTACGTTCACCCGGTGCTAAGTTTTTACTCCCAACAGAAAGACACTGATTTCTGAACTTTTGTAAGACGAGATTAAATTCAATTTAGGAGAAATATGAATTATGGGGCTAAAATGCTGTTTTTGAGACCTAAATCCCATGTTTTGGCTGAATTAAAGTGAGTGGAATTGACCCAAATGCCCTTGGAAAAACGTGATTGAAAGCTGGACACCTCAAGGGTGAAATGGAGCGTGTGTCGCTTGTTCTGGAGCACCAAAATGGAGCATGTGCTATATGCTACATTGCATGATCCCTCAGGGGTGAAATGGAGCATGCGTCGCATGCTAATCGTGCATAGCTACTGCCTCTCTCACGAAAATGGCTATAACTTTTTGCTCGGGTATTGAATTAAGGCGAAATTGGTATCATTGGAAAGCCGACTCAATTATCTACAATTTGGTGGTTATTGAACTGAAAAATGCTATGTCTATAAAAAGTTATATACATTCAAAATAGACACTTATAGAATCGAATACCAAACTTTGGACGAATCAAAGGATCTTGGCCCAACTTTGTTCTAAGTGATTCTTATGAACATTTTTCACCTAGAAATAACTTCACACACTAGGATAAAGATCATGAAGTGCCTATTCAAAAGGAATTCATGGAATTATATTCTACACACATAAGAATGACGTTTCAATTCTAGCCAAAAAATATGGGGTGTTACATTATCTCCCCCTTAGAAGCATTCGTCCTCGAATGAGATTCGCTAGACTGAGAATGTTGAGGGTTTGAGATTATGTATTAAACTTTGCATGACTCAAAACATGACTGCATGACTAAACTGATCTAAGAATGCATGAATTATCATGAAACTGCCTATATAAATCTAGAACTTAGAATAGAAAAGAGGAAATCGGGGAAACTTATTATCTTAAACTGAGTATGAAACATGGTGACTGACTGATCTGATTCGTGAATGCATACAATCACATGAAGGTGAGTATATAACTAAGACAAAAATGAGAGAGTCAACTTATGAGTAACCACTGCCTCAAGCTAGATCTGGTTTAGTGATGAAAAGTTAAGAGATTTAGTATATAAAAACTCGAGGGTGTTACAACATCTCCACCTTGAGATAGTTCTCCCCCAAATGATACCGGTTGTCTGAAATACTAAGGAAAGACTGATATGATACACAAGACTCTTACGAACTGAATCATGTATGAATATCTAGAATCTAAAACTGATGCATGAACTAAACTGAGCTAAATTCGAAATTTATAGGGGTGTGAATATTTTTCCTCATGGAATAACCATATTCATGAGACTTCAGATAGTATGACTAGATGGGAAGACAAAAAATTATAGGATTTTATCTGTCTGACTGCTAAGCTGAATTACTTACTATACAAACTAAATTCTACTGAAAGCTTATACTTAACAAGAGTATTTCTTTGACACTCTTTCTATAAAGTTATAATGACTTTAGGGAGAAAAGAATCTTGGGTATAGTCTGAATAAGACATCTGAATAAGAAATCACAACATGGATAGAATTCTGTAATATAGAACACATGCCTATGAAACATCAGCTAGGATAGAGTTACTGTGCCTTATGCACTGCAACTACTAACATTCAATCTAATCCACACTTATCAAATACTCTCTCAATTATAATTCTTACCTCAACACCACACTTCACTTGAGGGTACTAAAAATATTCACATGGGTGCTGATAACTCTACTTACTGAAGTCTGAGCTGGTCTAAATTCTACCACTATGTTCAAGTCTACTCAAACCTAAAAAATACACACACAACACTATAATACTAGTCTGAGTCATGAATTCAATAAACTCTACATTTTTATAACTTCCCATCTCCTAAATAATTCTAATTACCCCTTTAACGGCTAAATACAACTCTTACTAGCCAATCACTAATGCGTAATACATTTATCCACTTACACACCAACATGACATTCAAGCCTATCTTCATAAATACATCCTCGTGTAAAATAAGTATTCAACAATCTTTCCTTAACATAAAATATTTACTTTCTCTCATCTAAGCAATTGCTCATCACTATATCATTTCATAAGAAAAGGTCACTGAAAGGTTAAAACATGAGGACCTAAAGCATGAATGAACACTATACGGAACTTGACACTTAACTGAGGCATGAGGAATAGAGTATCAACGATATGAATTTATTAAGAAATCAAATATGAGGATATACATAACAAAAATCTAAATTTCATTGATCATTGAGAGTGTAGCCTAAGTACTGGAACTGAACTGTAAGACCCCATAAAGTCCTAGACCATACAAGGTTTAAGAAGTGAAAGGTAGATAGAGGCACAGATACAGGGCCTATAAAATGGGAAGAGTTTGCTACTGCCTTCTTAGATAGGTTCTTTCTATTAGAGTTAAGAGTGGCTAAGGTGTTAGAGTTCATCAACCTGAAGCAGGGCAACCTGAGTGTGAAAGAGTATTCCCTCAATTATACTTAGTTGGCCAGGTAAGCTCCTCATGTGATAGCTAATAGCAGATCTAAGATGAGCAAGTGTGTAGGACTATAATGCTGATTAAGAAGATGGACTTGTATAGGTTGATGGTCCATGCTCAACAGATTGAGGAACAGAAGACTAAAGAGAAATAGAGGGACAACAAAAGGGCTAGAACAGGTAGCGTCAGCTTCGCTCAGCCAAAGTCAGAAGGTGGTAAACGTCCTCAGTTCTACCCAGAATTTTCTGTCCCAGCTCTATCTTTAGCTAGTGCACCGATGCCTAAATTCAGGAATGATAATAAGGATAAGGCGCTAGGCTCTAAATCTCCGGGTAGTGTGAACATTGCTTAAATAAATCCTCTATGCCAAAAATATGGCAGAAACCATCAAGTTGTCTGCAGGGCTGGTAGTAACGTGTGTTTCGGGTATAGTAAACCAATTTATAGGATCAGAGAATGTCCTCAGGTGGGTTCGCAGAGTCAACAAAGTTATCCCCCAGTTTAGTTTAACCGCCCATCTCAGCAGGGTATCACTTCCAGTGATTCCAGTGTGCAATGCCCAAGCAGGCTCTATGCACTTCAGTCCCGACAGGATCAGGAGAGTTCTCCTAATGTAGTTAATGGTATGTTGTAAGTCTTTCAGCTACATATTTATGTTTTGTTAGATCTTAGAGCTTCTCTGTCTTTTGTAACTCCTTACATAGTCGACGACTTCAGAGTCAGACCTAAAATCCTAATAGAGCCTTTATCAGTCTCTACCCCTGTGGGTAAGTATATCATAGATCGACAGGTATACAGGAACTTTTTGGGTATGGTGTCTCATAAAGTTACTTTAGTAGATCTAATAGAGCTAGAGATGACAGATTTTGACGTCATTCTTGGCATGGATTGGATCTAATCATGCTATGCTTCAGTTTATTATAGAAACAGAGTTGTCTATTTTCAGTTGCCGAATGAACCAGTCCTTGAATGAAGGGGTAGTACTAGAGCACTTAAGGGTCACTTATTTCATACCTTAGAGTGAGAAAAATGATATCCAAGGGGTGTATTTATCATCTCGTGTGAGTTAAAGACTCTAGTTCCAAAACACCTATTCTTGAGTCAGTTTTAGTCGCAAGTGAATTTCCAAATGTGTTTTTCGAAGATCTCCCCAGAGTTTCTCCCGAAAGGGAAATTGACTTCGGAATAGACCTCTTTCCTGATACTCAGCCCATTTTTATTCTGCAATATAGAATGGCTCGAGCTAAACTTAAAGAGTTGAAGAATCAGTTGAAAGATCTCCTAGATAAGGGATTTATCAGGCCCACCGTATCTCTTTGGGGTGCACCAGTTCTATTCGTGCATAAGAAAAATGGTTTTCTTAAAATGTGTATTGACTACTATCAGTTGAACAAAGTTACAATCAAAAACAAATACCTACTTCCTAGAATCGATGACTTGTTTGACCAACTTTAGGGTGCCAGTTTCTTTTCTAAGATAGACCTCAGATACGGTTATCATCAACTCAGATTAAGGGAATGTGACATTCAAAAAACAGCTTTCAGAACCCGGTATGGTCACTTCGAGTTTTGTAGTCGTGTCCTTTGGTCTCACCAATGCCCAGCAACCTTTATGGACTTGATGAACCGAGTGTTCAAGTAGTACTTGGACATGTTCATTATAGTCTTCATTGATGACATTCTTGTTTACTCCCTTAATGAAAATGATTATGTAAACCATCTCAGAATAGTTTTACAAACTCTCAGAGCCCATCAGTTGTTCGCTAAATTTAGTAAGTGCAAATTTTGGCTAAGATCAGTAGCTTTTCTTGGCCATATAGTTTTCAGTGATGGCATTAGAGTTGATCCTTAAAAGTCCAAAGAAGTGAGAAACTGGCACAGACCCATCTCTCCATCAGATATCAGGAGTTTCTTGGGTTTTGCTGGCTATTATCGATGGTCTATTAAAGGATTTTCATCTATTTCATCCCTATGTCCATATTGACTTAGAAGAAAGTCAAGTTCCAGTGGTCAGATTCTTGTGAGAAGAGTTTTCAGGAGTTGAAGACTCGACTCACTACAACCCCAGTTTTGACTTTGGTCGATGGTTCAAATGGATTTATTATATATTGTGATGCTTCCAGAGTTGGTTTGGGGTGTGTTTTGATGCAGAGGGGTGTTGTGGCCTACGCCTCTAGATAGCTTAAGTCCCATGAAAAGAATTTTCTCACCTATGATCTTGAGTTAGCAGCTATTGTGTTTGCCTTAAAAATTTGGAGGCACTATTTGTATGGGGTGCATGTTGATGTGTTCACAGACCACAAAAACCTGCAGTATGTGTTATAGCAGAAAGACCTGAACTTTCATAAGAAAAGGTGGTTGGAGTTGTTGAAACACTATGACATGAGTGTTCTGTATCATTCGGGCAAGGCCAATGTAGTGGCAGATGCCCTCAGTAGGTTGTCCATGAGTAGCATTGTTCACGTTGAGTATGGTAAGAAGAAGTTAGTTCAGGAAGTTTATCAGCTTGCCAGACTAGATGTCCATTTGGTTGATTCGGCTGAGGGTAGTATTTGGGTGTAAAATAGTTTAGAATCTTCAGGAGCTTCCAAGGTGAAAGAAAAGTAGGACAGAGATCCCAGTTTAGCTAAGCTGAGAGAGTCAGTCAGAGACCAAAAAGTAGAGGTTTTCTCCCAAGGGGGAGATAGCATGTTGCGTTGCTAGGGTAGGCTATGTGTGCTAGATGTACATGATGTGAGACAACAGATTTTTACTAAAGCACATGATGCATGTTACTCTATTCATCCAAGGGCCACTACGATGTACCATGACTTGCGGGAAGTCTATTGGTGGAGTGGGATGAAAAGAGACATTGCAAAGTTCGTGGCTAAGTGCTCTACATATCAGTAGGTAAAGATTGAGCACCAAAAACCAAGTGGTTCCATGCAAGAGTTCAGTATTCCCACATAGAAGTGGGAATAAGTAAACATGGACTTCGTGAAAGGTTAGCCTCATACTCATTGTCAGCACAATTTGATTTGGGTTATTATAGACAGGATGACCAAGTCTGCCCATTTCTTGCCAGTCCATACCTCTTATTTAGCCGAGGACTATGCCAGTCTCTATATTAGAGAGTTGGTTAGGTTACACGATGTCCTGTTGTCCACCATTTCAGATAGAGGTACGTAGTTAACCTCTCACTTTTGAAAAGCCTTCCAAAAGGGTCTTGGTACCCAAGTCCATCTCTAAAATGACTCATTCTTCGTTACTAAATTATTTATAATAAATTCATGAAAATTATTAATTTCATTCCTCAATATTAACTTGGGTCCAAAATAGCCAATATTTTATTTATTATGACACCTCAAATTTTTCAGTGAAGATTTTAGCCTTCGAATGTGTTTAGATAGACTTATGATTGATGAATTTTAATTATTCGTATGTGCTAATATAAATTCTTTGGTTTTGAAAGTTCTTTAGTTATGAATTAAGGTTGTACAATATCCCCAACACAAAGTTAAGTATAAAACTTTCTTTTCGATATAGTTTCGATTTGAGTTTTTAATAGGGTCAACTTCAAATGATCATATCTAATAGAATATAAGGATTTATGGGTCCCATTACCTTTAAAATTAAATATCTCTGAATCCTCTTTCCAACGCAATAAACCGTTCCTCAATACGAATTTGGAGTAAAGCGTTATGACTGTTTTATTGAGCACTGTCCGAGGTAAAATGGGATTTCGCTGTAGCGAAAATTCTGGTTGTATTTAAATTAGCTTCAGCCGTATTTTAGGTCTAAAAAATCTAAATTTCATTCCCCAACCCTAGAGAGATGATTTCCAAAAGTTTAAGGTGAAATTTCATTGTGGAGGTAAGTTTTTCCATTATTTTCTTCGTCTTTTAATCCTTTAAAATCTTAGAATCCTTAGAAAGACCTTAATGGTGGAATTCTTTTGGGGAATACTCATGGGTATTTTTAATATGACCTATAACTGATTTTAAACTATAAATTAAATATTCCTAACATGAATTTCATAAACTAGATTATGAATTTTGATGGTTAGGAACCTTGAATTCCGTAAAAATGAAACCTTTAGTTTAAAAGCTCCATTAATGGAGATGAGTTAAGCTTGAAAGAGAGATAATTAATGATTAATTAAATTTGAGATATGATATAGACACTTGAATTAAGGGTAGCATTAGTGGGTTTGAATCCCCAAGATATTTGATTGAAGAGTAATTACTTATTACTCTTATTATTTCTTGACTTTTGGATGGTTGATTATTCCAAGGCATGAAGGAAAGGAAAGATCATCTTTATTGCAGCTTGTTTCTTCCAAAAGTTTGGCGTCCATGTAGGATAGGATTAATGACTAGAAAATTATGTTATTTTATATTTTCATAATTTAGACTTTATGGGAAAAAGTATATCTAGGCTTGCGGGCATGGAGTTGAGGTGGATAAAGATATGAGAACTTAACTTTAATCCCAAAAATTATATTATTAGTTAATTATATGATATTTGTGATATTATGTGCTATATGCTGCAATGAGATTGTTGTAAATGAAGGATGTGGACATGATAGTTCTTATTTTCTTTAGTGATGAACCTAGTTGAGCTATAATGATATTAAGTTGTATGTATTGGATAGTAATATGGTGAGGAGAACCATGCTAGGATTAAGTACTGATGAGCATAGTAATATCTAAAGGATTGACGACTTGAATTAGTGTGATGATTGTATTATATGGAAAGAGGTAGTGACATTTTAGTAATTAATGAGTAAGTAATACTCCAATAGTGACTTGCACGCTTAAGCGTTAAATTTTGATTTATTTTATGATATTCTTGTTTTGGTATTGATAAAAGCACTATATTTATTGGATGCCGATGAGAGGCTAAATTGGTGATAATGATGGTTTATTGAATTTTGCCTATGAGTGGCTTGTTTGATAATGATAACTTCTTAAAGTAATGCTATAAATGGCTTGTTGATTGGTAATCGGAAATGCTTGAAATTATTGATGTTTGGATTGTTATGCGTGTATAAATGATTATTAAAATTTACTTGATGGAATTGACTCATGACTTTAAGTGTACTTGTAAACTTGGTACATCATGTTGTATGTTGTGAGGAAGTGTAAATTTGATATTGATATTATTTGTTTATGTGGGATCGGGTACCACGATGGTATGGATATGTATATGTTGGATCGGGTACCACGCTGGTAGGGATGTGTATATGATGGATCGGGTCCCATGCTAGTACAGGTATGTATATATTGGATCGGGTACCATGCCAGTACGGATATGTGTATATTGGATCGGGTACCATGCCGGTACGGTTATGTGTATGTTGGATCGGGTACTACGTTGGTAAGAATATTTATATATTGGATCGGGTACCAAACCTGTACGGATATGTATATAATAGATCGGTACCATGCTGGTACAGGTATGTGTATGTAGGATCGGGTACCACGCCGGTACGAATATGTGTATGTTGGATCGGGTACCACGCCAGTACGGATATGTGTATGATCGATCAGGTACCACGCCAGTACGGATATGTGTATGATCGATCGGGTACCACGCCGGTACGGTATATGAACATAGATTGTTCCCTGCAGGTCATGACTATTTGGACAAAAATAAGTCCCATAGCATGTGTGTACATATTTGTGTTGAGTCTGTGTATTTTTACAGTATGGTGGATACTCTTGATGGTTATGTGGCTTGTTTGTGACCACTATTTGATCTGTTATTGCTGTATTGTTAATTCATTGGGTATTTGATTGTGTGATATGTATTTGAAGAAGTGAAACTTTGTACTTACTTATATGTTGGTTGACTTGCTTCATTTATACGTGTTTTAATCATAGCTTGCCAGAATAGCTAGTTATCATTCTTTAATATTATATGAGAGCATTTGATTGTTAGCCCAAGAGTTTCGTGTGGGTTGTCTATGATTACGAGTTTGTTCATGTGAATATGAGTAATAAAAAAATAAGGTGAATAAAGAGGAATAGTGATGTATTAGTGTTGGATTGTGGTTGATTGTGTAAGGCTAGAGTGTGTTAGTAGTGAATATAATACTGATGGAGTTGGAAGAGTAATTGGATGATGTAACTTAAATTGGTAAAGTAATAATGTTATTACAACCTTGGTTGAATTATATTCCATTCAAGATGTCATGATTTATTTTCCTTAATTTTATTTTATGATTATATGTAACGCCCAAAAATGGGTCCCGAGACGTCACACGGTGCTTAGGGTCACATGTGATCCCAAGCTAACCCTTCTACTGGCATACTTACAAGCAACTTAATAAATTAAATAAATATAAAAAAATCAGCGGAAACATAAAACTTTTCTCAACTTGATCAATACAAATCTGAATTTACAAGATTTCAACTCTTCTTTTGCAAACAAAACTGAAATTAAATTCATTAACACTGTTGACTGTCTATGAAGCCTCTGCTAGTACTGACTATAGGTAGCCGGGTCATGACTCCCAACTATCCCAACTCAATATGACTGAAAAAAGAAAATACAACACTTCTCGAACTATATGACTGACTCAAGCCCTTGAATCAAAAGGACTCATCACCTACTGACTGGAAGCTGCGAACTGACTTAATATGGTATATGTGCTACAACGTGTACCTACATTATGAGACAATGTAGCACATAGACATATATGTGGATCAATATTTGAGGATGTACTGAGTATATGGGGGTGTATGCATTTACATAAACAATATCATTACTCTTTATAAAATCATGCATGCTGACATAAATGACTCACATAGCTTGAATAAAAATCTGAAATATAAATCTCATAAATCATGAATAATGAAACATGTAGTATAAATCTTGTGAGTCATTTCACTTGCTTCTAAAATCTGTATTCTCCTCTTATTCTCACAACTTGTAAGCTAGATGAAATCTAAAACTCATTCTGTATAGTAAACTCTTTAGCTCAGTAATTTAAATCCATAAAACTGTTTCAAGAGCTGGGGACATCTTTAGGAGGTTCTTCTAACCGACATAAACCATGTGATCTATATGGAGTCCAATGTTTTGTCCTCCTAAGGAAGAAACCTCACGTTGGGGAAAGGCGTCATACTCTTGCCAGGGAGTATAACCTCAACTTAGTGATCACTATTTCGGCCTCAGGCCCATAAATCTCAATCCTACGGTGACACGTAGTTCTAGAGTATGAGACCTTGGAATCATACCCAACTCAGTGCAAAATACTACTCCTATACTCAGCTCAAAATCTTTAGGAAATCCACCTCTAAATAACTCAAGGGTCTATAATGAAGAACAAATTATGCTTCTCTTAGCTTTAAATGATAAGTAGTGTGGATTTCTGTCTTAGTTTTTGAAAGTACATATCAAAACTTATCAACAAAACTTGAGATCATAATCTCCTTATAAACTCATCACTTGTACTTAGGACTCAAAATGTAAAGCTTTAATGCATCAAAATCATATTTAAACTTCATGCTCAACCATCATCTTAAAAAGCTTACAATCATCTCAATCTAGATATTGGAAAAATAACTTATAATATGAATCTCATGATTTCAACATCTCAAAATTCATGCTTGATAACAAAACATTCATAATCATCTTAAAATCTGGAAAATTCGAAAATAGGCATGGAAATATAAACAAAATTATGTAATTCAACTTTTAAATCATGAGAAATCACATAATCTTGCAAATAATGGTAATGGGTATAAATCCTAACTTGATGTTCATGGAAGTCATAGTAAAATTCAGAAATTTATATCTTAAAAGAAGTTTTTGGGAACAAGAATGCAAGGATTGTTCTTGTTCAAACCCCACATACCTTAGATTGTGAACTTAATGAATAGGCTTGCTTTTGAGATGCTACTTATACTCTTGAATGAGGGTTCTTGGAATTCTTGTACAAAGAACTTGGAATCTTGGCTCAATTTGGAGAATGAATGGAGAAATCTTGAGTTTCTTGGAGAAGAAGTATGATGAACTAGGGTTTTAATTTTGAAGAGAATGAGGATTAGGGGATAAAGTGCTTTGTTATGTAATTGATTTTATATTTTTTGGAAGGATTGGGGGTAGGGTAATTGACCAAAATACCCCCTTTAACCCTTAACAAACTGAAAAAATGAAATATTTGTGAACTAAGTGACCACTGCGACGCGCCGCTATCGTGGTGGCTCACTCGAAATCGACCACTGGGAACTTGGCAGACTTCGCGATGCGGAACCATCGTGGTGCACCTTTGGAATGCCATTTTGACACCTGGCGCGATGCGCCAATATCATGCTAGGCTACTGTAAACTGATAATTGGGATATTACTCCTCTCCGCGATGCGCTAAGGGTCTGAATGACGGTGTTTTACGACTGAAACTTCAATTAGCCATAACTTCTTGCCCGGTTATCGGATTTGGGAGAATCTTATATTGTTGGAAAGCTAATTCAATTTTCCACACGATTAAAATTTAAAATTAGGAAAATTCAATATGATATAAACATTACTCACTTTAGAAGTCATTCCTCAATCTTATAAAGATGAAATTAGGCTTAAGGAAAGTTTGAGGTATTACATTATATAAGATAACGATCGTTCGATGATGCCTACCAGTACGTGTGGTTGTACTGGCCCTACTCTTCTACATTCTTTATTGGGGTGTAGACTGAATGCAGGTTAGTTTGCAGTTACTAGATGAATGACGATATTCAGAACTAACTTCTGCACTTTTTTCTTGGTAGATGTTAGAGTCATTGTATTAGTTATTTCATTGTCATTCTATTTTGTAATAGGTAGCTCTTTTACATGTCTGGCCAAGTCTTGGGATAGTGAAGAACATTTGTAAGAAGTTTTTGAAAAAGTTTATTTATTAGTATTTAATTTACTTTATATTTTCTTAAAAACATAAGTCTTCCACATATTTTTAGTTGGGTAATAAGGGTTCTCCTTGCTACTTAGAATAGTGTAGGTGCCCGCACGGTAAATTAGTCTGGGTCGTGACAGTTGGTATCAGAGCGTTAGGTTTACCCATCCCACAAGTACAAGAGCTATGTCAAGTAGAGTTTTGTAGATTGGTGTGTAGGTCCCCACACCCAATCTTCGAAAGTCTATGAGGTATGTAGAAGTTATTTTCCTTTCTTTCTCTCCATCGTGTCTTCCTAATCTCAGACTATTAGATTGAATCATATTGGTATCTAGATAATTCTAATTGGTATCTTAACAGAGCTCAATTAGAATGTTATTAATTCCAATTGGTATCTTAGTAATTTTGAATAAAAATCTAGGAGATTTAAATTGGTATCTGTTAATAAGGTCTAAAAGTTATTGTTAATAGGTAAAGACTTGTGAAAGTTGTGAACTTATTGATTGCTTGTGTTTGATATTTGGCTAAACTTATGTTGCTAGATTTTTGTCATTGTGGTGAATTATTTTTGTTTGAATTTAAGTGATGAAAATTAGTTAAGTTGTTTTTGTTGATAATTGTGATGGGATTATTTGATTTTTTGTTATTGTGAAATTAGCAATTTTGTGGTGCTTGCTTATTTTTGGTACTATTATACTGATGAAATTTGTGGTATGATAATTCAGAGGATGATATGAGAATATGATGTTAAGAAAAGATGGTGAAAAAGTGACATGAATAAAAGACTGAGGTGATATGTGTTTTCTGTATTGACATGTTCTTGTAAATGATGTTGTGGATGGATCCTTGCGTAGTTCTACTATTTGATATTATGTGGGATCCTTGTGTGCTCCGATCATTGAGACTGTATTTAGAATTTTTGTGCAGTTCTATTATTAAAATTATAATGGGTTCCTTGTGAGGACTGACTAAGTGACATTATCTTTGAGTTCCTTATGTGAATAGATTCTTAATGCTTGGCAAAATAATGAGTTTTAAATAAAAGTTGACAAAACTAGTAGAAGTTGTCGATACCTATAGAATTTGATCGATAACTTGTTTGGAATGTGATATTGGTGATGAGACTGTTAATGACTTGTAATCAATTTATTTTGTTTTACCTTGCTTATGTGCTAGTGGTGTGGGGACCACTCTTGAGGTGATTAAGAGTCAAATAAAGTCCGTAGTAAAAATATTATTAGGTAGAAATAAGAATGGCTCTGTATATCTTAAATTGGTGTTAGTAATATAAGAGTGGTTTGGCTTGACCATGAAGTGTTGGTCGTTGAAAATACTTAGTTAATGATTGTCAGGACATAAGTTGTAGCTGTGGATTTGTGCACTAGGAAAAATCTTGAGAAGACCAATTATTATTGACTTGACCTTGTGGATGAATTATATATTTACAGGTCCCACAGAGTTTACTGATATATGACACTTTTAGAACATAGTAATTCCCATGATGGTGGCAATGAAAAATCAAATGACTTAGTTACATTCATAAAATGATTATGAATAATCCTGAATTGGAGAATAAGTGAATTGTTAAATGGCATGATTGATCCTTTCTTGGGTGATTCTTGGTGGATGTGATTGTTGAGTGATTAAGATATGATGATTAAATGGATATTAACAATATTATGAAGGAGAATATGTTGTAAGCTATAATTCTTTGGGATCTTTATTGTCAATTGTTGTAAGCCTGTGTAATGAGTGAGAGGTTGTGTTGTCACCTATATATAGTAGTAAATACTAAGCTTGAACCGTGGGTGATCTTGAGGTGAAAAAATAGTGTTTGAGAAATGTTGAAGCTAGCTTTATAAATTTAGTAGTCTTGATTGAGTGTGTGCGAGTATCTACATTGTGTGACTTGTAAATGGTATGGTGACATGCATATGATCAAGATGTAGATTCTCCATGGGGTAGTCTTGGCTAAAAACAGAGTTAGGTGTCTCAGGGAGAGCTTGTGTATTAGATGGATTAGATGTGACTTGTTTAGTGTTGAAGTTTGAATAGTAGATTTATGTAGCACCTCTAGCACTCTTCAGAATTGAATTCAGGACTCTAGAGCTTCAGTAGTGAAAAAAAGGTGCTTTTGGATGTTTGTCTTCATCAAGGTGAATCTTTTAACCATCTTTATCTTACTTTCGTGAAACTCAAGTTTCATACTTAGGTCGTTGAAAGAAGAACAAGTGATTTGTGTGTAAAAATTTTGCTCCACATCTTCGTATTTTGAATGGCTTTATTAGAATCATTGAGTATAGAATGTGGTTGATCGATAAGGATATAAAGAGAGTGAACAAGGTGCAGTATAAGCAACACTGTTAGTAATGTCTCTCTAATTCCAACCTCGTACTTTTCTCCACTGAATGCTCGTTCGGGGATGAACGGATGGTAAATTGATATCTGATTGTAACAACCCATTTCATCGTTACTAAATTATTCGTAATAAATTCATGAAAATTCTTAATTTTCATTCCTCAATATTAACTTGGGTCCAAAATAGCCAATACTTTATTTATTATGACACCTCAAATTTTTGATGAAGATTTTGGCCTTCGGATGTGTCTAGATAGACTCAAGCTTGATGAATTTTAATTATTCGTGAGTTCTAATATAAATACTTTAGTTTTGAAAGTTCTTTAGTTATGAATTAAGGTCGTACAATATCCCTAACACTAAGTTAAGTATTAAACTTTCTTTCCGATACAGTTTTGATATGGGTTTTATTAGGGTTAACTTCAAATGATCATATCTCATAGAATATAAGGAGATAGGGGTACCATTACCTATCAAATTAAACATATCTAAGTCCTCTTTCCAACGCAACAAACCGTTCCTAAATCCAAATTTGAAGTAAAATGTTATGACTGTTTTACTGAGCACTGTCCGAGCTGAAATGGGATTTCGCTGTAGCGAAATTCTGGTTGTATTTAAATCAGCTTCAGCCATATTTTAGGTCTAAAAATCCCAAATTTCATTTTTCAATCCTAGAGAGATGATTTCCCAAAACTTAAGGCGTAATTTCTTCGTGGAGGTAAGTTTTTCCATTATTTTCTTCGTCTTTTAATCCTTTAATATCTTAGAATCCTTAGAAAGACCTTAATGGTGGAATTCTTTTAGGGAATACTCATGGGTGTTTTTACTATGACCTAGAGCTGATTTTAAACTATAAATTAAAGATTCCTAACATGAATTTCATAAACTAGATTATGAATTTTGATGGTTAGGAATCTTGAATTTCGTAAAGATGAAACATTTAGTATAAAAGCTCCATTAATGGAGATGGGTTAAGCTTGAAAGAGAGCTAATTAATGATTAATTGAATTTGAGGGATGATATAGACCTTGAATTAAGGGTAGAATTAGTGAGTTTGAATCCTCAAGATATTTGATTGAAGAGTAATTACTTATTACTCTTATTATTGCTTGATTTTTAGATGGTTGATTATTCTAAGTCATGAAAGAAAGGAAAGATCATGTTTGTTACAGCTTGTTTCTTTCAAAAGCTTGGCGTCCAGGTAGGCTAGGTTTAATGAGTAGAAGATTATGTTATTTTATATTTTCATAATTTAGAATTGATGGGAGAAAACATGTCTAGGTCTGCGGGCATGGAGTTGAGGTAGATAAAGACACGAGAACTTAACTTTAATCCTGAAAACTATATTATTGATTAATTATGTGATATTTGTGATATTATGTGCTATGTGCTGCAAAGAGATTGTTGTAAATGAAGGATGTGGACATGATAGTTTTTATTTGCTTTGGTGATGAACCTAGTTGAGTTATAATGATATTAAGTTGTATGTATTGGATAATAATATGGTGAGCAGAACCATGCTAGGATTAATTACTGATGAGCATAGTAATATCTAAAGGATAGATGACTTGAATTAGTGTGATGATTGTATTATATGAAAAGAGGTAGTGACATTTAAGAAATAATGAGTAAGCAATACTCCAATAGTGACTTGCACGCTTAAGTGTTAAATTGTGATTTTTCTTATGATATTCTTGTTTTGGTATTGATAAAAACACTATATTTATTGGATGTCCATGAGAGGTTAAATTGGTGATAATGATGGTTTATTGAATTGTGTCTATGAGTGGCTTGTTTGACAATGATAACTCCTTAAAGTAATGCTATGAATGGGTTGTTGATTGGTAATCGTACATGCTTGAAATTGTTAATATTTGAATTGTTATGCGTGTAAAAATGATTATTAAAATTTATTTGATGGAATTATCTCATGACTTTAAGTGTACTTGTAAACTTGGTACATTGTGTTGTATGCTGTGAGAAAGTGTAAATTTGATATTAATATTACTTGTTTATGTTTGATCGGGTACCACGCCGATACGGATATGTATATGTTGGATCGGGTACCATGCCGGTATGGATATGTTCATGATGGATCGGGTACCACGCTGGTACGGGTATGTATATATTGGATCGGGTACCACGGCAGTGCAGATATGTGTATGTTGGATCGGGTACAACGCCGGTACGGATTTGTGTTTGTTGGATCAGATACCACACTGGTATGAATATGTATATGTTGGATCGGGTACCACGCCGGTACGGATATGCATATAATGGATCGGGTACCACGCCGGTACAGATATGTATATGTTGGATCGGGTACCACGCCGGTACGGATATGTGTATGTTCGATCGGGTACCACGCTGGTACGATATGTATATGATGGATCGGGTACCACGCCGGTATGAATATGCATACGATGGATTGGGTACCACGCCGTTATGGTACATAAACATAGATTATTCCTATAGGTCATGATATTTTGGACAAAAATAGGTCTCATAGCATGTGTGTACATATTTGTGTTGATTCTGTGGATGTTTACAGTTTGGTGGATACTCTTGATGGTTATGTGGCTTGTCTGTGACCATTGTTTGATCTGTTATTGTTGTACTGTTGATTCATTGGGTATTTGATTATGTGATATGTATTTAAAGAAGTGAAACTTTGTACTTATTTATATATTGGTTGACTTGCTTTATTTGTATGTGTTTTAATCATAGCTTACCAAAATAGCTAGTTATCATTCTTTAATATTATATGAGAGAATTTGATTGTTAGCCCGAGAGTTTAGTGTGGGTTGTCTATGTTACGAGTTTGTTCCTATGAATATGAGTAATGAAAAAAATAAGGTGAATAAAGAGGAATAGTGATGTATTAGCATTGGATTGTGGTTGATTGTGTGAGGCTAGAGTAAGTTAGTAGTGAATATAATATTGATGGAATTGGAAGAGTAATTGGATAATGTAACTTATATCGGTAAAGTAATAATGTTATTATAGCCTTGGTTGAATTATATTCCATTCAAGATGTCATGATTTATTTTCCTTAATTCTATTTTATAATTATATAAACTGACACGGTCGGCCGATGATGCCTACCAGTACGTGTGGTTGTACTGGCCCTACTCTTCTACATTCCTTATTGGGGTGTAGACTGAATGCAGGTTAGTTTGCAGTTACTAGATGGATGACGATATTCAGCACTAACTTCTGCACTTTCTTCCTAGCAGATGTTAGAGTCCTTGTATTATTTATTTCATTGTCAGTCTATGTTGTAATAGGTAGCTTTTGTACATGTCTGGCCAAGTTTTGAGATAGTGAAGAACGTTTGTAAGGAGTTTTTGTAAAAGTTTATTTTCTTAGTATTTAATTTATTTTATATTTCCTTACTAACATAAGTCTTCAGCATATTTTTAGTTGGGTAATTAGGGTTCTCCTAGCTACTTAGAATAGCATAGGTGCCCGCACGGTCCGTTAGCTTAGGTCATGATAATCTCAGTACATCCTACCACCCCCAGACAGATAGTCAAGCATAAAGGACCATTCTGACTCTAGAAGATATGTTGAGAGCGTGTGTCATTTACTTTAAAGGTAGTTGGGATGCCTACTTACCTTTGATTGAGTTTGCTTATAATAACAGCTATCATTCCAGTATTCAGATGGCTTCGTTTAAGGATCCTTATGGAAGAAGATGTAGGTCTCTGATTGGTTGGTTTGAGGTAGGTGAAACCTCTTTGATAGGGCCTGACTTAGAGTTTTATCCTTTGGAGAAAGTTCAGTTAATCATGGAGAGACCTAAGACAACCTAGAGCACAAAATTTTATGCAAATGTGAGGAGAAAAGATCTCGAGTTCGAGATTAGCGACTTTGTATATTTAAAAATCTCTCCCATGAAGGGAGTAAAGATGTTTGGTAAGAAAGGGAAGCTTTGTCCCCGATATGTTGGTCCTTATAGGATTTTGAGTCATTTCGGAAAGGTAGTCTATGAACTTGAGTTTCCTGCAGACTTAGCATCAGTACACCTAGTGTTACATGTCTCCTTGCTAAATAAGTGTATAGGTGACCCAGCAGTAGTAGTCCCCATAGAGAGTGTAGATGTTCAGAATATTCTCTCCTACCAAGAAATCCAAGTCAAAATCCTCGATCGTCAGACTCGCAAACTAAGGAACGAAGAAGTTTCCTTGGTCAAAGTTCTTTGGCTGAACCAGTCCGTTGAGGGAGCCACTTGGGAAGCAGAAGCAGACATGCGAACCAAGTACCCTCATCTTTTCTCCGCAAACTCAGAATCAGCCTAAGGTAACAGTATTCCTTAGAGTTACTCTATTCTATGCTTAGTTTCAGTTGCATATCATTCTCATATCATTCATGCATTCATGGATTAGTTCAATCATATGCCATGCCTCAAGATTCAGTCAAGTTTCAGCTATGCATGTCAGTATAATCTCAGTACTTCAGTGCCTTTCATCTTAATCAGTCTCATTTGAGGACGAATGTGTCCAAGGGGGAGATATTGTAAGACCCCGTAAAGTCTTAGCCCATTTCAGCCCCATATAGCATGCCAAAAGAGGTCCCAGACTTGGAAAATTTCAGCTAAGTGCTGACACTTAGTCTTATTTTTGGCCTCGATATTTCATTGGTTTTATTTTCGATCTTCTCAGCCTTAGATTATCGATTTTTAAATTGATTCATGATTAGGGTTATCCATAGGTCATCTCAAATAAGTTTTGGAATTTTTGAACATCGTTTGAGACACGTTTGGATGACCAAAATAGCAAGCCAATGCAATCAGGACTCATCGCACTGGCTATCGTATTATCACCATCAACACGGTGCGTTGGTAATCGTATTGATACCATCGACGCGATGCGGTGCCTGTCGCATCACTGGGCACATTTTGTGTATTAAGTTATGGCTTTATGGGTGTAATTAGGTCATTTTCCCCTTATTTAATTCAGCCATAACCCGAAACTAAGCCTCTTAAAGGGATAAATTCACTCATTATTTCACAAATTCTCTCAAGAGAAAAATCCCAGTTCATCACGTCAAGACCCCCCACCTCCAAGAACTCACCAATAATTCTCACGAATTCAATAATCAAGGTATGTTTAGGTGTTCATCCTTGTGTTTCTTCCACCCTTGGAGTTCAAGAATCTTTCTTTAAATCTTAGATTATGATTTACATTTTTGAACGTAATTGTGTTCATGTATGTGCTGTTGTTTGGGATTTCAAGCCAAGAATATTTTGAGTTTCATGTGAATTAACTAGAATGTATGTTGATTTATATAACCCTTATGTTAAATTATTGAATTGTGGTGTCAGATGTGGTAGTTATGATAATCATTTATTTCTCATTCTCTTGTACAAGAATTATGTATCCTAAGTGTTTGACAAAATATCTATGTGAAGGAATTGTGCATGGTAACTTATGTGTGATGCTTTTAAGGTTGAGATATGGTTCCATTATCTATGCAATCGAGTCCTGGGGGTATCGAATACCCAAAATTTAATTGTTGTCTAGTTTTCCAGAGTCTACATAATGAATTTAGTTATACCATGAGCGAGAATTATTCAGTTAGTTAATGTAGTCAAGTGTCAGTTCAGTCAAGCCTAGTCCAGTCTAGTGATCAGTTCAGTATCGATTCAGTTGGGAGTAGAATTCAGCACCGAGAAAACCCAGGGATAGGGGCATTCTTGCCAGCAGAGGATTTGACCCTTAGTAGCAGTCCCTGCGTTACAGAACTACGTTGCCAGTGTAGGGTAAATCGTCTTTCTTCCAGACTAGGGTTGAGGTAATCATATACATCTCATGAGTCTTTCTGCCAGATTAGGGTTGACCCAGCTCATGTTAGTAACTCGTGGCACGGTGCCAACACTCTTCCAACTAGGATTACAGGTTGGACCCCAAATCAGTCCATACTCGGGGTATGTCAGTTAGATGATAACTCCCGCAGTTACAGTTTTAGTATTCAGTATTCAGTATTCAGTAATCAGTATCTAGTATTCAGTATTCTGTACAGAACTAAGTTCATTTCTACACGATCATAACTTACAGTTATCAGTTATTCAGTTATCAGAAACTTAGTACTTCAACTTTAGACTAATTCAGATAGATGATATATTCTTGGTATTGCAGGTTCAGTACTTACAGTAGTCCCAGTTTTGCATATCCTCTCATCCAGTTATTTTATGATATTTAATTATTATTCTCATGCACATAAACCCATGCATATCAGCCTAACCTCACCTAGAATACCAGTGCATTCAAAGTACTGATATACTCTTTATTTGCGCTATGATGTCTCATATCATAGGTTTAAACGCTCAGGTTCCTGAACGTACCTAGCCAGATCAGTTTATCAGACGCAACTACAGTAGTGAGTCCTCATCCATCGAGGATGTCACTCATTTAGTTATTATATTATTTACAGTATTTTAGTTTTTTAGTTACTATCAGACAGTAGTTGGAGTTAGTTGGGGCCTGTCCCTTCAACTCGTTTATTTCAGTTGTTAGAGGCTTTCAGACACTTTTAGTTAGCATTTATTCTACAGATGTACTCAGTATTGATTCAGTTTTATGAGACTTATGGAGTTTTTAGTTTTACTTTCGCATATGTTTCATGATTATTATTCAGTAATCACAGCAGGTACCAGTCATGGGTTAGCTTATGGTCCTACGGGGTTGTAAGAATTGTGTGGTGCCCAGGGTGTAGTCTCGGGGCATTACATGAACATACTGTAGAGCATGGGTACCTGATTCATGAGCTGCATAACTTGATTTTGGAGTTAGTAAATTCGTGAAACATAGTTCTTACTGTTGAGCAAACTGGAACTCCTTATACTAGGGACTAGAAGCGTACATGATATTTTATGATGTGCATGAACATGAACTATGATTATGGAACTAACATGTAAGGCATGAGTAGATATCATGATGAGTGAAAAAACTTGCACTGTGATAAGAATGGGTTGGGTATCATCCTCTCTTACTGCTTTTCTACATATATTGGAATCACTACTAGGATCTGAGAGCCTGACTTGGTTACTTGCTCTATTATCTCCCTCTTAGCTTAAAGCCATCATTCTAAGTCTGTGAACTACTTAATCAATGACTCTAAACTGAACTGCCACCACTTTACTCTAGAATCTGGGGTCTAATAATATGAATAAATGATAAGCTCACCCTGAAAGACTACTCCTGATAATGTAAAACCCACTGCTAGTACTTCCTTCTAGATACAACTCTTGGCTTTAAATAGCCCCCAACAATCATCATATAACAACTTAACCACTGAATAACTTAGAATTCTTAACTCTCCATTTTATTAGCTCAATCCTTAGAGATTCAAACTTAGATTCTAACACTTAACATGGATATCCCCAAACCTTAAATGAACCATAATATTTTCATCATAGCCTACAATTATCACATCTCTAAACTCATATTTTCCCAACACAATGGGAATTACCATTACAACAACAACATATATTTTCAAATCAACAAACTTAATTTTTTTTCTTGAATACACTATTTTAAGCCTACTGATTCACATTTCATACAACTAGCCCCATGAATGCAAAAAAATCTACTGAATTCAGACAATAATATCCCTCCATTCAATGATTAGTTCATCGGGAAATTAAAACCAAATGGCTCTATTTCTGAAATCAACTGATGTGACTTTCTGGGATGCTAAAACCGGCAAGTTTCATATACCCATCTGACTAAGATAGATTTACCCACTGAGGTAGACACTGAGAAGGGCTTCACTAATATTTTGGTCCTGACACCGAGTTGACAGCTATATAAGGGGGTTATAAGAGAAAGTGAAGCTCTGTGGTCTATTAAAACATATATAAAAATATGAAGGGCCTGTAACAAACCCGCAACCACATCAGGAGAACTTTATTGATCATATCAGGACTGGAGTGCATAAAGTCTGTTCTGACGTTGACAACTGGTGGCACTAGAAGTGGCGTCCTGCTGAGTCGGGCGACCGAATGGAACTAGAGGATGACTGTGTGGACTCCATGGACCAACCTTAGGACATTCTCTGACTTTGTGGTCTGACTCGCCATATTAAAAACATATGTCACTGGCAGCTTTACACACACCTTTATGATTCCTACCACATTCACCGCAAAATGGATAAGTACGACCACTCTTCCCACTACCCTATAACTTAGAGACTAGTGCTCTAACTCGACTGTTATTCCTAACTTAGGCACTAGCGCACTGTCTAGAGAAGGAGATGGGGCTGAAAACTTCTGACTGAACTGAGAACGGTTACCACCCTCTGACCTTGTCTAAGAAAAATTAAAACTACCTATCCTAACCCTTTTATTCTCTCTTTCATTCTCCTTAGCTTTCTCCTCCTCAATCTATTGAGCATGAACCATGAGACTAGATAGGACAACATCCTTCTGATTATTCTGAGCAACTACTAAATAAGATAAGGTAGTAGAGGCAGCTCTAAATTCGGCGTGAGATACACGCTCATTTAGGGGGATCTTTCTGAATAGGCGGAGGTACTGGCTGGTTTTCTATTCCTCTCCTGTTAGTCTTTCTGGGAGGCATATTCTGTAAATAGAAGGACGAATTGAATTAGATAGAGAGTTCAACTTGATTTCATGCTCATTCGCACGTTATGAACATTGAAAGAAGGAAAACTTTTCCTAAAACATCTTGTAGCCTCTTGTACATAAGTGTGGCACACTTCACACCTATACACAAGACTCTACTCAACGCGGCTTTCAGACTCCCTAGGACACTTTAAAATCTTAGGCTTGATACCAAGTTTGTAACGCCCCGAGAGTGCACCCTGGATGCCACACAGTGCTTACGGTCACAAGTGACCACAAGCTAACTGTAACGCCCCAAGATCCCATCCCAAGACGTCACACAGTGCTTAAGGCCACATACGGCCTCAAGCTAACCCTCTGAGCCTATCATCACTTCTATAACTCACTATGGCAATAATCAAGTTGTAATAAGGAAGAATAATCATGTCATGAACATACTAGAATACAAAGAAATACTATCCTGTATAATCAAAATACCGAAGTTCTGTACATATTGGTACTCTAGTCTGACAAAACCTCTACTATATAAGACTGAGGAGCCATTGGGACAGATCCCCAACTGACTCGTACTGAACTGGAAATAAACCACCATTTACTATCAAGAAAAATATCAGGGACGTAGATCCTCGAACCATGAGGACTCACCAACTGTACGAATATAGATGGAGGTACTCGAAGATCACTATCGCTGCTGAGACTGAGCACCTGAACCTACATCACGAGAAAATGTAGAACACAGAAGAGTATGGGAATCAGTACTTGGGAATGTACTGAGTATGTGGGGATGCAGGTAACATTTAAATAATATCATAAATGTATAAGAAAATCATGCATGATGATAATAATAACTCTCATTGCTTGAGTTACCTAAAACATATTTTCCATAAATCATTAATAATAACACATGCTTCATAAATCTCATAAACCATTAGACTCAACTCAAACTCTTTGACTCATGACTTAGAGTGATTTAGTAACTCATGGAACTTGGACTATTATGGACTTGGGAGTTTCTTATAACCGACATAAACCATGTGAGCTTACATGGAGTCCAACATCTTGCCCACGTTGGGGAGAGTTGTTCTATCCTTGCCATCAGAGTAGAAACTTAACTTTAGTGACCACTGTCTTGGCCTTTGGACTTTAATCTTAATCCTACGGTGGCACGTAGTTCTGGGGAAGTAGGATGAGCTGAACCCACACTTCCCGCTCGGTGCTAAATACTACTCCCAGACTTAAGCTCAGAATGCGTTAGAAAATCTACGTTAATCAACTCAAGGGTCTATCATGAGGACCAAAATATAAATATATATCTCATTTGTAAATCATAATCAACTTGTGGATTCCTAACTCGACTCAATCTCAAAATAATCTTTCTCATCATCAAGTACACTTGCTTATCAAATAATATCAAGTATATCAAAATCTTCAAGAAAACATCATAGAACTCGTTCTTGACTCTTAATCTCAATATCAATATATATTCAATAGACAAATTTCTCATAGAAAAACATAAATCATGACACTTATCATAAATCACTTAGAAATCATCATTTCATGATAACAATATACAACTCATGGCATAAATTCTTAATTTAAGAAATAAGACAATGAAGTAGTCATATATGTCAATCTTATATAGCTCAAATCTCATCAATCCTTGATAAATTAATTTGTGTGTAAACCCACTTTGCAAAAATCATGAAATTCAATAGAAATTAAATCTTTGGTTACAAGAACGAAAGAAGTGTTCTTGTTCAAAACCCACATACCTTAATCATTGAAATTGGATGAACTTTAGTGCTTGATACTTTATCCACACTTGAAATAAATAATTCTTGAAGCCCACACTATGAGGAACTTGGTTCTTGAAGAAATTTTGAAGATTTATGGATGATTCTTGGAAGATTTATGTTCTTGATAAAACCCTAGATATATTATCTCCAGAGAATTGGAAGAGAGAATGATGGAATTAGGGTTTGGATGAGGATTCTCATATATATAGAGGCCTCCAAAAGATGGGAAAACACCAAAATACCCTTGCAAAAACGTCTCTAAATTGCTGAAAAAAATAGCTGATGACATCCGTGACAAACTGTCAAGCCCGTGATAGGCCGTTACGAATTATCGTCACAAAAGGGGTGGATTTTGTGACTTTCTGCCTTAAGGTGACGACATTTTGTGACGGGCCGTCAGGCTCTTGACGATTCATCACAAAAGGTCGTCACGGTTTTCCAGGCTGACATGCTGGATTAAAATAAGTATAACTCTTTTCTCCGATATCAAATTTTGACAAAATGGGTATCGTTGGAAAGCTAATTCAATTATCTATCTTTTGGTAGGTCATGAGCTCAATAATTCGTTGTACAATGGTATATATGATCATTTGAAGTTGACTATGCCAAAATCCTTCTCAAGAATTCAATCGGTAAAGAATGTTTTTATTCGCCCAATCGTTAGGATATGTTTAAAGCCTTAATACACATTACCTTTGATCAGAAAACAACCAAAACACTATAATTTATTTCTCATGAGCTTGATTTATGATTGCACTATTGGTTAGAGTCTCGGGGTCTTATAGTATCTCCCCCTTGGAAACATTCGTTCTCGAATGTTGCTAAATAGGCCGAGAACAAGAGGAAATGAGGACGTATAGTTGAACGACTCACTAAAAGGGGCTTATTTAACTCTAAACTTTTGAGTACTTCACAAAATGCATGAATCATAGAGAGAATAACCATATAGCTGAATACACTAGATTAAAAGAAAACTGAATTAGGGAAGAATAGTACCTTCGGCTTGATTTGAACTCGCGAATAAGAGATGAGGGTATCTGGCTCGCATATCTTCTTCTGCTTCCCAAGTATCACCCTCGACTGATTGATTTCGCCATAGAACTTTAACCAAGGGAACTTCCATATTTCTTAGTCTACGAAATTGATAATCTAGGATTTCAACTTGAACTTCATCATACGAAAGGCTATCCTGAACATGAAAATTTTCTGACGGATCAACAACAACAGAATCACCAATGTGCTTTTTTAGCATAGAAATATGAAAGACAGGATGGAAAGCTGACAACTCGGGAGGCAACTCAATCTCGTAAGCTTCTTTCCCAACACGATTCAAAACTCTATAAGGGACAATGTATCGGGGACTAAGCTTCCTTTCTTACCAAATTTTTTCACCCCCTTCATGGCTGAAATCTTTAAGTACACCAAATCGTTAACCTCAAACTCAAGAGCTTTTCTTCTCACATATGCATATGACTTCTGACGACTCTGGGTTGTCTTCAACCTTTCTTGAATTAGCTTAACTTTCTCCATAGCCTCAAACAAAGCATCAGGTCCACTCACAGCGGGTTCACCCACTTCAAACCAACCTATGGGTGATCTACATATGGATGACCTGCTAAGGGCATCTGCCACTATATTGGCCTTGCCTGGGTGATACAGCACATTCATATCATAGTCCTTTAACAATTCTAACCATCGCCTCTGACAAAGATTCAACTCTCTATGAGTAAACACATACTGCAAACTCTTGTGATCCGTAAAAATATCAATTTGAACACCGTACAAATAGTGTCTCCAGATTTTCAAGGCAAAGACCACTGCAGCTAACTCGAAGTCATGGGTCAGGTAGTTCTTCTCATGCGGTTTCAACTGTCTAGAGGCATAGGCTATAACCTTCCCTTTCTGCATCAACACGCAACCCAACCCAACTCTAGAAGCATCACAGTACACCACAAAATCATCTACACAATTTGGAAGGGTCAACCAGGGGCCGAAGTGAGTCGAGTCTTCAACTCCTGAAAACTCTTCTCTCAAGAATCAGACCACAGGAATTTAACTTTCTTTTGGGTCAACCAAGACAAATGAGATGCAATGGAAGAGAAACCCACAAAAAAATGACGGTAGTAACCAGCTAGACCCAAGAAACTCCTAATATCAGACGGGGAAATAGGTCTAGGCCAATTTTTCACAGCTTCTATCTTTTGAGGATCAACTCGAATACCTTCAGAAGAAAAAATAGGACCCAGAAAAGCAACTGACCTTAGCCAAAATTCGCACTTGCTAAATTTGGCAAATAGTTGATGATCTCTAAGGGTTTGCAAGACTATTCAGAGATGATCTGCATGGTCATTCTCACTTTGGGAGTATTCAAGAATATTATCTATGAACACAATAACAAATATATCCAGGTACTGTATGAACACCCGATTCATGAGATCCATAAAATCTGTTGGGGCATTTGTTAGCCCGAAGGACATGACCAGGAACTCAAAATGACCATATCGGGTGCAAAAAACTGTCTTTGGAATATCACACTCCCTAACTTTAAGCTGGTGATAACCGGATCTCAAATTTATTTTTGAGAAATAGTTGGCACCTTGCAGCTGATCAAACAGGTCATCAATTCTAGGAAGAGGGTACTTGTTCTTGACTGTGACCTTGTTAAGCTGATGGTAGTCAATGCACATCTGCATGAACCATCTTTCTTTAGCACAAATAGAATGAGTGCACCCTAAAGAGATACACTAGGCCTTATGAAACCCTTTTCTAGAAGATCTTTGAGTTGCTCTTTCAACTCCTTAAGTTCTGCGGGGGCCATACGATATGGAGGAATAGAAATAAGCTGCGTATCGGGGAGAAGATCAATCCCGAATTCTATCTCTCTATCGGGAGGTACCCCTGGGAGATCTTCCAGAAAAACATCACGAAACTCATTAACAATGCTGATCGACTGAATGGTTGGAGTCTCAAACTTAGTATTTTTAACTCAAACCGAATGATAGATGCAACCCTTGGATATCAATTTCCTAGCTTTAAGATAGGATATGAAATGACTCTTGGGAGATACAGAATTTTTGGACCACTCAAAGGCTGGATCATTGGGAAACTGAAACTTGACTACACGGCTACGACAGTCTATAAACGTATAACAAGAGTGAAGCCAATCCATACCCAGAATAATGTCAAAATTAACCATGTCTAGCTCAATCAAATCTGCAAACATGAGTCTGTGAAGGAAAGTGATAGGACACTTCTTATATACTTTCTTAGCAACAACAGGTTCACCTACTGGAGTAGAAACTAAAAAAGGCTCAAGAATCTTTTCAGCATTGATCTCAAAATTCACAGCCACTAATGGAGTCACATAAGAAACACTTGACCCAGGGTCCATCAACATATACACATCAAAATGAAATACATGAAGCGTACCAGTAACAACATCTGGTGAATCCTCCTACTCCTGGCGGGGTGGTATAACATTAAAGCGATTCTGGCGCTGACCACCGGCAGTACTAGACGAGTCACCCTGAGGAAGAGTAGGACGAACTAAAGGGGACAGAGCAATAATAGCCTGACTCTAGGAACGAACATCACGGCTCCCCTATCTAGCATATGGACAATCTCTGAGTCTGTGGCCCAACTTGCCACAACCAAAACAACCTCTCTTCTCAGCCATACACTCTTTGGGATGTGTCCTACCATACTTAGCACACAGGGGATAATTAGGTCTATTACTCACACTGTCCTGAGACCTGGACACAGTAGGTATATTACCCTGCTCCTGCCTAGCTGATGACGGTGCTGGCACAAAAGAATGGCTCTAAAACTGAGGGCGGATCTCTCCAGAAAATCTACTCTGACTATACCCCTGCTGCTCTGATCTAACTCTCTTATTCCCTCTCACTCTCTCTCTCTCTTTCACCTTGTTTGCTTTAATCTACTAAGAATGTATTATTAATCTAGAAAGATCCATGTCCCTATTGAGCATAGTAGACCTACACTCTTTCATAATGTAACTCGATATGCCAGTCAAAAACTTACTCATACTGGTCCTGGAATCAGCCATCATACCGGGAGCATACTTAGACAACTGATTGAATTTAAGATAATACCCCTTTAACTGTCATGGAGCCTTGTCTTAAGTTCATAAATTCTTCTAGTTTCGCTTCCCTCAGCTCCGGGGAAAATAATCGGTCTAAGAACATGTCCTTGAACAACTTCCAAGTCATGGGAGCGGCATCGTTCCCTCTACTCTTCCTCTACATCTCCACCCAATCATAAGCAGCATCTTTCAAGCGATAGGAAGCTAGCTCCATACTTTCTTATTCTATCACATGCAAAATTTGGGTAATTTTTTTCACCTCATCAAGATACATCTGTGGGTCCTCACCTGCCCTTGACCCATAAAACTCTGGCGGATTCATCCGCATAAAATCACGAACCTGAGCTGCCGCTGAATTATCTTCTTGCGGAGGTGGGACTGCGGCCTGAACATTAGCCTGAGCATTGCCGGTAACTGCCTGGGCTAGCGTCTGAAAAGCTCCCCAAAATTCGGCATGAGTCACCGTCTCATTTAAAGGATCAATGGGTTGAGGTCGTTTGTTGTTTATACGAGCTCTTCGAGGAGGCATTTTCTGTCAGAAGAGAGCACGAATTAATAGCAGAGAGAAACTATCTAGGCACGATAGACTTTTGAAAGAAAGAAATAACTTTTCCTAAAACGTCCCGTAGCCTCTTGCTCATAGATATGGCGCGCTATACACCGATGATCAAGACTCTACGTAATGCGGCTTATCAGACTCCCTAGGACTCTTTAAACCTTAGGCTCTGATACCAATCTTGTAATGCCCTAAGATCCCATCCCAAGACGTCACACGGTGCTTAAGACCAACGCGGCCTCAAGCTAACCCTCTGAGTCTGTCATCACTTCTATAACTCAATATGACAATAATCAAGCTGTAATAAGGAAGAATAATCATGTCATGAACATACTGGAATACGAAGAAATACTATCCTGTACAATCAAAATATCGAAGTTCTGTACATACTGGTACTCTAGTCTGACAAAGCCTCTACTACATAAGACTGAGTAGCTATTGGGACAGATCCCTAACTGACTCGTACTGAACTGCAAATAAACCACCATCTACTATCAATACAAAAATCAGGGATGTAGGTCCTCAAACCAGCAGGACTCACCAACTATACGAATGTAGATGGAGGTACTTGAAGATCACTGTCGCTGCTGAGACTGAGCACCTGAACCTACATCACAAGAAAATGTAGAACACAGAAGAGTATGGGAATCAGTATTTGGGAATGTACTGAGTATGTGGGGGTGCAGGCAACATTTAAATAATATCATAAATGTATAAGAAAATCATCCATGCTGATAATAATGACTTTCATCGCTTGAGTTACCTGAAATATATTTTCCATAAATCATTAATAATAACACATGCTTCATAAATCTCATAAACCATTGGACTCAACTCAAAATCTTTAACTCATTACTTAGAGCGACTTAGTAACTCATGGAACTTGGACTATTATGGACTTGGGAGTTTCTTATAACTGACATAAACCATGTGAACTTACATGGAGTCCAACGTCTTACCCACGTTGGGGAGAGTTGTTCTATCCTTGCCATCAAAGTAGAACCTTAACTTTAGTAATTATTGTCTTATCCATTGGCCCTTAATCTTAATCCTATGGTGGCACTTAGTTTTGGGGAAATAGGATGCGCTGAACCCACACTTTCTGCTCGGTGCTAAATACTACTCCCAGACTTAAGCTCAGAACGCGTTAGGAAATCCACCTTAATCAACTCAAGGTTCTATCATGAGGACTAAAATATAAATATATATCTCATTTGTAAATCATAATCAACTTGTGGATTCCTAACTCGACTCAATCTCAAAATAATCTTTCTCATTATCAAGTACACTTGCTTATCAAATCATATCAAGTTTCAAAATCTTCAAGAAAACATCATAGTACTCGTTCTTGACTCTCAATCTCAATATCAATATATATTCAATAGACAAACTTCTCATAGAAAAACATAAATCATGACACTTATCATAAATCACTTAGAAATCATCATTTCATGATAACAATATACAACTCATGGCATAAATTCTTAATTTAAGAAATAAGACAATGAAGTAGTCATATATGTCAATCTTGTATAGCTCAAATCTCATAAATCCTTGATAAATTAATTTGGGTGTAAACCCACTTTGCAAAAATCATGAAATTCAATAGAAATTAAATCTTTGGACACAAGAACGAAAGAAGTGTTCTTGTTCAAAACCCCACATACCTTAATCATTGAAATTGGATGAACTTTAGTGCTTGAGACTTTATCCACACTTGAAATAAATAATTCTTGGAGCCCACACTATGAGGAACTTGGTTCTTGAAGAAATTTTGAAGATTTATGGATGATTCTTGGAAGATTTATGTTCATGATAAAACCCTAGATATATTATCTTTAGAGAATTGGAAGAGAGAATGATGGAATTAGGGTTTGGATGACGATTCTCATATATATAGAGGCCTCAAAAATATGGGAAAATACCAAAATACCCTTGTAAAAACGTCTCTAAATTGCTGAAAAAAATAACTGACGATATCCGTGACAAGTCGTCAGGCCCGTGATAGGCCGTCATGAATTATTGTCACAAAAGGGGTGGATTTTATGACTTTCTGCCTTAAGGTAACGACATTTTGTGACGGGCCGTCAGGCTTGTGACAAGTCGTCACAAAAGGTCGTCACGGATTTTCCAGGCTGACACGCTAAAGTAAAATAAGCATAACTCTTTGCTTTGATATCGAATTTTAATGAAATGGGTATCATTGGAAAGATAATTAAATTATCTATATTTTGGTAGGTCATGATCTCAATAATTCATAGTACAATGGGAGATATGCTCATTTGAAGTTGACTATACCAAAATCCTTCTCAAGAATTCAATCGGTAAAGAATGTTTTGATTCGCCCAATCGTTAGGACATCTTTAAAGCCTTAATACACATCACCCTTGACCAGAAAACAACCAAAACACTATAATTTATTTCTCATGAGCTTGATTCATGGTTGCACTATTGGTTAGAGTCTCGGGGTATTACACTAACCCATAATACTGGTACCTGCTGTGAGCACTGGGTAAAATTGATTACAAAAGATCATATGCAAAATTTAACTGAAAAATGCCATAAGGTTTTAAATCATAGTTCTGATAATTTCTATAAAATAATACTGACAATACTGATAAAATGGTTGATAATAACAACTGAAAACTGACTGACTGTCTGTACTAGTCTAAAAGCCTCTAAACTGTCTGACTATGGAGTTGATGGTACAAGCCCCTAACTAACTCTGACTGACTAAATAGCTGAACTACTAACATAATTTAATATAAGATAACTCATCCTCGGAGAATGAGGACTCACCACAGCTGCTGATACTGATGCACTGGAAAGTGTAAGTACGATCGGGAATTCGAACGTCCGAACCTATGATATAAGATATCATAGCACAAGAAATGAGTATGCAATAAGTACTTTGAATGTACTGGTATGCTAAATGTGGTTAGGTTGATATCCATGGGTTCATGTGCATGGGTAATAATTGACTGAATGTATAGCATGAGGTACTGACTAAAAATGCATGTAAATTGTAGAGACTGAGAATACATGACTAAGTATAAAACATGATTCTGAAATAGTATGTGAACTAAAAATACTGAAATACTGGTAATTGAATAACTGATACTGTATGATACGGTTAAGCAAACTTGAAATTTATTTCTAGACTGAGACTGTGGGAGCTAGCTATAACCGACATACCTTAATGTACTATCAGGGTCACAGGTACTAAAATGGCTATGTGGATCCATTAATATAATGTCCCGAAGAGGGTGCCATGCCTATCTGACGGGGTATGCCTTAAATCCTATACTAGCTACATAGTTCTGGAATTTAGGGACTGTTACTAATATCTCATGCCTACTGACGGTGGAGAAAAATGCCTCATGCCTAACTGACGGGGGAGAAAAGAGCCCCATGCCTATTGACGGGGGAGATGCCATCCCTACGTTCACTCGGTTCTAAGTTTTACTCCCAACTGAAAGACACTGATTTCTGAACTAATGTAAGTTGACTGCTTATGACAACTGACTAAACTGTTAGTGTTGATGGTTTATTTGAAACCATTCTAAAAGTAATGAAAACTAGATAAACAACTATATTTTGGGTATTCAAACCCCCAGGACTCGATATCAATAACAATAAGATCAAAGTAAAACTTTGAAGGCATGATAAGTAGTCATTATTCAAAACTCATTCTTTGAGGCATTTCATCAGACTCATGGGGGTTATGAGTTAAAACATGGAATATTTAAACCATATGAATATAACAAAATTCCAATACTAAAGCATGAGTCAAAGATTTCAGCATATGAGTATCATTATTCGAACATATTAACGGTAATTTCCAACAAAACACATGGGAATCATAATTTTCAAATCAAAGTCCATAATCGTTTCATGAAGATAACTCATAAACATGTAAAAACCATAGCTTTAAAACTTAAAAACGGTGCTTGGGATGCATGGGTGAAAAGGACCCATGAATAAACATCTAACATACCTTGCTTGATGAATTCGTGAAAGTTCTTGGGAGTTATAGATGGATTTCTTGAGAATTGACCTTGGAGATTAAAGGGGCTAGGGTTTGTTCTTGAGAGAAGATGAAATTTAATTTGGGAGAAATATGAATTATAGGGGCTAAAATGTTGTTTTAGGGACCTAAATCTCGTGTTTTGTCTAAATTAAAGTGAGTGGAATTGACCCAAATTCCCTTGGAAAATGTGATTGAAAGCTGGACACCTCAGGGGTGAAATGGAGTGTGTGTCGCATGATCTGGAGCAAAAAAATAAAGTGTGTGCCGCATGCTACAATGCATACTCCCTCAGGGGTGAAATGGAGCGTGTGTCGCATGCAAATCATGTGTAACTACTGTCTCTCTCACGAAAATGGCTATAACTTTTCGCTTGGGTATCGAATAAGGCGAAATTGTTATCGTTGGAAAGCCGACTCAATTTTCTACAATTTGGTGGATCTTGAGCTGCAAAATTCTATGTCTATAAAAAGTTATACACGTTCAAAGTAAACCCTTGTAGAATCAAATACCAAACTTTGGACGAATCAAAGGATCTTGGCTCAACTTTGTTCTAAGTGATTCTTATGAATATTTTTCACCTAGAAATCACTTCACACACTAGGATAAAGATCATGACATGTCTATTCAAAACAAATCCAAGGAATTAGAGTCAACACATGTAAGAACGATGCTTCAAAGTCTAGCCCAAAAATACGAGGTGTTACACAAAGTAATACTGTAAAAAAATAGTACCTTACTAAATATGTCCTTCATCAAATCCTTATATCTTGGATTTGGTTTAACCACTTTCCAATTAACCATTCTTGGGATTAAATTATTCTCATGAATGACTATTGATATATCAACTTCGGAACAACATTCATACCACCAAATCTGAAGAGTGTGTGGCATGCCATTCAAAGGATAATACTGTTGTAGCTCATTCATAGACCGACTAAATGGAGTCATCAATTTTTCAAATGCCAATTTACCCCATGAAAATTGACTATAACTTCCGTCATCAACTATGCGAAAGTCTTGGGCAGGAATATTGGCTTTATCAAATCGGGAGAACACAAATGTGTGTATAAAGTACAAAATTCCAATCTTTACCACATCTTTCAGATTTTTTCCCAACTTTTTATTCAAAAAAAGTTGACCAACTCACTTCTTTTCACGTTTGCTGTCGAATCTACATGGTATAAGGTTTGAATAGTTGAAATCATCTTCGTTCTCGATGCATTTCAACCCATTAACGATAGAAAACTCGTACGGTAAAAAATAAAGAACTGTATTGTTGGCCAATACCCTTAGTTGATCCTGATATGGGTGTTGGACCTCTAAGGTCATCAAACACCTTGCTATCGATCCTTGAAAGTTACAATTAGGGAGGTCCAGAAATGATCCAGAACAGGTGTTTCTAAAAATTTTGATTCATTCATCTTTCAAAACTTCTTTAAGTCTATCTACTACATTGAGGTTGTGTGCATTGCCAATCCTTAAGTTGTGGGCAGGTCATTTTTTCACAACCAAATTAAAATTCTGCCAACAACAAATATTGACAATAACACAAATTAAAAGATGATTCATATGTCAAATGTATCACCTATTTATAAATGAAAACAATAATAAAATAAGTATAGAAAGTATTAGGATATATGTATCACCAATAATCTGATTCACAGAGAATCACTCTTACACTGTAGGACAATATGTATCACCAATTAAATAATAGAATATGTATCAAACATTCAGTGAGAACAAAATGTATCACCCATTAATAGCATATAAATCACCCAATATTGAAATAATAATTGTATCTACCATATGAATCTCCATAATACCATATGTATCACCTATTAATATCATATGTATCACCAATTAATAACATATGTATCACCCATTAATATCATATGTATCACACATTAAAATCATACAAACTGTATTATCATATGAATCACCATAATACCCATATAATGATATCATATTTATCATGCATATGAATCACCATTAAAGTATAAACATATATGAATAACTAAATAAATTTATATATGTATCAATTGGTTCCTTTTTTAAAAAAAGTGTACCACCTATATGTATCACTTGCAATATCAATACTTGATTCAACAGAGAATTAAGGATATGCTCTATTTCCTCCTGATCTTTCATTGCATGTCAGATTCTTAATTTTTGGCAACAAAAGCTTGTCTTAAATTCTTTAATTTTTCAGGGTCATTGCGGTACGTTGACCTATTTTCACTAAAACCTTCCTCTGTGTAATCAAAGTTGCCCGGAGTAAAACCCACAATTTGATTACTAGTAGGAATACTTTTTGGTGTTTCGATTTGGAAATTTCCAAACTGAATGAGGGTGAATCTTCATTAGCCATTGAAGATCAAACAAATTAACACAAAAGAAGTTAAAGCATATATGGATATTGACTTGTCTTGTTAAAAATTAACTTTACATCCCCATAAACAAAAAACTAACCTCTTTGAAGTAATTGATAATTTTTGAAATTTAATGAAGTAAATTGATGGTTCTAAGCGGTTGAAGTAGTGGAGAAGGAAGTTATCTCAAATTCTTCTAATTTAGGAGAGATTTTAGGGGAGGAAATTATGGGAAAAAATGGTTGCATGCGTTAATGGAGGAGAGAAAATCGGGTAGGTGAGTTACAACATATGTATCAACATTAAAGTTGAAAACCAAGATTTTATGTAAATTTTTAAAAAATAAGGGATATTGGGTAATATAGTCTCTTAAGTTTGGGTTTTGTGTAATTTATCCTTTTATTTTAATGATGAAGCATTTACTATATCTTACTAAGTACTCTCATCCGATTTAATTTATTTGATATTTTTCATTTTTCGAAAGTCATTTTAATTACTTTCTAAAGGTAAATTAATTTTATCAACTTAATAATTTTTTTAGGAATTTAATGTATATAGGCATAACCTATATATACACAAACTAAATTAATTCGTTAGATTTATTTAATGAGTTTAGATATTTCTTCTTAATTTTTTTTAAATTTGTCAAAGGGGTCGGGCCGGGTCAACCCGAAACCGACCCCTATTAATTTACCGGGTCGTGGGCCGGGCCAATTCCGGGACTATTTAAACGGGCCGGGCCTTTACCGGGCCTACCTTTTTTTAAAAAAAAAAACAAACCGGGACCAGCCCATTATACTTATACCGGTCCAACCCGGGTCAACCAGGTCAAAACCAGGTCAAACCTTAAAAAAGAGAAATTTAAATTTAATTTTTTTTCTCTAATATACACTCTATATACCCACTTATATACATTTTAAATACATTAAACAATATACGGGCAATATATATACACTATATATATATACTACATTAGAATTTAGAAAATATATACATATACACACATGTATACGACTATACGTTAAATATATATACTACTTTAGAGTCTATAGAAAATATATACACATATATACGTACCATGCAATATATGTACTACTTTAAATAATATACATACAATATATACACACTATGTATAGTTATATACTACTTTATAAAATATATACACATATATACGTTAAATGTATATACTACTTTAGAGTGTATACAAAATATGTACACATATATACGTACGATTACGATATAATATATGTACTACTTAAATAATATACATACAACATATACACACTATATATATATACTACTTTATAAAATATATACACATGTATACGTTAAATATATACAACTTTAGAGTCTATAGAAAATATATACACATATATACGTACTATACAATATATGTACAACTTTAAATAATACTACTTTAGAAAATATATACACATGTATACGTTAAATATATATACTACTTTAGAGTGTATACAAAATATGTACACATGTATTACGATTTAGAGACTAAAGAAAATATGCTACTTAATATAATAATACTTGAGTTTTTGAACTTAAAAGAAATTTTTTTTTTTTATTGTGTATATATGTTTGTTATGTTTAATTGTCTATTACTTAGTGTAAAGCTTAATAGTAAATTAGTAATATATTAAAACTAAGTATTTAATTTAAATTAGAAATTCAATTTAAATGGAAAAAATTACAAAGTAAGGAGTGACTGAATGTTATATTTTATTGCTTGCAAAATGATCCAAAATTTATAATATACATGAATGAAAAATCTATAAATTTTGTATCATTTTTTCTAACTCATCCATGTTAATATTAACGGGAACTGACATAGGATAGTCAAAATCAATGGGGGAAAAACCATGCATTGGACTTGATTGTGTTGAGCTCTCCCTTGAAGTCATAATTTCTTCAAGATTCTGTTCGTCTTTCGGCTTCACCCCCATTCCTTGATTTCCTTATTCCGCTCTAATCCAATATCTAAGGCAAACTAGAACATTCATAGCATTGCTTCCCAATGAGTATCGGTTGTCTCCAAGTTGTTGTCGTCCCTGACTAAAACTTCTCTCCGATGCAACGATTGACATTGAAACATTCAATATATCTCTAGTTAATCTTGAAAGAAAAGGCTATTGTCTTTTATTATTCTTCAACCAATCCAACACGTTGATCCATCGTCTACGATCCTCTATCAGTGTTCAAACATAATACTTAAGCTCTTCCCGATAAGTTGTTGTGTAAGTTCCCGCCTCAACACTCTTCCAAATATTTAAATCATAAAAGTGATCAGGAAAACCACTATGTGCCGGCCTTTTAGAAGATGATGGATCTTCGGGAGGATGAGGAGCAACAGTTGAAGTGATATTTATCGGTACAACTACATCAAGTAAATCAGCATAATGGTTATATAATTTTTTTATGTAAATGCTTGCATCACTCATAGTCGTATACAAATCTGGTTGTTCTTGTTCTTCATCTTCAGATTCAGGTTCAGCATTTATCTCTAAGTTAGAATAAATAAGAGAACTAAAGTGGCACATAGTATTATATTTCATACATGAATTTAGTATAGCACCAACCAAGTAAATAAGGGAAATCGGAAAAAAAAAATTAAAATTTGGCAAACATAGCACCAATAGATTCTTTGTAACCTTCTTTATTCATATATTCTTTGATCAAAGTAGAAATATCGGCTATATATGCTAAAATATTATAAACAGTAGGATAATAAGCACCGGAAAATTCAACCGTAGCTATATAAAATTTTTCCAAAAACTTAACAAGATCATCAATTACAGTCTAATCAGAATCATGTAGCATAAATTCAGCCGAATCAGCAAATGAACCACAATATTGGTTGAAAGTTAGTGTAATAGGAACTCTATAAGCATGACAAGTTTTAAATAATCATACGTAGCATTCCATCTAGTATCACATTCTTCAGGCATCAATATCGGTCTAAATTCATTTTGTAACTTTAAATTCTCTAATTCTTTTTTTTCGATTATTTCCTTGAATAAAGCGAACAGCAAGCCGGATTTTTTCAATATAAAGCTCAAAAAATTCAAGACCATATCTTACAATTAAATTATATATATGACAAGCACACTTAACATGAAATATTTTAAGTAACGGGGGAGAGAGATCAGCTTATAACTTTCTAATAGCAATCTTGTTATTAGAAGCATTATCCAAAGCAATACATAAGACTTTTCTTTCAATACCATAAAATTCTGCAACTTTACTAATCGATTTAAAAATAAATTCTCCAGTATGTCTACGATCTTCATCAGACAAAACAGCTAGAATACGTTTTTGCATAACAAAATTACTATCTATCCAGTGACAAGTAATGGTTAAATAATCATTTTTATTAACAGCACAACCAAGATCTAAAGATAGAGTCATTCTACATTGAATATTTTTTAACAATGTAGATAAATAATAAACATATTATGAATGAAGTCTAAAAATATTGGCCCAACAAGTATTTTTAGGAATACCATTAAACATAGGATTATAAATTGCTTGAATATAATGAATAAAAGCATCTGAATAAGGAAAAGTGAAAGAAAAACAACCCACGACTATCATTTTTGCTATTTCTTTCCGGTCCCTCAATTTATTATAATTCTTAATTAACTGACCGGTTGTTGGGTTCATTCTAGTTTGTGTTGGACCACCAACAGCCTGACCACCTTTTGCAGTAAGAAACTCTCTAGCGTGATTATCTCTTATATGTTTCATTAACGAACCCGTACCCCCTTGATTGTCTCCTCTTTTATGCTCATATACTTGTTGACAAATATTATATTGCACCTTAGTTTTTCCTTCTATAGGTGTAAAAAATTCTCATGCAATGCTAGTTTTTCTACGACTTTTAGGGACAACGGGAGGACGGGAAGGAAGATTAATCGATTCAGATCTAACATAAGCATTTCCTATTGCGGGTGTCTCACCAATATTTTCATCATCTTCATCTAAATTAACCGCATTTACTTCATTTTCTTCTTCTATACCGTAATTTTTTTGAGCTTCTAAATAATCCATATCGTGAGCACCTACACCTACTTCTTCCTCAAAAGGTTGACTAAGCAGTACCTGAGGTACACGGGTATATCTACTACTTGAACTACCTCTACCACCACTAATTTACCTTTACTACCACTACCACTTCCGGAACAAAAAAATTTGACACTTTTACCGAGGTTTCTTAATTTATCCATAGTATAAATCAAACTAAAAAAAAATTCAAAATACACAAAAATAATAAAAATAAATATTCAACAATTAATGCACTAATTAAAAATTAAAAATTAAAAGTAGGAGATAAAACGACAATACCAAATTTTGAAAGTATCCGAAAGTTGCGACTTTAGAAAATTTTCACTCATATTTGTACTCGCAAAATTAAAAAATAAAATTGAGCACTTTAGGAGATATTTAGAATATTTGAGTGAGAATGAGATTTGAGAGAATGAGAATTATGTGAAAAATGATTTGAAAGTGTAGGGTATTTATAGGAAATTTTTTGAATTAAAAAAAAAATAAAAATATGGCCATATGGCCTTTGGAGGTTCCAAACGGCTATATAGTCATTGGGCCCAACGGTCCATTGGCCCAAAACGGCTAGTTTTCTCAAAAATTAAAAAAAAATATTATCGGGCGGGGCAACCGGTGGGCCTGGTCCAGGTTGACTCTGGGCCGGGTCAACCGAGCCCAAAATAAAAAATGGGCCAGCCCGTTAGCCCGTGGGCTCACCGGTCCAGGTCAAACCGTGGGGGGGGGAGGGGAGCTTAGCGGGCCGGGTCAACCCAACCCATTTGACAAGCTTAATTTTTTTTAACACTAAGTTTAAATCACCACATTTAATTAGCATAAATTTTTGCCCACAATATTATATAGGTTTTATTAATTATGCAGTAAACGAATATAATATGAATTAAATTTTTTTAACTAAAGTATTATTATTTTTATATTTAGAGTTTGGGTCTGGACTTAACATGGGCTACGAATAACTAATATATATATATATATATATATATATACTAGATACCCATGCAAGGTACGGACATTTTGGCAACAATAATGTGCAAAAGAGATTCAACTTTGGTGAAGATTATTTCCTACTTGTTTTAATTGTTTAGTATAGGAGTAAAAAAGAAAAGAAATGTAATATAATGAACCGAAGTTAACATAATATTTACATTCAATGTAGTCATTTAATAAGGAACAAAAAGATAGTTATAAAAAAATACTACCATGTATAATTCAATTACAAAGGTCTAAATAAAAATATTATTAAAATAATACACGATAAATATAAGAAAAAACCAATATGCATATGTAACTATTTTATTGCACCATAAAAATGAGGATAAAACTAATAAATATAAGGAAAAAAACATATGCATGTGTAACTATTTTATTTACTACAATATATAAGTGAAGGTTGAGGTGACTAAAATTATCGAAATACTCTTGGTAGTCAACCCAACCTTCACTTATATATAGTAGTAAAGTAAAGTAAAAAGCAGTATGCATGTGTAACCATTTTATTGCACCATAAAAATGCGAACTAAACTAATAAATATAAGAAAAAAATCATATGCATGTGTAACCATTTTATTTACTACTATATGTAAGTGAAGGTTGGGGTGACTAAAAATACCGAAATACCTTTGGTAGTCATCCCAACCTTCACTTATATATAGTAGTAATAGTAATTTATTAGTTTTATCATCATTTTTATGGTGCAATAAAATAGTTACATATGCATATTGCTTTTTTCATATATTTATTAGTTTTATCCTCATGTATTATTTTAATAATATTTTTATTTAGACCTTTGTAATTGAATTATACATGGTAGTATTTTTTTTATAAATATTTTTTGTTCCTTATTAAATGATTACCAAGGGTATTTCGATAATTTTATGGTGTAATAAAATGGTTACACGTGCATATCGTTTTTTTCCTTATATTTATTAGTTTTCTCCTCATTTTTATGGTGCAATAAAATGGTTAGAAATGCACATTATTTTTTTCTTATATTTATTAGTTTTGTCCTCATGTATTATTTTAATAATATTTTTATTTAGACCTTTGTAATTGAATTATACATAGCAGTAATTTCCTATAAATATTTTTTTGTTCCTTATTAAATTACCTGTATTTTATACACCAAGGGTATTTCGATAATTTTATGGTGCAATAAAATGGTTAGACATCCATATTATTTTTTTC
Source organism: Capsicum pubescens (assembly GCA_030864215.1). Taxonomy (NCBI): domain Eukaryota; kingdom Viridiplantae; phylum Streptophyta; class Magnoliopsida; order Solanales; family Solanaceae; genus Capsicum; species Capsicum pubescens. The sequence continues at coordinate 321,176,065 of CM061548.1, forward strand.
TTATATTTATTAGTTATGTCGTCATTTTTATGGTGCAATAAAATAGTTACACATGCATATTGCTTTTTTCTTATATTTATTAGTTTTTTCCTCATGTATTATTTTTATTTATACCTTTGTAATTAAATTATACATGGTAGTAATTTTTTATAAATATCTTTTTGTTCCTTATTAAATAACTAACAAGGGTATTTTGGTAATTTTATGGCGCAATAAATATTTCGGAATCGATATATGTCCACATGCATGTGTAACCATTTTATTTACTACTACATATAAGTGAAGATTAGCGTGACAAAAATTATCGAAATATCCTTGGTAATAGCAATAAAGTATTAGTAATAATAATAATAATAATAATAATAACAACAACAACAACAACAACAACAATAATAGTAGTAATAGTAATAGTAAAACAAATAAATATATAAATAAAGATTTGATAGTACATAAAAGAAAAATTAATAATACACCAAACCTTTACGTATATATAATAAAAATAGAAATATATATGTCAAATATTTAATCACGTTTCTTGGTAGTGCTCCTTGCTTTATATGGTGGTAGTTTTTTTACTTATGTCACATCTCACCAACTCAAGTGAAGCCCACTCTTGTCAAATAATAATAAGAAGAAGAAGAAGAACAACAATAGTAGTAATAGTAATAGTAAAAAAAATGAATATATAAATAAAAATTTGGTAGTACATAAAAGAAAAATTAATAATACATCAAACCTTTACTTATATATATAATAAAAATAGAAATATATATGTCAAATTTTTAATCACGTTTCTTGGTAGTGCTCCTTGCTTCATATGGTGGTAGTTTTTTTACTTATGTCACATCTCTCCAACTAAAGTGAAGCCCGCTCTTGTCAAATTTCTTTGAGACACACACACCAAACATTATTCAAGTATGTTTTACACGCTACTGAACGAACACCTTTTCTCAACAAATATATCCTCAAGCTCCAATGATGCAGTGAGCAACACACCAATTTAAAATTTTAAAAAATCACAAAATAAAGTAGGCGTTTGGCCTTGTTTTTTTTTTTTTTTCCCAAAAAAATATTTTATTTTTGTGAAAAAAGTAAAAATAGTAGTGTTTGATTATAAGAATTATTTTATTTTAGTGAAAATTGTTTTTGAAAAAGTGAAAACAAGTAAAACTTATTTTCACTTATCTTCACTCCTATTTCTCTCACAAAATTTCAAAAAAAAACTTTAATTTATATTCATGATCAAACATAATAATAACTTCAAACTTTAACTCTAAGTCCAACTCTAATTTTAAAAAATTATTATTTCCATGACCTAACGGGATGAAACTCCTTGCCCACCATATTTTTTGCTGAAACTCCTTGTTAGTGTCAACTGTTAAAGAAATTGACCTCGATATAACTCCACCATAAAGCTAATTCAAGAAACGAAAAATGTTCAAAATGCCCTCAACGTATTAAATGACTTTGAAAATGCCCTTTTCCACCCAATGGATCAAATTTGCCTTCTTTTTTTAAATAGAAAATTTCCCTTGATCAAACATGCCCATAATCTATTATAAATGGTTCAAATTTTTCCCCTCTGTCTGCATTAAACCTTCAATATATTCCCTTCATTTTGTATATTTCTTTCAATTTAGTTGTTCCTTTGATGAAATCAAGAGGATTTTATTATGTTCTTCCAATACTATCCTTAACTTAAATGACTAAACAAAGTGTATTTACTCAAATTTATATTTTTAAAGCATAATTAATAAGGCTAATTTGGTAAAATATATCCCTAATTAATATTTTTTTAATGGGTGTCCCAAGTCAATAGGAACCAACTAATATGAAACGGAGAGAGTAGTTCAGCAGAAGGTAGCTCTAGCTCCACCAGAATTTAATAGATTTTGAAGAGGTGTGAATGAAAAATAAATAGACACCAAAAGAAAGGGTGCATATTAAAAGGTACCTTTTCACTTTAAATGTTTGTGACCTTTTCGATGGGTTGTGACTCTTTCAATAGGTTGACTTTTCTGATAGGTTATGACTTTTTCAAGCACCACTTCATTGGTTATAAATTGAGAGGACTAGCCTCAGCTTTTAATTAATCAAAATTTTCTAAACTTCATCTACATATTTTTTTCCAAACAAATATTGAGTCTTTATATGATTAGTTGATGATTTTGAGTTCGACGAAGTTATTGGTGTTTGAGGTACGGCTACACCAATAATAGATATATCTGTTTTATCTTGGAAAGAAGTAATCCACAACCTTGAGTACAACAAGAGGATTAAAATTTTTAAGCACACACAAGAAAATTATGAACTCGAATATTTAATAAGTTCATTACTTTTCTGTTTTTCAATTTTATCTTTTCTGTTTTACTATTAACTATTCTCTATGTTCTACTGTGAAAAATAAAGGAAATGAGAAGAATTGAATTGTAATGACATCTGCACACCTCAACTGAAGCGTGACAGTGAAAAGAAAAAGAATTGATTGAGATATTATTTTGGCAAAATGACCTTGTGGACTCCTGTATTATGTCAGTTTTGTAAGTTGGATACTTCTACTTACATATTTGTCATTTGGACCCCTGAATCCACTAAAAAATAATATTTCAAACCATTTGACCATTGATCAGGCCTATGTGGCATTAAAAGGACTAACTAGGACGAGGCGCGTGCCTGGGGTCAATTTTATATTAAAATAATTTAAAAAATTTAAAAATAAGTCCCCCACCTATAAATATATTTTTAAAAATTAAAAATAATAAATTTTTTTTAAAAAGGCCCTCCACCCAAACCCCCCGCCGTCCAGAACCTCCCATACCCCACCCTACTGCCGTCTACCAGTCCCCCACCCCCACCGTCGTCCACCAGTCCCCCACCCCCACCCCACTGTTGCCCCCCTTAACAATAGCCATGGCTACCAACATTTTAAATCCCTCAACAATAGCCATGGCCATCAACTTCCAAAAGTCCAATCTTAAACAAAGAACAACCTTAAACAAAGTGTATAGAAAAATCAAAATTTTAATTTTTTTCACAATCCAACTTTAAAATTGTCAAAAACAAGATATGGGTATCAAAGAATAACCTTTAAACAAAGTGTAGAAAAATATCAAAATTTTAATCTTTTCACAGCCCAACTTTGGGCACAAAGGGTAACAAGTAATGAAACTATATCTTGTTAATTTGCTCTCTAATTCAAGATGTTACCGTCTTAAATTTAAACAGAACTACGAGCAAACACTACTAAAGTTACATTACTTTTGCTATATTTATAAGAACAGAGAAGCAGGAACATATCAAAAACAATACAAGCCAGCAAAGGTTTTTGAGCAATTTTTTCTTCACTTGTCATTACTGGGAAGATTATACACAAATCGACGATGCATTCCCAGCATATCAATAGCCAAATTGGATATCGAACAGCTGGTAGTTACATTAATACTCTAAGATCGACACCTTTTTAGTAGAAGGAGATGTTGTACAAGAGCTTCCGTCGGTGTTGTTTCTCAAAATTATTGATGATATCATCAATTGTTTCCTCCCAATTTTCAGTCGCCTCAAGCTGCAGGTGAGAACTTGTATTGTTATTGAGAAACCAAGCAAAATTAATGGAAAAGAGAGGGTGGAGAGATGGAGAAGAGAGAAAAGGAACAAGATCGGTCTTTTTTCTTTTTTTAATTTTTAATTTAAATTTTTTATTTTATAAAATTTTAAGTGGCATTTTAAAAATGATGTGGAATTTAATATAATATTTAAAATGACGTGGAAGCTGACGTGGGGCGAGTGTGTTACACTCACCAAAAAAGTGTTTAAAATATTACTTTTTAGTGGATTCAGGGGTCCAGATTACAAACATGTAAGTAGAAGTGTCCAACTTACAAAACTGACATAGTACAGGGGTTCAGAAGGTCATTTTGCCTATTATTTTTCATAAATTAGTACTACATTTATTAGGTAACTAATGGAATTAGCCGCGCTTCGCACGGTCATGAAATTACATGTGTTTCATGCGGTCATTAAAGACTTCATTAAATTTATAATTTAATTTTTTTAACATTTAACAAAATATAAAAGTTAAACATATTTAAAATCTTTTTTTGACATGAAAACATTAAGGTGCCTTCATTTAAAATGTTTTAATATCTTTTCGGTAGTTAAACACAGTAATTGATGTGCCTTAACTTTCAACCGTTACAATATTAATTCAAGGAAGAGGTCATCATAGAGATGGAGGAGAAGGAAGAGTTGAATGCTCATTAAATTTATTTTTTTGTGACATTTAAAATATTTTTTAAAAAAAATTCATAAGATAAAATACACATATATCTTTAATAGTGAAAATAGATCTTGAATATTCAAATTTCTTTAGCAATAACAGAAACCCAATGAATACAATTTTGTTAAATGTCATAATTGAGATTGAAATTTGATAATAATCTCAATCAAAGCAGTGAACCAATAACCAAAAAGAAAATCAAAAGAATTGAGAGCTATCAATTCAACCTTTGCAATTTTAAAGGGAAGTAAGACAAATTATGAAGGAAACGATAATTCGTATTACCGCTTCTCATAATTTTAATTCAATATTTGCAAATTTAAATGAACCTTTACCGTTTTGCATTCTACAGTTGTAACTTATATTTTTATTAGTTGAGTTATTGAAACGGTAATAGTTGTAACCAAATTGTTTATTAGATGAATTATCATAAGTCACAACGATTACAGTACTTTTGACTTAATTACATGTGTTAACTGGTGTATTTTTTAATTCAATTAGTTAGTAGATTATTATATTATTATTATTTAGTAAAATAAAGGAAAAAACCCATAAAGAAAAAAGAAAAAAAATCTTTTAGGCGATAAAGAGATGCTAGATGTTTATGAGTACTAGTTTAATGTACGTGCGTTGCTCGTGTATCAAGCGTCAATTAAGAATAAATTATTTTGTGTACATTACTTTTTTAAGTATCAGAATTTTAAATTATTACGTAAAATTTTGACGAATAAAAAAGTGTAGCTAATTAAAGAATGACATGAAAAATTACCGTCACACAAATAATTTAGGAACATAATTAGATGCAGCCAAAAAAATATTTCCCATTAAATTGATATTGTTTAGTTTTTTTATATACGTTGAGATGGTTTGAATTAATGAAAATCAGAATTAAGACATTATAAATAATACTGAGCCAATATACTTATTTTCTAATTCTAAAATTCCTTTGTTTTTAATGGAAACTTAATTTTATTCTCAGAATTTTAGATTTTTTTTCAAAATTGAAGGCATTTAGATGATTATACATGTATAACTTAAATTATGTATAACTTACACAATGTTTGGTAGATGGATTGAGCATCTAAACATCTTCTCTTCACATATCCGAACAATCTCAATTTGCCTCTCACATTGACTATCACAGAAGCCACTCTCATCTTCTCTAGAATTTCTCCTCGCAACTCTATCTAGTATGCTTGCATATCCATCGGAGTATCCTCATTTTTGCTACTTTGATCTTTTGAACGTGAAAGCTCTTGACCATTATAATATAATTGGTTTAGCCATCATTAAATAGATCTTTCCTTTAAATTTTGATAACACATATCATATAATTACCTTCATTCCCAAAGTACTTGGTTGATACTAAATAGAATAAATATAACTGCATATTCAAGTTATAATTACAATGGTTGCTTTTATTCAAGTTAGCAAAGAGGTGAAATCCACAAAAAGAAGTGCAGGGTGTCGCGCCTCATTTTCCTAGTGGAAAGCGGGATTCGACATGATAAATTCTTTTTGGGATTGTTTAAGGGTGAAAGTGAAGAGTCGCCACCTAACGAATTAAGGTGCATTAGGGCACCGGTCTAGGCTAACTACGAACCTATTTTGTAATTTTATGTTAGTTCACTAGAGATTCGGGTAAGGGTTTAAATTACCTCAAAAGGAAGGTGTTAGGCACCTTTCGAGGTTCACAAAAGTGGTTTCTGGCCGAATTCATATTTTACATGAGAATTCTATGTGATCAAATAAAGTTTCTTATTTTATTATTAATTTAATGTTTAACTCAGTGATAAAATAATTAATGAACAAAACATGTTATTTTATTATTTCTAATTGTTAATTATCTAAGTGATAAAAAACATATAATAAGATAAGCGAGGAGAAAGAAATGACATAATTTATAACAAACGGGGACTGCTTACATCATAAACTAACTACCCCAAATAAATAAGCATGTAAGGTAAATAAAAGAATGAAAAGAATTCATCAAATCAAACAAAGAAATGTTTTTGGTCTCATTCGGATCAGAACTCAAACTTGTTTAATCATCATCCGACCCACTGACCGAACTCTTAGACAAGTCATATGTCTTACCTTTAATGACTGCTGGAGATCATTACTTCCGAATGACTACCCGTCCCACTCCACCTAGGCTGGTTGTTAACTCTAAAGGTGTTTTAAGACAAGGATAAAGCTAGCGTCTTTAGTAATTCCTATCGTCCCGCCTATCATCCAAGAGGAATTGGACTTTGCTATATTGGTTTTGGGGTCTAAACAAAAATAAAGTTATGTTGCCTAGGACTCGAAACGCATAATACATTGGACGTTAAGTAGCAAGTAATGTCTCACGTTAGCCCATTGGTTATTAAAGAGTTGATTAATGTGATTAACATGCAAAGACTAAGAATAGCTATTTCTTGTGTCATTAATCTATAGGCATGATATCTAAGTTTTCAACAAGTGTTAGTGTGACAAAATGTAACTGTGACTTGTGTGTGTAACAATATGTTGTCAAGTTGTTAAAAGAGGGTGTCAAAAGTATGGTAAATGTATCAAGAAATTGTGCTCACGAATTAAATGTTATAAACTAATGAAAATATAAGAAATTAACAAAAATATTAAAAATGCATTAACATGCTAAGGAACACAATGATGTACTTAATGTAGTGTTTAACATGTTGGGAATGCCTAAAATCTAATATTTTAACATGCTGCAAATTATGCTAATAGTGCAGAAATTTCATATTAACAAGTTGAAATTGCATCAATATGTTTTAAAAAAAAATAACATTCTTGATCTACAAATTAACATGCGGAAAAATGCTCAAAATTAATATTTTAACATGCTGGACATTAATGATTTTATGCCGAAATGCGATTTCAACATGCTAGAATTTAATTGTGGCATACTGAAAATTAATTTTAACATGCTGCCGATTAAAAATCCAATATTAACGTGTTGAAATGCACTTAACACAAAAACAGAATTAACATGCAGGAATTTTATGTTAACATGCTGCGATTTCAATACTAACATGCTGAGAGTATTTTTAATGCGTAGCAATCTAATGCTAACATGATCTAACAATGCTGAAATTCGTTTGAATGTGCAGAAACATGCTCTAATGCTGAAATTTATTTTAACGTGCAGTAGTTTTATATTAATTAACGTGTTCAGACTTATGTTTACATACTAAGCCATGTGACGACATAATTAACTCTAATATTTAACATGCTAAAAATTTTTAAATCTACAATTAGTCATGCTAAAAACCGATTGAATTTGATTTAACATGCTTAAATATGCTAACGTGTTAGGAATGCATTGACATACTTATATTCAATTTTTTATATGTCAATATGCTGGAAAATACATGAACATGCTCAATACTAATATTCAACATGCTAACAGATATATTAATACGTAGGGATTTTATTATTGACATGCTCAAAACATGGTTAAATTAGTATTAACATAATGAAACATACAATAACGTATTTAACATGTTTAACACGTTGTGAGCTAGATTAAACACAGCAGTGAATGTTAGTGTTCTAAAAACATTGTCATGCCTAGATTTGTTTTACTATGCATAAATTGTGTTGACGTGCAAAACATGCAATGACATGTTAATAAGTTGTAATGTATCTAAATGCTTTGAGTGTTAAGTGATTCATGTAGCACGTAATACACGTAAAGGCCTAAGTCGCGTTTACTTAAACTATTCATAGAGCAAGTAAGTCCCCCCCCCAAAGCAGTCCTCCAAAATTTTATTATAATAATAATGTCTTTACAACATTACAGACCAAAATTAATAAAAAAATAAAAAAAATAAAAAACTAAGTTACAAGCCCAGCTTCTCTCCCATTCTCGGGCGACTCTTCGGAACCATTTTAATAACACATGTTAGAAGCAGACAGAGGTACCAATGCACACACGGAATGAAGTAGGAGTGCTAGCACATGATTTTAAGCAAGGAAAACAACGAAATATGAGCACGGCATACAAGCAATGACGAATTATCCTAAATTGCTCCTATAGGCATGCTTTCTATGTTTTCATGGCATGATATAATCAACACACAACATGAATAAAATATTGCATCAATTCGGAAACTTACAGTGAGCAGCAGTAAAAGAGAAAACAAGAATAATAAATTCAAGCATTGTACTAATAAGATATGCAAGATGCTTTCAGCAAGCTTCGAAGAAAACCCAAGAACTTTTGAAAATATATAATTGCCTTTTATTAAAATAGCCAGTAATTAATTTATTTGTTTTAGAGAGTAGTAATTGTAATTGAAGAACTGTCCGTAAGTGATAAAAAGGGATGTTTATATAGTACAAAAAAAATAAGTTAGCCCAAGCATAGAAGGAAACGAGAATATTTTATCAATCAACAATGAAAGGGAAAATATTTTAGAGTCAATTAATCAATTATAGAGAGAAGATTTTGTTTAATTTACCATAAATCAGTGAGCAAAATATACGTATATAAAATCTGTTCATATTTAAATAGGTGGGAAAATCAGCACTTATTTTAACCAAGAATAACAGATTGCCACCAAAACAAATAGTTTACAATTTCGCAAAAATCGAGCAATTAGTCCCAATTAACTATGATTAACAAGGAGACTTACCAAAAATTTCACAACAATCCAGCCACTGGTCCAAACATTTCAAATACATGCACACTTATCTCAATTAGGGCTCGGAAAAAAAAAAAGATTAACAAGTCAATGTTACTGATCATCCTAGCTTAAATTGAGGTGGATTATAATTGAAAAAAATAGAAGAATTAAGGTCCTATAGTCTACGAAAATTAGGGTTTTTGACATGCCATGTTCTAAACAAGTTAAGTAACTGAAATCATAATAAATTAGAAGAAAAAGCCTAATGAATTTCGTTAATTTCAAGTTGCAGATTTTGTCCAAAGAAAAAATAGAAGAAGGGGGCATTTTCACACTTAACAACATGCATGCTTAGGCAGACACAAATCACAAGAAGCTTTAATGAAACTCATAATGAAATCAACAATAAAAAAAGAAAGAAAATGAGTTGAAGAAGATTGAGCATTTGAAGGATGAATTAGTTAATTCAGTCATGATGCATGAACCACAAACCTTGCCAAAAGCCTACAGACTAGCCCTCTTAGTTGAAGATTCTCTAGATGTTTCTCACAGATCCCCAAAACCGTCCTCACTACATGTTCCTCTCCAACATTTACAAAAAACTTCACCTACTGATCTAGCCTTGCCCAAACCATCCTCCTTCCCCACTAGTCACCCACATAAAGGACCACATGTCAATCCTCCAAATAACTAATATCAACCTACTTTAGACTTGACCACATGTCAATCCTCCAAATAACTAATATCAACCTACTTTTTCCAAGTCTAGAAGAACCATATCACCAGCTGAATTACAGAACAGAAGAGCTAAGGGTTTATGTTACTTTTGTGATGAAAAGTACACGTTTGGTCACAAGTGCACTCTATCTAAGAAGTTGTTTGTCATGGATTTGGAGTACCCTGATGATGAGCCTCTTGAAGAGTCATCGCTTGCTGTTGAAACTATTGTCTTTACTGGTGAATGGTCGAAATTTGGTGTTGACAATCCTTTTATATCTCTTTGTACCTTGAGTGGCTTACAAGGTGCTCAAACTATTCATGTGGTAGGGTATAGTTGTAAGCGACCTTTACAGGTATTGTTGGATGGTGGTAATACTCATAATTTTATTGATATTGAAGCTGTTAAATGACTTGGTTGTCAAATTACTCCAACTAAGGTGGGGTATGTGAATTTAGGCAATAACTCCATGGAAACTACATCTGGGGTTGTTAGAAATTTTTAGTAGATTCTCCAGGGTACTACTTATACTGCTGACTTGCTTGTGTTTCATGTGGGTAGATATGATGTTGTTCTTTGTGATTTGTGGATGAAGACATTGGGACCATTGACTATGGATTTTACTGCCCTAACTATGTGTTTTTACTATTAAGGTAAACATTACTTATTGAGGGGTGTGTTTGAGGAATGCAAACACTCTAGTACTAAGGATGTGAGTAAATGGACCAGTGAGGGTGTTCATATATTCATGTTACAGGTTCAACTAACCAGTTCTGATGAGGTTATCGATGGTCATTTTCATGCTTTGCAGTTGAGTAGCACCAATACAGTTCCCCCTCTTATTGATCAACTCCTTCTTCAATACAGAAAAATCTTTAGTAATACTGTAGCTTTACCTCCTAGAAGAGGACCTTTTGATCATAGAATTCCCTTGCAGCCTGGGACTAAAGCCATCAACTTATGACCTTATAGGTATTCTTCCATGAAGAAGGACATTGTGGAAACACTAGTGAAGGACATATTGGATCAAGGTGTAATTCAGTACAGTAATAGCTATTTGCCTCTCCAGTAGTACTTGTAGGCAAGAAGGATGGCACTTAGAGGCTATGTGTGGATTATAGGGAACTGAACAATGCTACTGTGAAGGATAAATTTCCCATTCCTATTATTGATGATCTTTTAGATGAACTAGCTGGTGTATCTATCTTTTCAAAAATTGATCTTAGGTCTGGCTATCACCAGATCAGAATGGTGCCTGAAGATGTACCTAAGACTGCCTTTATAACTCACATGGGACATTGTGAATATTTGGTTATGCCCTCCGGCTAAACCAATGCTCCCTCAACCTTCCAGTGTCTTATGAACCACTTGTTCCAACCATTCTTGAGAAAGTTTGTGCTGGTCTTTTTTAATGATATTTTAATTTATAGTTTGTCCTTAAAGGATCATGCATCTCACTTACAACAAGTGTTTGATGTGATGGTGTAGCATAGCTTATTAGCTAAGAGATCTAAATGTGTTTTTGGTGTTGCTAATATTGAGTATCAGGCCACTTTATTTCCAAAGCTGGTGTGGCCACTGATCCTAAGAAAATTGCAGCTATTCAGTTTTGGCCTCAACCTACTACACTGAAGTAATTGAGAGGGTTTCTTGGATTATCTGGTTACTATAGGAATTTTATCCAAAGTTGTGGACTTATCAGTAGACCTCTCATAGATCTCTTAAAAAAGAATAATTTTCATTGGTCAGAAGCAGCTGGATATGTCTTTCTTACTCTGAAGTCTGCCCTCATTATAGCTCCTATTTTGGTTCTTCCAAATTATTCTATTCCCTTTGTTGTTGAAACTGATGCTAGTGGCTCGGGCATTGGTGCGGTCTTGATGCAATCAGGACTTCCTATAGCCTTTATTAGTAAAGGTTTGGCCCTTAAACATATTGCCTTGTCTGTCTATGAAAGGGAACTTTTAGCGTTGGTGTTTGTTGTGACCAAATGGTCACATTATTTGATGGGACAACACTTTATTGTAAGAACTAATCAGAAGGCTCTGAAGTTCTTACTTTATTAAAAAATACACACTGATTCACAAGTTAGATGGCTTACTAAGCTTCTTCCTTTTGATTTTGAGATTCAATATAAGAAAGGCAAGGAAAATGTTGTTGATGCATTATCTAGGATTCATGGAGCTGAGCTCATGTCTATTATGGTAACTTCTATTCAAGATACTCCCTAGCAGGAGATTGAAGCTAGCTGGTCTGCTGATCCTGAGTTACAAATACTCATTCAATCTCTCACTTCTGCTCCTCAAAGCTCTTTTACTTGGGTCAATGGTCAGTTGAGGAGGAAAGGTAAGTTATTGGTGGGAAAAGATACAACATTGAGAACCAAGATCATCTCACTTTGGCATTCTACTCCAACAGGGGGCACTCTGGTATTGGTACTACTACCAGGAAAGTATTAGCTTATTTTTACTGGAAGGGCATTAGGAAGGATACCTTGGACTTCATTCATAAATTCACTACCTGTCAGAGGAAAAAGTATGACACTGTTGCATCTCTTGGTCTTTTACAGCCTCTCCTTATTCCCTCTCTTCCTTGGACTGATATTACTATGGATTTCATTGAAGGGCTTTCAAAATCCAAGACTAAAACTATCATTAGGGTAATTGTTGATCGACTTACCAAATATGGACACTTCATTCCTCTTTCCCATCCTTATACATCTTAATCCTTGGTTCCCATTTTTTAGACCACATTTTTAAACTTCATGGATTTCCGGCTTCCATCACTTGTGATAGGGATCCCATCTTTATCAGTTTTTTTTGGAAGGAGTTCCTTACTGCTCAGGGGTCACTTTGTTAACTTTCACTGCCTACCATTCACAAACTGATGGCCAAAGTGAGGTCCTAAATAGGGGCCTGGAGACTTATTTAAGATGTTTTTGTTCAGATTCTCCTCATGATTGGGTTTCTTTTCTTGGCTTAGCTGAATGGTGGTACAACTCTTCTTATCACTCTTCTATCAAAACATCTCCTTTTGAACTTTTGTATGGTTTTCCACCTCCCTTGCATCTTCCTTACTTACCTGGTGATTCAACCACAGTTTCTGTGGAAGAAGTGCTTCTTTCCAGAGAATTCAAGTTGTAAATGGCTAAGTTTAATCTTATGAGAGCTCAACAGAGAATGAGAGCTCAGGCGGATTCTTACAGAACTGATAGACAGTTTGCAGTAGGTGATTGGGTATTTATCAAACTCCAACCTTATAGACAATCATCCTTAGCTTATTTTCCCTATCTTTTGGACCTTATCCTATAGTTGAGAAGGTTGGTGCAGTAGGTTATACTCTTTTGTTGGCTCCTAAAGTCTTGTTGCATCCTACATTTCATATTTCCCAACTTAAGTATTGCCATGTTGTTCCTTATGAGATTGTTCATCCTCCAGTGATCAATTTGGCCAGCCCTCTTTGTCCTACTCCTGAAGCAGTGTTAGATAAGAGAATGATCAAATATGGTAACAAGGCCGTAGCTCAGTGGTTGATCAAATGGACAGACCTGGACCCTTCTTATGCTACTTGGGAATTAGCTTCAATTTTGAAGACCAGGTTTCTTTCATTCACCCTTGAGGACAAGTGTGTATCTCCATAGGGGAGTATTGATACAACTATTACTGATTAAGTCCTAATTTGTGAGTGTGCACAATTATGTGAAAAAATAACTTAATAAATATTAATAAAATTACATAAAATATCGTATTTGAGTTTGAAAATTAGAAAAATGATACTAAAGGATAATAAAATAATTTATGTATTTTTCTAAATTATGAATGTGACACGTCAGTATGTATTTAATGTAAGAATAATGTGTAAAAATTTTAATAATTAAAATTAAATAATTTTAATAAAATAGCAACCTAAAAGTAATATCGGGGGGTCAAAATTGGGTATCAACACATGGTTTGTATTTCATATTACACACTTAGAAACAACCTCATTATACTCTAAAGCGTGTATGTTATATGATAAGACAAACCCACCACAAGAAGTGAACATGACAACCAAAGAAGTAAAACAGAGGTTCAATATACTTATAGTAGCAGAGAGACTTCATATGTTGCTTGAATGCTTCACTTTATCAAACTTCCCTCTTCTAGAATATCAATTATCACTACATAAAGGTACAAAAAAAATGCTCAGTAATATCAAGGGGTCAAAATTGGGTGTCAACACAGGGTTTGTATTTCATATTACACACTTAAAGACAACCTCATTACACTCTAAAACATGTATGTTATAGGGTAAGACAAACCCACCACAAGAAGTGAACATGACAACCAAAGAAGTAAAACAGAGGTTCAATACACTTATAGTAGCAGAGAGACTTCATATGTTGCCTGAATGCTTCACTTTATCAAACTTCCCTCTTCTAGAATATCAATTATCACCACACAAAGGTACAAACAAAATTCTCTTTGCCTCGTAACATGTTGTCCCGCATGTTGTGGAGTGTTGTTTTTTAAAAAGAAAACACTGCCTAGCACGCATACGAGTTTATATGGGGATGTACAGTTTAATAAGTTATTACATACTACCATTCATAATTAGAACTCATTGCCACCATGTATCACACGATAAAGAGTTAGCTAATCTCTTAGTGCATGAAGAGCTTCTCAATTAAATGTAGCAACTATTTTTAGCTTTAAATCGTATTATGTTGTAGATCACTATATCTATCTTTGTTTCTTTCAAAAGGTTCTGCAAATGCCTTCTAAAAGGGCTCAAATACTTTTTTTCAAAAGTGAGAAGCTCGGAACTAATCTTCTCTTTCTCATGCATTTTCTCCTCCATAATTTGTATTTGAACTACTGCAGAAACCTTGCTTGGAGGGTGAGGTTCCCGACAAGGAAAGTTAGCACCATCAGATAGTAAAACTAATCTTTAAGAGAGGTATCATATGCAAACTGTAGGAAAATTGAACGTAAGTACGAGACATTTCATGGTAAATACTTTTCATCCCTCTTTTTTTTTATATAGATAATCATTATTTGTCCTTCCTTGAATGAATTCGTTTGTGATCTTTCAGAGGAATGAAGAAGTTTTTGAACAATCAAGATAAAAAACTACTAATATAAATAGAACGAAAAATTTAACCTCAATCCAATGAAAAAAAGTGAAATTTTTTTGACCAATTCTTCGCAGTCAATATCTCATCAACAAATAAAATTTGTGTTGCAACAGTTTCTAACAACTATACCCTAATGATGAAGTAAGAGATCTTGATATTTTCAAGCTCTGAGAAGATATTGACAAGTCCAAATATATTCTGTTACAAATATATCTATTAACAAATACTATTTCAAAAAATATTTAAGCAAAATGCTCATCCAAATGCAATTTCAAGTTCTAAAAATCACAACTTCAAAAACTCAAATTTTCAAGTTTCAATTTCAAAATCTACTGTCAAATGGAAGCTAATATTTGTTGCAACATAAAATAAAAGAATCAATCAGGAATGTGAACCTTTTTTCTTTAGCAATCAGTAAAAAAGAATGCAAAATTCTACAAAACTGAGTACTCTAAATAAAAAATTCCAGAAATTTATGCACATATAAATCACAAAATAACAAAACAAAATTTTTTATTCAAACACAAAACATCAAAAAGAAAATTAAAGAAAAGAATTTAACAAGAGCATATAATTTTTATATCATTTAAAAGAGCGTCAAACACCAAATCATCCGTCGACTCGTCTTGAACATTGTATTTTTCATGAGGAAGTATATTTTTATTTTTATTCAAGTAAATAAATTCGACAATGCAAAAATTTATTGTTCACTGCAAGCTGATCCAAACTTCAAGGAATTACAAGAAGGAGAATAAGGAAAAAGGTAGGTCCTCAATGCCTCTTCCTTGATTTTGATTGTAATCATCTCAAGAACACTATCTTTGTCCTTAAGAAACCTCCACATATCAAGGGAATTAGTAACATCAAAGTCCTTCAGGAAATCTCTCTGTCTGAGGGCTCGTGTGGCATCCATTACGAGATCACTAACATTTTTAGATGGACCTATGAAAGTTTGCCTCTCACTAATTTCAAGCAATCTTTGAAAGTTCTTGCTTATGATTTTGCGCTTTGTGTCATGTCTATTGGCTTCCATGTTTAGCACCTCTAGTAGCATGACACATCAGATGGACAACCTCGAGAAGCTCAATATTTATATGCGTGTGATATGGTATCTGAGGTCTTCGTTCCATCCTTTCCTACCAAGGATCAATGTGTAGATTCAGTGCTAAGATAGACTCATAATGAGAAGCAAGAAAATATCAATATGAATAATTCAATAAAACAGATGATTGTAAAATAGTTGTGGACCCACGATAAGAAGGAAAGTGATGCGTCAGACTTAGAAATCTTAGGCCAAACTAAATGTTGATCAGTAAAGACAAGAAAGCTTTTAAGTGTAGAAGACTATGCATCATTCAACTTACTCTTTCCTTAATATTTCATATACTTATCGAAAAATAAATTCATATACTTCAAATTATATAGCAATGATGAAATTCTATTTTAGAGATAAATCCTTCTCATTATATGTTTCATGATTCCGATATCCATGAATCCTCCATTAATAACTTAACTTTCCTCAACTTGCATCAATCTTATTTAGTTTTATATCCTGGCAGCCTAGTCAATTTTAACTATGAACTATTTCATAGACACTATGTCTAAAAACTTGATGTCGTCCTGAAATTGCTACTGAGAAAAGTATTATTCTAGAAACCTTCAATTTTTAGACCGATCTATTTTCAACAACAATAATAGTAAACTTAAACACTTGAAAACACCAAAGAAGAACTTGTTGAACATGAATTTCCTTAGTAAGTATTCTAATTTGAGTTCACTAAATAAAATCTTCAAGAAATTCAACAACTACTTCATTCGGCAGCTATATGCTTGTTTCATCAAATTTTTCGATGAGAAATTTTCAACTAAAAAAGAAAAATGAGAAATTATAAAAATTATGTATAATTCATGTAATCTTTAAACTAAAAGCACCTTGTTTGGGGTCAATAAAGGACAATGAATTTGGAGAGAACTTCTGTAACGTGGTGTAAGAGGAGAAGCAATATTGATCTAGTTAGGGTTCTTATAATTTTATGAAACTGTTTATGTAGAGGCAATATTAAACCTAAATACTAAACATAATTGGTAGCATGAATCCTAAAGAAAGAAAAATTGAAAGATCCCTAAAGTCAAAAGGACGAGAATTTTTGTTATTTTTTTACACCGTATGGAAAGAAGTCTTGTGATAATTAAATGACTTTTGATAATTATAGTTTTATAAAATAATTAATAATTTTAAAAATAGTGAAAAGACGTTTTAGTCTAAAACAGAGTGTTTTAATGAAGGACAAAAAGTTCAATTCACTTTTCTAAGGGTGTTCACACTTTTAATATATTATTATAGATAGATTAAAGATTATATATATATATATATATATATATATATATGTGTGTGTATATATATATATATATGTGTATATATATATATATATATATTGATTTCTAAAAGTTTTTCCTTAAAAACCTGCCATACATTTTTTTTATGTATATAAATTTTGGTTCTTATTTTTTTTTCCTTTCCATAAATAGGGTTTTCCCTAAAAAGTTGTTGGTTCCTAAGAGTTTTTCCTTAAAAACATGTCATACATTTTTTTATATATATAAATTTTGGTTCTTAATTTTTTCCTTTCCACAAATAGGGTTTTCCTTAAAAAGTTGCTAACGGAAATTTTTAACGTTGTATTTAATTCTTTTTTGGTATGAGATTCTCCCTTATTTCTTTTTTTCTTTTATATTCTAAATATTTGAATAATAATTTAATAATAAGTATTTTTAAAAAATAGTGAAAAGACGCTTTTGTCTATTGAGGAGTATTTTAATGAAGGGCAAAAAGTTCAAATCATTTTTTTTAAAGGGCTTCACACTTTTAATATATTATAGATTATAGTTATAGATATAGATTTAATTTTAATTTGTTAATACTTTCATCTTATTTAAAATTTAAATCTAAAATAAGTTTCAAAAAAAAAATTAAAAAAAAATACAAAATTGAACTCGTTTGCCACAAATTCATAAAATCAATTGGTAGGAGTCTTCCTTCCTCTTTCTCTTTCTTTACCTTAAATACATGATGATAGAAAATTATTGTTAAGATGATTATTGTTATGACCATAGAAATTATTATTAAAAGGATTAATAAAGAGAAGAGGAAAAGATGAGGTGTAAATAAGAGGATTAAAAAGGTAATTTTTGAAATTTGTAATGTAGCACAAAATAAATAGAATATAATTTCACAAAAGGAATTTATTTTACAAAAATAAAAAGGAGGAGAAAAGCCAAAAATGTGATATTTGGTCAAAGAACTATAGACATCATCTTCTAATAGAGCACAATTATATATGAATAATTATAATATATTTAAAGGTAAATGCTTATACAATAAAATATCAATTAAATTTTATGTTAGCAACAAAATAATCATTATACATGTAAAATTTTATAATAAAATCTTGTTATTGGAGAATAAATATCTTGTATTTGGTGAAATAGATAATAGATAATATTAAAATAAGCAACAATAAGTGTATCTCTATTTATTAATAAATCATTCAAAAATTTCTACTAATCTAACCATCTCTCTTGATGCATTATACATTTTTCTTTGTCTTGATAGTGATCATACACGAAACTAGTTTGACCATTCTCCCTTCGATGAATATACCACCATCAAACTTCCTTTTTCATCTTGGTGAACTTGTGTTTGGTTCTTATTACACTAGAGGAAATTTTGAATAATATATCAATGATCTTCATTATCATAGTAGCCATATTGCTAAATAACATTTTCAATGTCCCCTTTTTTTATTATTGAGCACATAATTGATGAAAATAATGGAAAAAAGTTGACGGAATACATATACAGGTCCCTGAACTATTTCACTTTTCCCGTATAGGCACCTCAATTAAGACAGGTACCTATTGAACCCTTTACTCCTTCACAAATGGTTTCAATTGAGCCCAATTTGCTGACCTAGAAAAAAATGTAAAATGCGTGTAATACACACACTGATGATGTGGCGAAGTAACGAATTAAATAATGACAAGTGGCATTTTAATTTAAAATAATTATAAAAATAATTTTTTAATAAAATTAAAATTAAAAATAAATAAACTAATAAATTCCCCCCCCCCGCCCTACCCTTCTCTTCCAACTCCTCCTCCCCCCCCCAGCCCCTTCTCCACTCCCGTATCCCTTCTCTTCCAAACAACCCCTCCCCCATATCCCTTCTCTTCCAAACACGAACCTCTCCTCCCAGCCCCCTTCCCCACCCCCAGCAGCCTTTCTCTTCCAAACACCACCACCCCTTTCGTCGATTGAACAACCCCCTCCCCCTCCCCCGCCCCCTTTGCGGATTGAACACAGAAAGTAAAGAAAAAAAATTGTATCTTGTATTTTTTTTTTAATTTCTTCAATATGTTTTTTTAAAAAAGTCATTAATGGAGAAGAAGATACGGAGAAGCCATTAATTATGGTTTCTCACTCAATTTATATATGATTGATTTTTAAAGAAACCATTAATGGAGAAGAAGATGATGGTTATTTTTTTAAAATTTCTTTATAATGTGTTTTTTTTATTGGTTGATGGGTTTTTATGTTTAATTATGTTGATTAATTATGGTTTCTCACTCAATTTATAAGTGAATGTTTTTTAAAGAAGCCATTGATGGAGAGAAGATATGGAGAAGAAGATAATGGTTATTTTTTCTTTTTTAAAAAAATAAATTCTTTTAATGTATTTTTTTTTATTTGTTGACATTTGTATGTTTGATTATTTTAAATTAATTATGGTTTCTCACTCTCCCTTGGGAGAGTGCATTACACATGTCACGCCATGTCAGCGATTGGGCTCAATTGACACATTTTGTGAAGGAGTAAAGGATTCAATAGGTACATGGCTTAGTTGAGGTGTCTATGCGGAAAAAGTCGAATAGTTAAGGGGTCTATATATGTATTTAGCCAAAATAGTTTGAATAGGAGAAAAATATATACTAATAAAACAGAAGAATGAGAAATGGAAATGAGCATCCAACAATTCTATAGATTGTTGGTAATTATAGATTGATCAAGCTATAAGAATAGGTAGAAAGAAGTTGAGAAGATATGTTATTAAGTAGAGAATACAAAGATATAGAGGTTTTTCTTTTATAACTCATGAGATATAATTAGGTATAGTGAATATAAATTTTTTTAATTAATTGTCACGATCGAAATTCAAGGGTCCTGATGGAATTCGTCGGAGAGAACCTTGACGAGCAAGCGTATCGCCCTAACTTATACACAAAGAAAAAAAGACAAAAATACCCCCAAGGTAGGGCTTCTAGAATGAAGTCGAACCACATAAGTATAATAAATGAGGAAAGAATATAATCAACACGCATCCATAACTCTCAAAACCTAGCGTCAATAGTGTAAGAACTATTGATATAACTCAAGTACAAAAGAGGATACATAAGGTAACTCAAAACATGAAAATCTTGTCTCTGAAACACAATAAAGAAATTGTTTGATAGAGAAAGATAGTAGGACCCATTCGAACGCCTAAAAGTCACCCACTACCTTGAAAACTTCAATAATTGCTCGAGTTAAGCAACGTGAGATGCACCCGAACCCGGATCTGCCCAAAAGGATGAAGTAGAAATGAGTACGGTCCACTTGTACTCCGTAGGTATCATAGACCAACCGAGAAAAGTAGAAAATAAAGAAAATAAAATACACACTAAGAGCACGTCACCTGCAATAAAAAAATGTCCTTCAAGGGTAGCCCATATCGCTTGCACTAACAGATTTATAATCTCCATATATAATACAACAACACACCAGATAGGGATACAAATATACACAATATCACATACAAGTAAAATAAAAAAGGAACATGTATAATCAAGATCATCAAGTACAAATGAAGGAAGATAGAATTATTAGACATTTATAAGTCAAAATATAGCACAAATAGATAGCTGACAAATCAATATGGCAATACAAGAACAACATAAACATAATAAAGTAAGTTCAATATATATATATGATGATGATGACGACGACGACGATGATGGTGATGATGCATGAGGTCGTCGGACAATCTCCGTATAACCGACTGAGGCAAGTCTCCCGATGTGAGACACATGGGAGTTCGTCAACCCATGTACAATCCACATATATATCCATATCCATATCCATATTTGCTCCGCGGTACATAACTCGGGGAGGGTTTTATTAGATGCCAAGTGTTTCTCAAGTGTTGTCACGGTGATACCAGTTATTTCATTAATGAGTACAATTTGAGGATGTAATGCTCACAATCAATGACAATGAGTATTTTCACAACCAACCACATGATATATTTTCACAATTAACCATAATAATACATTTTCATAACCGCGTGAGCCAATATTCATTTATTATTTTCATTCATCCATAAATTTTCACAAGTTTCATATGCCAAAAGTATGAATATATATATATATACTAGCTTAGTGTACGTGCTTTGCACGTGTGTCTCACATATCAATAAAAATATATCCATAATAAGAACACATTATTAAAAGGTAGACGTGTTTGAAAGGAAATAATTTGAAAATTATACATCTCTAAATAATTTTTCTCTCAAAAACTTGATCAAACACTCACTTTTTTAAAATAAGGACGTTTAAAAAATGACTACTTTTAAAAAGAAAAAAAAGTTTGACCAAAGACTTGATAAGAGAAACACATGTACACCTTATGTATTATATATAACCATATTTTAAGTTTAAAAATCCTTACTCTTTTATGATAAATATAATTAATAACAATAAATTTGACGAAATAAAATTAGACTCCTACTCAAAATGGAAAATTTCCACCAAATAGAAAAGCTAGATACAAAATAATGTAAGTGTTGTAACTTTTCTTTTAACCAAAAGAGTCAAATCCAACATTTATCTACCATTCGTATTAAAGCCCGACCAAACGTTCATCTACTACAGAAAAAATAATGGATGGCAATAGAATCGAAACTACAACAAACAATATGATAATTGAGATATCATAAGAATATTTAACCTTACCTTTACACAAAATTTCTTAAAGCCCGACCGAACATTCATTTATCATCTATATAGAATAATACGATAATCAAGATATCTGAATATTACAATTATATCTAACCTTTACACTGAAATTCCTTAAAACCTAACATAATATTGGGCCTGAAATGCCCCTCTCTTCCACCTATTGGGACTATTTTGCCCTTCTATTTAACAGATTAATCTGGCCCCACTTAATTTATGACATGTTTTTTTCTTATTGGTCGATTAATAATTAATTAAAATAGTTAATTCTAAATTTAAAAAGCCGCCCCGCCCCAAGATAATAACCCAACCCACTACCCACCAAACCAAATAACCCAAATCAGTACTCGATTTCAATATCAGTTCACATTTTTTTCCTTCTTTTCTCTCTTCGTCTTCTTCGATAGAAAGCACCGACTGCTGGAGTTACTATATTGAACATCTTAGAAGACAAAATCTTACACTTCAAAAGTAATTTTACTCCTTTTCAAGTAAGAAATTCTTTCTTTTTAGTAATATTGTGATCGGAAAGGAAGCGAAGAGTTCAAGTGCTCAGTTTCATTTGAGTGTTAAGGCGGAACCTGACCCGAGATTTGTTTACCCGTTTGATGGTGAGCCAGAGTGTTGTGGTCCTCAGGTTTTTCAAATTCAGGGAAATATTCGTCAGCCTGTTTTCATTTGTAAGTTCAGTCTTCGAACCACGGGTGATCGGAATCAGGGGTCCAGGTTGGTTCCGATAGTTTTTTTCACTCTTTTTTACACTTTAATTCTAATACCGACAGGCTTTGCATACACAATTAGTGCTCACTCGCACTACATTTGCCGCATAAAGCTCTGAATTCTCTAGTATTCAAGTGAAAAATATATTCAAATTATTATGGATTCCTAATTAAAGCTTAAAAAGAAGTTTCCAATGCCTGTAATTAATTGGAAAAAAATCTACAACAAACACATAGTTCATGTTTAAAGCAAAGATACTCAACTTTTTCTCCCTTTTCCATTACGCTTCGTTACACTTTTTTCCTCACGATTTTCTGAACTACATTGTACAGGTCTTTGCCATTGGAGCATAGTAGTTCACGAGGATAGCTAAGTTCATTTGGAAGTGAAAGGGAATGACCAGGGAAGGAACGAAAAAAATGGTCAATTACAGTCCACGATCTCTCTGGTTCACCAGCCGCTGTTGCGTCAATGGGATTATCACATGTCAAGCATCTCCTACTGGCTCTGAAGATAGAAATTCAGTGTTGGATACAAAAGAAATAAAGTAAATAGCATGTGGTATGCTGATACAAAGGCCATCTAGTCATAAGAAGTGAGGCATCCATCCTGTACCAAAACTTTTAAAAGCATAGAACTAAGTTTAACTAAGAGCAAGCTATAAGGATAAAAGTCATATGTGCCTTCCTCCAGTTAGAAATGTGTATAGCTGACAGATTCCATCTGTCCACAATCATGAGGCCTTTGAAATAATTTGGTAACTAGCATTGGAGAAGAAATCCTGGGGCTGTATAAGATCATAACTCAAGTGCTGCTAATTTATTAGCCACATTGCTAATAAAAAGAAAGAATTTCTTACTTGAAAAGGAGTAAAATTACTCCTGAAGTGTTAGATTTTGTCGTCTAAGATGATCAATATGATAACTCCGGCAGTCGGTGATTTCTATCGGAGAAGACGAAGAGAGAAAAGAAGAAAAAGGAGTGTGAACTGATATTGAAATCGAGTACTGATTTGAGTTATTTAGTTTGGTGGGTAGTGGGTTGGGTTATTATCTTGGGGTGGGGCGGGTTTTTTAATTTAGAATTAACTATTTTAATTAATTGTTAATATATCAATAAGAAAAAGACATGTCATAAATTAAGTGGGGCTAGATTAATCTGTTAAATAGAAGGGCAAAATATCCCCAATAGGTGGAAGGGAGGGGCATTTCAGGCCCAATAGGTAGATGGATGGTATTTTTGCATCAATTTATATAGTTGAAGGGCATTTTAGACCCTCTTTCGTTTGATATATTATAAATATCGATATAGATTATAGATATAGATATATATTATAGATATAAAAAAAATATTTTTGCATAAGAAAGTTCTACATATTAATTGTTATATTATATGTAATTTAGAAACAACGAAGAAGTAAAATCTTGGTCAATTTTTAGACTTTTACATGGCTCTAATAAGAAAAAATTAATAATTGAAATTTTCATCGATTTCAATGTCATAATTTAGTGTACCCGATGTTCATTCAATGCATTATTTATTTAAATAACGAAAATAAAATAAAATAATTATATTAATACAATGATTGAATTTAATATCTTTTGAACACATAAATATGATGAAGCTAGTTGAATTAGTATTGTAAATAAAAATAGCTTGTTATATTAAGATACAAATATGTTAGCGGAATATATCAACATCCCCTTAAAATTGCAAGAAAATTTCATCTAGACACTCTAAGACGATATATATTCAGTTGAACGTGTGGCCATGTGATAAAGTATTCATATCAGATAATTATAATTTATATTTCTTTATTTGTTTGTTCTAATGCGTCTATTACACAATTTAGTTAATCGCATGATAGCTATAGCGTCAATTAAGTTTTTTTGCTATTTAAATGTAGTTTATGTGCAGATATTTTCAATACCAATAAATTATTTATATTAATTTCATATACAAGATTTAGTCCAAAAAATAAGAATTGAATAAGTGCATTCAGCTTCCAAACACAAGAGATCGAACTAATACTAAGAGCAAATTTAAAGCTTGTTCCACGTCCAAAATAAGGAAACGATTATATAACTCAATAAAATCTTATAAGTGTAGCTTTATGATAACTCAGCCGATTAAATACATGCCTTTCAAGTGGTTTTAATTTTAATATTGCATGAAAAACTTCGCTAGTAGGCGTATGCAATTATGAGCAATTATAGTGAGACTCCTCACTTGCTCTAGACTACATGTTCAAACAATTTTTTATCCAGGATTATGTCTATCCCATCAGAGTTCATAGTCATCTTTGTACATGAGATGTCAGGAACAAATAAGAGAACTTAAAATTAATTTTTCTCATTATAAAGTCTTTTAATTAAGGACTATAAATAGATAGATTAGACTCGATTTACAAAGAATAATGTATATGATCCACCTTCAAACGTAATTAATAAACCAACAATTGAAAGAGCGGATTATAATCCTAAATTTATATGTTCCTCTTCAAAATAAAATTCTCCCTATCCAAATTCGAGACTTACCTACAACCTTATGTTTGAATTCAACAAATAAGTTTAACGAAAGATCCAACTATAATATTAACAAATGATACTTCAAAAAAAAGTTAAATAAAATAATCAAAATCAACTCATAATTACATAAAAAAATGGGGAAAGCAAAAAAAAAAGAGAAAATCTTAGATTTTTTGGTTGTTTTCATTCAGTGACAACATGCTTGATTCGTCACGAGAAATTATCAAGACGGAAGAATTCATTGAGATTAATTATTGATCATGTATAATTCATATATAATCTTCAAAGCTATTCATAAAAATAAAGAAAGAAAGACACAAAATATGATGATTATAAAGGCAAAAAAAAACTTGAATCAAAATCAAAATAAGAAAAAATAAATAGAAGTAAACGAAGTCGTTTGTTTCTTGTTAATTTTGATTTTAAATATTACTTAAATAGAATTGAACAGATTATTTTTCAAATAAGATAAAATTCTAATTGATTTAGAAGTGTTAAGTGTCATAATTTAAACCAACATTTAAAAGTGCTAAATATTACTTAGTGTTTAGTTTAAATAGATAAGGAATCAACAATTAAAATCTTTTTGGTAAAATTATTAATTACTCACACTCATATTGACTCTAAAAACAAAAGATATTCTACACACGTGAGGTCTAATGTTTGGCATTAAAAAAATTAATAATTATTAATTGAAAATACCTAAAATAAATGGTTCATTAAATTTCTTATATTAAAACTTTTGTTATTTAAGGAAAAGTTGAAAAAAAAAAAGTTAATAAAACTAAAGCAGGCACTCCAACATTAACTAATCCGTAAGAATTTTTTTTTGTTTGTTAAAGAAATTTAGGTTCAACTATAATTGCTTCATAATTGGTAAGAAGGAAACGTAATTTTTTTTTTTTTAAACAAAAATATTGATAACTTCAAAATTTACTCATAATTATTGTATCTTATCATATATTTTAAAGTCATAATACCATATATTTTAGGAATCAATATTATAAAGAAATTAAATAATAATTAAAAAATGTGAAAAGACTGTTTTGTCTATTGCAGAATGTTTTAATGGAAGGTAAAAAGTTCAAATCATATTTCTAAGAGTCTTCACACTTTTAGTATTATATACTAGTTTAAGATACGTGCGTTGCACGTGTATTGAACGTCAAGCCACCAATCATTATAAAATATATAAAAGGAGAATAAATTATTAAAAAATATCAATTAACTTTAACCAAAATATAATATTTTTCTCTTTGATTTCAAAAAATAAAATTCGTAAGTATTTTTTCGTAAATTAAATGTAGTAATTTAGGTTTGCAAGTTAATACATACTACTTTCCTAATTTTAATTTATACTTCAACTTTAGGAGATACTATATAGTATATAAGTAAGTGTATAATTATTCTTAATATTTAAAATTAGGATATCTTATGGTTTTTTGTTACTCCTCAATTGTGAATTGCACATGTCCACGTGTCAAAAAGTATGAAAAAAATCAAATGACAATTTTGTTTACCACTCCCTCTGTTTCTTTTTAATTGTGATATTATATTTCTCGAAAGTCAATTTGGCTAATTTTTAAAGTTAAATTGAATTAAATTAATTCAAAATTTAGATATTTAAAAATTGTATAAAGAGTATTATAAGTTATAATTTTTCTTTTTTCAGTATGATGATTAATTTTAATGATGACCTTTATTGTGACATCATGCTTTGAATAGATGAAATTTGTAATCTAAGAACCTCCAAAATAAAATAATATATATATATATATATATGTATGTATATATATATATCTATGTATATATATATATATATGTATGTATATATTTCATATTGAACATCTCATATGAACATACCCCTTTTTAAATATTATTTTAGGAGCATGTTATTTACCTATTTTCTTTGTCTCCTTTCAATTCGTTTTTGGGCCTCAATTTCACCAATTCTTTAGCCTCCTTGTGTCTTGCTTTAGGTTTAATCCCCCTCTTCTTTTTTACTACTTTAGGTTTAATCAAACTATTTGCACCTCTGTCCTTTTGTTCATGTTGTTCTATGCACCTCTTAAACATTACCTTATTAATTACTTTTCCTTGTTTCCAACAATACTAAATTCTTTATCATTTGGTATGCAGGATAAGATAAGATATTTTATGATTAAACTTTTTAAATTTATTTTGAACGCTGGAAAAAAGTTATTTTTGGATCAATTCAATTTTAGGAGGAAAAGTTCTTATTCCAATTCATTTAAGCCTATTTACGTGAAAAAGATTTTTTTGTAAATATTTAATATCATAAAAAGAAAAAAGACGATTTTATCTAAAATGGAGTCTTCTTACTTCTTCTTTTGTTTTCTATAGATATTATGTAAATAGAATTATAGAAATCTCTTTTTCAAAAAAGGTAAATTTTAATTGATCAAAAGTGTTAAGTAATATAATTTTTTTACCTTAATCCAAATGGACTTAATTAATTTAAAATACTAAATATTGAAATAATAATTTGAGGACAATTAATTGAAGAAAAAAAGTGAAAAAATGAAGAACTTAAAAATTAGTCTTATTAGTTGAAATTAATTGATTATAAAGTTTAAATCTTAGAATCATTTTACCTAATTTAAATAAGGAAAGATTCATTAATCAAACTTTTACTCTAATAAGATTTGTGTAAGCAAGTTTTTAGGCAATTTTAAAATCCTAAATACGAAAAATTACTACACAATTTAGATAAGAAAATTTAATAATCAATTTTTTTGTTGATTTCAAAGTCATATATTAGAAAAATTATTAGAAGACCATTACAAAAATAAAAGACATTGCCACTATTCCTTTTTATCTTCTGCACCTACTTTTTAGCTTCTTAGTATTACTTCTTCCCTTTTCTTTCTGTTCTAAAAGAAAAAAAAAAAAAAGAAGAAACTCATTTATTATCTTTGAGCCTCACACGTCCTGTAATTTGTTCACTATAAATTATTAAAACAATAATTTTGAGTGGGATACTTAAATTTGGTA
Organism: Capsicum pubescens; assembly: GCA_030864215.1. Lineage (NCBI taxonomy): Eukaryota > Viridiplantae > Streptophyta > Magnoliopsida > Solanales > Solanaceae > Capsicum > Capsicum pubescens. Next base: position 321,204,122 of record CM061548.1, read on the forward strand.
GAGCAAAAATAACTATAGTTTGTACCAGTTACTGACATCGTAAAGGAATAAATTTTCAATAAAACTCACAGGAGCCACTCTAAGATACAATAAACTCTTTGAATCATTTAAATGGAAGAACTTGTCTATCTTCAATTCTTTTGCATCTACAACTTTCTTCAAGAATGAGATAACTGAGTTTTGGTTGATTCTTGAATTCTTCTTGCCCTGTCAGTTACATCAAATGCATATTCTATGGTGTATAATTTTCTACAATAGTAAGGTGAATACACAATGCACATCAATGTATTACAAATAAAATAAATTTGAAATCCAATATCTAACTTAAGCTAAAACATATTTGCGCTAGTTTGTCCACAGAATTTCAGGTGATTAATTAATACGTTCATCATATAATAAGTTAAACTATAAAATAACTACTCGGTGGAATAGCAACAAACACTTTAATAGTTGTCACACAACCTTTGTCAGAAAAATATATCCAGCACATATTGGCGAGGTCAGTTGTTTCAGCTAAAGGTCCTTATCAGCCAAAAGCCAATAGAAGGTTATTTTCAGTTCCCAAATGCACAGTAGCAATTGGTGGTGATTGAGATAATTTGAGATCACTTACAACTTCAAGAAACCAGCCAACTGTGTCATCTCCACCTGCAACCTCAATATAATTGAGTCGTCCCTTATATGTGCAAACTGAGGTGTGGAATCTAAACATCTAATGATAGTCATATCTACTGAATAAGGTCAAGGTCACTTACATAGACGATCAAGAGCAAAGGGAGGCAATAGAACTGAAAAAGAACAATATAAAACTTAATGTTTGAATCACATACTTAAAAGAAAGTTTAATGAATTAATTGATTACCTGAGAAACTATTAAGAAGGACACAAAAACTTTGATCATCAGGAGATCTTAATATTAAAATCACCAAAAAGAGAGGAATACCCTTCTTCGAACGTGATGGTCGGAATTGTTGCTTAGTGTTTGTACTCGGGGAGAGAAGTACCTGTCCTTTCTCCTTCTATACTTTTGTTCAACCCATATTTGCTCCTCAAATATGTGACCAATACGTAGGAGTAAAATCTCAACATTAGGTTGAATAAAGAAACGTACATAGAGAAATCACCCTTTTTGTATGAACAAAATCTAGGAGTAAATCGATCAAAAGAATGTATATGTTACCTCAGATTCAATTATTGAATATTTCCACTAATTCTAAATTATGGGCGAAATATTAAACTGAAATTGTACAAAGTATTATTATTTGGAAAAAAAGATCTTGTGGTGTAAATTGTGGTACAGTATGTGTTAAACAAAAAATAATCGTAGAAAATTAATGCTGCATATAGAAACTCTAAATCAACAGTTTAGTGATTGAAAATAGTCGATCAGATTAGCTATAACAATAAGCAAAAATAATAAATAATGATGCAATCTCAATCTGAACGCAAGATTTGAAACTAATACTAAGATAAAAATATTAAACATATACACTAAATTTATGTTTTAAAAAGTATTATTATACCTCGTTTTAATTTTCATCTAATATAAGATGTCATGAACCTGCACCTTCTTCATAACCATGTTGCTAATGTTACTTCCAACATTCGTAACCAAATATTTAAAGGAATGATAAATGAAGCTAGACTCGTAGACCAAATAAGATTTGTCTCCCAAAGTGTAGTATTCGAGACCCCTTAGAATTCTTGTATGAGTAGATCATTAAGGTTTTGGAAGTTGTCCTATTTTAGTTAGGAAAGATTTTTGGAAGTTGTCCTATTTTAGTTAGGAAAGATTTTGTCAAATTTTATTTGGACGCAGGAAAAGGTATTTTATTTTTTGTTAGGAAAAGTTTTTATTTTTTATTATGGATAATATTTAATATTATTAAGATAATTAAAAAATAGTGAAAAGACGATTTTCTCTAAAGCGAAGCCTTTTAATGAAGGGCAAAAAGTTCAAACGGCATTTCTAAGGCCCTTCACACTTTTACTATTATATATATATATATATATATATATATATATATAAAGAGTCTGAGCTTATTAAATTTATGCTACAACTATCTTCTCCGATAACACACATCTGTTCTTCTCTATAATACCTATATAGTTGTGCTCTTGAAAACATTCCTTCATTATATAATGTTTTAGCATTTAAAAGTTTTAATTTATTTTGTTGGAATAATTGTATTTCTTTATCTACATCTATTACCTCTTCTAACTATTGTCTTAAAGTCATTCTTGGTTTATTTATTATTTTTGATAGCACATTATTTGTTAAACTGTTTTGGGTAAAACTTGATTTTTATCTAGTAAAACTTGATCTTTGTCTACTTGGGGATGCTGAAAAAAGATCCATGCTTTTGGCATCAGTATATCACAATATACCAAAGGTACCACAATAGGCATTTGAAATAACACAATACAATTATTCACACGTATTCAAGGCTATCAACATCATATAGGATCCCACACGGACATACATATCACATAATATCTCAATTTCAATAATTATATCACATATAGGCCCCACACGGACACAACATATAGATATTTATTTTTAATGATTAGTTTCCACCCTTAACATGTGATGTAAAATGAGATACAAGATATATAGATTCAAGAGATAATCAAGAAACTGGGGGGAGATGGGAAAAAAAGAAAGAATAATTCAACAATTGAAGTAAACTAGAGATAAACAAATGTGGACTTGTGACTCTCTAATTTGAGCAAATAATCACATGATTAATTCAAGGAAGAAGAGAATTGAACTCATACGTGAATAATCTTACTAAAAGATATTCAAGAGAGATCCAATGTAGAGATAAAGGGATAATCTCAGAAACTAACCAAAGAGTGTTCAATCTAAAAATATTGTCTAACCTAAAATATGCTCATCATATTCTATTTATACTTCTAGAGTAAGCTAAGATATGAAAAGATATAAATGCCCTTGATTAATTGTGCATCATACTATGACTAAAAAGGACCCTAAAATACCATGTTACTCGTCTATTATGTTGATTATTGGCTTTCATACTCTTTTGAAATACTCTAAGCTTTTGATGTCAAGTTGAAATCCATCCATGCAATTAACACTTTCTGAACTTTCATCATTCTCTCCTTGTTGAAAAGAATTCGACCTCGAATTCAAACCTTGCAAATCATAGAGGGGAGTTAGTACCCAAGCTAAAAAATAATCTTTTAAGTAGGTTACATACCAATCTCAAAAATAACACTTTTGTGATAGAGCCAAGAATCATGAAGTTCCCTAAAAATTAACTTTTCAAACATAATTTCAAGAACTATACTCAAAAACATATCACAATCATAAAAAAGGTTAAAGAAACTAATAATTTTACACATTAGAACTTTCAAGTTAAAACTAGTTTCTTGAACAACTTGGACCAAATAGTTCCTTAATTCACAATTTAATTATACTTTTCTAACCACATGATTAAGAGAACTAATAATATCATCCACAGACCTTAAATACAAGCATGTATTTCCGGAATCAAACACAAACATCAATTTCAAAACTTTCTTGTATTTCTCACTTAGTAACTTACAACATGAATCAAATAACAACATTAAAGAATTCTCACTAATCACAATAAAGTTGCTACTCTGAAGGTCAAAGACATAGAAGTTTACCTTCATGGCTTTAGAAAGTCCAAAAATAAGCACTAGCCATTCAAACAAATCATTCTTGAATTTAGAAGGCAAAGATACTTCAAATCATTTTGTAGCCCAAGAAGATGCTCCCAAGTATCTTACCACATTGTAGATCCTCTCTTGATGGTATTTCACAAATAGATCAAAAAGGTTAGTAAACTCATCAAAAGAGGAATTGTCACATTTATGAGCATAAATATTTGACAATGCTTCAAATAGATCATGTTTATGTTTTTTTCTAGAAGCATTTAAAAATTCATCCCAAATTACATCCTCAAAGGCAAGATTAGAGTAAGTAAATAAATTGACACAAAATCTAGCATCTATCAATTTATTACTCCAATCACGTGTGCCTCTCTCATTCTTTAATTTTTTTTTTTTCAATTTTAGAGGACTTTTCAACACAAGTACTTTAGACAAATAATTTGGGAGTTAGCTTGCTAACATCCAAACAATTAACAACCTCAATAAATCCACAAAAACTATTTTCACAAGTCATGCATTTTTTAAATTTTGGATCATCATTTTCATCAAGTGCATATGACACAACAAGGAATGAATCATTCAATTGAATTTCATCAATAGTATTCACACTTTCATGCTCAATTTTCAAATTATGATCATTGTGAATCACACAATCAAGATTAGGACAACTCAAAGAATGACTCAGATTATCAACACAAAAATTACTTTTCAAATTTTCTTGCATATTTTCATCAAATAAAGCATTGTCAAATATTTTAAAAATTTGATATTCTTTAGGCTCAAAAAGGATATTATTACACGTTGCATGCTCCATTTCAAGTGTACTACCACAAAATATATTCATATCCTTACAAGATGAAGAATTGCTACGATCAAACTCACTTGCAAAGAGATATTCATCATCAATCATATTTTTAGTGTTCCTAGTACCTAAAGAATAAATATATTCATCTTCATCATAAGAATTTAAGGAAACACCATGTTTTTTCATATTTGATATAACATTAGCTTGAAATATTTTAAGTTCACAAGTAATAACAATCTTAGCTCCACAATCATATTCAACTAGTGTATGGCCATCATTCATTTGTCTATTAACACAAAGTAAAGAATCATCAACCTCACCAAAAGATGGTTCAAAATTCACACTTAAGTCACTATCAATTTCATTTGAAGTAACTAAAGAGTTAGGACTAGTTTTCTTACCTTGATGAACACTTAAAAAACGTTCTTTACCTTGATTTTCTAAACTTAAGCTCACTTGCTCACTTGAAGTAGTCCCAACTTGACTTGCTTCTTTCAATTCTTAAACTTTTTCCATGTTGAGTCATCCTTTTGTTGGTCTTCTTCAAGAAAACCTAGAAAAAAAGTGAAAACATTGAAGAACAAGAATTCAAAGGACTAGAGTTAGAACAAGAAGACCTCTCACTCACAATCTCTTATTTTTCTATTATCTCATTTTATTTTCTCTCACTTGTTTCACTCTTCTTATTTTCTTCTTGTGACAATTCATTCTCATTTTTCAACTCTCTTTTCTTTTGTGCTTGTAACCACTCACTCACTTCATTCCAAATATCCTTGTTTTCCCTCTTTTGAATTGTCACTATTCACTTCCTCACTCTTTTTTTGTTCTCACTAATTTTATTAGAAGTGCAATAGGCTCCAAGGATTCCTTTTGAGTCATTGGGATGACTCTTCACATCAATTTTCAACTTAGCATCACTAGATACTCCAAAGACACTACTTGAATTATTGGAATGACTTTGTACATCAAATTTCAAGTTAGTAGTCTTTACTTTCACTTTCTTGACTTCTTCATTTGTTATTGAAAATTTCTTAATGACCATAGGAGTTAAGACATGCTTTCGTTCCATCAAATCTGCAATGACAAACTTTTCCAACTCTCTATCAAATCAAAATTTATTACAATTGAATCAGGGAGCTCCTAAACATACCAAACAAGTAGACAGAGGGTAGACATCACACCAAATGCCCTCTTGATAGCTTTCATAGTAAACAATGATCTTCACTACCTTGTCAACCAAACTTCCACCAAATTTATATGGTGAATTTTTTGTATGACAAGGTATATCCTACCACTCAACCAAAGACGGATCAATGAAGTTGGTATAACACAATTTGCTTACAGCTAAGGTGCAATCAAATGTGCAACCACTCTCATATCCCTCCATAATGACTTTAAATTTTAGTCAAACCTTCATTAAGCTTATGTTCTCTTTTTCTTCTAGAAGCACCACTATAATCATGAAAAACTTCACGATAACTTCTACTAGAATTAGAATTATAAGATGAAATTCTCCTTTCCCCATCGATATCTAAACCTCCATTGTAACTTCTTAAACCTATGTAAGACATAATTAAAAAATATGGTTAGTAAAATAACGGACCTCACAAGTCACTCCCTCACGTGTATAACTCAAATGATGACACTCAATTTTTTCTCCACTCATGTATACACTCAAAGGTCGTAGGCTTTTAGGATCACACTCATATGATCTCACAACTCAAGCCTTTTGCCACTCAAGGATATTCTTTAGTGGTTCTACAATCTCAAATAATCTCAAAGTAAGCTTTCAAGTATCGATAGAGTTTATGTCAATAACAAAGAAGAACAAAATGCACTAATGAACAAGGAGTGAATTAAACACACAATGAAACTAAAAAGAGAAAAGTACAAAAGAAATTGACACAAAATGAAATAAGAACACAAAAGTAACTAGATAACACAAGTAGAACTAATACTCGATGTAATCTAGCTAAAGAAATTGACATACAATATGATTTACCCATCAATCAAACAACTCAAATTTTAGAGTTTCGGAAAAAGATGAACCAATTCAAATCAAGTTTACCCAATCAATATGAGACACTTTTAAGCATCACCCAATAGCTTTCGAAGTAAGAAATCAATTCAAACTTCAATTTTTCACAAAAATTCACACAAGAAAAAATGCCTAATTTGTGAATCCAAAATTGACCCCAAATTCATCCTTAGATCCCCAAATTGGAACCTAATATAGTTTATCCATGATCAAAATAATTTATATCTAAAGATGGGAGTAAAATTTACACAAGAGAGCTCAAAAACACAAATTTTCGCACTTTAGAAAATGCTGAAATTTCAGCTGCGAAAATGGGAGAAAATGGGGCAAAATCAACTCCAAATCCACTTTAAATGCTCTCAAATTCTATATTCAAGCACTTTGAACTATTCCCAACAAAACCCACTTGAAAATTTCTCCAATTTTCAATCCTATTTTTTTCAATTTTTTTATTTTTCTATATATATTTTTTGAATTATCAAACAGTACAACTCAAGGATTAAGAATTGTAAGACCAATTCTTTAGCCTTGCTCTGATACCAATTGATGTAAAATGAGTTACAAGATATATAGATTCAAGAGATAATCAATAAATTGAGGGAGAGATAAGTAAGAAAGAGAGAGTAATTCCACATTTGAAGTAAACTAGAGATGAACAAATGTAGATTTGTGAATCTCTAATTTGAACAAACAATTACATGATTAATTCAAGGGAGAAGTGAATTGAGCTCATACATGAATAATTTTACTAAAAGAGATTCAATGTAGCGACAAAGGAATAATCACACAAACTCACCTAAGAGTGTTCAATCTAAAAATATTATCTACTAAAATAATGTCCATCCTATTCTATTTATAGTGCTAGGGTTAGTTAAGATAGAAAATGACATAAATGTCCTTAGTTACATTTGCATCATATATGACCAAAAAGGACCCTAAAATATAATGTAAATATTTTCTTATGTTAAATATTCGGTTTCCACACTCTCTTGAAAAACTCCAAACTTTCGATTTCAAGTTAAAATTCTTCATGCAATTAGCACTTTTCGAACTTGCATCAGTATGTATTTTGTACCATCATTTACTACCTAACCCAATCTGAAAGAGTTAAGCCATAACCTACTTCGAATGCCGAAATCGATCCGCTACACTTCAAACATATAACCTTACTTTCCACGAACGATCCCAAAATCAACTAAAATCAAGAGATATAGAATTTACGCGTCAAAAAAAAGTCAACAATACCCATATTGACTACTTTTGATTCAGAGTTAAAACGAACCCCCGAAATAAATTATCAAAAATAAAAGAAAAATCATAACTTTACTTAAAAAATGTGTTCTCCATATTTTTAGGAATCTACAGCTGAAAACTCAAGTCAAATCGAGGTTCAAATCAAAGAAAAATTATTTTTAAGCTTTACCGAGTAAAATTTTTGAAATCCGTATTAAAATCAAGAACCAAAGTTGTTTTGAAGGTTAAATTGATGAAAATCTAATAATTATAAGATTAAACATTATTCAAGTAAAAAGGAGAGAAATTGAGGTTTAAAATCAAGCCCTAAAATTTTTGGGGTTTTGAGAATTTAATCAAGAAATTACTAAGAAAAGAGTGAATTCTTACCTTAAATCGGTAACAGAATCAAGAAATAGATGTTAATCTAACTTCCCAAGCTCCCACAAGCTTCACTTTTAAGCTCCCACACTATTTTAGAGTTTAACTCTTAAGAGGCAAGACGAAAAAAAGGAGCAAAATGGGCATAAAAACTGCTTTAATAGTGCAGAAAAATCTATACCGGCTGAAGAAAAAAGCTGTTTATTTTTAAAGCCCAATTCGGGCTTCGACGGGGTGTCCGAAATTCGTTTGGAGTTTGATATATACAAACGAACAATGTAACCACACTAAATTCGATGCTCCGGACTCAATGACGATATAAAATTTTCAAAAAAAAATTATGTTCACAAAGTTTATCCCCGAAATTCAAAATCATAATTTTCCAAATCAAGAGTCGAAATAAGATTTAAAAGCCGTAAAATCGCACAAAAAATGTTACCATCATAAAATCGATATTCCAAATCTGCTGGTATAGTCAGATTTTCCATCCGAGGTTGTTTTGATCAAATGTGGGTCCTACACCCATATTTCTAATTTTTTCAACTTTCTGACCAACAAGTCAAAATGAGCTCGGGTGCATCGAGACCCGAACCAAAGGTCTACCTAGCCTAAAATTGATATTTCAAAGTTACTGACGTATTCCATTCAGCTATCTGTCGCACGGATCAAAAGATATCTACATAAGTCCAACATAAGGCTCTTGAAGCCTAAAAAATTACAATATCATATAAATTGTACCAAAATGCATCGAAAACTGTGTCAATCACACCCACACCACAGAAATACCATAATGAAACTGCCGAGAGGGGTAAAATAATTAAATTACATAGAAACACACATTTCACATATTTTGTCAAAAAGCTAGTTGTTACATCATTCACTACTAAAAATCTAGTCCTTCCTCAAACTAAAGAAAAAAAATACCCGAATCAACTAAGAGTTGGGGATAAGAACTACGCATATGATACTCTAACTCCCAAGTAGCCTTCTCTACAAGTCGTGTCGCCACTGAACCTTAACCACAAGGATGACTCTAGAGCATAATCGCCTTTCTAGCTAATATGGAAACTGGCTCCTCAACAAAAACAACCGCTCATCTAACTGAACTGACTCCCAACGAAATAACATAACACTCATCCAGAATGTAATGAAGAAGCACAGAGACATAAAAACTTGGATGGACAACTGATAAATCTAGAGGCAAAGCTAAGCTAACTCATAAGCCATATCACCAACGGTCCAAAGAATCTCAAATGGACAATATACCTGGGGCTAAGCTTGTCCCTCTTCCCAAACCTCATCACACCCTTCATGGGTGAAACTCGAAGGAAAATATGACCGCCAATACTAAATCTCAAGGCAAAAAATCTACAACCTGCATAACACTTCTTCCTACTCTAAGTCGCTCTAAGTTTATCCTGAATGATTCGAACTCTATTCAAAGACTCACAAAGCAAGTCTGTAACTCGAGGTCTCACCTCTGAAACATCAAACCAACCCATTGGTGAGTATCAACGCCTACCATACAATGCCTCAAATGGAGCCATATTAATACCGAATGGTAGCTAATATTGTATGTAAACTCTGCTACAGCCAAATGTTGCTCCTACTGGCCACTAAAATCCATCACATAAGAATGGAACATATCCTCAAAAACCTAAATAGTTTGCTCTGACTATCAGTCTGTCTGGGGTGAAACGATGTACTGAGATCAACTCAAGTTCCCAACTCATCCTGAAAAGTCTTTCAAAAGTGAGATGTGAACACAGAACCTTGATTTGAAATAATAGACACCGGCCCACCATAAAGTCTCACAATCTCATAAATGTAAACACGGGCCAAACTCTTAGCACTAAATGAGACCTGAACTAGAATGAAATGAGTTGTCTTGGTCAATCGATCCACGATGACCCATACACTGTCAGAACCAGGAGAAGTATGAGCCAACCTAGTCACAAAGTCTATAGTGATCCGTTCCTACTTCCACTCGTGAGACAACCTAGTCATGAAGTCCATAGTGATCCGTTCCTACTTTCACTTGAGAATGGGTAACCTCTGAAGCAAACCATCAGGTCTTATATGCTCGACCTTTACTGCTGACACCATATGTAACGAGCTACAAAATCCACTACATCTCGCCTCATACCACTCCACCAGTAGTGTCGTCTCAAATCACGATACATCTTAGTCACACATAGATGGATGGAATATCTGGAACATTGGGCCTCCTCCAAGATCAACCTAATACAGTCACCTACTCTAGGCACATAAACTTGGCCTCTAATCTGCAAAACTCCATCTGAATCAAGTGAGGCTTCCTTAGCCTCCTCACTCAACACCTTATCTCGAATTAACCTCAATCCAACATCATCAAAGTGATGATCTTAAATCTTCTCCATCAAATAAGATCTAGCCTTTACAATTTCCAAAACACGCCCAACTATCAAAATATCAAGCCTAACCATTTGGGTAGCTAAAGACTGAACCTTTAAGGCTAAAGGCCTCTCTTGGGTTAAAATATGCACCAAGCTACCCATGCTAGTTGCTTTGGGCTCAAGGTATCTGCAACCACATTAGCCTTATTCGGATGATAGAGAATAGTCAAGTCATAATCCTTAAGCAACTCAAGACAACGATGCTGACTCGTATTAAGATCTCACTGGGTGAAGAAGTACCGAAGGGTACGATGATTTGAAAAGATATCACAGTGGACTCCATACAAATAGTGCCGCCACAACTTCAAAGTAAACACAATCGTGCACAACTCCAAAATCATGGGTAGGATAATTCCTCTTATGAGACTTTAACTGACGAGATGCATAATTAATCACCTTGCCCTCCTGCATCAGCACAACACCCAATCCAACACCCGAAGCATAAAAAAATACTGTAAAACCCACGCCCTCCTTGGGCAAAGCCAAGATAAGAGCTAAAGTCAACAAATCCTTGAGCTTTTGGAAGCTCGCCTCATAAACATCAGACCACTAAAAGAAAATCTTCTTCTGAGTCTACTTAGTCAAAGGAGCTGCAATAGAAGAGAAACCCTCAACAAAACGCCGATAATAACCTGCTAAGCCAACAAAACTACGAATCTCAGTGTACAAAGTAGGTTTATCCCAATCACGAACCGCTGTAAACTTTGTTGGATCAACCATAATACCTTCCTTAGTCAGTACAAGGCCCAAGGAAGAAATAGACTCTAACCAAAACTCATACTTAGAAAACTTGGCATATAACTTCTCATCCCTCAATCTCTGAAGCACAATCCGCAAATGCTCCTCATGATCAGCCTCACTCTTGGAATACACCAAGATATCATCTATAAATACAATAACAAAGGAGTCGAGATATGGTCGAAACACCCGATTCATCAACTCCATGAATGCGACAGGGGCATTAGTCAACCCAAAGTACATGTCCAAGAACTCATAATGACCATATTGAGTCTAAAAAGTTATCATAGGAATATCCACACCTATAATCCTAAACTGGTGATAACCGAACCTCAAATCAATTTATCATAGGAATATCCACACCTATAATCCTAAACTGGTGATAACCGAACCTCAAATCAATCTTCGAGAACACCACAACACCCTAAATCTAGTCAAATAAATCATCAATGCAAGGAAGAGAATACTTGTTCTTAACCGTCACCTTATTCAATTGCCAATAATCAATATACATCCGCATAGACCTATCCTTTTTCTTCACAAAAAAATAGGTGCGCCCTAAGGTAAAATACTAGGTCGGATAAATCCCTTATCCAACAACTCATGTAACTGATCCTTTAGTTCCTTCAACTCTGTTGGGGTCATACTTTAAGAAGGAATAAAAATGGGTTTGGTGACCAACTCAACATCAATAACGAAATCAATATCTCTATCCGTCCGTAGGGAAAACATCCATAAACTTACGAACAACACAGAAAGAATCTAAGAAAGAAGGTAAAACAACACTAGTATCATGAATATGAGCCAAATAAGCTAAACAACCCCTCTCAACCTATCAATGAGACTGAACATAAGATATGACCCTCTAGGGACCCGAATGAAGTGCACCCTTCCAAGCTATCCTTGGCAAACTTGGAAAAGCTAAAGTCATAGTTTTAGAAAAATAATCTAAGACAACATGATAAGGAGCCAACCAATCTATACCCAAAATAACATCAAAATTGATCATATCTAACACAAGCAAGTCTACCAAAGTCTCACACTCGGAAAAAGTCACAACACAAGATTGGTGCACCCTCTCTTCTACTAGAAAATCACCTAATAGGGTAGATGCACGAATAGGCATGGCAAGATTTTCACTAATAAAATCAAAACCCAAAGCAAAATACACAGAGACATAGGAAAAAGTTGATCCGAGATTAAATAATACAGATGTTGGTCTAAAATAAACGGGGGTGATACCTTTAATCACAGCATTAGAAGCCTCTGCCTCAGGTATGAATGGTATGGTATAACACTGACCACGACTAGCCACTAGCTGAATAGCCCCGCGACCTCCACCACGAGCTCCACTACCTTTGCCTCTCGCACTTTTAGTAAATCCCCTACCTCTCACAGCTAAAATATGAGTGGATTTAATTACATGATGAGGACATTTCTTGGCTGCATGGCCTATCTCATCACATACGTAGCAAACTCTAAACTTGCCCTGACGGTGACCCTGCACTGCTGAACCAGAAGAACCATGAGAACCTCTAAAATTTCTGCCTCGAGGAGTCTGAGCTCTGAACTTACCATAATGGTGCACCCTTTTGGCACCTCCCTACGATACCTAAATAATCTCGTCTGTCATCTTCGCACGATCCACAATGCTCTAAAAAGATGCTTCAAATACAACCATTTGAGACGTAGCCAACTGAAGGGAGACATCCAAACCCTTTACAAACTTTTAAATCTGATCAGACTCGGTGGAAATGCTATTATATGAATATATTGATAGGGTATGGAAGCATGCCTCATACTCAACAGATGTCATAGAGCCTTATTCCCAATGATCAAACTCATACCCGCATACGATCTCTCAAGATGAAAGACACAAATCTCTCTTAAGAAGGTATTAATAAAATGATCCCAAGTCATCTCAGGAGGATCATGAGTTTTACAACTCACAAGCGACCTCCACCAATATCTAGCACTATCTCTCAACTGATAGGCAGTATAAGCAATACCATCCACGTAGAAAGAGTGAAACACTACTCAAAACACCGGGCATGAAAGAACTTCACACGATAAATAAATTGAGGGAAAATTCCTAAAGGCATCCTATAGCCTCTTGAAGATAGATATAGACATATATGATCTGCAAGACTCTATTGGACATTTTGTTCTTACACTGTTAAGACTAATGAAACCTCGCTCTGATACCAGTTTGTCATGACCCAAAATCCAAGGGTCATGATGGTACTCATCGCAATGAACCTTGACGAGTAAACCTATCACCCTAACTGATACACAAAAGGGAAAAGACAGAAATACCCCTAAAGTAGGTCCTCTAGAACAAAACCGAACCACATAAGTATAATAAATTCGGAAAAAGTATAATCAACAATGCATCCATAACTCCCAAAACCTAGTGTCAATAGTGTAAGACCTACTAATAAAACTCTAGTCAAAAAGAGGATACATAAGGTAACTCAAAAAATGAAAACCCTGTCTCTGAAATACAATAAAGACATTATCTGAGAGAGAAAGATAGTAGGACCCATTTTACCGCCTAAATGTCACATACTACCTTCAAAACTCTAATAATAGATCGAGTTAAGTAGCGTGAGGCACACCCAAACCTAGATTTGTACCAAAAGGGTAAAGTAGGAATGAGTACGGTCCCTTTATACTCAGTAGGTATCATAGGCTGACTGAGAAAAGTAGAAAATAAAGCATACAGAATACAGACTAAGGCATGCCACCTGCAATCAGAAAATGTCCCACAACGGTAGCCCACATCGCTTTCACTAACAGATCTATAATATCCACATTTAATACAACAACACACCAAATATTGATACAAATATACACAATATCACATTCAAGTAAAAAAAAGGAATATGTATAATCAAGATCATCAAGTATAAATGAAGGAAGATAGAATAATTAGACATTTACAAGTCAAGAATATAGCACAAATAGATAGTTGACAAGTCAATATAGAAATACAAGCACAACATAAACACAATAAAGTAAGTGCAATGTATATTATAATTATGATGATGATGCAAGAGGTCATCGCACAACCTCTGGGATCGGCACACAATCCTCGTATACACCCACAGAGGCAAGCCTCCAAACGTAGGACCCATAGGGGGTTCGTCAACCCATAATATATATATATATATATATATATATATATATATATCCTCCCCAACACATCCCCTGGGGAAGGTTTTACAAAATATCACATTTTTTATCATAAAAAGGCGTTGCCAGTATTTCTCAGGTGTTGCCACAGTGGTACCATTTGTTTCATGAATGGGTATCATATGAGAATGTAGTGCTAATGACCAATCATAATGAGTATTTCCACAACCAACCACATGATATATTTGAACAATCAACCACAATGATATATTTTCATAACCACGCGAGACAATATCCATTTATTATTTATGTTCATCCATAAATTTCCGCATGTTTCATATGCCAAAAGTATGAATATATATATATATATATATATATATATATATATATATATCACAATACACCAAAGGTACCACAATAGGCATTTGAAATAACACAATACAATTATTCATATGTATTCAAGGCTATCAACATCATATAGTATCCCACATGATCATACATATCACATAATATCTCAATTTTAATAAGTACCTCACATATAGGCCCCCACATGAGCACAACACATAGATAGCTATTTTTTAGGATTAGTTCCCACCCTTAACGTATATTTTTTACCATCATTTACTACCCAACTCAATCTGAAAGAGTTAAGTCATAACCTGCCTCGAATGCTGAAATCGATCTGCTACACTTCAAACCCAAAACCTTACTTTCGACGAATAATCCCAGAATCAACTAAAACCAATAAATATAGAATCTACGCATCAAACAAAGCCAATGATACTCATATTGACTACTTTTAATTCAAGATCCCAAAATGGGTTTTCAAAAAAGAGGGACAAAATTCTAACTTTAATTCAAAAATGTGTTTCTCATATTTTTTAGGAATCTTTAATTGAAAATCCAAGTCAAATCGAGTAAAAAACGAGGTTCAAATTGAAAAAAAATTATTTTAAACTTTATCGGGTAAAATCTTTAAAATCCATGTCAAAATCATGAATCAAAGTTGTTTTAAAGGTTACATTGATGAAAAACTAGTAATTATAAGATTGAAACATTATTCAAGTGAAAAGGAGAGAAATTGGAGTTTATAATCAAACCCTAAAATTTTTGGGGTTTTGATAATTTAACCAAGAAATTACTAAGAAAAGGGTGAATTCTTACCTTAAATCCGTAATAGAATCAAGAAATAAATATTAATCTAGTGTAATACCCCGTACTCTTCTTAGCTTAAATTCGTCCTTAGAATGTTAAGGGATAGCTTCCAAACTGAATAGCATTTATTTCATGTGGAATTCTTCAGATTTAGATTTTTCATTGTGTGGGAAATTGAATAAGCTTTCCATCGATACCAAATTCGCCCAATTTCGACACTCGGTCAAGGAGTTATGACGTTTTTAAGTTGACAGTGTGCCACCTGGGCAGTCACCGCGTCACGGAGATGGTTAAATTCATAATTGTCATTTTCCATTGGACCTCCGCGATATTGACGTGTTGTGGAGAGGTCTATTTTTCCATTTGTCAATTTCCAGTAGTTCAACGCTATAGTGGCGCGTCACGTCGAAGATAAAATGGCATTCCGATAGGGCATCGCGATGGTGGCGCATCGCGTTGAAGTTGGAGGTCCCAATTATCAAAATCCAGTGGGACAACGTGATATCTCCCATCGCGGAGGCCCCAATTTTCCAATCGTCAAATTCCAGTGAGCCACCGCGATAGTGGTGCGTCGCGGTGGCCCATTAAATTGGGACCCCAGTTACATTTTTCCAGCTTCGTTTAGGGGTTTAAAGAGGGTATTTTGGACTTTTTCCAAGCTCCCAATCCATCCAAAACACAAGATTTTTCATACTCAAAGCACTTGGTGCTCATTATTCATCATTCTCTTCAAAATAAAACCCTAAAGCTCTAAAACTCCTTCTTCAAGAAATCCAAATTCTCCTTAGATTCTCCAAGAAAGCTTAAAATTGAGGATTTCCAAGACAAGGTAATCAAGAACCCATCATCAAGAACTCAATACGAGTTCAACAAGGTATGTGGGGTTTATGAACAAGGACTTTCTTTCATCCTTGTGTCCAAAACTTATTTACATTTCAAAGTTATATGATTTTATATGATTTTTCATGAATTTGAAATTAGGGTTCATACCCAATGTTGCCATTTATAAGATTATGAGATTTCAAGTGAATTATAAGTTGAATTGCATGTTTATGTTCAGATTTTCATAGTTATTGCAGTAAATTACAGATTTTGAGATTAGTTATCATTATTTTCATTATCAAGCATGATTATTATGATGTTTTGACATGAGTTTGATACATGGATTATCACCCTAAGATTGAATATTGTTATTTTTAGAAGGATGATGCTTTAAGCATCTTATGAACTGATTATATAAGATTTACAATAAAGTTTTGATCTTTTGATCCTCAGATGAGTTTTGGAATCCACTTTACAGATTTATTACCGATTACAGAAAGCAAAATAACTTCATTTAAAGATTTATTCAGATAAATGCATAACTGGTTTCATAATAAACCCTTATGCGAGTTTTAAAGCGGATATCCATGAGATGAGCGTAGCAAATTAAATGGGGTAGTATTTAGTACCGAGTTGGTATGATTCCAAGGTCTCATGTCCCAGAACTACGTGCCACCGTAGGATTGAGATTAAGTTCCCGTAGTGGGCAGAGTTGTGATCACTTAAGCTGAGGTTATACTCCCTGGCAAGAGTATGACACCTCTCCCCAATGTGAGGTTTCTTCCTTAGGAGGACTAGATGTTGGACTCCATGTAGCTTGCATGGTTTATGTCGGTTAAGAGAACCTCCCTTGCAGAACAGTTGTTCCCTAAAAGTTTAAAAGCCTAACAACAATGATTTTAAGATAAAGTATTCTCCTTAATAGTAAAAAAAGAACAGAAAAGCTTTTAGAAAACTAAGTGTAAAGGCTCACAAGTTTTACTCAGATTATACCTTACAGAAAAGATAATAACTTTCAGATTTCAGATTTTAGATTCAGTAGTGAGTCCTTCTACACTTAGATAGAATGATTTAAAGGGAGAATACAAGTATAACTTTTAGAACTAAATGTTATGACTCACAAGATTTATAAAGTATGTTTTGGTTCTTTGCTACATATTTCAGTATTTCAGATATTCCAGATTATGTGAGTCATTTACATTTAGCATGCATTATTTTATAAATGATGATTATGAGATGATGTTTACTTATGCATATCACCCCCATATACTCAGTATATCCACATAGACTGATCCACATATACGTCTATATGCTACATTGTCTCATAATGTAGGTTCAGGTGCTCAGTGTTAGTAGCGTGGGTAGTTTGAGCATCTTCATCTACATTCAAAAGTTGGTGAGTCCTCATAGTTCGGGGACTTATTCATTCAGATTTTTTAGTTTATCAGTTATGAGATTTAGCACATCCTTACAGACAGTTTCAGTTAGCTGGGGGTTTGTCCAGTGACTCTCTAGTATTAGTAGTAGAGGCTTGTTAGACTACTAGTTTTGATGCAGATTATTCAGTTTTGATATTTCAGATGTTATGTTCGGATTATTCTCAGATATTACAAATAGTTTCCGTATTCTAGTATGACTTTTATGTCTATATTTCCATTATTATAAGGTTTAGGCTTAGTAGCATGCAGACAGGGTTAGCTTAAGGCTACTCGTAGTCTTGAGCACCGTGTGACATCTCGAAATTAGATTTTGGGGCGTTACATCTAGCTTCCCAAGCTCCGACAAGCTTCACTTTTAAGCTCTCACACTGTTTTAGGGTTTAACTCTTAAGGGGCAAGAAGAAAAAATGAGCAAAATGGGCTAAAAAACTGCTTTAATTGTGCAGAAAAATCTGTAGTAAATGAAGAAAAAAGTTTTTTTTTTAAAGTCCAATTTGAACTTCGACGGGGTATTCGGTATTTCTTTGGAGTCCGATATATGCAAATGAACTATGCACCACACTAAATTCGATGCTCCGGACTGAATGTTGGTATCAAATTTTCAAAAAAAAAATCATTTTCACAAAGTTGATCCCCAAAATCCAAAATCATAATTTTTTAAATCGAGGATCGAAATGAGATTTAAAATTCCTAAAATCACACCAAATATGTTATCACCCTAAAATCAATATTGTGGAGCTGCTGACACTATCGAAGTTTCCATCCAAGATTATTTTGATTAAATGTGGGTCCCACACTCATATTTTTATTTCTTCCAACTTTTCGACCAACAGGCCAAAATGAGCTCGGGTGCATCGGGACGCGAATCAAAGGTCTACTTAGATTAAAATTAATATTTCAGAGTTGCTGGCACAGTCTGCTTAACATCCATTGCATGAATCAAAAGATATCCTCATAAGTCCAAAATAAGGCTCTCGAAGCCATCAAAAACCACAATATCGTATAAATGGTACAAAAAATGTATTGAAAACTATTCCAATCACACTCACACCCCAGAAATTTCCTAATGCAACTACCAAAAGGGGTAAAACAGTCAAATTACACAGAAATACATATTTCACATATTTAATCAAAAAGCTGGTAGTTACATTAATAAACAAATTAATTAATGAAAAGAATGAAGAAACAAATAAAGAAAATATAAAAAAGTATAAATATGAATGGAGGTCATAGAGAGATGCCACATCACCTTATCTATGACTTTTCTTTATATATATACTAGTATACATACCTGCGTGATGCACAAATAATATAATAATATTATTTTTAGTTGTTTCATATTGAAATATATCGTTTAAACATGTTGAATCATATTACATTAAAAAGAAATTCAAAGATGATACTCTTTCTCAATGAAATTAGCCCCCCCCCCCCCCCCCCACTTTTCATATATTGCTGATGTGCAAATAATAGAGATAATTACATTATTATTTACTTGTTAGTTTTTAAAATCAATTATCTATAATATTTTATTCTCAATCTTATTTTGATTCATTCTTAATATATACTAACATTTTGTATGGTATACAATATTTACTTTCATTTTCTACCAGCATTATAAATAGTTTATACTTTTTGGACAAATAACTTAATGAGAAGATGTATATCAATTATTGCAGACGTACTCTAAAAGTAAAATTTTCAAAATTAATATTTTTCTCGAAATGTATTTGAACATGAATTGTATAATTCTGTTTGAATGAATCTGCACATGTATAGTACCTTCATTCGACATGCTTAGAAATTCAATTTTTATTTTTTATATAAAATTAAATTTTGACCTATAATATTGAACTATCTTTATTTCCATTTATATGACATACTTTTCTTTTTAGTAAGTCACCAAAAGAATGACACATTTATATATTAAGTGTAAATAACTATAAAATGACAATTTCACTCTAAAAAAAATAATTTATAGCCACACAGATATGTATAACTATTTATACCACAAATTTTAAAAGACTTTTAATATATTTAAAATGCGTATCTATTTAAAATATTTCATATAAATTGAGAAAAAGAGAGTAAAAATTATAGATAATAATTTATTAAAATTCAAATTTATATATCTATAATCTATATCTATAATCTATAATATATTAAAAGTGTGAAGACCCTTAGAAAAGTGATTCAAACTTTTTGCCCTTCATTAAAAGTTTTTCCTTTAGACAAAATCGTCTTTTCACTATTTTCTTAAATTATTATTTAATTATATTTATAATATTGTCTCCTAAAATATATGGGATAATGGGTTTAAAATATATGGTAAGACTTAATAAACATTGCCTCATTTTTTGGCAAAAGAAAAACGCACGAGTATATTTGAAAAAATTAAAAAGTTGCCATTACTTTTATCAATCTAAAACACCGTGGTAACAATTATACATCCAGTAGAGTCCTAATATATTTTCTTAATTTTGAAAAATAAAAACTGTTATTACTTTTGACCAACTGTCATAAATTATATTTTTGGTAAAATAAAAATTACTTTATTTTTTGTAAATAAAAAACTGTCGCTGGACCTGGAAATATTTTTTTGCTAAATAAAAATTAACATGAGTCCTTTTTATTTTAAATAGAAGTCCTCTTTTCTCTTCGACAATCAATGGATGATATTCTAATACAAATTAAATAGTAATCTAAAATTTAGTTCTTTTTTAGTTTATGAATACTCCTTTCATAAAAGGAGTTCTTCTATGAGGTGATTAAATCACTACGTAAATAAAAGGTACGTAAAAATAGTTATTTTGTCCCTTAATTTTTTTGTTTCTTTATCGTTATGTTTTTTATTATGTATTTGGATTGATAATAAATCATTACATAGAATAACATAGAGTTAACAAGTTTTTATAGTAATTGAGTTGCGTTATATGTATAGCACGTATAGACGCGAACCCCCCTCGTTACCGTACGTGCGACTCTCACCGCATACGGCTCGCACAAAGACTCCTAAATCCATCCCGAGCCCTTTCTTCCACCTCTCTTCTCCAATCCTCGATCAAACTTGTGTTTTCCAGGCTCTATGAAATGGGGGTCTTTCCGCTATTTATTTTTGCAATCAACGGATGAAATAAGGGCAATGTGCCAAAATCCATTTGTGTGAACCTTTGAAATTATTTTTCAGTAATTAATTAGGTACTGCTATTTTATTTAAAAAATTTATTCATTCATTTTTAAAAAGATCTTATCAATATCTATCTATAATCTATAATCTATAATCTATAATCTATATCTATAATATATTAAAAATATGAAAACACTTAGAAAAGTGATTTTAACTTTTTACCCTTCATTACAAGACTCTTTTTTAGACAAAACTATTTTTTCACTATTTTTTAAATTTATTATTTAATTATTTATTATTTTATTAACTAGACTTCCTAAAATATATGAGACTCCTAAAATATATGGTAGAAGAATTAATTAATATTTTTCTTTCTACTGTTCAAATAGAAAAATACTTCTAAAATATGACTCTATTAAGAAAATACTTCTATAAATATGAGATGTATGTTAAACTAGAGAACAAACTAGTTTGCCTATTGGGAGAATATGACTGATGTTCATCTAACTTGATTCGATTGCATGTCTAGATGGTGGATGTTTGATTTTCTAACTCTCAACTTCTTCACTGTTTTTGTCAGCATAATAGAATTCAACATGTGTGTATTTATATGTCTTCTTTGTTTTCATTCAAAATCATTCTTTAGGGTCAAAATTTTTGCTCAGACAAGAGTTAGTCGGATCAAAATCGAAGTTTTGTGATCACTATTATATTTTTTATTTAGTTTACAGGTCGTAGATGAATGTTGGTTGGTTTTGAAGAATTTATTGTCTAAAGGTTAGATTTAATTGTATTATTTTGATATCTTTATTATCTTATTATTTTATTTTAATTTACAGATGCTAGATGAATGTCGGTCGGCTTTGAAATTTTTTTTAGGTAAAGGCTAGGTTTAATTGTATTATGGTATTATCTCTATTAGTTTATTATTTTGTGTAAGTTTATAGTCCGTAGATGAATCTCGATTGACTTTGAAAAATTTTGTGTGTAAAATTTAAGTTTAATTGTATTATTTTGATATCACTTTTATCGTATTATTTTGTTGTAGTTTACAGGTGATAGATAAATGTTGTTCGGCTTTGAGGAATTTTTTTATGTAAAGGTTAGGTTTAGTTTTAGCATTTTGATATCTCTATTATCATATCATTTTGTTATTGTTTACAGGTGGTAGATGAGTGTCGGACGACTTTGAGAAATTTTTGTGTTTAAAGATTAGGTTTAATTGTATTATTTTGATGTATCTATCATTGTATTATTTTGTTGCAATTTACAGATGGTAGATGAATGTTGATCGACTTTTAAAAATATTTTTGGTAAAAATTAGGTTTAATAAATAAATTCTCCATCTTTACATACTCAAAAGATATTAAATTTAATTATTATATTCATATTTATTATTTTAACAAATATCCTATTTACTGTAATATTTGGACTCATTAAAATGAGATACACGCGCAAGGCGCGTACACCTAAACTAGTATGAAAATAAATTTGAAGATAAAAAATCTTAAAATTCTTGGCCCAAATCCGAAATAGGCCCAAAATAAAGAATAATTTGTTTTTTCTGTACTTTTTAATTTTTATTTCTATATAAAAATCAAATAGGAAAGTATAGTAAAATGACCCAAAGTATACTTTTTCTTCTTTCCAGAAAATTCATTTGCTCATTACAGTGACTACATTTTTGACCTTTGGTTTCTCTGGTTCGTTTGTTTCTATCACATTGTTTCCTGCAATTAGCGTAGATTTCTCATTTATCCATATGATTTGTTTCTCTATCCATAGCTAATTTGGAGATTTTATTATCCACTGGTTAGCTTTCTAGAATTTGGGCATTCCTCCTTTTTACTTGTTTTTGTTACTTGTAGTTGTAATTTTGTTTCTTGGAGCTTAAATATCTTAGCTTAATTCTTTGTTGATCCTTTCTTGGTTCTGTTGTTTAAGCTTAAAATCTCTATTTTTTCTTGTTTTGCAATTCCAAGATTGTAACTTTATTACTTCTTGAAGTGTTTGAGTTTGTGGGAATTCTTACTTTTTACTTGTTTTGTTACTTGTTAGTTGTGTTTCTGTTTTCTTGATAATTTGCTTAAGTGTATTTTCCTTGTTATTAAAAAGTTTGTAACTCTACTTTTCTTTCTTAAAAATCTCACCGTTTCTTGTTTTGCAATTCCAAGGTTGTGAGTTTTTGTCTTTTTGAGTTATTTGGATTTGTGGGAATTCCTCCTTTTCATTTGTTTTTGTTACTTGTTAGTTGTAATTTTAGTTTCCTGATAATTTACTCTTATTTCTTTTCCCTTTGCAATGGTCTAGTTCTTTGTATTTTTTCTTTCACTTCTTGTTATAACAATAAAGTTCTTAACTTTGCTTCTGTCCTTTTGATTAAATGATTTTTATGGATCCTTGTTGAAATTGAGTTTTTGATTTCATGGGACTCTGTCCTGAAAAACCTATTCAATGCCCATAGAACTTGTCTGAATATCCTATAATTCCCATTGATAATGAGCAATAATTGAATTCCCACACTGGGAAATCACCAAAGATTTTCCTTTTACAGTCCAAGTTCTTTTCCTAGTGCATTTAAGAACTCCCCTGCTAATTCTAATGTGACTTCAACACCTTTGAGATTTCTCAAACATGTACCGCCATCACAGGCTTAGCATATAAGGGCATTGTTTGCTAGAAGGCATGACTTAATTAAGCCTAATAAAGCTACAATTTCAGAAGTGAGTGAATATGATATTATGTTGGATAAGAATTTTGGGTACTCAAAGAATTTTGATAGCCACTATGCGCTTGAAGAAGAAGTGGGAAGAGGACATTTTGGTTATACTTCTGTAGCTAAGGAAGAAAAGGGAGCTTGAAGGGGCATGGTTTGGTTGTAAAAGTTATTCCAAAATCAAAGATTTGCCCTTTAATGCTAAGTTTCTTAATTAGTATGTCTTGAGATGAATTTTATTTCTATATGACTTGTAAAAATAGTAGGAGTTTTTTTTCTATATATTGTTTGGATGCTGAATCTTGTTGAAGTCTTCATTTTTCATTTCTGTTGATTGTAGTTTACCTAGCCAGAGATGTCTTTTTATTCTTATAGTACTTTAAAATTCAAGGTGTTTGGTGGCTACTTATGTAATACCCCGGTAAATTTTTCATTGAAATTTTGTGCGTAAACGTGTTGGGTTCTATCTTCTAGAATGAATTATAAATTTTTCGTGCGGAATATCTTAGATTATGACCCACCATTACGTATATTATCGAATAAGCTTTCCAACGATATATGGATCATCCAAAACGGACACTCGAGCGACGAGTTATGAACATTCCGATCGAATCGTGAATAGTAGTGAACAGTAAAATGTGCAGAAAAAAAAAGTACTGAGGCCTAACGTATTTTTTCTCCAACTTTAAATGATCATAACTCCTTGTACATAATGATATGGGTGATCTACTATATATCAACGGAAATCTCTGCGAGTCCTCTTTCCGATGAAATTGGTTTCATCCAATTTATCTATCGGAGCAAAAAGTTATGGTCGATCTACTTCAGCCTATCAAAAGTAAATTTTTGGGTCAACTTCAAATGATTATAACTCCTCGTACATAATGATCTGGGTGAGATACTATATATCAACGGAAATATATGAGAGTCCTCTTTCTAATGAAATTGGTTTCATCCAATTTGGATATCGGAGTAAAACGTTATGGTTGATCTACTTCAGACTATCAAAACAGTCCACCAAAGGACAGATGCGAGAATTATTTAATTTTTAGGGGCGTTTTGGTCATTCCCCCTCACCCAAAATCCGTCCAAACCCTATATTAAAGCCTATTAGAAGCATTATATATTATATTTCGTCAAATTCCCTCAAAAAGAAAACCCTAACCTCCTACATCCAACTTCAAGAATCTCCAAAGTTCACCATTAATTCTGCAAATTTATTCAAGATTCCAAGTTCCTAGTTCAAGAACTCCAAAAACCATCATTCAAAGGCACGATTAACATCTCAAAAACGAGTATCGATCTAAAGTTCATCATTCAAGGTATGTGGGGTTTTTCAACAAGAACTCTCTTTCGTTCTTGTGCCCAAATTGATTTTTCTTTTATGAATATACATGATTTTACATGTTTTGATATGAATTTGAAGCATGAATTTATACCCTATATGATTTTAAATGAGATTATGATACTCTCTATGTTTTAAAAGTTGATTTGAATGAGAATGATGACATTTTTGTACATAAAACTGAATTTTCCAGATTTTAAAGTACGTTATATATATATATGATGAAAAGCATGAATCTTGAGAAAATTTAATATGATTTTGATATTTGGGTCTTGAACCCCATTTGAAATTGTGTCTTTGAGAAAATGTGTGTTATATGCACGTTGATGTTGAATATTTGAGATGTTTTGAATGATTTGATCTTTTGGTCGTGAATGAGTTATTTTGAACTCGACTGTGAAAGAAATCCACGTTTTTATTGATTATGATAAAGGGGTAGCAAATTGGCTCCCGATGAAAATTGTTGAAGTATTTATTGTGGATTTTCTTTAATGTGAGCCTGAGACTGATTTAAATTTCTGATCTAAGTCCGGGAGTAATCTTTAGCACTGACTAAGAGGTATAAAGTGACCTTACTTCCTTAGAACTACGTGCCCCCATGGAATGTGAGCCTGAGGCTAATTTATATAGTGATCACTAGTGTTTTTGAATTGATACTGGAAGTCCTACTCCAATGGCAAGGATAGAACGACTCTCCCCAACGTGGGTTGTACATTGGAATCCATGTAGCTCACATGGTTTATGTCGGTTATAGGATCTCCCAATGTGTGTGTGTGCACTCTTCTATCTGAGATAAAAACATATTTGCTTAAAAGGCTGAGTTTGAGAAAGTCATTATTCTTAAAAGATTTAAGGAATATATTCTAATGAGAATTGACATGAGATTTGATTGTTGTGATGATTTGAAATTGAGATGAAAGTGAATTGAGAAAGTATTGTAATGACTCACTTGTTTTACTTTACATATATTATTCATCCATGATTTTGATGATTTAATTTGAGCTAAGTGAGTAATCTATATCAGCATGCATAATTTTATAAATTGTGATGATATTAAGATATTATTTTATATATGTATTGCACCCCCATATGCTCGGTATCTTTCCATGGTACTGACCCACATATTCGTTTGTGGGCTACATTTTCTCGGAATGTAGGTACAAGGTATAGTTGCACCTTCGGATCCAGTCAGTTCGTGGTATCCAGTCAGCAGGTGATGAGTCCTTTTGATTCAAGGGCTTGGGTTAGTTATGCAGAGTTATAGTGTTGTATTTTCTTTATTCAGTTGTATTGAGTTGGGGTAGTCGGGAGTCATGACCCGGCTACCTACAGTCAGTACTAGTAGAGGTTTCATAGACAGTCAGTAGAAGTTGATGTATTTTGTTTCAATTTTGATTGTAAAGGCAGAATTGTAATCCTGTAAAATTCCATTTTTGTATCGATCAGATTCAGAAAAGAGTTAATTTCTGCTGATTTGTATGGATTTGTATTTTTATTCAGTTGCTTATGAGTTATGCCAGTAGAAGGGTTAGCTTGGAGTCACTTGTGACCCTAAGCACCATGTGACGTCTCGGGACCCAATTTTGGGGAGTTACAAACTTGGTATCAGAGCACAGAGTTCAAGTGTCCTAGGGTGTCTATGAAGTCGTGTCTAGTAGATTCTTGCGGAACGGTACGGAGACGTCTGTACTTTTCTTCGAGAGGCTACAAGGCATTTAGGAAGTGTTTCCCTTCTTTCAAGTCTAAGATCGTGCTATAAAAAGATTCTCCAAGAAGCTTATATAGATTCTCATCTTACTCTATTCTGGCCAACTCTGCCTCATTTTCAAGGTATCAGAAATAGTTAAGCTTAATTCTCCGTAGATAGTTATGGGATTGTAAGGGAGCTAGAAAGTATCCTGTCTGTGCTTTTGAGTTCCAAAGACTGAAGTACTTTATTCATATTCATAAAAGTCGTGAACTAAGCCTAGGTTAGGTGTTCTTTCAGATTCCTCTTCAGAATCTACAATTCTAATCTATACTTCTCCCTCTCTGTATTATTTTTGAGATAACATGATTCACAAGATCCATTTCTTCCCCAGGTAATGCTTCTAAATTTTCTAGAAGAAATTTCAAAAGTTACACAAAGGGATTGAGATGAGCTCTCTAGTGTGTTAAGTTCCTTAAGTTGAAAGTTATGCCCTCATTCTTATGAGTTATTTAATTAAGACAGAGTAAGGTGTATTCTTAGATCGTTGAATGTTGTGTGTTAAGTTTCTATCTCTTGTATTATGTAATCTTGTTATCATTATGTTTGTGAAAAATCAAAGTCTAGTGAAGCCGTGTGGGGCTCTTTCGATTCACTAGCATAGCTTCTTTGTTATTCATCTCATTTTCTTGTTCAAAATACAAACCAAAGTCTAGTGAAGCCGTGTGGGGCCTATTTCAATTCACTAGCATAGTTACTTTGTTATTCATATAACTTTCTTGATCAAAACACAAAACCAAAGTCTAGTGAAGCCGTGTGAGGCCTATTTCGATCCACTAGCAACTTGTAGTTCATCTTGTTCCTTGTGCTGGCTGAAAATGTGGGATGTGGAGGTGTAGTAGTAAGAAGGATGGTAAGTGTATTTTGTTGAGCATAAGTATAGTGAAATCCCTTTTTGCATGCAATTGGGTTAATAGGAAGTGATATAGTTTGTTCGAGGTATGAAATGGGTGTTGACGATATTTGTATGACAGAAAGTATAGGTTAGTGATGGAAGTACTCGGTGGGTAAGTGTTGTTAATCTATGCGCTCTCCAGATTGCAAGAGGAAGTTAAGTTAAGACGTAGAGAGCTATGAACTATGTTAAGTTGTGTATGAAGGATAAATAGTAGTGGTGGGTGAAAGAAGGATGTGTTAATGGATTGTGAATAAGATAGGCTATATGCTTAAGACCAATTATTATTGTTATGAAGTTTAAGTGGGCTAGTGTTCATGGATGTGTTGTTTTATAATCTTCACGTGGGAGTTATGCGTGAGATGGAGTTTTAAATTATGCGAAGTGTGAGACCTTAAGTTTGAACGATTGGTGATCATGAAGCCGAATGTGACGGTTTCCGAATTAATGGTATTAGTTACCGGAAGTGACCTAATAGGCTTGAACAGTGTACACAAGAGTTTAAGTGTAGTTGACTTGTAATTAAGTTTAATATTATATTATGATGAGAAAGCTCACCCAAGATATTATGGGACTGCTTTAATTTCGAGGATTAGTGTATGTGGTGTAGTGAGTCGTGCCATGGGATTGTTAGATGGATAAATACTAGTTAGACGATGGATGATGTTTTGATGGCTAAGTTAAGGCGAGGCGTATGATTGGAAATATTGAGCCTCTTAAGTGTGATTTTGATTCTTATGGGTTAGAAACATAAGTTCATAGGCATGGTATTAGAGGGAGAAGACAGAAGTAACATGGTCTATCAAAAGGTTAGAAAGTATTCAAGTTGAGCTAATAGAAATAAGAGTTGAAGCACTAGATGGTGTACATTCCGGCGATAGAGATGTTTGTGGACATTCGAAATTAGTAAGCATTTGAGAATTTGAGTGGTGGCTTAAAGTTAAGGGGGAGATGATAGAACAAGTAGTCAAGTCAAGCTTTTACATTTTAGTAGAAGTACCAGTAAGTTGTAAATTTGCTGTGAGAAAGATCGGTGCTTGACCAAATGTTATTTCGGTATTTTCAGCCGTCCCAAAACCTACTCATGCTTTACATTTCAGTTCCATGATCTTAATTCATGTTCATACACGTGATGGAAAATTACATACTCTTCTAGTTTCCAAAAATGAGAAATTTCAGTTCTTCTAGCAGTTGGAATCACATTCCATAAGTTATAAGCTCTAAATTCAGGGCATGCCTCCCATGACTCATATACTCAAATTTTACAGTATGTTCAGTTCCAGTACTAAGGCAATACTCTTATTGATCAGTGAGATTCAGTTTTCCTTATGGGTGTCTTCAATTTTGATACCTTAATGAACCCATTGTATTTGCTATTTTATTCCTAAGGCCTCAATAGAGAGAGTCAAGTTATTTATATTATCCCTTCATGTTTCAGGTCTTCATGTTTTAAAATTTTGTGACCTTTTCATTAAGTCAAGTTAATGGTGTTGAGAAGTTGTCTAGAAGGGAGAGAAGATACTTCCTTATCTATGATAGAAGGTGGTGTGCTCACGGCGGTGAAGTGAAGTTAGATTGAGGCTAAGTCCTTGATACATGCCGTGGTTAGTTGAAGTTTTAAATGTTTATTTGGAAAGATTGTTGTGCGTTGGTTTTATGCACTTTTATGCGGTTGTAGGAATAGTAATATAGAGTTTTTGTGTATAGTTCAATTGGTTGAGAAGATGTTATGTGTGCCGTTTAAAGAATTGACCAGTATGTGTGAATGATGTAGTTTATGGAATCTTAGAGAAAGCGAGGAAGATGATTTATGAGTGTTCGTTTAGAGGTGCATGTGAGAAATGCGTATGTGGTTATGAGTATAGGCTTGAATGTTATGGATGTATATCTAAAAGAATGCACCGCAAGTTAGCGGATCCCTAGTATAAGATTGTATGTGGTTGTTGGATTAGCAATAAGAGTTATATTTGAAGTGAGGAGTTGTGAGGCTCAGTGTGTATTGAGGTTCATGATATAGATTAATATTATAGTGTTATGTGGCGTATCTCATGAGTACTTGGAGTTAGGCTTGAACATAGTCGAGGGAATAGTTGGGAAGTGTTGCTAAGTTTGGAAGAAAGGAGTTATGTTTTCCAAGACCTAGAAATTCCTATCTTAATTTATGCCATATGGGTCCTTGTTCCCATACGATAGGATTGTATCAAATTATGGTTCATTTTCTCCCCGAACACGGCCATTTGAATCTTTTGGAGGGAGTGTTGAGGGACGTTTCATTTGGGCGCAGGTGTTCCTTCTTTTGATGAGATTCCCTTCGAGACCTTTGATTCTCAGTCTATGAATAAACCAAAGATATCGATTCCTTAAAATCAATCTCCTTTGTTTAAGATCCAACTATGTGACCATTCTCATTATGAATCGCATGTTCTATGAAGTATTCGAAAGTTTGGAGTGAAGTAAGTGGATTGACTTTGTTATCCCAGCCTTTTGTCCTCATTTCCATGGTATTCTGTACTTATTCATCGACATTCCAGGATGAATTTTTCCAAGGGGGAGATGATGTAATACCCCGGGAAATTTTTCGTTGAAATTTTGTGCGTAAACGTGTTGGGTTCTATCTTCTAGAATGAATTATAAATTTTCCGTGTGGAATATCTTAGATTATGACCCACCATTGCTTAGAGTATCGAATAAGATTTACAACGATATGTGGATCATCCAAAACGGATACCCGAGCGACGAGTTATGAACATTCCGATCGAACCGTGAATAGTAGTGAACAGTAAAACGTGCAGGAAAAAAAAAGTATTGAGGCCTGGTGTATTTTTTCTCCAAATTTAAATGATCATAACTTCTTGTACATAATGATATGGGTGATCTACTATATATCAACGGAAAGCTCTGTGAGTCCTCTTTCCGATGAAATTAGTTTCATCCAATTTGTCTATCGGAGAAAAAAGTTATGGTCGATCTACTTCAGTCTATCAAAAGTGAATTTTAGGGTCAACTTCAAACGATTATAACTCCTCATACACAATGATCTGGGTGAGATACTCTATATCAATGGAAATATATGAGAGTCCTCTTTCTAATGAAATTGGTTTCATCTAATTTGGATATCAGAGTGAAACGTTATGGTTGATCTACTTCAGACTATCAAAACAGTCCACCAAAGGACAGATGCGAGAATTATTTAATTTTTAGGGGAGTTTTGGTCATTTCCCCTCACCCAAAATCCGTCCAAACCCTATATTAAAGCCTATTAGTAGCATTATATGTTATATTTCATCAAATTCCCTCAAAAAGAAAACCCTAAGCTCCTACATCCACCTTCAAGAACCTCCAAAGTTCACCATTAATTCTGCAAATTTATTCAAGATTACAAGTTCCTAGTTCAAGAACTCCAAGAACCATCATTCAAAGGCACGATTAACATCTCAAAAACGAGTATCGATCTAAAGTTCATCATTCAAGGTATGTGGAGTTTTTCAACAAGAACTCTCTTTTGTTCTTGTGCCCAAATTTATTTTTCTTTTATGAATATACATGATTTTACATGTTTTGATATGAATTTGAAGCATGAATTTATACCCTATATAATTTTACATGAGATTATGATACTCTCTATGTTTTGAAAGTTGAATTGAATAAGAGTGATGACATTTTTGTACATAAAGTTGAATTTTCCAGATTTTAAAGTAGGTTATATATATTTATGATGAAAAGCATGAATCTTGAGAAAATTTAATATGATTTTGATATTTGGGTCTTGAACCCCATTTGAAATTGTGTCTTTGAGAAAATATGTGTTATATGCACGTTGATGTTGAATATTTGAGATGTTTTGAATGATTTGATCTTTTGTTCGTGAATGAGTTATTTTGAACTCGATTGTGAAAGAAATCCACGTTTTTATTGATTATGATAAAGGGGTAGCAAATTGGCACCCGATGAAAATTGTTGAAGTGTTCATTGTGGATTTTCTTTAATGTAAGCCTGAGGCTGATTTAAATTTCTGAGCTAAGTCTAGGAGTAATCTTTAGCACCGAGTGGGAGGTATAAAGTGACCATACTTTCCTAGAACTACATGCCCCCGTAGGATATGAGCCTGAGGCTAATTTACATAGTGATCACTAGTGTTTTTGAATTGATACTGGAAGTCCTACTCCGATGGCAAGGATAGGACGGCTCTCCCCAACGTGGGTTGTACGTTGGACTCCATGTAGCTCACTTGGTTTATGTCGGTTATAGGATCTCCCAATGTGTGTGTGTGTACTCTTCTATCTTAGATGAAAACATATTTGCTTAAAAGGCTGAGTTTGAGAAAGTCATTATTCTTAAAAGATTTAAGGAATATATTCTAATGAGATTTGACATGAGATTTGATTGTTGTGATGATTTGAAATTGAGAAGAAAGTGAATTGAGAACGTATTGTAATGACTCACTTATTTTACTTTACATGTATTATTCATCCATGATTTTGATGATTTAATTCGAGCTAAGTGAGTCATTTATATCATCATGCATAATTTTATAAACTGTGATGATATTAAGATATTATTTTATATATGTATTGCACCCCCATATACTCGGTATCTTTCCATGGTACTGACCCATATATTCGTATGTGGGCTACATTTTCTCGGAATGTAGGTACAAGGTATAGTTGCACCTTCGGATCCAGTCAGTTCGTGGTATCTAGTCAGCAGGTGATGAGTCCTTTTGATTCAAGGGCTTGGGTTAGTTATGCAGAGTTATAGTGTTGTATTTTCTTTATTCAGTCGTATTGAGTTGAGGTAGTCGGGAGTCATGACCCAGCTACCTACAGTCAGTACTAGTAGAGGCTTCATAGACAGTCAGTAGAAGTTGATGTATTTTGTTTCAATTTTGATTGTAAAGGCAGAATTGTAATCCTGTAAAATTCCATTTTTGTATCGATCAGATTCAGAAAAGAGTTAATTTCTGCTGATTTGTATGGATTTGTATTTTTATTCAGTTGCTTATGAGTTATGCCAGTAGAAGGGTTAGCTTGGGGTCACTTGTGACCCTAAGCACCGTGTGACATTTTGGGACCCGATTTTAGGGCGTTACGACTTAGAGTGAGCTGTCTAATAAAGTCAGGAATTTGAAAAGGTGTGCAGAATTAATATACACTAATAATAGGAAGTCTCCCATTTTTGTTGTGTGCTTAACATTTGATTAGTTAAATCAAGGTTTGGATGTGATCCAATACTTATCAATATAGTTCCTTTTTGTCTTAATTCCCTTCTTCTTTTCCATGGACATTTGTTGTGTCTACTTGCAGGATCCTCGACTAATTTATCTATACTGACGCCATGCGTCAACTATTTGTTTATCACTTTGTAGCTAAAGTCTTCATAGTTGTTATCATTTAAATTTCCCCTTTCCTTTAGATTTGTCCTTCTTACCTTTTGTTTTTAATATAAAGTTAAATAGATGTCTCTGTTTCTCACTACCTAGTGGAACTGCTAAATCGTTAGAAAAGTTTGTAGTCTTTATTGCTAGAACAAACCTACAGTTAGTGAAAAAGGGTAATGAAATCTATTAATCATTCTTCTTAAGTTGTCTTCTAATGTTTGATAAGAATAAGATGCCCTTAACTCTTGTTATAGAGTATCTATTAATCATCTTTTGAGCCTATCTTAATAATACCCCCGTTGTTGTGTTAGTTGTTTCTTTGTCACGGTTAGCCTTTAAAAAATGTGTAATGATTATTGAACCTACAAAATATGAAAAAAAGACAGTCGAAAGAGTTCCTATACTCTTCTCCAAAAGGGTTTTAGAATATGGATCCATTATCTTCTCGGGTACCTATTCAGTGATTTTTCATTAGTCTTTTTTGCAGATTTCTTTCATTCGATTTTGGCATAATAGAATGAATACCCAAAGATACATCAATTATGAAGTTTCTGCAGATTCGAAAAAACCTTTATAGTTGTTCTTGACTTTGGGTACTTGAGATAAGACTAATCGGAAAACATTGCTTCTGTTCAAAATTTGTTTGAGATTGCTGCAGTTATCTTCTAACTTCAAGTTTAATAATTGTCTTCAATGATGGACAACGACTATTCAGGAAGGTAATTTTAGAGGGTGCTTCCTTCTATTTTTTTTTTGTTTTTAGAGTCTTCCTTAAATTCTCTTCCAGGTAGTACTCTTGGTGCATGCATACATAACCGAAGATCTAGAACACTTTCGCCAGCTAGTTATTGTCCTAGTTCATAACTTTCAGCATGATCACTCATTCCTTCAGAAGTAAATGCTATATTTTTATATTTCTTGGGGAAAGTTTAATGACATGCTTTTGTTGTTTGGTTTATTAGAGATACTTTTCTGCTGGTATCTTAGCTTTTCAAATATCTTTCAGACGTGGAGTTAGGATTATTTGATGACCGTGTGTACTTTTAAATTCTGAAAGAGTTTAACATGAATTGTCCGCAATACTTGAAGGAGAATCAGATTTGGACTTTGCATCTGTGATGGTTCAGATTTTGCTAATTTGTTTAGTTGTCAAGAGAATATCACCATTTCCAATATAGAGTGTAAGCGATATAGAGTTCACACTTTGCTTTATTTAATTAATTTCATGTGATTACAAAACTGTCAAGCTCAGTCTTGAGATATTGTTATCTAGGGCTTAAAATGTATGGTGCTTAATGTTGTCTTCATAGTAAGCTGAGTGTGCTAATGTTTGTTTCAGACTTTAAACTTTATTTTGCTTACTTTACCTGAGTTGTCTGACCTTAAGGATCATCTTAAACAATCACTGGTCAAAGATGTTGGGAGAGACTTGTTTCTTTCTTTGTACGCATATTGGTGCCATTCACCAATGGCAATGATAAGCCTCTGCCTATTAGCTCAGGTAAGCCTTACAGCCTGCAACTTTTCAGGCATTCCTCATACTTGTATCAAACATTTGTTTCCTTTTTTTACACTGAATATAATGAGCTCCATCCTTGTAACAGTCATATCAGCATGCAAGTTCTGTTATTCAGTCTTTGGTAGAAGAAGATATCAGTGTGAAGTTCTTAGTGCAACTACATAGGTTGATCCACCTTCTGTAGACTTCAACCTTTGCTTATCTTAGGCTCCAAGTGTTTTGAATTTTTTTATTTATTGACTGTGAAACATATTAATGGACATTTTTCTTAAGTTTAGCTAAAGGTTGGATTTTTACTACTAATAAAAAAGGGATGGACTTTTGCTACTTTTGAGTAATGCAAAAGAATAGAAATTCTTAGAGATTAGAAATTTTATTGAAGGTTATTATTGCACAATATGAAGGTTTTGAACACAAATATAAAGTTTATTGTATTCCTCCTAAAAATAAGCTAAAGATAGAATTTTTACTGCTTTTCAGAAAAGGAAAAAAGTAGAGATGATTGGATTTTACAGTTTCTAAGTGATCCAAAGGTTTTGAGGTTGTTGGAAAAAATAAATTTTACTGAAGGTGATTATTATAAGACGTTAAAATTTTGAACAAGAATATATGTTGAATGTCGTTGTCCTAAATTTTTAGTTAAAGGTCAAATTTTGCTGCTTCTAAATGTTGCAAAGATTTTGATAATGTAGAAAGTTAATATTTACTAAGGTGATTATTGTAGGAGATTAGCTTTGTAAAGATGATTGGTTTCAACTCTTATGTATAAGTGCAAAGGTAAATACCGTACTACTTTAAACTAAATTATTTGTTCTCAAGTATGTCTATTGAACTCAGAGACCTAACACAACAACTTAATTGAATTGAATTACCAAAATTAATTTGCATAATTATAATGGATCAAAAGGTCATAACAGGAAGGCCTAGTGGTTGAGGCTTGCGAATAACAACTTAGACATCTCAAGTTTGAATCCTAGTGGTTGAGGCTTGCGAATAACAACTTAGACATCTCAAGTTTGAATCCTAGATTAAACACTTGGTGAACCCACCTACTCTAACCAGCTGATATCAGCTGATACTACCACTTAATATAAAGAATCAATTCGATTAAAAAGATTCTTTTCATCTAATGGAATTTTTTGTGAATCAGGAATGTTAAATGACAAATTTGGTTGGTGACCTAAATCGAGTCTCCTGTCTGTTTGAATGTACAACCCATCGACACCCCACATATCACTGGGTACATGTTATGACATTTATGGAAATAGCTTTCAACAGTTGGGGTAACCTCAAATCCACGCTAGTTTCCAACCAAATTAGTCATTTGTTTCCCCAATTCTCAATAGATATCCTTTATGCTTCTGTTCTTGAGTATTATTGTTTCACTTGCATTTCCTTGACCGTTAGTCTCCAGATCTGTATGAAGTGATGAGATTTCACACTTGAGTTTCATTAGCTTAATCCTGAGAATTGTGGACTGAATCACCACTAGAAAGCATGTTGCTGCTCTTTGCTTGAATTTAGTTGAACCGTGTCCGATTGTTTCTTTTGTAGTTGTTGTCACTGTTGTAGTCGATTAGTGTATCAATATACTACTGTCCTTCTGATTTGTGGAACCCCTACTTTATCTAAATTTATAATGCTTTTTGCCTTCGCAGGAACTTTTTTGAATTTATTAAACTGAAATTCACCTGAAAACTGAAACTCTTTCTTATTTGAAAGAGTTGGACAACTCACCAAAAAAAATTGAATGCTATTTTGGTGTAGCATTAATAGATTTCTAATTTCCGTATTATATACTAAATGTAGTAGAATATAAAATACCGAATATACATAATTATCTATCCAATGAAATGGCAGTAAAAGAAACAAAACTCAATCAACTTTTTTTCATTTGAATTAATTCATTGGTGACAGCCAATCCGACTTTCTAAAGAATCTCTGGTCAGCTTTTGCGTTTGACATGGGAAAAAAATCTGTTAGACATGGTGAAAATGAGTTAAGTGTTTATGTTTTATGAGTTGTAAGAAAAAGTGTATTATATGAACTCACTAAAGAGCTTTATTCGCCCATGTAGATTAGTGGCTTTTTATCATGCTAGTCTTGATTCCCCTTCAGATTAGTGGCTCACTACCATACTAGTTTTGATATATCTTCCTTCTCCAAACCACTGGTTAGTATTCAACCATTTCTCTACTATTATGCTTTTATGAAAAAGAATATAGAGTGAAGAACAAATGAAATACTCATTTTGATTAATAAGAATCAATTAACATGACAAATCTATTAGCAAACTGCCCAACATGATAAGAGCAAAAGATAACCGAAAAGTTTATTTAATAATTTCTCAAAATAAATTATGAAAAACCTCTTTGTACATCATATTTTTGACTTCATTTGTTATTTTTCCATCATCGTCGTAGGCCAAAATCATTAATTCTTTCCTACTTGTCACCCGTGAAAGAGCAACATACAATTTCCATGGGTGAATACTAATTTTTTCAAACTTAACCCAACATAAGATGATGATTGGCCTTGACTTTTATTGATGATCATGGGAAATGAGACAACTGCGAAAAATTATCTTCGCTTAAACTCAAAAGGTATTCTCACATCAGATGGTGTCAAACTCATTCTTGGGATAAACACTTTTTCACCTATCATTTTGCCTGATAAAACTTTAGCTTCAATAACTCGATTTTCAAGTCTTGTGATGATCAGCCTTGTCCCATTACACAATCTTGATGATTGATATATGTTTCTCAATAACATTACCACCAAGCCTACCTTTAATGTGATTGAGTGATTTGAAATTCCAAAACACTTAATACTGTTTAGAAATTTCAGTGTGTGCATATTCTCCAATGCCGTAAAAGTATGATCAGACATACAAACTGTATCAGAACTCAGATATGTTTTCTCAGGATTACGATTAAGTGATACCATAAATTCATTAATCGAGTCCACCATGTCTAGCATCAGAGCAAAAATTGCTCTTTGCTGGAGGTAATGTAACTCACTGGACTGATTATAGAAATTCAGAATATATACTATCTACAATTATCAATATTGAATCGACATAATTATTAATGAGAATATCATCAGGGGTTTGAATAGTCTCAATGCCATCAATGGATCTTCCAACGCTTCCATCACCGATTGCCAAAATTCAATTGACAAAGTTTCTTAACTCTTCCAAATGTGTGCCTAACTGATTTCCTTGCAATCTCATATTCTTTGTTAGCTTTAGGACTTGAGAATACCTCTATAAATTTAAAGTATTTAAAGTGACATTAACAATATCCTTCCTTGTTCCTTTTACTATGACTGGCAAAATCTGTCTGAAGTCACCACCTAGAACAACTATTTTCCCTCCAAAAGGTTTATATAGATACGATGTATTTTTAAACCTAGGAATATCTCGGAGAGTATGATCAAGAGCTTCAAAATAGTACCTATGTATCATTAGAGCCTCATCCCAGATAATCAACTTTGCCTTGACAATCAGATTTGCTAAAGGACTACCTTGCTTTATATTGCATGTTCATCTTCAGTAAGAAAACGTATATTGTGAATGAGTTGTTCGACCTCCCAACAAAAGAGACACAATACCACTTGATGCAACATTTAATACAATATTTCCTCTAGATCATATGCCAGAAGAAACAGTACTCCAAATAAAATCTTGTCAGTTTCTCCATGACCATATAAGAAGAACAATCCACTTTTGTCTTTATTCACTGCTGCCATTATTTTGTCATAAACTGACTTTTGTTCCATCGTCAAATTCATTACTAATTGTTGGTGTTCAACCAACAAAGAGAACCTATTATAACGTAATTCATCATGGATTAATCTATTGGTATTATTAAATTGTTCCTTATTGTAAATAGGTCTTGGCATAGTCGAAAAATCCTGAAAACTTTTTCCGCAACCTTTCAAAGAAAATTTCAACCTTTGCAAACAATGATTTTTCAATTCATCATTTGTCATATCTACCTCTGAAAGAACAAAAATATCAAAAAATTTGAATGGTAATAATATAAATATATCATATCAAAATATATACGAAATGTTAATTATTCTTAACTATAAATTTGTACCTGGATTAGATAACGACACTATTTCTTTATGGAGGATATCTTCTGATAAAAATTTTCATGTTAATTGCCAAGCAAATTCTTTTCGTGACACCAAATTAGATAATAACAACATTGTATATAATTGTCTAAGGTATGATGGCATTTCCCAATCACTTGCTTCCGTTATGGCATCAACATACTCTTTGTCATCATCTAATAAGCCAAGTGCATAACACGCATATCTGAAAGCGGTGTGCTCACGATTTTTGACTTTCTTAAGATCCTCATAGATTTTCGCACCTCTAATGACATTCAACAATAATATTAGATGATATAACTCGCCACTTCCAGGCGGAACTAAATAGATCCTCCCAATAAAAGGTGCAGAAGTTTTTTTCTCCTCCCATTTCCTTGAGTCTTTTTTCCATACAAAGTTACACAAAAATTCTGCATAAGTTAATTCTGTAGCGTCAGTAAATTCTTTATTTTCCTCAAACCAACTTAAGAACATTGATTTCCTTGCACTTGATCTATTGGTGACATCATCCATTGGATCATCATTAGAGAATATAACATTTTGTTTATTTTTAAGATAAAATGCTAGTCTTTCTACCGGAGGTTGCCTATATTGAATTGGAAACCCAAGTATTCTCCAAGCATCTTCACAGTATGCTATCGACAATCATAACAAATGTTGATTTCATCAATATTTGATGAATCTTCCTAATTTACACTTGAGAAAAAGTAGCAGTGATGCGATTCATTCCCTTATTAACACACTTAAATATGTACTTAATATATTTGGATTGATTGCACCATTCCACATTGATAGAAGCACCATACTTTAATAATAAGAATAGACTGAGCGGCACTACATACCTATTCCAACACAACAAGAAAGTAAATAATTATATTGTATCTTTGAGAAGATATTGTATTTCCAATTCAAATTCAAAAACACTGATGAAATATATATATATATATATATATATATATAGAGAGAGAGAGAGAGAGATATGCACTCTACATTAATAATTCTAATCGATTAAGTGGTACCTCATACCTATTGTTTTGATCAATACCATCTTTGTTGATAGTTCTACCATCTTCTCTTCTTCTATAAATAGGATAACCATCTTCATCAATTGCGGTTGACTAAATAGATTTCTTTGAAAAGTGCTTTGTACATCTACCATCCTGTATGCAAGGAGAGTAATTTCTCGCTGGACCACATGGGCCATGCATCATGAATAACTGCATTGCTTTATAGAGAGG
Organism: Capsicum pubescens; assembly: GCA_030864215.1. Lineage (NCBI taxonomy): Eukaryota > Viridiplantae > Streptophyta > Magnoliopsida > Solanales > Solanaceae > Capsicum > Capsicum pubescens. The sequence goes on from CM061548.1 coordinate 321,244,046, forward strand.
ATCAATTAATTCACCAGGTATTTTCACTTAAATAATCTTATCGATATCTGCAGGAGTAGGATATTTATTTTGCTCGTGAAGAAAAAGTAAGATGTGAGCATGAGGCAATCCTTGTTTTTGGAATTCAATAGTATAGATCACTGCATCAAACAAATTTATTATATGAATAAATAGTAGGAATCCATATTTAGAGATATATATATATATATACATAATATATATATATGTATATATATTATAAATGAGGAACTGATTATACTTGCTTTTACTTTTTCAAAAATTTGTTTGTCTTTCAAGTCCTTTATTAAGCGATCTAATTTGATTTTGAAAATTCTGGATAAAATATCTAGATGATCCTCGGGTTTTAAGCCTCTATTCTCTACAAATCTACAAATTTCAGGCCACTTTGAATTGCAAGTAATGTGATGAAAAGGTCAGGGTAGCCAACCCACTTGCACATCACTATAACGTCTTGGTAATTTTGAAACATGTATCGTGTGTCCCCTATGAAGCTTGATCCCAGAATTACCCTTTTTTCTGAGAAGATGAATTCGTATCTCCACGCAAAAATACATCTTCTAACCCTTTGTACATATGAGTTATCAACTATTTTAAATTAGTTTGAATATAATCCAATCGAGAATATTCGATCATTGTATATCCATCAATCAAGAATTGTTGAAATAGTCTTCTAAAAAACAGAATTATTGAAATTTTATCCTTCCTATCTTGAATTTTGTAAGAAAAATATTCTCGGGTTCTTACACATTTTGTTTCTTGAGTTGTTTCATCACCTCCATTATAATGAATGTTCTATCTATAGACATCATCACCATATGGAAAAATTAAAGGATACTGCAAGCTTAAATATATTACATTTAGTTCATTAATCCTTTGTAACTGCCCAGACCGACTTTCAATGACGATATCTCTGTCACCTCTAGATAGTTCAAAATCTCCTACTACTAAAGTAGCTACTTCTGAAACTGTTGGTATGTTATATCTTATTCCAGCGTTCCACTATTAATCTGAGTTTAACGTTGGAACTCCTATCTTCTTTAAATTTATGTCTTACCATTTTGGAAATCAAGCATTTCCTTTGATCATTAAGGATCTCAGTGTGCAGTTTGTTTATATCTTGACAACGACTTCAAAGAATTAAATTTATAAAATTAATATATATTTTATTTTCATGTAAAATATTATCTACACATTATTAATCATAAAGGGTAAAACACTAATCTTACAACATGAATTCTTTTCTTCACTTCATTATCTGTATCATAAATGTATAATTGCACAAACTTAGGAATGGATTCCTCAAGAGGCAATAAACTTCCAATTTTATGATAATTCTATCTAGATAATCTGAATGTTCTTGGTCCTCGGATTTGATTGACAAATGCATCAACCTTTCCTCCCTTATAAGTAAATGAGAACATAAAATAATAGCTCCTAATATTATCTCGAAAGTGGTTGCTTTTAGAACCTGCATAAAGTATGAAATGGATAATGAAGAATTATATGTGTAATATGAATATTCTTCAATGATAAGATCAAAATAGATGCTTTCTCTAACCAAATTTAAACAACAATTGCCTTAGAATTTGGGAAAACTCAATTTACTTTGGCAACTTAATCTTTCTATGATTACAACACAAAGAGAATATCAGTTGCTTAGACGTAATCTTCTTGCTGATTCTTTTTTCATACCAAAAATATGCCCCACAATATTCACATTCATACGTAGCATCTCCAATATCCTAATAATCTATTAATGATCAAATATATAGGGTTAACGTCATATAAGCTTACTTTTTTTATGTATTCGTACTTGATTACTCTTATGTATATAAAAGTTAAATACTGCATACATTCATTACTAACGTCCCCACAAACATCATCCTCTAAAAAATTAATAGTAAATGAATTAAGTGGCAACAAAGATACAGTTCTAACTATCAGTATCAAACTGAAATTAATTGATAACTAGCTTAGACACTAAGTACATAACTTTACAATCATCCTCATCTTCTTGACCTTCACCACAAGGAGCACAATTTAAATCAAGCAGATAATCTTGACTTTGGACACCTATGATAAATAATTGTTATCCATTAATAAATCCAAGTTTTGAAATAAAAAATGATATTTGGTGTCTATTGATACTTAAATTTAGTAATAATTTTTTATTCAGTAAGATTTGAGAAACTCACAAACATAACTTGGATGATATTGTGGCGTAGCATTATTGAATCTCAAATTTTCACATTTCATATTGAAAATACTTGAATTAGTATTTTTCATTCACTAGAATGTCTTACCCTTTCTCTGCCTTGTATTAGGGGAAAACAACTTTCAAAATCTACCATTAATAAGAGATAAAAGATATTTTAACAAATAGGTGTTAGAAAATGATAAAATATATATTGATGTCTTTGTAATAGATATGGTGAAAATGTGTCAAGATCCAAATTTTACCATCATCAGCTGAAACACAATTTAAATCAGACAGTGTATCTTGCCTGAAATATGCAATCTCATTAATTAATATGTCGTTACCCTTCTTCTGCATTGTGGACGAATAACTTTTAAAATTTTTCATTAGCGAATTAAGATTTTCAAATAAACATAAAATCTAGATCGTTCAAATAAATTTAAATATTAATTTGATACAAACTTAAAATTTGCCCCCAAAGAAAGACTAACCATTGTTTAAATCTCATAGAGGAAGGGATTTTGAATAATGTGTAGGAGATTGTGATAAAGAAACCTTTTCAAGTTTCATCATCAGTACACTGATTGGTGGTGTAAAATTTTGATATAATGGAACTGACACTACAATTTATCCCTTTATTTTATCTCTATCAGCTATATGCATTTCAGACATTCTAATACCACTACTCTATCCCGGGTTATTGGAATTATTTTGTAATGTTCCCAGACATACAGTTCTATCAATTGACATGTTTGAGCTTGAAATATTCTTTTATTTTCTTCGTTCATTGACATCATCTCTTAGAAAACACCTCTTATTTCTCAGTTGGGGTATTGTTTCTAGACATGTTCAATTAAGGTAAGCATATTATACGGGTTGAACGATATATAAAATATAACAAAATATTATATATATTGAAACTGACCATTTGTTATATCACATAGAGGGCGAAAAACTCTTTTCTATTGTTAATAACATTTACTCCATCATATGTTGGGTCAATATTCTCTGTAGAGAAAATGACATTATTTTAAAAATAAGATAGACAAAGAAGGAACAACTTGAAAAATTTAATATAATATGATTATAATAACTTTTTATAATTATATGTATATACCCATTTCATTCGATGAGAAGTTAGCCAATTTTTGATTTCATAGGATTTTTCTATTTAGTCTCACTAATTTTGTCCCCTGTTTTCCATTTGTAGGCCTTCTTGAATTTGAATTTCATATGAGAATTTGGAGTTAGTTGGATGGGAGAAAAGAGAGAAAATGACTAAGGGAGAGAGAGAGCAGTCGCTCTTTTTTTGTTATACATGTATAACAAAAATTATGTTTTAGTATTATTCAAGAATAGTTTTATTTCATCTTGAGTGTTTTGACATTTTCAATCTTTATATTACTCTTATATTTTTTAATTTTTTACTAGAAAAGTCCTTATTAGATGAGCATCATCATCTCTCTATCTCATTTTCTGCTTTTGCCTTTCTACAACTTTTCTTGAGCATTAATGTCGTCATTTCACTAAAAATATGTCGGTATCAAAAAAATTACTTCAAAAAAAATTCACAAAAAAGCATATTTATTTAGTTTTCTTTCCATCAAGTCAAAATCTTGTACTTTATGATCAATTGTTCATATGATATAATGGGGGTTGATACTTGATTTGTAAAGTTACTAACAACTTTCTAATAAGCTTTGAGTTAGTATTATGATTGTTTGAATTCTAGGCATGACAATGTATTTTTGCGCAGAAAAGATCTTAACGAATAGTGTTTCTTAGTTGGTATCTTACAAGGTTGTGCTTCCTATCATATCTTTGGAGCATTAATTGAGTGAAACCTGTAGGCTATGACATAAATCATTCTTTATAGTACAATCTATTTCAAACATAGGTAAGATTATAAAATTCTTAATTCTTCATACTGCATCTGAATTGGAGTAGATTGCTTATTGGTTCTGATCACCTAATTCTATTTTTGTACTCCTTTTTTATTTGTTGGTTTTATTTTAGAATTTCGTGCATCTAATGCAGTGTTTACATGTATAGGATCCCCGAGGTCATGGTGGCATTTTTCCTTCTTTGATGAATAGTGGTAAGCTTGATGCCCTTTTCCCTCAATTTATTATGGATTGTAGATCTTTCACTCTAAGGCAGGATAAGAGGTAAATCAATGCACATATTTTCATATTGAGAATTGATCCGTTGTTATTTTGTGAGATAAATATTGGTATTGAGTAGAGAAAATATATCAGGTTTCGAATATTGGTCTTTGTGAACTCAAAAGCCCCTTTCTTCCCCTTCCTCTTTTGTTATTTACTTGATATGCTTAATAAACTAAAAAATAATGTTTTGATTGAGATTCAAACTCCCAAGTACATTTCATTTGGACCTGGATATAGAATTGATTTGGTAAATAATTTATCATTTATTCTTCTATTACAAAAAATAGTGACGCAATTTAAATAAATCTAATATTTATAATGATGTTTGTTTACTTTTTGTTGTCTAGGAAAAGATCTTGCCAGTTCTACTGTCGTCCAAGGCTATTGAAATAGTTGAAACTTTAGAAGAGAAGGTCAGTTACTGTTTTCCTCTAGCTACATTAGTGCACTTATTCAATTAATTGAATAACACTGGGCTATTTTTCTTTTCTTTTTTTGATGTTTGTATAAGAATTAACATAGTGAGTTCAGGTAGGCATGGTATATTTATTTGTTGAAGAGAGAGAGTATTCCTATGTTTCTTGTTGGTTGTTGATATATGAAATATTTGCAAGTGCTGCTTGTACTGCTAGACCATTGTCCTTTATGACCCAAATTTGAATATTCTTTTTATACAGGGTGCTCAAAATCATAGCATAATTTAACGTCCAATTAAATATGAAAACAATACTATTTTGTATAATAATTGACAGAGAAATTTCAGGCAAATGTGGTATATTCATTTGTTGAAAAGAGGGAGTATCACAATGTTTCATGTTGCCAGCTGATCTGTGGAATATTTGCAATTGTTGCTCGTACTGATAGACCATTGTTCTTTTGTGGTTTTAGATTTTAATATTTCTTTCATGCAGGGTGGTCAAGATTAAAACTTAATTTAACCTCCAAATAAATACCGAAATATCACTAATTTAAAGATATTCCTACCTATGATATCTTTATGATTTTTCTATTTTACTTCTTTATTCCCCACTTTGCACAAGAATGCTAGTGTCAGCTTGGTTAATAGGACAAAATATGGTGATCTGTGCTATTTTAGAATACTATCTGCTTTTCGTTGAAGCATTCTTACGTGAAGCTGTTGTTCATGCAGGTTTCAGGAATTAATGGAGTTATGTACTACACTCTGTAAATACTTGAGCAAGCAGGTGTGGTAGTTCTTTTGTCAAACATTAGCATGTAACACCCCGAGAGTACACCCTAGGCGTCACACGGTGCTTACAGTCCTGAGGGACCACAAGCTAACCCATGAGCTGCTACCTGCTGTGAGCACTGAATAATATAATAAAATAACATATGTAGAATATCTGAAGATGCCATAAGGTCTTAAATAATAAAGCATTTCTGAATCACGAATCTAGCAAACAACAACTGCCTGAAACTGATAAAATAAAGATAACCTGACTATCTGTCTAAAGTGTCCAAAATCCTCTAAAACTGACTGAATAAGAGTTGATGGGACAGACCACAACTAACTCCAACTAACTGCTGAACTGAAAGCATGAAAATAAATATAGTCTATCCTCAAAATATGAGGACTCACCACTGCTACAACTGATTATTTGAAAGGTCTATGCACGATTCGGGAACTGAGCATCCGAACTATGATATGATACATCATAGCACAAGAAAAGAGTATGCAATCAGTACTTTGAATGTATTGGTATGCTAAATGAGGTAGGCTGATATGCATGGTTTCGTGCGCATGAGTAATTACTGACTGAATGAATAGCATGAAGTATTGAATAGTATGTATGAAATTTGTAAATACTGAGAATGCATGACCAAGCATAAAATATGTCCTGAATATAATCTGTAAACTGAAATCTAATAACTAAATAACTGATATTTGTATTCTATGGTCAAGCAAAACTGAAATTAAATTATTGGGCTGATTATTGGACTGAGATTGTGGGAGCTATCATCTAACCAACATGCCCCAATATGAGCAAATTGAGGTCCAACCTGTGATCCCAGTTGAAGGGGTGTCAGTATCGTGCCACGAGTACTAACACTGGCTGTGTGGATCCACTGATATGTTATCCCGAAAGACTAAGGGTGTCAAGCCTAAACTGACGGGTGACCCTGGGGAGGTATTCAAGTCTGAACTAATGGGTGACTCCTCATATCTTACGCTAGATACGTATTTCTGGAGTACAGAGACAGCTACTAATGACTTTGCCTATCTGACAAGGTAGCCGCCATCCCCGCACTCGCTCGGTGCTAAATCCTACTCCTAACTGAACTGACTTAGAATACTCGACCGTTCTAAGTTTAACTGATTATGATAACTTACTGAACTGATAATGATCATAACATATTTTTGAAACTATTCTGAAGATACTGAGGACTAAGTAAACAACTATGTTTCCGGGTATTCATAACCCCCAAGACAGATAGCAATAATAGCAAGAGACTTCTAAATCTTTGGGGACATAATTGAAAGCATTGTTAAAAATTTATTCTTATAAACATTTCATCAAACACTTGCAATGCATGGTTTAAGATAAGCATGAGAATAGTTAAAATCTTACAGTAATAGAATAATTTCAATACCAACATCAGTAATTATGAATTAAATCATTGAACAATAACCTTTAAACATATGGGGTTTAATAACAACAACAATTTCATGTAAACATAGTATAGAATCAAAGTTCATGGGAATTCATGGTTAAAATCACAATTAAAATCACAATAACTTGTAAAGATCACAACTTTGAGTTTAAATTTGAATACTTGGACTCCATAGGTGAAAGGAACCCATGGATGAACACTTAACATACCTGGGTTGATGAATTCGTGAGAGTTCTTGGGGTTTTTTCTTGAGATTTAATCTTGAATCTTGAAGGTTAAGGTTTATTCTTTGAGAGAAGATTAGTTTCTTGAAGAGAATTTGTGAGTAATGGGGCACATAATACCCTTTTAGGGTTGCCATTACGTATTTTATACGAATTTGGGGCTTTGAAAATTGACCAAACGGTCCCTGGAAAATTAAGTCGCGGACTGGAAATTCTGATTTTGCATGCCAGTGCGACACAATGCTTATCGCATTGGGCCACTAGAAAAGGGACCATCCCGAATTTATCCAGCGGCGCGGCGCAGTGAAATTGCATTGAGCCACTGAAAAATGATAATTCCAAATTGGAACCTTGGCGCGATGCAGATCCATCGAAGTGCCCCACTGAACATGAGTTTGAACCTTGGTGCGATGAGGGTTATCGCGTTATTCCACTGAAAAAGGACGAACGTGAATTTGGCCATCACCGCGACGCGGACTTATCGCGTTGGGCTACTTCTTTTCACTAAAAGTGCCATAACTTCTTACCCAAGCATCGAATTTAGGTAAAATTGGTATCGTTGAAAAGCTAGTTTAATTTCCTATAGTTTGGTGAGTCTTGAGCTAGAAAATTCCCTGTAGAGTAAAAGATATGCTCGTTTGAAGTTGACTATAGTAACATTCTTCTCAAAAATTAAATCGGTAAGAGATATTTTGATTTGCCTAATAGATGAGAGTTATTTGAGGCCTTAATATCCATCAAACTCGCTTGTAAAATTACCAAGGTACTATAAGATACTTTGCATGAGCTTGGAACATGATTCTAACATTGGTTTGGATTTTTATGGTATTACATAGCATCAGTTCTGCTTCCACATCTCTACTGATAAGTGCAATAAAAAATTTCTTAATTCTCCTTTCAATAGCTGTTTCCATAAGGATTATGGATATATCTGGAAGGAGGTAACTTCCTTTTAAGTAGATACTAAAGTGAATATGATGTTTTTCATACAACGTTGTTGTACTAACCTCCCAATTCACTAACTTCTCCTCATCTAGACTCTTTAGTGCCTTGTCCAAATGACTTATAAATTATTTTAATTTGATTTCTCATTTCCAATTGTGTGGTGTCTCTCATCATTCTCAATGATCTAAGCCCTACGTCAATAATATGCCTGGATTATAAGAAAGTCTGTATTACAATTTTCTAGTTTGCTTACCCATTATGGACCTCAGAAGAAATCTATGCTGCAATTTACTTCTTGTCTGCATATTATTGCATGGTGATAATACTTTAGATGAAACTTATTCTTGTTGTTTATTGTTAAATTATTTTTAATTCACATGATGTTGATCGTGTCTCTTATTTATTGAATACATTTGGAATCTTGTATCTGGTCTACATCGTATGAAGGGTTCAATAAAGACTTTGTATTTATTTTTAGAACTTTTATCTCCTCTTGTCCCTTCCTCTTCGAGGCTCGAAGAAACAAAGAGTACTACAAATAAGGTTGTGGATAAACACATCATTCTATTTTAAGATATATACCTTCATTCCATATATAATGTAGGTTGACTCTTTCCTCTGCATCTCTTTAGCTTAGTATCTATAATACCCTGAGGTTTTCCTAGAAAAAATTCATCCCTAGAAGGTTAAGGGATAGCTTCCAAAATGAATACTACTTATTTCATGTGGAATTCTTTAGATTTAGACCTCCCATTGTGTGGGAAATTGAATAAGCTTTCCAACGATATAAAATTCTCCTAAATCTGATAACCGAGTAAGAAGTTATGACTACTTTAAGTTCCAATTATAAAACACCGTGATTTGGGACCTTAGTGCATCGCGGAGAAGCGTAAAATCACAATTGTCAATTTCTAGTGAGACTCCATAATTTTAGTACATCGCAGAGAGGCCCAATTTCCCGTTTGGTAATTTCCAGTGAGACCTCGCAATACTGGCGTGTCACACCAGTGGTCAAAATGATAAAATCAAGGGCTCCGCGATTGTGGCGCGTTATGGTGAAAGCCGAGTTCCCGCTCATCCATTTCTAGTGAGCCACCGTGATAGTGGCGTGTCGTGGTGGCCACCAAGTTCGCAAAAAGTTCATTTTTCTAGTTTCATTTCAAAGATTAAAGAGGGTACTTTGGTCATTCTCCTATCCCCTAATCCTTCTTAAACAATGAATTAAACCCCTTCAAAGCACTTTACATCCACTTTTAATCAAATCACTCTCAAGCAAAACCCTAGTTCAACAAACTTTCTCCCTAAGAAATCCAAATTCCTCCATTAATTCTCCAAAGAAATTCAAGATTGAGGATTCCCAATACAAGGGCTCTAAGAATTCATCTCCAAAGAATCAATAGGAATTCAAGATTCAAGTTTTTCATCAAAGATCACCAATTAAGGTATGCGGGCTATGAACAAGGATAATCCTTTTATCCTTGTACCCAAAACTTATTTTAAATTCAGATTTCACTGGAATTTATATGATTTTCCATGAAATTCAAGTTGGGGTTTATACCCATTGTTGTTATTTACAAGCTTATGATATTCCCAATGATTTAGAAGTTAAATTTCATGGTTATGTTTATATTTTCATGCATATTGCTGAAATTTTCATATTTTGAGTTGATTTATCAATATTTACATTATCAAGCATGAGCATTATGATGTTTTAACATGAGTTTGATGTATGGGTCATTAATCCCTAATTAAGATTGCTATTTCAAGATTGTTTGTGCTATGAGCACCCTAAGCTGAGATTATTCTCAGATTTTCTATAAAGATTTGACCTTTTTGGTCCTGAGCTAAGATAAAGAATCCACTTTGTTTATATGACTTGAGATTTAATGAAAGAAAGAGCATACTTAGTTTTCTTGTAAACCCTTGTGCTATATTTTTGAAGTATATTTCTTAAGTAGTATTTAGCACCAAGATGGGTATGTTACCAAGATTACCTGCCCCAGAACTACGTGCCACCTTAGGATTAAGATTATTCCCACTTCTACGTGGATGACTAAGATTGTGATCACATAAGATAAGAAGTTCTATTTCGATAGAAAGCGTAAAGCAGCCCTACCCAATGGGAGAAAGACATGACACTCCATGAATGCTCACATGGTGTATGTCGGTTAGAAGAACCTCCCAATAAGATGTTCTCTACTCTTAAAACAGTTTATTGGCGTAAATTCTTAAGATAAAAGTATATGTTTTGAAAACTAGGGTTTTAAGATTCTTAAAGTCTTGAGATGAAGTATTCCCCTTACAAATTGATAAAATAATGTAGAAGCTTTTAGAAAGAACAAATTTTAGAACTGAATGTAATGGCTCACAAGATTTATATTATATGCTTTGTTGTTCATGATTTATGATCTTCATATTTCAGATTACTCAAGCCCATGTGAGTCATTTACATTTAGCATGCATGATTTTCTTTATAAATTGTGATGATATTGTTTACTTATTGCATTCACCCCCATATACTCAGTACATCATCAAAGTACTGATCTACATATATGTCTATGTGCTACATTGTCTCATAATGTAGGTTTAGGTGATCAGTCTCAGCAGCGTCAGTGATTTCGAACATCTCATCTATATCTTAGTCATTGGTGAGTCCTTATAGTTTGGGGACTTAGCTATTCATATTTTCAGTTATTAGTAGATGTTTTATTATTTATTTCAGACAGTTTGAGTCAACTGTGGAAGGTCCCAGTGACTCTGTTAATTCAGTTAGTAGAGGCTTGTCAGACAACTAAATTCAATTTTAGAATTCAGTTCTAGTATTCAGATTTTCAGTATTTGCTTATTCAGTCAGTTTTTTGCATTTATTATGATTTTTCATTTATAGTTTCCCTATTTTGAGATGTAGATTTAGAAAAGGTAGCTAGGGTTAGCTCAGGACTACTTGTAGTTCGGAGCACCGTGTGGTATCCCAAAAATTAGATTTCGGGTATTACAAACTTGATATCAGAGCTGAAGGTTTAGAGAGTTCTAGGAAGTCAGACAAGCCACGTTACGTAGAGTCTTGATCATCGGTGTAAAGCGCGCTACTTCTATGTGGAAGAGGCTATGGAGCATTTTAGGAAAATATCTTATCTTTTATGATTTATCGTACTTACAGTATCTCTATCTTCTTTTAACTCATGCTTTCACGTGATAGTTGATCATGCCTCCTCGCCGAGCTAACGCCCATAAAAATGATAATTAGCCACCTCAGCCCGCAGATAATTTGAATGAGAATGTGTAACTTGCAGAGTTTCGGGATGCCTTTCTGGAGCTAGCCCAAGCCGTGATGGCTAATGTTTAGGGAAACCGTTAGGCTGCAGCCCCACCCCAACAAGATGGGGACATAGCCGCAACTAGAATTTGAGATTTTATGAGAATGAACCCGCTAGAGTTCTTTGGGTCGAAGGCAGGTGAGGACCCATAGTTTTATCAAGATGAGGTGAAGAAGATCACCTGAATTATTCATATTTATGAAGAGGAGAGTGTAGAATTAGCATCCTATGGGCTAAAGAATATCTCTTATGATTGGGTAATGATGTGGAAGAAAAGTAGAGGGAAGAATGCAGATCCCATGACTTGGCAGATATTTTAGGATGTGTTTTTAGACAAGTTCTTCCCACGTGAGATGAGGAAAGCTAAGATAGCAGAGTTTATGAACCTAAGGCAGGGCCCTATGACAGTGAAGGAATATTGCCTCAAGTTCAACCAGTTATCTAAGTATTCCCCTAAATAGATGGCTGACCCTAGATCAAGCATGAGTATGTTCATGACCGGTGTGTTGGGGTTGGTAGTTAAGGAGTGTAGACTGCTATGCTCATTAGAGACATGGACCTTGCAAGATTGATGATGCATGCTTAGCAGATAGAGGCAGAGAAGTTAAAGAAAAGAGAGAGAGAGAGTAAATAAGAAGGCTAGAACAGGGTAGTTTGATTATGGTCAGAATAGGTCTGGAGAAAGAAATCGTTCACAGTTTCAGAATCTTTCATCTATGCCTACACCTTCTTTAGATAGTGCTCCTGCACCCAGAAACAGGCAAAAATAGTGGGGTAAGTCTTCTATGTCTAGATCTCAGAATAGTGTGAGTGGTAGGCCTAGTTATCCTCAATTTGCTAAGTGTGGTAAGACTCATCTGGGTGAGTATTTGTGGGGTCAAAAAGGTTGTTATGGATGTGTCCAGACGGGTCACGGAATAAAAGAGTCCCCACATGCAGGATAGGGAAATAGGGATGTTCGACAACAGACTCAAGCTAATAGTGCACCAGCTCCTCTAGGTCGGCTAGCTCCTCCTCAGGGCGCATCATCTAGTACTGGTGGCGGTCAGTGCCAGAACTAATTTTATGCTTTACCATCCCATCAGAAGTAAGAGAATTCACCAGATGTTATTACTGGTATGCTTCGTGTCTTTCATTTTGATGTTTATGTATTGTTATACCCTGGGTCGAGTTTCTCTTATGTGACCCCATTAGTTACCGTAAATTTTGAGATAAATTCTGAAAAGATCCCTGAGCCCTTCTTGGTTTCTACTCCAGTAGGTGAGTCAGTTGTTTCTAAACAAATCTATAAAAAGTGTCCTATCACTGTCCTTCATAAATTCATGTTAGCAAACTTGATAGAGTTAGATATGGTTGATTTTGATCTTATCCTTGGTATGGATTAGATCCAATCTTGCTATGCTTCTATAGATTGTTGCACCTGAGTGGTGAAGTTTCAGTTCCCAGATGAGCCAGTCTTTAAGCTGTCAGGAAATTCAGTGGCTCCCAAGAGTCATTCCATATCTTATCTTAACGCCTGAAAGTTGATCTCTAAAGGTTGCATTTACCATCTAGTTTGAGTCAAAGACACAAAGTCTGAGACTCCAACAATTCAGCCAGTCAGTGTAGTTAATGAGTTTCCTGATGTTTTTCCAGAAGATCTCCCAGGGGTACCTCTTGATAGGGAAATAGAATTTGGTGTTGACCTTCTCTCAGATACTCAGCCTATTTCTATCCCTCTATATCATATGGCTCCCACAGATCTTAAGGAGTTGAAAGAGCAACTCAAAGATCTTTTAGATAAAGGCTTCAGAAGGCCTAGTATTTCTCCATAGGGCGATCCCGTCCTATTCGTGCAAAAGAAAGATGGTTATTTGCAAATGTGCATTGACTATCGTCAGCTAAATAAGGTCACAGTCAAGAACAAATATCCTCTTCCTAGAATTGATGACTTATTTGATCAACTCCAAGGTGCAAGTTATTTCTCAAAGATAGACCTTAGATCCAGCTATCATCATCTTAAGGTAAGGGAATGCCATATTTCAAAGACAACTTTCAGGACTCATTATGGTCATTTTGACTTTTTAGTTATGTGTTTTAGGCTAACCAATGCCCCTGCAACTTTCATGGACCTTATGAACCGAGTGTTCAAACAGTATCTAGACATGTTTGTCATAGTATTCATAGATGATATCCTTGTGTACTCCCATAGTGAGGATGATCATGTAGATCATCTTAGAATTGTCTTGTAAACTCTTAGAGATCATAAATTATTTGCCAAATTCATCAAGTGTGAGTTTTTGCAAAGATTAGTAGCATTTCTCGGTCATATTATTTCCGCCGATGGCATTAGAGTGGATCCCCAAAAGACAGAAGCCGTAAGAAATTATCCTAGACCCATTTCTCCATCAGACATTAGGAGTTTCTTGGGTTTAGCTGGCTATTATCACCATTTTGTTGAAGGTTTATCATCTATTACATCTCCTATGTCTAGACTGACCCAAACAAAAGTTAAGTTCCAGTGGTCAGTTTCCTGCGAGAAGAGTTTTCATGAGTTGAAGACTTGACTCACATCATCCCCAATCTTAGCGTTACTCGATGGTACGGATAGTTTTATTGTTTATTATGATGTCTCAAGAGTTGGTTTAGGTTGTTCGTTGATGCGGAGAGGTAAGGTCATAGCCTATGCCTCTAGACAGTTTAAGCCTCACAAAAATAATTACCCAACCGATGATCTTGAATTAGCTATTGTTTTGTTTACTTTGAAAATCTGGAGACATTATCTGTATGGAGTTCATGTTGATGTGTTCACGGATCACAAGAGCTTGCAGTATGAGTTTACTCAGAGGGAGTTGAATATGCATTAGAGAAGGTGGTTGGAACTGTTGAAGAATTATGATATGAGTGTGTTGTATCATCCGAGCAAGGACAATGTAGTGGGGACGCCCTTAGTAGATAGTCTATGGGCAGTGTTGCTCATGTGGAGAATGACAAGAAAGAGTTAGCTTGCGAAGTGCATTGTTTAGCTAGATTGGGTGTTAGGTTGGTGGATTTAGCTTAAGGGAATGTTTGGATTCAGAGTAGTGCCGAATCTTCCCTATTTTCGAAAGTAAATAAGAAGTAAGATATGGATTCTAGTTTGGTCAAACTGAAGGAGTTGGTTAAAGATCAAAGGGTAGCGGTTTTCTCCCAAGGGGGAGATGGCGTGTTGAGATACTAGAGTAGATTATGTGTGCCATGTGTTGATGATTTGAGACAAAGGATTATGGTGGAAGCGCATGGTACGCATTATTCTATTCATTCAGGTGCTACCAAGATGTACCGCGACTTGCGGGAGATCTATTGGTGGAGTGGTATGAAGAGAGACATAGCCGAGTTTGTGTCCAGGTGTGCAACTTGTCAACAGGTTAAGGTAGATCACCAAAGACCTGGTGGTACATTGTAAGAGTTTGGTATCCTCACTTGGAAGTGGTAAGAGGTAAATATGGATTTTGTGACTGGTTTACCCCATTCGCGTCGTCATCATGATTTGATTTGGATTATTATAGACAGATTGATGAAGTCATCATATTTTTTGCCAGTTCACACATCTTATACAACTGAGGATTATGCTAAGTTATATATCCGAGAGTTAGTTAGATTGCATGGAGTGCCTTTGTCCATCATTTTTGATAGAGGTACTCAGTTTACTTCCCAGTTTTGGAGAGCTTTTCAGAAGGGTCTTGGTACCCAAGTTCATCTTTATTCAGCTTTCCACCCTCGGAAAGCTGGTCAAGCAGAGAGCACCATCCAAACTCTAGAAGATATGTTGAGAGAATGTGCTCTTGATTTCAAAGGTAGTTGGGATGAGCATTTTCCATTGATTGAGTTCGCTTATAATAATAGTTGTCATTCTAGCATACAGATGGCCCCATTTAAGGCTCTTTATGAGAGGAGATATAGATCACCCATAGGTTGGTTTGAGGTGGGTGAGGCCACTTTGATTTGGCTCGATACAGTGTATGAAGCTATGGAGAAAGTTAAGTTGATTAGGGAAAGATTGAAAACAACCCAGAGTCGTTAGAAATCATATGTAGATGTGAGAAGAAGGGACCTGAAGTTTAAGGTTGGTGATTTAGCGTATCTGAAGATTTCACCCATGAAAGGGGTGAAGAGATTTGGCAAGTAAGGGAAGCTTAGTCCCCGGCATGTTGGAACTTATAGAATTCTGAGTCATGTTGGGAGAGTAGCTTATAAACTTGATTTGCCCGCAGACTTGTCAGTCGTTCATCCTGTATTCCAAGTCTTCTTGCTTAAGAACTACATCGGTGACTCCACTATTGTATTTTCTTTAGAAAGCTCAGATATTCAGAATAGCCTTTCATATGAAGAGATTCCAGTCGAAATTTTAGATCATCAGATTCGTAGACAAAGGAACAAAGAAGTTCCCTTGGTCAAAGTTCTTTGGCGGAATCAGTCGGTTGAGGGCGCCACTTAGGAAACAGAAGCAGATATGCGAGCCAAGTACCCTCACCTCTTCTTTGCAAACTCAGATTTAGCCAAAGGTAATACTCTTCCTTAATTCAATTCTTTTCTAATCACAGATTCAGCTATATAGTTGTCCTCATGTAAGTTCATGCACTCACAGAATTACTCAGAAGCTCAGAATGATTTAGATTCAATTGCTCAATTTATTTCAGTTGTGCATGATAGTTATATCTTCAAATTTCCTTAGTGTTCTTAGTCTAACTAGCAACATTTGAGGATGAATGTTTCCAAGGGGGAGATATTGTAATACCCTGAGATTTTCCTAGCTTAAATTCATCCCTAGAAAAGTTAAGGGATAGATTCCAAAATGAATACCATTTATTTTATGTAGAATTCTTCAGATTTAGACCTCCCATTGTGTGGGAAATTGAATAAGCTTTCCAATGATATAAAATTTTCCTTAATCTAATAACCGAGTAAGAAGTTATGTCTATTTTATGTTTCAATCGTAAAACACCATGATTTGGGACCTTAGCTCATCACGGAGAAGCATAAAATCACAATTGTCAATTTCTAGTGAGACTCCGCAATTTTAGCATATCGCGGAGAGGCTCAATTTCTCATTTGGCAATTTCGAGTGAGACCTCTCAATACTGGCGCATCGCGCCAATGGTCAAAATGACAAACTAAAGGGCTCCACGATTGTGGCGTGTCATGGTGAAAGCCTAGTTCCCGCTCGTCCATTTTCAGTGAGCCACCGCGATAGTGGTGCATCGCGGTGGCCACCCAGTTTGCTAAAAGTTTATTTTTCCAGTTCTGTTTCAAATATTAAAGGGGGT
This sequence comes from Capsicum pubescens, assembly GCA_030864215.1. Classification (NCBI taxonomy): domain Eukaryota; kingdom Viridiplantae; phylum Streptophyta; class Magnoliopsida; order Solanales; family Solanaceae; genus Capsicum; species Capsicum pubescens. The sequence continues at coordinate 321,260,837 of CM061548.1, forward strand.
ATTTTGGTCACTCTCCCAGCCCCTAATCCATCTTAAACAATGAATTAAACCCCTTCAAAGTACTTTACATCCACTTTTCATCAAATCTCTTTCAAGAAAAACCCTAGTTCAACAAACTTTCTCCCCAAGAAATCCAAATTCCTCCTTAATTATCCAAAGAAATTCAAGATTGAGGATTCCCATTACAAGTGCTCTAAGAATTCATCTCCAAAGCATCAATAGGAATCCAAGATTCAAGTTTTTCATCAAAGATCACTAATTAAGGTATGTGGGGAATGAACAAGGATAATTCTTTCATCCTTGTGCCCAAAACATATTTTAAATTCAGATTTTACTGAAATTTATATGATTTTCCATGAAATTCAAGTTTGGTTTTATACCCATTATGGTTATTTACAAGCTTATGAGATTCCCAATGATTTAGAAGTTAAATTCCATGGTTATGTTCATATTTTCATGCATATTGCTGAAATTTCCAGATTTTGAGTTGATTTATCAATATTTACATTATCAAGCTTGAGCATTATTATGTTTTAACATGAGTTTGATGCATGGGTCATTAAGCCCTAATTAAGATTGTTATTTCAAGATTGTTTGTGCTATGAGAACCCTAAGATGAGATTATTCTCAGATTTTCTATAAAAGATTTGACCTTTTTGGTCCTGAGTTGAGATAAAGAATCCACTTTTTTTATATGACTTGAGATTTAAAGAAAGAAAGAGCATAATTGGTTTTCTTGTAAACCCTTGTGCTATATTTTTTAAGTGAATTTCTTAAGATCTTGAGCATAAGAATGAGGGTAGTATTTAGCACCGAGATGGGTATGTTACCAAGGTTTTATGCCCCAAAACTACGTGCCACCGTAGGATTAAGATTATTCCCATTTCTACGTGAATGACGTAGATTGTGATCACATAAGATAAGAAGTTCTATTCCAATGGCAAGGGTAGAGCAGCCCAACCCAACGGGGGCAAGACGTGAGACTCCATGAATACTCACATGGTGTATGTCGGTTAGAAGAACCTCCCACTAAGATGTTCCCTACTCTTAAAATAGCCTATTGGCGTAAAGCCTTACGATTAAAGCATATGTTTTGAAAGTTATGGTTTTAAGATTCTAAAAGTCTTGAGATGAAGTATTCTCTTTACAAATTGATAAAATAATGTAGAAGCTTTCATAAAGAACAAATTTTAGAACTGAATGTAATGGCTCACAAGATTTATATTATATGCTTTGTTGTTCATGATTTATGATCTTCAGATTTCAGATTACTCAAGCCTATGTGAATCATTTACATTTAGCATATATGATTTTCTTTATAAATTGTGACGATATTGTTTACTTATTTCATTCATCCCATATACTTAGTACATCATCAAAGTACTGATCCGCATATACATCTATGTGCTACATTGTCTCATAATGTAGTTTCAGGTGCTCAGTCTCAGCAGCGTGAGTGATTTTTGAGCATCTCATCTACATCTCTGTCGTTGGTGAGTTCTCATAGTTCGGTGACTTAGTTATTCATATTTTCAATTATTAGTAGATGCTTTATTATTCATTTCAGACAGTTTGAGTTAGCTGGGGCCTGTCCCAATTACTCTCTAGATTCAGTCAGTAGAGGCTTGTCGGACTACTAGATTCAATTTTAGAATTCAGTTACAGTATTCAGATTTTTAGTATTTTCTTATTCAGACAGTTTTCCGCGTTTATTATGATTTTTCATTTATAGTTGATAACGCCCAAATTACAACTCTCGTTAGAAAGTGTAAGCGGTCGCTGTCAAATATAGAACCCAACTGGGTTGGGTGTCGAATCCCATAGGGAATACTTAGTCACTAAGTGTTGCAATTGTTAGTAGACTGTTGGTCGAAAATTCCACGGAAAAAGGGGGTTTTGATTTAGGCGTGAATTAATAATATCAAAGTAATGAATGAATGATTTGTTTAGTAAAGGTTAATCATAGAGAATAATAAGTTAGGGTTATGTCCACCTTGTAGTTTCTACTTCTCTATTAACTATGAGTAACGCGGAATTTAGACATGCATGCACTTATAGAGAATCGTATTCTAATTCTAAATCCAAGTGTTTCCCAACCATCAAGGATTTATTTCACTTTAGCCCTCCCGAGCCTAAAGTGTATAACAAATGGTACAAATTCTCCAAGAAGTTAATCCGGTTAAGGCATTAACGTGTAAATAAAGGTTAGAAGCCATATTTCCTTATCACACTCTCTTTTCCAAACATGTAACTTTTCTTCCGAACAAGTTAATGCTATAATGGCATGTTCTCTATGTTTGCAACCATGAGAATTTAATTAAAACGAAGAGAGTAATGATATAAGTAGCATACACATCAAGAATTCACAAACTCATAGCAACAAATAGTATCTTACAAGGTTTCCATAACCCTAACAGAGAAGTTTAGCTACTCATGGATACGACGGAAATCAAAATAGACATAATCATCATACCACAACCTAGAACAATCTTGGCGATGGAAGTGATCTTAGCGTCACAAAGAGAGTAACGTTTTTCTCTAGCCGTTTCCAAGTGTGAGCCGTGTTTCTCTGTCCAAAACTTACAGAATCTGTAAACTGAATAATGACTAATGATAATTGATCAATGCTACTGAAAAATTCAGCAATAGGGTTTTTATAATATCCTTGTCTACTAAGTTACTGGTGCATCCCTAAGTATTTAGAAATACTAATTTTGCCCGGGACAAATTCTCCATGCGTCACATTCAGTCCAACAGCTTCCAAAAGTTGCCTTCCCTCTTATATGAAGTTTTCCTTTGCTGCCCAAAGGTCCACAAAGTGCTGAAATCTTCATCATTAATACCTGAAAACATGCTAATCACATAGGTTAGCTCACTTAAAGGAAAATGGACTAAAAGTGCATGAATTATATATTTTATCCTCAAAACTTAGCTAAAATATGGGTAAATTATGGTTCTTAGGGGTATAAATACGCCCAACATCAATAGTTTCCCTATTTTGAGATTCAAATTTGGAAAGGCAGACAGGTTAGCTCAGGACTACTTTTAGTTCGGAGCACCGTGTGGCATCTTGAGAATCAGATTTTGTGGCATTACAGTATCCTGTACTACCTTTTCTTTCTCAATGATCTTTGAGCGGTATTTTGAACTTTCTTTGATTGACTGCAGAAGTATGTGTGTTTACACCTATGGTTCTAGGACTCTTTAAAAATGTCAACAGTTGTGTGTCGAATTCTTCAAAAGTAGTATGTTTTTGTAGAATCCGATAAAGGTGCAACAACAAAAGTGAAGAATCTGCATAACTTAGGGTACGGAAAAATATCCATAAGTTATTGTTCAAGCATGCTTCTATAATCTTGTGGTACTTCAACCAAATAAAAGTTCTTGAATGAGAACTTCATTTAGCATTTCCCTTTTGGATCCTGCTTGTGCTCAACAGTCCTTTGCATTGATAAATCTTGTAACTCATGCAGTTACTTCACAAATATGGTTTTGTAAAACTTCTAGTCCTGGGTAAAGAGGACTAAACACATAAATTCACATAGTTAATTATATGCAATATCACTTTTTAGTTTTACAACTGCAATTCATTTGCTTTCATTGAGAAGTTAATCTTCATTTCAAACAAGGCCCTAAAGATTCTGGGTTGGATAAGAAAAAAGTGATTTTTGTCAGAGATTATATTGGATCAAGAATAGATAGATCAACTAATAAATGGAAGAAGGTATTACAAAATTTGGCCTTTAAAAATATTAAAGTTCTATATCTCAAGTATTCAAAGAGATACGCAATGATGTTCCTTTATATTGTAAAATAATTTTAGCATTGATGTGATTTCTCAGAAACAAACTACTCATTTTCTTTTTAAGAGTTATCGACTAAATACGAAGAAGGTACAAAAATCAAAAATTACGAAAGACCGTAGGGAATAACCATACAGTCAACTACAACAACTCCAAAAAGTCCATATAATGATCTATATTATCAATGAAATTACTTTTACACCGACAAACCAAATTATGTAAACATTTGTTTTTAACTCTAGAAAACAAATAGTCCAGAATATTCACTAAAGTATAGTTCTCCATATTTTCTTCAAAGATTTATGTATTCATACACTTTTGGTATTATATAATATGTTAAATCATCAGTGAAATCTTACCTATACTTTGATTAGTCAAATCATGCCTATACCTTGTCCTGTTCGGAGTTGGACACTTAGCTTTCACTTTTTGAACTTATGTAATCATAGTGTCAATGAATATTTCTATATGCAGGAGGTTACTAAAGCCAAGATCAAACAACCTGGGTCAAGTAGATGAAATCTGAAAATGCACATCTACAATCGGGATGACAGCGTGAACTTTAGCATTGGCATGGTGATATTTTATTGTGAAAATGCAACACTGCATCAGCCAAGCACACAAGATACTAAAACTATTTTTTTGATGAACTTACATCTTAGGAAAGTCATGCCCTAATTTATAATGATGTTTCTTTACTTTCTGTTGTCTAAGGTAAGAGCTTGCCAGGTTTACTGTCGGCCAAGGCTATTGCAATAGTTGAAACTTTAGAAGGAAAGGTCAGTTATTTTTTTTTCTCAAGTGGCAGTGTAGCAGCTTCCAATATTATGATGGTATGCTTGCACCTTTCTTCCAGACCACATTTTCATTTAAGGCATCAATGCAAAGCAATTTCTTTTCACGGCAGCAGGGATGAAGAGATGATTAACAGACTCTATAATTTCCCTACAAAAGAAACATCTAAAACATATGTTAGCACAGTCATACAAAGAAGGCCACCTTGTGTGGTATTTTGTTTCTCAAAATGTGTTTTTAGGACAATTGTGCAACTCATTGATAAAATCATTTTAGCCTTTGTGTATTTCTATGTTACTGCATCTACAATGATTATTGATTTTCTTTTTCTGCCAGTTAAAGTATAATGGGGAGGTTTCTTGTTTTCCATTTTTTACTTTTAGGTATATGTGAAAAATGTGACACCAAAAGGATGTTTATGTAATACTTTCGCACATAGTTGATGCTAAAGTGCTCCTGTCAAACTTGTCTGATGGCTATGTGGAAAATCTAGGGAAAGAATTCCTTTTTGGACAACTTGTCATTGGAAAGTAAGTTTTCTCAATATGGATAAATTATTTATTGTATCAATCTTCATGTTCTCGTATGCTAAGTTCCTATACTATAGTGTGGTCTACGTGAAGCCATTGTCTAAGAGAGTGAAAGTCACTCTGTGGAGTCATTGTTCAAGATTTATCATCTTTGTAACTTCATCAATGTATTAAGATTGACATGCAAGCTGATGAGGATGTGGGGAAGATTGCCATGGAAGTTACTCTTTTTGTTTGTAAGTCCTTTGGTTCAATGAATTTATTTTAGCATTTTGGTTCAACTGGTTTAAGAGATATTTATCATTTCTTTGCTTCTTGGTATCTATTTTTTTATATTCCATTTAGTTTATCTTAAATCATGTTTGTTAATGGTGTATGTTCAGCAAAATCTCTTGAACTCTTTCTGTGAGATCTTTGTGACCGTACATATGATATCACCCTCAAGAAAGGAGAAAAAACTATGAATTCTTTCCATTTGTAAGTTTAGTTAACTGTTGCTTATGATATTACACATTGTATTAGTTCTTTGGTTAACAACTAACTTGGTCCCTCTACTTCAGAGGAAACAATGTATCCAGAAATTTAATGTGTTTGATTTCCTCAAGGATGTAGTGGGTTGGATTCCTGATCTAGGTGGGTCGGATGCTGGTGATGAATCTGCTACCAAAATAAGGTTAAAAAATTATACTTCCTATGATTTTCTTGCCTGTGGTTTCAATGTGACACTGATTTACATCATTAACAAGAGCTTTAGTGCTCCAGACTGCCCTTTAATGACATATTCATAAATAGTGCACATTCATTCGAGTAGTAACTTAGTAGCAAAATAATCTCATGCTAAGAACAAACAAACAAAATCTACGTACAGTTCACTGTAAGTGAAGATATTAAGTGCTGCCTAAATTTCTATTTTAGCCAAGGAAATCTACTTTTATCTATACAACACCATTGAGATAATTCAACAAGTTATATTTTACCTTTGAAGTACTGAGAGTTTATTTAGTTATTGCAGTTCCAAAAAATATATAATTAGTTATTGTATCAAAAGATACAACAACTGACAAACTAAAATACGATCAGAGAATCATAAAATTACATATAAATTATTGAAAATTTATCAAAATATTTAGTCCATAATAAAAATCAATGCTGAAAATAGAAAATATTACATTCCACAGAATGTAACTTATTCAAGTCTCCTAAATAATCTACGGCTCATGTTATATTTCTCTTTTTTATGACTTCTTTTCTCTTACTGCTGGAGAGATGTGCACTGGGATCTTCATCAACGTCTACCATAGATGATTCACTCTCAGGTCTGCTTCTCTTTGTAGGGGTATTTGAAGCAGAGTTCACTTTATTTTCAGCTACAGAATCCTAAAATTTCAGTCAATAAAAATTTGTCAATATCAGGTGTCTTTATGAACTTTAATAAATGATCAATATATTTGCATTTTAAGTGTGGCGAAATCACCGTTAAATCATTGTCTCTAGGTGTGAGTTGTTCATGATTGAACTCTAGATACTGTGAAAGAAAAATAATAATATCAATAACAATCTATTGTCACAACCCGAGACTACCCCCTAGTTGTAACACAGTGCTTGAAACCACAAGTGATCCCAAGCTAACCCAAGAATTGGCATACTACTTGATCAACTGATTTTAATTGTATAAAAACTAAATTTTTAGTGTGGAAGCATAATTATGAGAAAGTACGAATAAATAAAGTGCTGATAAGGTTTACAACATGATAAAACTGAAGAAAGAAACTTGAATTACATGTAATGACTTTGACTGACTATCTATGAAGTCTCTACTATACTGACTATAGATCGCTAGGACATGCCTCCAACTACCACTAATCAATATATATGAATAATAAAAATAAAGTACATGAACTACAACTAACTGAAGTTCCCAAAACAAGAGAACTCATCACCTGTTGGCTGGAAGATACAAACTATCTGATTATGATGTGTGGCTATAACTGTTACCTACATTATGAGACAATGTAGCACATAGACATATCTCTGGATCAGTACTTTGGAATGTACTGAGTAAGTGGGGCTGAATGAAATAAGTAAAACTAATTTCATACATAATCTTAAAACGTGCATGCTAAGTGCAAGTAGACTCACCAAGAGATTGAAATCAACTAAAAGCTAAAGTATCTTAAAACATGAGTAAAAAAAACATGATATGATAAGCTGGTGAATCACTACACTTAGTTTCTTACATCTTTACTTTTGTAGAGTAGGTAGAACTGAGGCTGGGAAGTGGTAAAATATGAATACTGTATGTAAATCTTATGTAAAGCTGAACATGCTATAAAACTGAACTGAGGATCATGCATGGGTACTAAGAATCAAAACATGAACATGTAAAACTTAGAATGCAAGACCATGTATAGTATGTACTTATATGATCTGACTAAGATGAATAATCTGTAAAACTGATTAAATAATTACTGAAATCTGATTACTTGGTCATGCAAACCTGAACTAAGATAAACTGAATACTGACTGAAACTGCAGGAGCTATCATGTAACCAACATAAACCATGTGAGTTATCATGAAGTCCAATGTTTGACCCACGTTGAGGAGGGCTGTTCTATCCTTGCCATCGGAATAGAAGATGAATTGGAGTGATTACTAAACTGAGTCCATATTGGGCAAAGGGAAACACTCTCTGGCGAGGCCCCTAAATCTACTGTGGTACGTAGTTTCTGGGTAAGTAGGATGCGCTGAACCCACACTTTCCACTCGGTGATAAATCCTACTCCCAACTAAAAGACACTAAAATACTAACTGGTGCATGCACTGATAACTGATAAGCTCAGGTTATGGTATTTTGAAAACAACACTGGATACAGATTCTGAAATAATTATAAACATATAAACTTATAGTACTCAATAAGATCATAACAAACCGAGTTTAACAATAAAATCATGGGTGAACAGACTCATTACTTGAAAATTCTGAAACGTAAGTAAACATATAGGTATCGGGTGTTCATAAACCGCCAACATTGAATGACTACTAATATACAATCACAACTCTTAAAATAGTAATGTAAAGTCATATTACAGAGACCCAATACATTGAATAATTCAATACATGAGTATAATAAGTGAAATTAAGCATCGGGATATATTAATCTTAGGAGAATAACAATTTTTCATCAAAATAATGAAATTCAAAAAAAAAAATATTAATCTTGTAGTTTAAAACATGAATAAGTACAACTCTTATGCTCTTTAGTCCCTTAAATCACATGATAATGCTATGCTTTCAACACATAAGGATTTGGGAATGAAACCCTAACTTGAAACCCTAACTTAAAACATATAAATTCAACTTGAAAATCATATTTTTGGCCACAAGGATGAAAGATTAATCTTGTTCAAAACCCCACATACCTTAATTGAACGAATTCTTGAAGAAATCTTGAAATTAAAGCTTGAATCCTTGAATTCTTGAGAGAAGAAGCTTGGATTATTATTCTAGGGAAAAGAGAGAGTTTTTACATGAGTTGTTTTGAGGATGATGGGAAAATAACGCCTTTTTTGGTGTTATAAATTGTATTTTGCATGATTGGGGTCGAGGGGAAAGGACCAAATTACCCCTTGACCCTTGGGAAGCTAAAACAGCGCGGGAATAACCTCTGCGTCGTGCCCCTTATTACGGGGGAGAGACGAACGCGCCGTGCGCCTTATTCCAGGAGAGAGATGAACGCACCATGCACCTTATTCCGGGGGAGAGAACAACGTGCCACGGGCTTATCACGGAGGCTTACTATTTCTCATGAAAATGGTTATAATTTTTTGCTCGGGTATCGAATTCAGGAGAAATTGATATAGTTACAAAGCTAATTCAATTATCTATCATTTGGCAGGTCTTTAACTGAAAAATTCTACATATATAAAAAGTTATGTATGTTCAAAGTTGACCCTTGTAGAATCGAATACAGAAATTTGGCCGAATCAAAGGCTCTTAGCTTAACTTTGCTCTAAGTGATTTTCATAAATATTTTTCACCTCATAAGAACTTCACACACTAGGATAAAGATCATGACACTTGTATTCAAATATAAATCATGGGTATTTCAGTTTATACTCGTAGGAACGACGATTCAAAGTTTAGCCTGAAAATGTGGGGTGTTACATCTATATTCTAAGTTGATTTATTTTTTAATATATACCAACAAATTCAATTTGTCTGAAAGTAATGTGAACATACAGTGCATGTTTCTTCACTTGGATAGGGACGATATTTCTTGATGAGAACCTCATCATCACTAAATTTAAGAATAGTATAAACTTAATCATGTTGCTCTATATTGTCTTTCTTGACGGTCATTTTAAACATGACCTCTATATCCAAAATTTTATCCAACTCTAATGGATATGAAGATACACCAACATTCTAAAATAAATAGTGGTATTAGAAGAGGTAAACTAAATAGATTTGAATAAGATTTTATTATTTTTTACCTCAAGTAATCCTTTCACTAATTCAGTTACAGTCTTTCGTATGAGTTTCATCGCATGTTGGTCCCAAAGAAATAAAGTAATAAAGCTAGTCTCTACAAGATCTGTTACTTTCAGAAATAATTTATCCCTGCTAAACATGTTTGAGTAATTTTTTTTATTTTTTTGTAATTACAATTTAGTTTAATCATGATCTTTTCAAAACCTGTGAATTGTAGAACTCTCAAGGCTTTCATATGTTTTGTAGTAAAATTTACTGTCAAGTTCATTAATCTTCATACTACAATTCTTATAGCTCAGATATGACCATTTTTTATCAAGATCTATATGCAATATGGTTGCAGCAATACAGAAACTCCCTTCCTATATTTATTAGAGTAGCATAGTTAAAAAATATTTACTTATCACACTATAATTTAATATTAAAATAAATGAAATGGTGTTACTCACGTGCATGCACTCAATTAACTACTTGATAGTTTAAACTTCAACCGCTTCAGAAGCCAACTTATCCGAAATAGAATAGCTATGTTGAGAGGAGAGTTGACTAATCCTATTAGATTTATCTCCACTCACATCTTTCATTCTACATGTATTGATGTTTGGTTCAAGAAAATCAAAACCTTTGCATCACTTAGAAACTATAAAATCCAACCATCTCTATTTTTTTCTTTTTTTTTTTTCTGAAAAAGTTTCAGTAAGTAGTACTGCTTATATTTGAAGAAAGAATCATACCAACAACAAAATGTGAATACCTTTTCAAAGTATTCTTTTTACAATGTTAATCCTTATAAATATTTCATATTTTTTCCTCAAAATTTTCTATTATAAGTATTAGTTTAGGACTAATGGTCAAATTATCCATTTTTTCTGAAAAGCAGTAAAAATTCTACCTTTAGTTTATTTTTAGGATGACTACAATCAACTTTGTAGTCGTGTTCAAAACCTTCATGTTGTGCAATAATCAGCTTCATTAAAATTTCTAATTTATAAGAACTTCAATTCTTTTGCATCACTCAGAAGCAACAAAAGTCCATCCCTTTTTTATTAGCAGTAAAAATTCAACCTTTTCATTAATAGGTTACTAAAAAAATAGAAAATGGAAGATATAGGAGGATATATAAAACTTGAAAAAAAATCAGCAACTTCAGGCAATTCAAGATTAATTCATAATTTTAAAGCAATCCAAAAATTATGCACAAAGAATTTTCCTACATTTGTGTATATATATGTAATCAAATGCGGATAGACATATATTTTAAATAAAATTTCAAATGTACATCATCAGTTGAAAATCTTTAAATTAGTGAGCCTGTATGAATTACATAACCACAATGACAGGCTTATCAATAGATTCGTTCAAGTATGGATGAATTTATTCAACAAATTTTGCCTAAAATGTATCTTTAATCATGTTATTCCTTCATAAAAAATACACAATTTAATCATATAAAAATGAGAAAATTTGAAATATATCAATGATTATAATTACATATGTAGTCTTACTCATAATCCTGGAGTTCCACATTCATAAAAACACTAAACTTATCACCTTGTTTGTATTCTTGAACTGGTCCATAAGCAACGAACTCTCCTACAATATCTATCAAAATTGAAAAATAATATACTTAGTATTGTAATTGGTGAAACATTCAAACTGAAAAGTTTGTTTAAAGAATATCGAAAAGTGTAGTCTTATCAATATCGACTTGATTTATCAAATGCTCAAATAGGCGAAATTTAAATAAAGTTTGATCTAAGCATGCATCAACTATTTTTTGTATGCTTGATCTGTGAGTGAACATCAATTTCATTTTGTGATCGTGGGTCTTGAATTTTAACTTGTTTTGTACCATAGTGAAATTTTTCATAGAACATAACTCCAGTTATTTTATTTTTGGATTGAACTTAGGAATAACGGCGGCTCCAATGGATACCTAAATACGATCACCCTATAAGCAAATAATTAATACAAATTTCATATGCTTTTGTCACGACTCGAGGTTACCCCTTAGTTGCGACAAGGGTGCTTACGGTCACAAGTGACCACAAGCTAATCCATGAGCTGGTACTTGCTGTGAGCACTGAATAAATAGTAATGAAATACATGAGCAGAAAATAAGCTGAGAAGGAAAATGTAAATATGAATATTGAAATAAGGAATCAATCCTAAGTCTGAAACATCTGATAAAAACTGAAAGTAACCGAATGACTGTATGAACGGCTAAAAGCCTTTAAATTGACTAAGGAGTTAATGGGACAAATCCCCAACTAACTCCGACTGACATAATAAAATAAAATAAAATATTAAAATGACTGAGTAAACATAATATGTCCTTGATGGATGAGGACTCACCACTACGACTGCTGAATTATGCTGAGCTGTCTAACTGCAGTCAGGAAATTGTGCGGCCAAACCTATGATATAAGACATCATAGCACAAAGAAGAGCATGCGGTCAGTACTTTGAATGTACTGGTATATGAGATGAGGTTAGGATGATATACATGGGGTACTATGCATGTGAAATGAGGACTAAATGAATAGCACGAGATAACTGAACATGAATGCATGAAAATTGTAACATCTGAGAATACAAGTCCAAGCATAAATCTGTAATCTAAAATAAGTCTAAAATTTGAAAGGCTGTAAACTGTATAACTAAATAACTGAAAGTCTGTACACTTGATCAAGAAAACCTAAATTAAAACTATACTGAATATTATACTGAGACTGTGGGAGGTATCATCTAACCGACATGCCCCAATCTAAGCTAATCGGGGTCCAACTTGTAACCCCAGTTGGAAGGGTGTTAATGTCGTGTCATGGGTACTAACACTGGCTGCATGGATCCACTAATCTAATATCCTGAAGGACTAACGAGTCACCCTCAACTAGAAGGTGCTCTAAAGAGATATGTGTCACCCTCAACTGGCAGGTAAATACTTTGTCAACCTTCAACTGGTAGGTAGACATCTCTACCCTATGCTGGCTACGTAGTTCTGGAACTCGGGAATTGCTACTAAGGGTCACACCCTCTACTATCAAGTGAGCTCTTATCCTTGAGTTCGCTCAGTGCTAAATCCTACTCCCAACTGAACTGGCACTGATATTAGGATAGACTGAACTAGACTAAATATTATTACATAACTGATAGTGTTTATCATGATTATAAGCGTGTAAGTATACTGATTATGGTCATGGATTAACTATCTGAGGACTTAAAAAACTGAATTTATGTAAATCACATAGGTATCGGTTGTTCATAACCCACCAGCACTGAATGAAATTAACAATAATGACATATAAAAGCTTTAAAACCATAGTAGGGGATCATTGTTCAAAACCCAACACTTAGGTATTTCAGCAAACACATGAGAGTCATGAACTTAAGCATGGGAATAAGTAAAGCATGTGAGAATAACATAATTACAAGACCAAAATCATAACTTAGGGGTTTAACATGAAGGTTACAACATTTAAAACATGTAATGGCTCATCCCACTTGAAAAGCACATATAAACATAATTTGTAATTGAATTAGGAAGAGATTCATGGAGATAATTCAACTTCAACATGAAAACTCATAATTTAAAACCAAAAAGGGATTCCTAGATTCCATAGGTGAAAGGAATCCATGGATGAACATCACACATACCTCACTAGATGATTTCATGAAGATTCTTGGGAGATTTGAAGCTTGAATTTTTTGATTGCTTGAGAATGGGTTAGGGTTTGTTCTTGAGGAAATTGGGGTTTCTTTTGAGAGGATTAGTGATTGAAAGAGCAAATAATGTACTTTAGAGAGATAAATTTCATGTTATGGACTGATTAGGTGAAGGGAAATTACCCAAATACCCTTAATTATTGAGGAACAAAAAGCTGGATGGGTGAAGGATGGCGCGTTGCAGGCTCCAGAGCGGTGCACTGGAGGGGGCACCGTGGGCTCATCCCGGTGCTGCTACTATTTTGGTGATCCAAACACACCCCTACGCTCGTCTGGAAATTCTAAAACTCACCCGAGATGTATTTTTAACTACCCCGATCATGAATCAACTTAAAAATTATTGTTTCGAGGCCGAAAAGGTCAAAAATAAAATCATCAAAATTTAGGGGTCTTGAAAATGACTAAGTCCCAACACTTAGGCTAATTTCTAAGCTTTGAACCCCTTATGCATGCAATTGAGAGATGAAACGACCGAAGACTTTTACGGGATATTATAACTTTCTAAAAGGAAAAAAGAAACACAGTAGGAAAATAGACAATGAAGTACATATACCTTGTCGTCCTCCAAAAGCATTTATAGTGATAGTATTTTGTTGGGATTATCATGTTCTGAAATCTGCCATAAACGCATTATACGAACCTTCAAATTCCATTGCATCTTAGTATTTGAAATATCACTTATAGAGTCGATTTTAACAGATATTTTTTGATAGATAATGAACAGTATTTTTTTCTAATGATGATTTTGAAGTACATCGATATCTATTTATAGAAATGTTGTAGTTTTTGAATTACAGAGAGATAATTAAAAGTAGGGGTGGGTATTGGATTTATTCGGTTTGATTGTTGAATATCGATTCGGTTTTTTAGTTTTTGGATTGATGAAAATGACAACCATAACCAAACCAAAATTATTTCAGTTTAGTTCGATTTTTACAAATTCGGTATGGTTATTTCGTATTTTTATTTTGGTTTTAAAGATTAAAGTAGAGAGCATTTAAAATTGGTGATTTTTATAGAAAAATAATATTTTTTTCAAACCTATTTTTCATTCCCAAATATAATTAATTCAACACGCATGAAATGACCATAAATATCGACCTAGTTGAGTCATTGTCGTTGGCGTGACGGCAGTGGACGCACTCGTCAGTGACTACCGACGGTAGTGATGAACTGAGCAAATGACTGTCAACTACTGTTGGCGATGTTGAAATTTCAAATGAGCTGATGAACTGAGAATGGTTGAGTCCCGCTGCAATCTTCACGTTAATGTTAGGGTCTAAAACGAGCAATATATTAGGATTTAGGGTTACTAAATGATTATAATTTATATATTTATATATTTATATGTTATATCAGATTATATTATATTTTTAGTATATTTACATATATAATATATATATATAATTATAATATATTATTTATATAATTTTAATTTTTTGGTTTATCTGATTTTTTTTTTTTTTGAAAATCAGAAAACCAAACCGTTTATCCAAATTTTTAAAATTTAAAACCGAAACCAACCCGAAAAAAATAAAAAACCAAATCAAAATTAAATTTTAGTTTGATTTTTTGGTTTTTCAAATATTTTGGTTTAAACCAAAATATGCCCAACCCTAGATAAAAGAGTTGGGATAACATTATTTTAAATTCAAATTCAAAGAGAGATAATGATAAAAGAGTTGGGATAACATTATTTTAAATTCAAATTCAAATTAAGTCATGGTAAGCACTAAAATTTGAGCTAAACTTAGAACTCTAAAATTATAGAGATGGTTTTAATCAGTAAAATTCAAAATTTTTATCTGGTTAAAATATCTTTTTATAAGGCAATTTCTTGTAACTTGGGTTACAAGTTGCTTGTAACTTACTGAAAGTTGGGAAGGGGTATTTGTGGATTATAATCAAGTTTTTTTTAAAAAAAAATCTTCAGATTATTAACCCATACCTCTTTTTAGGTCGGCAAGTCTTTTGGGGTTGAAAAGTATTTCATCAACTAATTTTTAGAGTTTATTTAGGACTCTTTGAATATAGCTTCTAGGTATAAGTTAATGGAAATTTCTATATTATCTTATAGCATTATTATTTTCAAATTAAAATATTTCAATCCTTACATTAAGAATTTTTATTACTTACATTTAAATTTTGTCCTATGAATTGCAAAGTGGCTCCTCAATAGTTTACCGCTTGGCTTATTCTAGTGCTTCGTCCTCTGTTTTATAATATATATATATATATATTGATTATATGCACTATTTTTAATCAAGGTTTTCAATTTGAAGCCAAAGTCTAAGTAACATAAAGTGTAGTTTCAGAATCAGAGTCATCAATAATTTCTCCTCCATCTTTTATTCTGATTTGGTTGGAGATTAAAATCTTACAATGCTCTACTCCATTACTCGATTCGGAGAATATAAAAATTTAATCAAATTAATAAAAAATTTATTTCTCTCAATTTCAAAGAAAATAAAAATTTTATCAAGTGAATAAAATTTTTTTTCTTGTTAAATAGTTTGTTAATTCTCTTTTGTATTTTCCAACAGAAATGGGAGAACCAACTGATAAGGTGGTGGCTTGTGCATCTGTGGCAACGAATATTGTTTTGTCAAGCCGTGTTACTCCTGCTATGATTGTGGCAGAAAAATCCGAAAAGTTTTTCGATAGTGACTTAAAAATGTGGCAACTAAAGATGTTGTTCTATCTGACCACTCTTAGCTTACTAAAGTTTATTGCAGAGAATATTTCAATCTTGTTGGACAACACTGTAGAGAAAGATCAATTTATGATAATCGAGGCACGAAGTCATTAATTTTATGCATGAATTATATCTTGAATGGATTGAAAGATAGTCTATACAACGTCTATAGAGTCTATAAAACTTCAAAAGAACTTTGAGATACTTTGAATAAGAAATATAAGATCGAAGATGTTGAACTAAAGAAGTTTGTGGCTACTAAGTTTCTAGAGTTTAAGATGGTTAACAACAAATCTTTCCTATCTCAAGTTTAGAAATTGCAAGTTTTCATCCATGATTTACTTACTGAAGGAATAATCATTGATGAAGCTTTCAAGTGGTAGATATTATCAAAAAAAATTCTCCTTTGTGGAGGGATTTTAAGAACTACTTGAAACATAAGAGAAAAGAAATGATGTTAGAGGATCTAATGTTTGTCTGCAGATTGAAGAAGACAATAAAATTACAGAAAATAAAGCTAATGAAAAGTCATCAATCACATGAGCAAACAATGTTGAAAATCCTCCAAAGAAGAAGAAAAGAAAGAAGTCTGATAAAGAAAAGGATGCATATCGCCTTGTTACCAAAAAACAAAAGAAAAGGATGCACCAAAAAAGAAAAAATTCAAAAGTAATTGCTACAACTATGACAAGTTTGGCCACATGTCTTCAGTTTGTCGAGCTCCTAAGAAAGATAAAAAAAAAGGTCAAGCAAACATGAATAAAGAAGTAGAAAACCTGTATGCAATACTCATAGAGTGTAACTTGATGGGAAATCTCAAAGAATGGTGGATTGGTTTGGGTGCTACCCATCATGTTATTTCCAATAAGGAACTGTTTTCATTCTATATTTCTTCAGGACAAGGAGACACCATTTGTATGGAAAATTCAGAAACAACAAAGATAATAGAAATTGGCAAGATTATATTGAATATGACTTCGAGAAAGATGGTGACTCTCAACAATGTCCTTCATGTTCCTAAAATGCGGAAGAATTTAATCTCGACATCACTTTTAGTCAGGAATGATTTAAGTGTGTGTTTGTATCTAATAAAGCTGTAATAAGTAAGAATGATATATATGTAGGAAAAAGTTACCTCACTGAGGACCTCTTCAAACTAAATATAATTTCAGTTGATATGAATAAGATTTCTGCTTCTTCTTACTTGCTTGAGCCAAATTATTTGTGGCATACATGTTTAGGACATGTAAATTATAAAATCATGGGAAAAATGATTAACTAAAAAATATTACCTAAGTTTTTCTTCTCAATTAACTCACTTTATTAATTACCAACTGATAGTCATTACAAACTAAGAGAAGATAATCCTGTCTACTTTATCTCAATATTACAGCTTCAACCAACATCATACCTCTCCATACTCTTACTCTTTCAAACTCCTAAAACTTCCTAATACATTCAAATAACTTGAGGTTTGTTCTGACTCTTACGCGCAACATTATCTTGAGGCCTCTTATCAATTTTTTAATACTAGCATCCTTTTTCTAAAATATCCTATTATTTCTCTCTATCTAGATAGTGTATACCACTACTACCAGGCTAGCTTTTAGAATAGTTCCTCTGGCATGTTTTTCTCTAGTTATCTTTTCGACCCAGCAACACATACATCTCCAGTTTTGAGGGCAATCTGTCTGGCCTTGCCAGTTTAATATAGCCTTTAATATCATGCTAGTGATTGCACGATCAAAGTAAATATGATCTCTTGTATCTAGTTGGTTTTGAAAAAACATGCAGGCAGTGTACATTGTAATACCCTAACTCATTAGTCTATCCTTTGTTCTAATTTTTCCATGCATTCTCAATCATAGCATAAAGTTGTGTTTAGGCTCAACAACATTATGACACACCAGTTTGGTCCAATGGATATTGTCTACTTTCCCTCGTATATTCCTGTATGCCTTACTAATAATAAAATTCCCTTGGACAATTATGCTCTTCATATCACCAATCTTCTGCAAGTGTTTCCTCATTGTACAAATCTTCCTTAACATCCAACAAGATTGTTGAGGAATATTTATTTCAAATAAATTTTCCTTTTTTATTTAATAATGGTACATCTATGCTATCCACAACTTTTCCTTGTGTGTGCTACCTAATTCCACACTTGGAGATTTATTACATTTAGGCCTCCTTCTCTTCTTGGCAAATATATTTTCTCCCAAGCTACAAGAACTTTTTTAGTAACTATAGCTTCCCTGGACCATAGATAACTCCTACATATTTCTTCAATGAGTTTTATGATCTTTTTGGCATTAAGAAAATTTGAGAGCAGTAGGCTTGAACTCCAAATAATACTGCTTTGATAAGTTGTAATCTGTCTACATTAGATAAACTTCTTGCCATCCAGTTAGTTATTCTTGCAGTGATACTATCCACTAGAGGTTTACGTTGTTGCACTGTAAACCTCTTAGCAGATAAAGGAACACCTAAATATTTGAAGGGAATCTCTCCCTTTTTAAACTCCAAAACCTAAAGAATTTACAGCCGAGCAACCTGTTTTACACCACCAAAGAGGACCTGACTTTTATTCAAGCTAGCCTTTAAACCTAATGCTGTAGAGAACATTTCAAACATCTTTCTCAAATTGGTTACTTCCAAAACATCACCTCTAGCAAATAATAGAAAATCATTCGCAAAGCACAAATGCGTTATGTCTAATTTCTTGCACCTTAGGTGACAGGCATAGTCAAGTTCATGCTTTGGTTCCTTTAGACATATACGTAAGTATTTCATAACCACGATAAATATATAAGGAAATATGAGATCCCCTTGTCTCAATCCTCTCTTGGCTTGGATAGTAGTGGTTAAATGTCTCAATCCTCTCTTGGCTTGTATCTCACAGTTTTTATGCATTTCATGATTCATGTACACATCTTCAAAGGAAACCCCAGTTCTTTTAAAATTTGCTCAATAAATTGACACTCCATAGAATCATAGGCCTTTTTTAACTCCACTTTAATCATACATCTAGGAGATATTTGTTTCCTGGTGTATCCTTTCACCAATACATAACTTAGGATGATGTTGTCAATAATTAGTCTTTCTAGAACAAATACAGACTGACTTGGAACCACAATATCCTTCAATACACCTTATAATCTACCATTAATTATCTTAGAAATGATCTTATATAGAGTAGTGCAGCAAGCAATAGGTCTGAAGTCTTTCAGTGTGTCGGGTTGAGCTATTTTTGGGAATAAAGTAATAATTGTAGTATTCATTTTAGCAAGCATCTTATTCTCTTCAAAAAAGTCTTTCACTCCCTCCTAAATATCCCTCTTAACAATATGTCAAGCCTTCTTAAAGAAACAGGTTATATACCCATCAATACCAGGGGTTTTATTAGTATTGATCTTGATTACTGTATCTTGAATTTTCTCCTCAGAGACTGGTCTACACATATGTATCTGTTGTTGGATATTAAGCTTTGGTCTCATTCTTATACATGTAAGGTCTATTGAGGGTAATGTAGTTGCTGCTGGTCCGAGTAGATCTTGATAAAACTGTATAACTTCTTTTTCTACCTTAGAACTTTTGTGGATCAATCTTCCATTTGAAGCCTGTAATACAAAAATAGTATTACTATTAGCCCTTGCCTTCATACATTTGAAAAAATAATTGTAATTACCATCCCCTTCTTCTATCCAATGTGCTTTGGATTTTTTCTGGAACACCTTTTCCTACACTCATAGACATTTCTTCAAATGTGCACTTGCAGCCTTTTAAGTTTTGCCTCAATTAACAGAGAGTCATTCTTGTCCCCTAGTTGTACTTGAACCAGTTGCAAATGATCTCTAGCTTGCATTATCTTATCCTCTAAGCTGCCCATATACTTATCTTTTAGCTGCTTGAGAGGTGTGTTACATACCTATAACTTCCTACATTGTTTAACCATACCCCTTTCTTTAACTCATTTATTTCATAGCTGCTGAAAGAGAGAGAAATCTATCATCATCAGTGAGTGCATTAATAAACCTGAAAGGTTTTTGACCTTGTGTTTATCCAATTGTTCCTGCAATATGAATAGGAGCATGTTCAGATAAGTTATTCTCCAGGAACTGTGTTGTAATACTTCCGTGATACATCAACCAAACTTCATTACATATGGCCCTGTCAATCTTGCTTCACACATGTTTATTGGTCCAAGTAAAATGTCTGCTAGTTGCCATCATATCTATCAAGTTCAAATCCTCAATTGTTTTATGAAAGTTTCTAGTCTTAGACTCAGCTACAGGATTTCCTCTTACTCTATCTTCACTATGCGAAGGAGAGTTAAAGTCTCCACATACACACCAAGGTATATCAATTTGTGTCCCTATTCTTTACAAACCCTGCCATATTTTCTTCCTTTCTTCCATGTTATTGCTACCATATACCACTGTGAGAGCACAACAAAATTCAGAGTTTCTATCTTTCACTTTGCAATGTCCATGTTGTCTATAAGATTCCAACTCGTACAGTTGAACCTCAGTATCTTTCCATAAAATCCATATGCAACCACTATCATCTTCATTATAGTTGTGAATATGTCTCTAACCTTTAGTACATACGTTGAGACTACACTGCGTTGTAGCCTTTTTTACTTTGGTCTTTAATAAATCAGCTAGAGTAATATTATGCTTCCTGAGATAAACGTCTATTTCCCTTTGCTTTAAGAGGTCTATTAAGTCCTCTCACATTCCAGAATAACCATTGCATTAGAGATTAGTTATGTTTATCTCATCAGGAGGCTTTTCCATCACCTTACCAACCATAATATCCTGACTAAAATGAGAGAAAGTATTTTGTAACTTCATGACAGGACCTCTACGCTCTTTTACTGAGCCATGCAACACCAACTCAACATAAGACATCCTTCCCATCCACATGGGGTGTGTGGTAGAACTACTAGCTTAATTCATATCCCTTAAGAGTTTTTATGTTTGGGTTCAAAATAATACCTGTATGCTGAACCTTCTTTGAATTTTCCTTTTCCTACAGAACAACCTTATTTTCAGGTATCTGTACTCCTTTCCCCATCCATTTTTGAACTATCCTTTCTTCTCCAATCAAGTCAGGCTGAGCACTCTACTCTTTACCCTTGCCTTTGTTCCTGGGTGGGTGGGTTGGGGGGATTTATCTTCCTTTCTACATAAATTCCCAAACTAAGAATAAGAAGTGTAGAATATAGGCTTCCAGTCATAATATACTTTCTGAACAAATGACCTCCCATAAGGATCAACAATCT
The DNA here is from genome assembly GCA_030864215.1 of Capsicum pubescens. Classification (NCBI taxonomy): domain Eukaryota; kingdom Viridiplantae; phylum Streptophyta; class Magnoliopsida; order Solanales; family Solanaceae; genus Capsicum; species Capsicum pubescens. The sequence continues at coordinate 321,282,166 of CM061548.1, forward strand.
CAACCTCTGGGTAGTTCTTGGTTATATTCATGTCCATCAGAATTCTTGCAAAATAAATTCTAGTTTGATTCTTTATACATTAATTAGCAAACAGGGGTTCCCCCAGTCGACTAGTAATCTTAAACTTCTAGGTCCCTAATAATTCAAAGGTAAGTTATAGAATCTCATCCATAAAGGTAAAGTAGTCGGCATCTCCTTTTGAAAATCAAATGCAACACTCCACTTCTTCAAGCATAACAACATTCTGTTCATAGTGTAAGGCCCTGAACATATGATATCATCTTTTTTCTCTGCACTCTGAAATTTTATTATGTATTATCCCTCATCATGCTAATAATTTCTGGTAATACAATAATATTCCAGTATCTAGCTATGTAAGCTTTAAGGTGCGCAAACCCTAATGCATCCCCTATTGTATGCAAAAGTATTACTCCATTCCTTAGTGGACTCCTCTATATCCCACACCTCTAGAGTAACCTTAGCCTTCTCATCAATAATAACAAGAGCTATGAATTATAGAGTCATACCATTAGCTGAGGCTCAATCATTCGCAAATTAGTTCACCCAATTTTTCTCCTCACTAGCCCTCTACTGCACATCTGAAACCTTGGTTTGAGCATTATCCTTAGTCGATATACTTAATGTCGATTTCATTGGTGCAGTTGATCTAGCACTCTCCTCTTCACTTGCAATCTCCTTTCCCTTTGAAGTTTGCATAACTCGATTTGGGGATTTTACTCTAGCTTGAGTATTCACTGTTTCATTGATATTCATTAACAGTACATCATCCTTGATATTTAATTCACTTAGCACTTTTGTTATACTACCATTGCGTTGTTCATCGTATTTCCTAGCTTCGTCTTTGTACTTCATCAGCCGACCTCAGCCTCATTTAGCCATGGTTGGCACACGTTAGCAGTGTGAGCTTATCATACGCCTCCGGAGCCTTTTTTTCACTCAATTTTTTTACCTAAGTTTGAAAGTTATAATTTCAAATGTCAGGTATGTGTGGAATCTAAGTATGTGAAGCATTCTTATAGATCAATTAAAATAAATTCTAATTCCTTAGACTTAATCCATATAAATATTTGTGACATAAAGTCAATAGTATCTCGTGATGAAAAAAAATATTTCATAATTTTCATTGATGATAACACTCGATATTGCTATGTTTATCTACTTAATAGAAAAGATGGGGCAATTGACGCATTCAAGTAATACAAAAATAAAGTTGAAACCCAACTTGATAAGAAAAGTAAAATGATTAGAAGTGATAGAGTGGTGAATATGAATCTCTTTTTAAACATATGTGTTTGGAATATGACATTATTCATCAAATAATTGCCCCATATTCACCCCAATCTAATGAAATTGTGGAAAAAAAGAATAGAACATTAAAAGAGATGTTGAATGCTATGTTGATAAGTTCTGATTTACCCAGAACTTCTGGGGAGAAATTATTCTTACGGCAAATAAAATAATTAATAGAGTTTCCCATAGAAAAACACAATATATTCCATATGAAAAATGAAAAAGGATGAAACCCCACCTTGAAATACTTTAAAGTGTGGGGGTGTTTGACTAAAGTACAAATTTCTAAACTGAAAAAGGTTAAAATAGGACCAAAAATAGTTGACTGTGTTTTCATTGGATATTCTATCAATAGCAAAGCATATCATTTTCTGGTTCATAAATCAGAAAATACTGACATTCATGTGAATAGAGTAACTGAATCAGATAATGCTTAATTTTTTGAAAATACTTATCCATATAAGAATGAATATGAGTTGTTTAGCGAAAGATCTAAATGACCTCGAGAAGAATCAACGAAAAGTATAACTAATGAGGAGAATTCAAGACGTAGTAAACGTTAAAAGACATCAACTTACTTTGGTTTTAATTTCTTGACATTTCTAGTGGAAAATGAGCCTCAATTTTTTAGGAAAGCAATGCCTTAATCAGAAGCACAATATTGGAAAAAGGCAATCAATAGTGAAATAGAATCTTTATTATAGTGAAATAGAATCTATATTGAATAATCATACATGGAAATTGGTTGATCTTCCAATAGGAAATAAATCTTTTAAAAAATAAAAAATAATGGCACTATTGATAAATATATGGCAAGAATATTGCCAAAGGATTCAAACAACGAATAGGTTTTGATTATTTTGACACATAATCGTCGGGAACAAGAATATCTTTTATTCGAGTGTTGATAGTATTAACCGTCGTGTATAGTCTTCAAATTCATCAAATGCGTGTGAAGACAATCATTTTAAATGGAGAAATAGAGGAAGAAATATATATGGATCAACTCAAAGGATTTGTAGTCCCCAAAAAAGAAAAGAAAGTATGTCAACTTGTTAAATCACTTTATGGACCAAAACAAACACCCAAATAATGACATATAAAATTTGACCAAGCAATGTTGTCACATGAATTTAAGATTAATGGGTGTGATAAATATATTTAAATAAGGAATACTCTAAATTGTGTAGTCACTGTGTGTTTATATGTTGATGATATGTTAATCATGAGTAAAGATATTACTGATATAAATGCTACAAGGAGTATGTTTACTAGCAAGTTTGATATGAAAGACTTAGGAGTAGCCGATCTAATCTTATGAATTAAAATTCACAAGACTCCTCAAGGTCTAGCATTGTCACAATTTCACTATATTAATATGGTACTTGAAAGTTCAAATATTTGAACTTGAATGTTGCAAGAACTTCAATTGATTTAAATCATGCTCTTGTGAAGAATAGAGGGCAAATCAAATCTCAAATAGAGTATGCTAAAGTTGGAAAGTATGATGTAAATCATGAATTATACACGGTCAGATATAGATTGTGCCATAAGTAAACTAACTCAACACACAAGTACTCCCGATCAAAATCATTGGATGACAATGAAATGAGTTTTTGAATATTTAAAATATACCTTAAATTGGATTTTGCATTAAAATTCATATCCTGCGGTTATTGAAAGGTATTGTGATCAAAATTTAATCTTCAAATCAATAGAAATTCAGTCCACAAGTGGATATGCATTTACTATTGAAGGAGGAGCAGTATCTTGGAAGTCATCCAAACATACATTCATCGCTCGCTCAATAATAAAGTCTGAGTTTATAGCTTTAGATAAAGTCGGTGAATAAACTAAATAGCTCCGAAACATCCTAGAAGACATTCCATTTTGACCCAAATCATTGGCACCTATTTGTATACATTGTGATAGTCAAGAAATAATAGAAAAAGTTGAAATGTTATGTATAATGAAGAATCTCATCACATTCGAGGAAGACATAATGCTATTAGACAACTACTCTTTAGTGAAATGATCACAGTTGACTATGTAAATTCAAAGAATAATTTGTCGAATTCACTTACAAAAGATCTTACTAGAGAGGGAGTTGAGAAATCATCAAAGAGAATGAGACTATGTAATGCCCCGAGAGTACACCCAGGATGCCACACGGTGCTTACGGTCACAAGTGACCACAAGCTAACCCATGATACTGGTACCTACAGTGAGCATTGGGTAAAACTGATAACAAAAGATTATATGCAGAATTTAACTGAAAAATGCCATAAGATTTTAAATTATAGTTCTGATTATGTCTGTAAAACAACACTGATAATACTGATAAAATGGCTGATAATGATAATTCAAAACTGACTAACTATCTATACTAGTCTGAAAAACCTCTACTGACTGACTGTGGAGCTGATGGGATAAACCCCCAACTAACTCCGACTGAATAAAAAATATTGTTTGATAAGGTAATCTAAGATAAATAAACCATGTCCTCAAAGTATGAGGACTCACCACTGCTACAGCTGATAATCTAGTATGCCTATGCGTGATTGATAACGCTCAATCTACAGCTCTCGTAGGAGTGTAAAGCGGTCGTTAGCAAATATAGAACCCAACTGGGTTGGGTATCGATCCCACAGGGAATAACTTGGTCAACAAGTAAGTAAAGATTACTAGACTTTTAGTGCAAGTCTCGTAAAAAGGGGGGAAGTCTTGTCGTGCAAGTAATGTAACCAAAATAAGATCTAAAAATGGCAATAGCAAAGTAAAAAGAGAAAGAATGTTTTAGTGAGATGTAAACAATGAGAATTGAGAAGTTGGGGTTATGTCCACCTTCTGAGGTATACGTCTCTATTGGCTATGAGTGTGTAGAATTCTGACATGCAACTGCTTATAGAGAATTGTATTCGATGGTAAATCCAAGCGTCTTTCGACCTAAACAAGGACTATTTTACTTTAACTCTCTCGAGCTTAAAGCGTATCTAACGGTACGAATTCTCCAAGAGGTTAGTCCAGTTACGGCACTAGCTTTTTAATAGGAAAGGGTGTCCTACTACCTTGACATTATCTCTTTTCCAGACAAATAACTTTTCTCTCGAACAAGTTAAATGTTAGACTGGCGTATTCTTGCGTTTGCAACCGCAAAGAATGTAGATTAAGATGAAGAGAATAATGATATAAGCAATATACGTGCCTCGAACTCACAAACTCACAGCAATAGATAGTAACTCATTCGGCTTCCATAACCCCAACAGAGAAGTTTAGTTACCCATGAATGCGAAGAAAACCACAATTGTCATTGTTATTATACCACAATAATGATCAATTTCGTGTAGCACAAGAGTGGTAGGCGTTAAGTATGATTTCTTGCAGAGTAACGTTTCTCTTGTTGCAGAATTTAAGAATAGAAGAATAAACGAAAATAGAATTGATGGAAAGATTAGAAGAGTTGTAGAATTGTTTGTAGTGTAGAATAATAGAGGAGTAGAAGATGAGAGAAGATGAGAGAAGATGAGAGGAGATGTGAGGGATGGAAGGAAGTATTGTGTTCTCCCTCCTTCCTCCCTCCTTGTCCTAAATCTCTAGCATGATAGGGTATTTATAATACCCATATCCTACTCCTACTAAGCTAATGAAATAAATAACCAAATCCTACTAGACTAATGAAATCCTTAACCCAAATGTACTAGGTTAAGGTAACATTATCATAATCCACATAAAATAATGAAATACATAACCTAATTGTACTAGGTTAATGTATCATTGTCAAAATCCAGCTTTGTGTCTGTAAGTCCCCAAAGTCTTCAGAAATGTTGTTTTAGCCCGGGACAGATTTTCCATGCAGCAGTTTTGGTCCTTAGGCGTGTAAACTCCCTTCCCTTCCTTCGTGAGCTTTCTTTAGCGTCAAGTAAGCCATAAAATGCTGAATTATGCATCATTTATACCTGAAACTTTACTAATCATGTTCGTTAGCTCACTTACAGGAAAAAGGACTAAAAGTGCATGAAATATATAATTTGTTCTCAAAACTAGGCTAAAATATGGGCAAAATATATTGATATAGGCGCGTAAATTCGCCTATCATCAACACCCCACACTTAGAGCTTTGTTCGTCCTCGAACAACATATCATGTCCTTCTAAGCATCAACTTAAGGTTTTTACAGAAACAACACAAAACATTCTTCAAGACAAGCACAACAATTATCAACAAAAAGTAGCTTTCCGATTATAAGTAGAAACAGTTTAACCTCTAGCGTAGACTCGTGATGGTGATCAACTCGCATGCAAACGTTAAAGTGCATAGAATCATATACAACTATCCAAAACTCATCAACCATGTGTGTCTCACCATATAGTACCCATAATCACTCACAAATATAGCATATTTTTCAAACATGGGTATCAAAATGTCCTTGCTCTCACTCTCACAAAGAATTCATATGTAGCAACTGATGACCATAGGCTTGCCCTTAATGTAATACTCTACTAAATGTTGGAATGTTAAGATTAGGATCAAGTAGGTCTTTTGATGGTTGTAATGTAGGCTAAGGGACGGGTAGGACTATTTTGGCCAGGAATAGTGACTAAGTTCCTAAGCGCTTTAATACATCACTTTGTATCATTGACACTTTTTTCTTTTAACCTTTCTTCTTTCTTTTTTCTACCACCCTTGTTCTCCTCTTTTTTCAATTTTAAGCACAACTCACTTTTCAGCTTTCTTTTCCTTTTTTTTTTTCACAACATACCTCTTATGATAGCATTTTTTTTTTCTTTTTCATAACACATTCAAGAACCATTCCAATTTATAGCATTATACTCACCCAATTTCCTTTTATGTTGTCACATGACTTTTTCACTTTAAAGCACTTAGGGATTTTGGGATCAAATTACGGTCTTGAAAGAAATGGATTAGGCTTTCATACAAGGTTGTCAAAGAAAATAGGCTAAAGGCTCAAAAGGGTTTAACTAGGATGATGTCCATGGGTAGGTAAAACTGAAGGTAAACAAATATGGGTTGCCAAAGAAATGCCTAAATCATATCCTAAACTTACACTCCTTATTTTCGCTTTGCATACATACCAGGCAAGTTCTAGCATCAGCCACAAACATAGAATATACTATTATCTCACACACACAAGGCACATGGTCGACTTGCTTGGAGGTAATATAGACTCTCGACCCAACAAGTGAAGGAATTGAACCACACAATATCACATAATGAGTCACAACTAGAGCCTAAACGTCTCAATAGTCACAATTGTAGCACATACTCTTGTTATAATCTCATGCTGCCTATCAAAATAATTTCATGCGAAGCTAGAAAAAAATTTACTACTAAAAAAATGAAACAAAAACAAAGCAAACAAACATAGATGCGAGTAGAGAAGTATAGCATGCAATACCACCACCCCACACTTAGTCGGGACACTGTCCTCAGTGGAGAATAAATACGAAGAACCTGGTCAGTCAGACTCGTCCTCAATGTCGGGGGTCATACCCTTTGCATCGGAATCATCATCAGAGTCGTCATCCTCAGAAGTTCCTCATAAGTATCCCACTTAATTCCAAGCGTGAGTCAAGGTATTTGCAGCGAGGAGGGTTCTCCTTGCTCTTTTCGGCCTCTTTTCTTGCCTTTTCATGAAGTGGTCTTGCTTTGGGTGCCATTGTACCTGAGACTTAAAAAAAATGTTCATGTTAGCATCATCTCGATGGATACAATCTATAAACAAGCAGTAGTGGCACCACCCCACACTTAGTTTGTTGGTACAGACTAGTGAAGTGAAAGTGGTCGATTACTCAGACTTCATCGACATACGTTTTAGGGGCTATATTCCAACAAGAAATTCAGATATGTAACACTTCTTGCAATCTTTGCAATACTTTCATGTTAGGTATATCAAGACTTCTTCATAGGGATTACATCATGGTATAGTTTCTATCAATAATCACAATCTCCTATGTCGGTAGGCAACTATAAGTCTTATTCCGATGAGCGAGACATCCCAACATGTAAGTATTCAAGTGACAAGAGCATGCAATGTTCATGACTATAGCAATTCCGCAAGTAGTATAACAATGCATCAAAATCAATTTCTAGTTGGAAACAAGTTAAGAGTATCCTAACGTTCATGTTCACTCACTTGGTTTTGTATCAACAATTCAAACACATTAATATCACCAATATTTCTTCAAGATGTAGCAATTCGTAATAGACATAGAAACGTAGCACTTACGAAAAATAGATGAAGAACAAGAGAGTACTTACGTGATTGAAGCCTTTGGAGATGTTCTTGTGAAGTGGGAGAGCAAAAAGAAAAGTTTTGAGATGATTTGGAGAGTATATGCGGCGCCTAGGTCAAGTTTTCAATGTGTTTGTGTTTCAAGACTAAGTCTCCTTTATATAGGAAGAGAATGGGTCGGGTTTTGACCCATTTACAATCGGTTTTGGAGACAAAAATGCTACATATGCGGCGCATAATGCTTGGCATAGTCATGGTATATGCGGCGCATTGTCTATGGCATAATGAGACATATGCGCCGCATAGTCTATGGCATTTGTAGACATATGCGCCGCATAGTCTATGGCATATGAGATACTGAGACCAAATGCCATAGCATAGGCGGCGCATAGTCAAAAGCATACCTAGAAATAAGCGGCGCATAGTGTATAGCACACTAGATTCCGAGACCTTAGGCTATAGGATAGGTTGTGCATCGTTCGTGGCCTAGTTTTACCAAGGCCTAGCCTTCCTCGAAGCCTATTTTGGCGTGAGAAAGGCTCAATCCATAGCCTTATGCATCACCCTTCCTAACTTACCAACTTTACCATACAATGCGTCCAAATCGTCAATTGAAATCAATCTCCTCGTTGACTACTTCTTGCACCTATATTCGCTCAAACAAATGAAAACGATTAGTACGATGGGTTGCCTCCCACCAAGCGCCTTAGTTTTGGTCGTGGCACGACTCTTATTTTTGGATTTTTCATTTATCAAAATCAAAACAAGTACTAGAAGAAACGATAAAACGATAAAACGATGGGTTGCCTCCCATCTAGCGCCTTATTTATTGTCGTGGCACGACATAGTTACCTCGAGTACTCAGACTTCGTCGGGATAGATGGTGGATCGTTTTCTGAATGGATTCAGACGACAATGAGGCTTACTTGTAGGAGGGGTACCAATTATATCATCAATAGTCCAACCCATAGCTCTCTTGTATCTCCTCAGAGCAGAGATGAGAGCTTCTACGTGCTGTTCACTTAAATCATCTGCACTCTCCGGAAGTATATTTCTACTTTCCAAGAACACATACCTTAGATAATCGGGGAGCTCTTGCGATTCTAGTGTTGGTGTCTCGTCAATGGGAGTCTTCGTTGATGGTTGATTCTTGAGATCACAATCCGGTTGCTTAGGAGTATAAGACTCTATTTCTGTTAGAACACCCATAAGTTCTTCATAATCTTCATTATCCTCATGCTCAACTTTCAGTGGCGCAGCAGACAATGGCTCAACAGTAGGCTGTTTCTCTATAGATAATGCTTTCATATCCTCATGATGAACATCAGCTACAGATAACTCATTCATATCGTTGGGCTGCTTCATGGCTTTGCATATATTAAAGCGAACTACTTCGTCATTAATTCGAAACAAAAGCTCATTATCTTTCATGTCAATAAGCACACTTCCAGTTGCGAGGAAGGGGCGTCCCAAGATTATGGGAACGTCAGAATCCACCTCACAATCCAGAATAACGAAGTCTGCAGGAAAGATAAATGAAGATACCTTCACCAACACATTATTCAAGATACCCACAAGTCGTTTTACCGTCCTATCAGCCATCACGAGCCTCATATTGGTTGGTGTTGGATCTCCTAGCCCCAACTTCTTGTAGACGGATAGTGGCATCAAATTGATGCTAGCACCCAGATCGCACAATGCCTTGGCAAAATTCATAGATCCAACCGTGCAAGGAATAGTGAAGGCACCAGGGTCTGCCTTCTTCTGTACTAAGGACCTTGTGGCAATTGCACTGCAATGATGAATATTATCTGCCGGCTCATAGCTTACTGCCCTCTTCTTTGTCAACAGGTCCTTCATGAATTTAGCGTACCCAGGCATTTTTTCTAGCGCCTCTACCAACGGAACATTAATGGTCAGCTGCTTCAACATGGTCATGAATTTGCTGAACTTTGTATCATCCGCCACCTTCTTCAATCTTTGGGGAAAAGGTGGTGGTGGGTATGGCATTGTTCTCTCCACGGCTTTCTTCTCCTCTTGCTTCCATTTTTCAGCTTTTCCAGGCTGCACGTCGTGAGGAGTGACGTTAAGGACATTAGGATCGGCTGCTGCGGCATCTTCCCCTTTTGCCTTATCATCAATTTTCGCCTCTTCGTTAGCCACTTGCTTGCCTTTTTCTGAAGTTTCCAGCACCTTACCACTTCTGGTAGTAATGGCCATGCATGACCCATCATTCCTTGGGTTTTGCACGGTGTCGCTAGGTAAAGTGCCAGCCTTTCTTTGATTGAGTGCTGCTGAAAGTTGGCTCAATTGCTGCTCTATTTTCTTGATTGAAGTGGAATGTGAATCAACTAATTTCTTCATAGAGGACAAATCATTTATTACCTCCGTTACTCCCGCGCTATTTGCTTCCACTCCTTTCAGTAATTTAGCCATCATGTCTTCCATACATCCAGAACTAGATGTGGTGGTGTCACGTCTTCCAGGGGGAACATACACACCACTATTGTCATTCTTGTTCTTCCAACTACCTTGGTCCTTGTTTCCAGATTTCTCATAGTAGTTCCGACCTTGGTTTCCTTGGGCATTGCCTCGGAAACCCCCCTGATTGTTCAAGTAGTTGGCCTCCTCTTCCGAATCAGATTCGTCTCTTCCTTTTAGCGCCACAGCTTTCACTTTTTCGGTCTTCCCTGATAATAAATGCTTTGTAAGAAGATCCATTTGTGTTTTCATGTGCGTCATATCTTGATCACGTTCTTCTTGTCTACGCCTCTGCTCTGTGGTCATGCCAATAGATAAAGTGGAGCTTGCTACCTCAGAATCCCTGGTATGCCAAGCTCTACTTTGTTTCGTCATGCGATCTAACATATTGCTTGCTTGACCAAAGGTGAGGTCCATAAAAGATCCTCCAGCTGCGTTATCCACCACTGGTTTAGTTATTGAATTCAAGGCTCTGTATAGTATCTCCATTAGGTGAACATTAGTCATATGATGGTTTGGACACCTCGCTAGCTTTGTCTTGAACCTCTCCCATGTTTCATGAAGAGCTTCAGTGGGAAGCTGACGAAAGTTGCTGATTTCATCTCTCAATTGTGCTCTTTTGGATGGCGGAAAGAATCTTTCTAGGAAAGCGTCTCTCAATTGCCTCCAATTTGTAATAGAATCAGGAGTCAGCCCATTCAACCATAGTGTTGCCTCCCCAGACAGAGACAATGGAAATAGACGTAATCGAATTGCATTCTGACCAACACCAGGATTGTCAAAAGACTTGCATGTAGAAATAAAGTTGATGAGATGCATATTCGGATCATCGCCTGCTAGTCCACCAAATAATCCCTTGAGTTGCAATAACTGAATCATGGTGCTTGTGATGTTGAACTTGGCTCCGGGTGCTAATGGTGGAAGAATAATGGCTCCTGTGGCTCCGGCTCCATCAAGATCATCATCATCATCATTGAACGGTATCTCACGTTGTGCATCCATTGATGCACTGAACAAAAACCTGCAGTAAACAAAAACAAAAACTAAAAGTAAAAGTACGAGAGTCTTCGACCAAAGGGTCTAGTAATTATTACGAACTTGATTGACACTTGTATTCCCCGGCAGCGGCGCCAATTTTTGATAACGCTCAATCTACAGCTCTCGTAGGAGTGTAAAGCGGTCGTTAGCAAATATAGAACCCAACTGGGTTGGGTATCGATCCCACAGGGAATAACTTGGTCAACAAGTAAGTAAAGATTACTAGACTTTTAGTGCAAGTCTCGTAAAAAGGGGGGAAGTCTTGTCGTGCAAGTAATGTAACCAAAATAAGATCTAAAAATGGCAATAGCAAAGTAAAAAGAGAAAGAATGTTTTAGTGAGATGTAAACAATGAGAATTGAGAAGTTGGGGTTATGTCCACCTTCTGAGGTATACGTCTCTATTGGCTATGAGTGTGTAGAATTCTGACATGCAACTGCTTATAGAGAATTGTATTCGATGGTAAATCCAAGCGTCTTTCGACCTAAACAAGGACTATTTCACTTTAACTCTCTCGAGCTTAAAGCGTATCTAACGGTACGAATTCTCCAAGAGGTTAGTCCAGTTACGGCACTAGCTTTTTAATAGGAAAGGGTGTCCTACTACCTTGACATTATCTCTTTTCCAGACAAATAACTTTTCTCTCGAACAAGTTAAATGTTAGACTGGCGTATTCTTGCGTTTGCAACCGCAAAGAATGTAGATTAAGATGAAGAGAATAATGATATAAGCAATATACGTGCCTCGAACTCACAAACTCACAGCAATAGATAGTAACTCATTCGGCTTCCATAACCCCAACAGAGAAGTTTAGTTACCCATGAATGCGAAGAAAACCACAATTGTCATTGTTATTATACCACAATAATGATCAATTTCGTGTAGCACAAGAGTGGTAGGCGTTAAGTATGATTTCTTGCAGAGTAACGTTTCTCTTGTTGCAGAATTTAAGAATAGAAGAATAAACGAAAATAGAATTGATGGAAAGATTAGAAGAGTTGTAGAATTGTTTGTAGTGTAGAATAATAGAGGAGTAGAAGATGAGAGAAGATGAGAGAAGATGAGAGGAGATGTGAGGGATGGAAGGAAGTATTGTGTTCTCCCTCCTTCCTCCCTCCTTGTCCTAAATCTCTAGCATGATAGGGTATTTATAATACCCATATCCTACTCCTACTAAGCTAATGAAATAAATAACCAAATCCTACTAGACTAATGAAATCCTTAACCCAAATGTACTAGGTTAAGGTAACATTATCATAATCCACATAAAATAATGAAATACATAACCTAATTGTACTAGGTTAATGTATCATTGTCAAAATCCAGCTTTGTGTCTGTAAGTCCCCAAAGTCTTCAGAAATGCTGTTTTAGCCCGGGACAGATTTTCCATGCAGCAGTTTTGGTCCTTAGGCGTGTAAACTCCCTTCCCTTCCTTCGTGAGCTTTCTTTAGCGTCAAGTAAGCCATAAAATGCTGAATTATGCATCATTTATACCTGAAACTTTACTAATCATGTTCGTTAGCTCACTTACAGGAAAAAGGACTAAAAGTGCATGAAATATATAATTTGTTCTCAAAACTAGGCTAAAATATGGGCAAAATATATTGATATAGGCGCGTAAATTCGCCTATCATCAGTGATCAGGGAACTAAGCGTCCGAACCTATGATATTAAACATCATAGCACAAGAAACGAGTATGCGATCAGTACTTTAAATGTACTAGTATGCTAAATGAGGTTAGGCTAATATGCATGGTTTTATGTGCATGAGTAATAACTGACTGAATGAATAGCATGAGGTATTGAGTAAAATGCATGAAATTTGTAAAGAATGAGAATACATGACCAAGCATAAAACATGTTCTGAATATAGTCTGTAAACTAAATACTAAAATCTGATAACTGAATAACTGATAAACTATATGCTATGGTCAAGCAAGACTGAACTGAATTTTGAACTAAGCACTGAAACAGAAACTGTGGGAGGTATCATCTAACCGACATGCCCCAGTTTGAGCTGATTGGGGTCCAACCTGTGACCCCAGTTGGAAGGGTGTCAGTACCATGCCACGGGTACTAACAATGACTGTGGAGTCAGTCCTAATCTAGCAGGTGACCCCTGAGATCAGTCCTAAACTGGCGGGTGATCCCTGAGAGTGTCAGTCCTAAACTGGCGGGTGACATCTCATAACCTACGCTAGCTACGTAGTTCTGGAACTTAGAGATTGCTTCTAAGGACCCATTCCTAACTGACGGGTGAGCCCCCATCCCTAGGTTTGTTTGGTGTTGAATCCTACTCCCAACTGAACTGACATTGATTATAGGACTAAACTAAGTTTAACTGAAGAAGGAATTAATTTGGATTACTAAACTAATCTAAGTTTGACTGACATGATACTGACTGAACTAATAATGCTCATACATGTCTGAAACCATTTTAAAAATACTGAGACTGAGTAAACTGCTAAATTTTTGTGTATTCATAACCCCCAGGACTCGGTAGAAATAACAACAAGATCATACTAAAACTTTGAGGAATGAAATGTAATATTCAAAACTCATTCTTTCAGGCATTTCATCAAACACTTGTAAAGCATGGCTTAAGCATGAGAATAGTTTTAAACATGTAGTAATAGCATGATTTCAATACTAAAATCACTAATTAAGGATTAAATCAGTGAACATCACCATTCAAACGTGTAGGATTTAATAACAACAAAAACTACGTGTAAACATGGTATAAAAATCAAAATTCATGGGAGTTCATGGATAAAATTCATAATAACATGTAAAGATCATAATTTTTTTATACTTAAAATTGGGTTCTTGGACTCCATGGGTTAAAAGGACCTATGGATGAATATCTAACATACCTTAAAAGCTTGAATCTTAAAAGACAATAACTTTCTTAAAGGTTCTTGAATGGTGTTGTTTGAATTCTTGAGTTTTCTTGAAGAATGGTTTGAATCTTGTTCTTGGGTAATGATCTTGAAAAAAATCCTAATTTTGATATTAAGGATGAATGAGGAGTTATGTTGTTTAATTTAATGGAATTAGGGGTTAAAAAGGGTGGAAAAAGACCCAAAAATCTCATTAAAATCGACATTAAATCGTTGCACGGATGTGGTTGTCGGTTTGGGTGTCAAACCGTCACTAAATCCGTCAGTTTATGGCCATAAAATGACTTCTCTGATTGAGATACAATGTCTTGGTTAACGGTTCATCACTGGCTTGACGGTCCGTCAACATTCCCGTCGCATCTCGGCAGTCGAACAACTCTCTAGTAAAACGGGCATAACTTTTTACCCCGCTATCGGATTAAGGAGAAATTAGTATCTTTGGAAAGCTAGTTCAATTATGTACAATTTTGTGGGTCTTGATCTGAAAAATTCTTAGTGTACGAAAGATATTCTCATTTGAAGTTGACTATAAGAACATCCTTCTCTAGAACTCAATCGGTAAGGGATATTTTGATTCGTCTAATAGTTAGGAGTTATTTGAGGCCTTAATATACATCAAACTCACTCATAAAAATACCAAAGAGCTATAATTTATTTTGCATGATCTTGAAGTATGATTCTAATATTGGTTTAGTTTTTCGAGGTATTACAGACTATGGTTGAGGACAAGTTTTGACAGTAACTCTACCTAGAAAACTGGAGATCCCAAGGTCTAGGTTGAAGGTGAAAACAAAGTTATGATTAACAGATCAACATTTTCATAAAATATAGGTCCATTCTAAAATAAAGACAATGTTCAGTACTTGGATAAAGCATAACTAATTTTTAATTATTTCTAAGTTTGATATGAAATGATCAAATAGTGTATCTACGAAATTACATAGGAAATACCCATGTAAGTGTGAAGTCTAAGCCGCTTCAAGGAGACTTTTATAAGGTTAGGTTTCTATGCGCTTATAAAATCAGGCTGTGTTCATGACTGAAATAAACAAAATAATGTGAACCAAAGACAGTTAATGAATTGATTGTGTGACGTGTGGTTGTTTAGGTATGCACCAAATCTTGAAGGTTCAAAGATATCAAATTATTTGGTTGATCAAGTATATCCGACAAATGTTCACTATGAAAAGTTCAAAGAAAAACCTACTTATCCAGATGCGATTAATGCTTACTTACAAATCACACAATTTTATGCATGTTTTAATCATATAGTCATTCCCCATCCATGTGAGGGAATTTTGGATTTTTAAGAGGTGTTAATGAGAAATGAATAGACACCAAAGGAAAAAGTGCATGTTAAAAGACATCGTTTCACTTTGAATGATTGTGACCTATCCGATAGATTGTGACTTTTTTGATAGGTTGTGACTTTTTTGATAAGTTATGATTTTTCTGATAGGTTGTGACTTTTCCAAGAACCTCTTCATTAACTGTAAATTGAGAAAACTATCCTGAGTTTTTAATTAATCAAATATTTGTAAACTTCATCTGCAGATTTTCTTACAAACAAATATTGAGTTTCTGTGTGATTAGTTGCTGACTTTGAGTTCGATGAAGTTATTAGCGTTTGAGGTACCACTACACCAATAATAGGTATATCCATTTTGTCGTGGGAGGAAATAATCAATAACCTTGAATACAATAAAGGGATTAAATTTCTGAAGGACACATAAAAAATTGTGAACTCTTTTTTTCTTTTAGAAATGGACCTTACCCGGGGCTCTCACCTCCTGTGGCTGTCAGGGGTTGAGCCACACACCCCCAAGCCTTATCATAAATAAAATAAATAAAAGTACAAGGAAGGGGACATAGACCTTACCCCCGACCTATGGTGGTTCAAAGTCAACTAACCTACTAAAGCCGGTCGACTTATCCCCGATACTAAAAAGGAAACCTAGATCTAAGAACTTAGAAGAGAGGAATCCTCTCAGTACAATATAATCTAGGAAAACATAAATAAGGGAGACTCTCCCCTTACAAGGTAAGAAGAAAATCAAAACAAAATAACTGTTTAGTTTTTCAGTTTTAGCTTTTTTTTATTTACTATTAAATTTTAAACACAGAATAACAATAAAATTCTAACCGTAGTGCTAGAGATATTCAGCAAGAAAATCAATCAGAAGAATTAAAAACCATATAACAATAGAAAATTAAGACCAATTTTGGATGGATTTGATCATAGTAAATTTCTCAATTGGTCATTCAACTTGATGAATTTATCTACTAAAGTCTCTTTTCTTTATTTTATTTTGTATTAACAAATTCACTTAACTATTTTCTAATTTTTCAAAAGGTCGCACACGCTAAAAACATACACAAAGACAACTCAAAACCCCACTTTAAATATTAAGTCCTCCTTTTACGTATAATTATGGGAAAAATTACATATCCAACTATATAAGACACCCATTATATATACTAGACGGATTGGCCCAAGCCAATAATAATCGTGAAATTTGACATTTTTGTCATTGGAGGAAGATAGTAAGTAATAATATGTAAACATATCTCGAAACCTCACAGTTTTTCATTTGTTACCTATTTATACAAAAACTATTAACATGTAGGTCTGTCACATTAAGTTGTGCCTGTACATTAAAGATGGTGATTGTCACTTATACCAAAATGAAAAATTCTGTTGAAGTGGCCGATTGTATGACATTGGTGGAGGCAGGCAAAATGAAGTTGTACATGCTACCATGTGCTGACACCAGTAGAGGCAACCAAAATCTAGTTGTACATGCCACACCATTTAAGCAAACTTGATTGTATTCAACTTTGGGCACCCGCCACCTGTAGAGATAATTTAAGCAGGTGAAGGAAAATATAACATTCTATTTTTTATTAAGAAGATGTAGTAAAGGAAAGCAGTAATGAAGGGGTGTAGGACCGTTCTATTTACCTGTCGAGATCGAGAGGCTACAAAAGAGGGAGACAAATTAATTTTGATTGTAATGAGTACAGAGAAGTAATAAAGGGGGGCATGAGTATTATATTTATCGGCTTGTTGAGGTTGACATGCTATAAATGTTACAGCTAAAACATAATTCCTTGCAAGTGTAAATAGCGTAAATATATTTTGCCCGAGTAGCAAAGTTTGAAGCAATTTTTGGAATGGCTTGTAATCTATATTTTAGCTAGGCCTGTTTTCATCAGTAATACTAAAAAATTGAATTGCGAACATGAGTTGCTGCAAAGATACAACATTTATGGCTTCTTTTCACATGTCATTTAATGCAAATGTTGGAAGTAGAATACAATAGTAAATAAAATATTGAATGTATTGTTACCTTTAGGCTTTTTTCGTTGGAGTGGGCGGTTTGACTTTCTTCTTCTTACATGTTTCTCCGAGAGCCATTAGTAATGATAATGTTTTAAAAATTGGGGTTTCTTCTTAAGTGAAGGATGCAACAGCTAGCATACCAGGTGTTTAGTCAAGAAATATGTAGATTGGCTTTTGTAGTTGAAGCGTAAATATTTTATAAGCAAACTAGTGATTTGTACGGACTAATAGACTACATATATAATTATTAAATACATCTGGGTTATTCTGTAATTAGTTATTCTTCAGTTCTCTATATATACAGCTGTAACCCCTTCAATATTAAATGAGATCAATTATTATTAAATCAGTATCATGGTATCAAAGCTAGGGTTTCTTCTTCCGCCCAAACCCTAATCTCTCCTCTTTTCCGACGTGTGTGCGCCGCCGCCACCGTCTACACCACGCCGCACGGCCTCCCTCCTCCGCCGTAGGTCGGCGCCATGGACAAGGTTATTGATCCTCTGTCAAAATTACCGTCTGGAGTAAAATTACTGCTCAGGAATCTCCACAATCTCATCCCCGAAAAATTATCTGACAACAACTACCCGGCCTGGGCACTTAACGTCCGCACCGCCCTCGCAGCCAACTTGCTGCTCGGATGGATTGACGGTGCGGAGAAGCCGCAGCCCGAGACAGCCGAGAAGGACGGCGTCAAGCTCCCAAATCCCGACTACCTTCCGTGGATGATCGTAGACACTCAGATCCGAGCCTGTCTTCTCGCAGTTATTAGCCCCTCTGTGCACAAACACGCCCGGGGTTTTCTCACATCGGCTTCACTTTGGGACGCACTAGCCACAAGGTACAACTCTGTGTCCACGGCTCATATTTTTCAGTTGCGTGACAAATTGCATACTCTTCGGAAGGGAACGAAGACGATGACTCAATACCTTGATGATGTGGCCTCTATTCTGTCTGACCTAGATGCTGTGAACGAGATTATTCCTGAACGAGACGTGGTGAATGCCGTGATACGTGGTCTTCCGGCTGGCTATTCCTCTCTCAAACAGCATATTCGCCTCTCGCCTGTCGAAATCACTCTGAATCAACTGTCTGGATGGCTTAATGCAGAAGAATTGAATCTAGACATGGAACACAAATTACTGCTCGGAGAAGCCAGTTCCACCCCTGGCGTCACGGCTCTTTACTCGGCTGGCAGCGGAGGCTCGGCCAGGGGTCGCGGTGACGATCGCCGTAACCAAGGGCGAGGCAGCGGCGGCGGTGACCGTCGAAACACCGGGCAGCAAGGCAGAGGCGGGCCTCCACCGAGGGACGGCTTCCAGTCAGGCCGCGGACAGGGACGAGGAAACCAGCGGATGCCCACACGAGATCTTCCGACGTGCCAAATTTGTGCTAAACGGGGCCATTCTGCGGCTAATTGCTGGTATCGTTATGATGACTCGCAGAATGTAAATAGCCAGTCCGGAGGATCAAGGGCGATGCATGCGTCCACAAACGCTCAATCTGGCGATTGGTATCTAGACACAGGTGCTAACACCCATGTGACGTCGGATTATTCACAACTTCAAGCTCCTCATCCGTATCATGGCTCAGAAACTATTACAGTAGGCAATGGTCAATCCCTTCCCATCACAAACACCGGCTCTGGGTATGTCTATACCCCAAATGGTAAATTTCATCTCTCAACCCTTCACCACGTCCCTTCCCTCACATCCAATCTTTTATCTGTTTATCGCTTTACTAAAGAAAATAACTGCACCCTCATTTTTAATGACACCAATTTCCAGATAGTGGACAATACCACGAACCGGGTGCGGTACACGGGCCGCTGTGAGCATGGGCTATACACTCTTCCATCCAGGTCTCCGTCTGTTGTGAGTCAAGCCATTCTCTCGTCAACCTGGCATCGCCGGCTTGGGCACCCATCATCCGCCATCACCAAATCCATTTTATCTTCCTTAGGTTTTAATTTTTCAGAAAAATTACATTGCGAGTCCTGTTCAGTGTCTAAATCTTGTCGTTTACCTTTTTCACTGTCTGAACACAAGGCCACTGCGCCATTTCAATTAATTCATTCTGATGTTTGGGGTCCAACCTCAGTTCCTTCTGTTCAAGGTTTTCGTTATTATATCTGTTTTGTTGATGATTACAGTAAATTCACTTGGCTTTATCCTCTGAAATTTAAATCCGAAGCTTATACTATTTTTGTAAACTTTGACCGAATGGTTCAAAATCAATTTAATGCCAAAATCAAAATTTTTCGAAGTGACAATGGCAAAGAATTTGTCAACAATGCATTTGGTGTTTTTCTTCAAAATCTAGGGGCTCTTCATCACACTTCATGTCCATATACCCCTGAACAAAATGGCGTTGCTGAGCGCAAACACCGTCACCTAATAGAAACAGTTGTTGCGCTCCTCCATGATTCCACCTTACCTGTTTCCTTTTGGGTTGATGCCCTTGCTACTGCCAACTACCTCATAAATCGCATGCCCACTCACACTCTCTCCAACTCCACTCCATATGCCCGTCTCTACAATCATCCACCCGACTATATCCATCTCCGCCCGTTTGGGTGTCTAGTTTATCCCTGGTTGCGTCCGCACACTCAACATAAACTTCAACCTCGGTCCACCCCTTGTGTCTTTCTAGGCTATCATCCCACTATCAAAGGTTACAAATGTTTCGATCCTGTATCTCAGAAAACATATGTTTCCCGTCATGTTCGTTTTGTGGAGGAACAATTTCCTTACACAAGTCTTTCCTCTACTCCATACTCCCCTAATCCACTTGGCGTTGTGCCATTATTTCCGTCCTTTTCTCACGCTCATGCTCCGGCTTACTCGGCACCTAAACCGGTACCCCACTACACCACTACCCACCCGAAACCCCGAACACCCAGCCGACTGCCACACAACCCACCACTTCCCTACATCATACTCCTAACACACATACAACCACCCCATCCACCGCTGCACATCCCAGCTCCCACGGCAGCCCCACCCAACCCCCGCCCACACATCATACAACTCCACCACCCCTTCCTAATCACCCTCCACTCAACACTCATCCTATGACAACCCGAGCCAAGGCCGGTACCTTCAAACCCAAAGCCTACCACACTCAAATACCCTTTGATGCACATCCCACAACTGAGCCTACTACCTACAACCAAGCCTCCAAAAATAGTTTCTGGTGCCAAGCTATGGATGAGGAATTTCAGGCTCTGAATGAACAACGTACATGGGATTTGGTACCTCTGCCTAGTAACCGAAAGTCTATTGGGTGCAAATGGGTGTTTCGCATCAAACGAAATTCAGATGGATCTCTTTCTCGCTATAAAGCACGTCTGGTTGCAAAAGGGTATCATCAGGAGTATGGTGTGGATTATAAGGAGACCTTCAGCCCTGTTGTTAAGCAACAGACTATTCGTCTGGTCTTGTCTCTTGCTCTTCACTATGATTGGCCGCTTCATCAGCTAGACGTCAGCAATGCCTTTCTTCATGGTCATCTTGAGGAAGAAATCTATATGGTTCAGCCACCGGGATATGTTAATCCCAACCGTCCTCACTATGTTTGCAAGCTTCGCAAATCACTGTATGGCCTGAAACAGGCCCCTCGTGCCTGGTACACACGTCTCTCTACTTTTCTGCAGGGTCTTGGTTTTCGCACCTACCATCATGACAACAGCCTCTTCACCCTTCACTGTTCTCGAGGGACAGTCATCATTCTTATCTATGTGGATGATATTGTTATTACAGGCAGCTCGTCGTCACTCATCACTGAAATTACTGAAGCTATGCATCGTGACTTCAAACTTAAGGACCTCGGTCCTCTGGAGTTCTTTCTTGGCCTCGAACTCATCCGCAAATCGGGAACCATATTGATGCATCAGACAAAATATACCCTTGAACTTCTAAATCGGGCTGGAATGACAGACTGCAAACCCGCGGTCACTCCCATGGCAGTCCGCCAATCCCCAGGGCCGAATACTCCCTTTGCCGATCCTACACTATATCGGAGCCTCGTCGGTGGACTTCATTATCTTGCTGTTACTCGTCCGGACATCCAATATGCAGTCAATCGAGTCTCCCAATCAATGCATGCTCCCACAGAACAACACTTTCAGGCCTTGAAACGCATTCTGCGCTATCTTCAAGGTACTCTTCACTGTGGAATTTTATTTCAAAAGGGCTCGTTTGATATATCTGTTTTTTCTGATTCGGATTGGGCTAACGACAAAGATGATCGAAAGTCCACTACTGGATATATTGTTATGATGGGACCGAATCTGATTTCCTGGTGCACCAAGAAGCAAACGCGAGTGTCCCGTTCCTCCACAGAAGCAGAATATCGTGCCATGGCTGCGGGTGTTGCTGAAGCCATGTGGTTACGATACCTTACGGATGCACTTGGCATTCCCCCCACGAAACCACAGATTTATTGTGACAATCAGTCCACTATTTGTGTTACCAAAAATCCAGTCCTTCATGATCGTATGAAGCATGTTGGGTCTGACTGTCACTTTGTTCGCGATGAGGTACTTGCAGGAGCGATGGCCACGCACTATGTCCCATCTACTGACCAGCTTGCTGATATTCTCACCAAGCCTCTTCCGTTACAGCCTTTTCAGTCTCTCTGCTCCAAGCTGCCCCTCGTTACCGCTGATCAGCTTGCGGGGGGATAATAGACTACATATATAATTATTAAATACATCTGGGTTATTCTGTAATTAGTTATTCTTCAGTTCTCTATATATACAGCTGTAACCCCTTCAATATTAAATGAGATCAATTATTATTAAATCAGTATCACGGACAATAGACAGCGGTTTCTCTGAGTGAAAAGGAGAAAAAATGGCACAGTGTGTAGGAGCTTACGTTATGTGGCTCTTTTGTTTACTGGTATATTAGAATTCAACAAAGATGAGTTTTGTCTACTTGTAGCACTAAGTAGTTATGTACCTGGGCAACAACATTTTCATATATTTGTTCGGCAATGAGGAACAACTTTGTTTCTGCTACCGTTTCTAAGATAGTTTCGATAATTTTATCGCTGGCATCCATAAAGTTTAGTTCAAAGTGGAACCTATGATTCAAATAAAAGCAAATTAAAATACGTAATGTTCATGTTTATAGTTTTATCTTTTGAAAAAGTGAACAAACTTATAGTAGTACCTTATTTAATTTCAAATATTAATTCCAATAGTAGAACTAACTATCATGAGTTTGAATTTTTGTAGTCAATGCTGCTAAGTTAGGTCTTTTTATTGCTCCGGTAAACTATGTGCAAGAACAATACTTGAACTATTAGTCAAAAGTTTAATCAATTTAACCATCAAAGTCAAATTAGTCCAAACTAATATAAGATATATAGGATATTAAAATAATACATAATGTACAGACAATATTAACATTTTCAAAACAACACATTTTTGAATGATCATTTGTTGTTGCCCTTCAGGAATTGTAAACTATATTAAATATTTTGGCCTTCATGTCACCAATTTCTCATACTCTGGTATTAGTAGTTCTAAAACGGCACATGTACTATGAAATTTCTAAAACTACTATACATATGTTTTGTAGTAATCTAAGTATCATACAAAAAAGAATTAACTTCAGTAATGTCCATTAATGTATGCATTTAATAAGCCACATGATTTGTTTAGAACACATATTGGTGGTTATACTGCATAAGCTATTAACATATGGAAACTCAATGTAGCATGCCTCTAGTGTGATTGCAATTTAATAGGAGGTGAGCGCAAGCTATCCTAAACCTTATTGTTATCATCACCATCAATAACAAGTGAATTTACAGAGAAGAAATGAAAAAGACATCATTTACCGACAGAGGAGCAAGGAGAGCCAATAGTAACCTTTAAATCAGTGAAAAATATAAAATAATTTGGTAATTGATAATTCAAATTCCATGTAATAAAATCAAGAGTATATGTTGAATTAATTGAGAAGGTTGCCTTTGATGTATAATAATCAAAAAGGTCAGGTGATATCAATATGCAATTCTACTATACATGCTTGCACCATTTTACATAAGTTCTAAGCGAAAGTGGGATGGCTAACATGCAAGAATCAAAAATTATTATTCATGGCCCTTCAAACCGTATTTTTTTAGTGTACCTACTGAGTCATTTTATACATCTTTTTTGGCATTTCAAATTAACTCATTTGATCATCTTAAAGATATAAATATTACGATTTTTTTGTGACAGTTTTTTAATCTCTCCCCAGAGCTCCCAGCTTTTTGTTCCATTGGTGATTCAAACTCACTACCTTGGAGTTAGAAGTAAGGGGTATTTACCCTCTAAGAAAATCCCACTTATCAATATTTATTATACATAAACACACCCATATAAATATACTAATAGCATACATTACCCTACTCTGTCCACATTTTTCACTTTTATAACTTCCATGAATTTTCTCAACACTTACATATTTTACATTGTGAAGGTCATAATGTAACAGACAACCCCACTTTGAAATTCAGGAATAACACATAAAAAATGGAAATTCAATAGCATTCTCAAAATGCAAAACTTACCTTGCTAGAGTTTTTCGATTAGGGGGGATGGGTTGATCAAAAGAGGAAAACATATAGAAAATGAAGTAAACCTTTTTCGGAGATGAGTGTAGTCGCTTCTCATTATTCTCATGTTTTTGTTGGTTTCATTTTGAGTTAGACATTGTATATTCTGGTTTTGTGAAGGTAGGATCTTGGCAGATAACCAACAGATATAAAGCTGGTTCCAAATGCTAAGAGTGTTACAAGAATAAGACTCTGGAGCGGTAGAGTGAAGTGGTGTGCATCGAGATTGGATACTGAGAATTACTGTGGAAAATTAGGATTAAAGAATGTTGGAGAAATCACATTCTTTTGTAAATCATAATTTACAAGAAAAAAAGGTTTTACTCAAGGAATGATTTGAAAGTTGGAAGACATCGCAGTGAAATTTAACTATCAAAAGAACTTGTGTCGGAAATGGTTAGAGTTGCATACACTCTGTTTTGAATTTGAAGAAATCGTGGTGTCATATTACAATAATTTCAATGATGAAAATATCTTTTAGCTACCATCTTAATACGTCATAACAAAAATCAAAATGTTAATCCTTTTCATGTTAATCCTTAAATTTGGACTATAACAACCTTGTAACAACTTATACAAGAAGAGACTGTGAAATGAGGCTTTAGGTTTCAGGGTATACATAATTAGAAATATACTGGAAAGTTAATGATAGTACAGTTAGTGAGAGACACTCATTCAAATAAAAGCAAGCGCAAGAAGAATATACATTTCAAAGAAAAGTCATATATAATCATGAATATCTGAGACGCACATCATTTTTTACTGGTATAATTTTTTATTTCGTACCTCTTAATTTAGATAACAATTTCTACATTTTTGGATAGTAGAAGGGAGGAGGAAGAAAGTACACATGAGAGTTCCTAGGATACAGTAGAAGTTGTTACTTGGGGACTACATTCTTTCGAGCTTACAATTGAAGCACCACACCAATTATTTTGTCTTGATGCGTGCAAAGTGATTGTAGTGTGAGTAGGCGAGCAAGTAAAATAACTGGGGACGATCAGTAAGTGATAATTTGCCTTCCACAGGGAAATTCTATACCTGCATTTGTAATTCACAATGTTATTAGAAATTTCTTTGAAGATATTTATGATAAGGTATTGGACATATTGCTGACGGTGGTGGAAATTGGTTTGATAGAGGAAACAAAGTTGGACCCGGCAGTAGTTGTTGTTATAGTGATGATAGTGAATCAAATTTGGTTGCTATGGTTAGTGAGTTTCTAGAAAGTGGAATAAACTGATTGTAGATGACCTACGCATGCCACTAACCGTACATGACAACTCTGGAATGGTGGATATAGACAATACTTCATCTTCAATAGGTGCAAGATTCAGTGAGGAATGTGATGCCGATGAGCTTCGTAAAGTGTAAGATACCAACATTTGTTGAATATCCTCCACCCTAGAAAAAGTTAGGTCAAATAGTGAGTATTTTTTTAGCAGAAGTGTTTGAGCAGTACAACATTACGATGAGGGGGATAAGTTAACATGTACCACTTCATCAATGAACCAGACTACACATACTTAGGATTCACTAAGATCGTTGTCTGATATCTTGTGGCTAATCTTATTGCTACGTATGTCAGATATAAAGAGAAATTTTAGTTGAATAGATGGAAATAAGCACAGAGGTAAAAGGAAAGAGTTGTAGAGACTGAAGTAAACAACATACCACAGAGAAATTTAGGAACGCCTATATGCTCAGCAAGAATAATAGGGTTCTTATGCAAGAGATGTAGTAATGTAGTACCTTCATTGTCTACTAGATCATCCCATATAGTAAATAGCGTAGATTTTTTTACTGATCGATATAACATACATAAAAAAAAATTATGGCGTAAGTATGCTTTAATAAGCATAAGGGGGTGAGTAGCTCACCTCTGATCCATTATGATTGCCTCCCAAAAGTGCTTACTTTGGTCAGGAGTATATTTTACTGTGCTACAGTTAGCTATTACTACTAGTATGTAAGACCCCGGAAAATTCTAAGCTTAACTCAGTCCGTTAAAGCTTGAAAAGAGGTCCCAGACTTAGAAATTTCATCTAAGTATTTTTTATCCTTCATAAGTTGGCGATCCTATTTTATGACCCTTATGACCTTAAAGTGTCGATCCTCGGATTGAATCATGATCAGGTGTGTCAATAGGTCACTCTGGGTGAGTTTTAGATTTTTTGAACCTCGTTTGAATAATATTCAGGTGACCAAAATAGTGGGTCGACACGATATCGACGCGTTGCATCGCCAATCGCATCGACAGATAATTTTTCCCAAGCGTTCAGAGTAATTTTAGTGAACCAACGTAAAATCGACACGGCGCGTTGTTCATCGCAATGATGCCATCGATGCGGCACGTCGGTATACGCGTCGCTGGGCACACTTTTTAGTTATTACAAGCATGTATCCAAAGGGGCAATTGGGTCATTTTCCACCCGTATTCAGCCCAAAAAATATGAGATTAAAGCATTCCTAGGGCAAAAACACTCACTTCCTCTCAAATTTCTCTCAAGAACAAACCTTAGGCTTTGATTTCAAATTCAAACTTCAAGAACACACTATCAATCTTCACGAATTCAAGCATCAAGGTATGTTAGGATTTCATCCAAGGGTTTCCTTCCACCCATGGAGTTCAAGAATCCCTTTTTAATTACAAGTTGGCTTCTTTTATGAAATTCATATTGAATGTGATTGTATTCATGATTATGATGTTAGTTGGGTTTAGAATCCTTAATCAATTACAAGTTTCATGAGAAACAAATAGCATGTGTGTGTTTTTATATGTTTTCATGTTTAAAACCCTTGAATTTGTGAGTTGGAACTTTGATCATGATGTTTGCATGTTGTAGTATAGCCATGTGTATAAGCTATGCTCCCAAAGTGTTTGATGAATTGTTCATGTGAGTTGAGTCATGAAATCATATAATGTTAGCATGTATACAAGTTCATGTCATGCAAGTGTTTGCTAAAATGCCTCAATGTATGAATGATGACAAAGTGACTAGTTATTCTATTTTCAAGATTGTGTTATGTGTTATAATTTATGCTATCGAGTCTTGAGGGTATTTAATACTGGACAATCTAGCTATTTACCTAGATTTACAATAGTCTTAGAATAGTCTCAGTGATGTCATGTACAGTAGTATTCAGTCAGTTACAGAGCTCAGTGTATTCAGTCTGTTAATAGAATTCAGCATACTCAGTCAGTTAAAAGCACTCAGTGAACTCAGTTCAGTTCAGTTAGATAGTACAATCAGTAACAGTTCAGTCAAGCCTAGAACAATCTAGAAATCAATTCAGTCTAAGTTTATTCAGTTGGGAGTAGGAATCAGCACCGAGTGAACCCAAGGATGGGGGTATTCCTATCAGTAAAGGGTTTGATCCTTAGCAGTAATACCTACATTACAAAACTATGTAGCCAGTGTAGGTTGAGATGTCTTCCTGCCTGTCTAGGGTTGATACATCTTGTACGAGTTTCCTGCCAGCGAGGGTTGATGAAAAAGCTTCCTGCCAGAGAAGGTTAACTTATAAGCCATTGTTAGTATCCCTTGGCAAGGTGCTAACACCCTTCTAACTGGGGTCACATGTTGGACCCCAACTCAATTCATAATCAGGGTATATCGGTTAGATGAACACTCCCACAGTTACAATTTCAATTTCAAACTCTGTATAAAACCTTAGTTCAGTTTCAGAATCAGGACTATCAGATACAGTCACCTAACTCAATATAGAACTCAGTTTAGTTCTACAGAATTAGGACTGTCAGAAACAGTCTCTTAGTTAACAGTAATACAGTATTAGTAAACTCAGATATCAGTCATTCAGTTTACAAAACTTATTATCCAGTGTTAATGAAATCTCAATTACAATGTACGTAGTTATGTGCATACCATTGCATAATCAGTATTTACAGCAGTTTCAGATATACATGTACTCTCATTTGGTTATATTCATGCCATTCAGTCAGTTATTTGTTCATGCATATGAACCCATGCACTCAGCCTTACCTTACCTAGCATACTAGTACACTCAAAGTACTGACGCATACCTTTATTTTGTGCTATGAAGTGTTATATCATAGGTTCAGATACACAGTCTCCTGACCATACTTAGCAGCCCAGGTTATCAGTAGCAGAGTTAGTGATTAGTCCTCATAGTTCGAGGATAGATTTGTTATTTCAGTATTTTAGTATTCAGCTTATTTTAGTAGTCAGGGTTAGTTGGGGGTTTATCCCATTAGCTCCAGGTTCAGATAGTTAGTCTTTCATGCTAGAGTATTTACAGAAAGATGTTCAATTTTCAGTATTGATTTTTAGTATTCAGTATTTTGATTTCAGTTTTGAACCTTATGGCAATTTAGCCTAATTTTTGTATTATACAGTGTTATTATTCAGTGATTGCAGCAAGTACCAGTCATGGGTTAGCTTGTGGTCATTCGGGATTATGAGCACCGTGTAACATCCAGGGTGATGACTCGGGGTGTTACAAACTTGGTATCAGAGCCTAAGGTTCAACAGAATCCTAGAAAGTCTGAAAACCGCATCTAGTAGAGTCTTGGGCATGGGTGTGTAGTGCGCCACACTTATGGACAAGAGGCTATAAGGAATTTTAGGAAAAGTTTCCCTTCTTTCAGTAATCATATCTTTTGAGTGAGCATGAGCTCAAGTTACACTCTCCGTTTAATCCCTTTCTTACTTTCGTTTACAGAACATGCCTCTTAAAAAGAATAATAGAAGGAGAATAGGAAATTAGCCAGCACCTCTGCCCGTCCAGCCAGATCCTCTGGATGAGCATGTTTACCATGCAGAATTCAGAGCAGCTTTCACCACTCTAGCTCATTCTGTGACAGCCCAGAATGAACGCCCGGCTACCATTCTAGCCAATCCAGTGGCCAATACTGCTATACTAGAATTTGGGACTTCACCCGAATGAACCCTCCAGCCTTTATCAGGTCTAAGTCAGATGAGGACCCACAGGAATTCCTTGATCAGGTGTAGAAAGTCCTAGATGTTATGGGGGTGACTGCAAGTGAGAGCGCAGAGTTAGCCACATATCAGTTGCAGGATATGGCTCACTCATGGTTCAAGCAGTGGAAGGCAGAGAGGGTCGCAGATATAGGACCCGTAGAATGGAAAGAGTTTGCCACTGCTTTTCTAGATAGGTTCTTCCCACTGGAGTTGAGGGAAACAAAGATTTTGGAGTTCATTAATCTGAAATAGGGCAACATGATAGTGAAATAGTATTCTCTCAAGTTTACTCAACTGGCCAGATATTCCCTTCATGTGGTAGCAGATAAAAGATCTAAGATGAGTAAGTTTGTGTCTGCGGTGTCTAACAGTATGGTCAAAGAGTGTAGGACCGCAATGCTGATTAAGTAGATGGACATATCCAGTCTCATAGTCCATGCTCAGTAGATAGAGGAGGCTAAGAATAAAAAAATAAGAGGGAGAACAAAAAAGGTAGAACTGGTAGCTTCAACTTTACAAAGCCTAAGTTAGGAGGTGGAAATCATTCTGAGTTCTACCCGAAATCCTCAGTTCCAGCTCCATCCTCAGCCAGTGCTCCATTGCCAAAATTCAGAGATGGCAATAAGGATAGGACACCAGGCCCTAAACCTCAGGGTAGTATTAGCAATGCCTGAACAAATCCCCTTTGCCAGAAATATGGCAGAAACCACAAGGGTGTCTGTAGGGCTGGCAATGATGTATGTTTTGGATATAGCAAGCTAGGCCACAGGGTTAGAGAGTGTCCTCAGGTGGGTTCGCAGAGTCAGCATAATCGTCCTTCAGCTCAGTCCGATCGTTCGAATTAGCAGGGTGCCACTTCCAGTGCCACCAATGGGCAACGCCCAAACAGGCTTTATTCACTTCAATCCCAATAGGATCAGGAAATTTCTCTTGATGTGGTGAATGGTATGTTACAAGTTTATCATTTGCACGTTTATGCTTTACTAGATCCAGGAGATTCTTTGTCCTTTGTAACTCCTTATATATCTTCTGACTTTAGAGTCAGTCTCAAAATCCTAGCAGAGCCCTTTTCAGTCTCTACCCCAGTGGGTAAATCTATCATATCCCGGCGGGTATATAGGAACTGTCCGGTTATGGTATCTCAAAAAGTCACTTCAGCAGATTTAGTAGAATTAGAGATGATCGATTTTGATGTCATTCTTGGCATGGATTGGCTTCATTTATGTTATGCTTCAGTTGACTGCAGAAATAGAGTTTTCCATTTTTAGTTCCCGAATGAAATTGTCCTTGAGTGGAGGGATAGTACTTCAGCACTCAGGGGTCATCTTATTTCCTACCTTAGGGCGAGGAAAATAATATCTAAGGGGTATGTTTATCATGTCGTTTGAGTTAAAGACTCTAGTTTAGAGTCCCTTAATCTTGAATCAGTTTCAGTAGCATGTGAATTCCTAAATATATTTTCCAAAGATCTTCCAGGAGTCTCTCCCGAGCGGGAAATTAACTTCGGAATAGACCTTCTTCTATATACTCAGCCTATCTCTATCCTATCATACAGAATGGCCCCGGCAAAACTCAAAGAGTTAAAAGAATAGTTAAAGGACCTTTTAGATAAGGGTTTCATCAAACCCAGTGCATTCCCTTAGGGTGTACCAGTTTTATTCATGAGTAAGAAAGACGGTTCTTTTAGTATGTGTATAGACTACCGTCAGCTAAATAAAGTCGCGATCAAGAACAATTATCCACTTCCCAAAATTGATAATGTGTTTGACCAACTTTAGGGTGCTAGTTACTTTTCTAAGATAGACCTCAGATCAGGCTATCATCAGCTCAGAGTCAGAGAATGTGACATTCCAAAGATAGCTTTCAGAACTCAGTATGGTCACTTCAAATTCTTAGTCATGTCATTTGGTCATACCAATGCTACAGCAGCCTTCATGGACTTGATAAATTGTGTGTTCAAGCAGTACTTTGACATGTTCATCATAGTCTTTATTGATGCCATTTTTGTCTACTCCCGTAGTAAACATGATCATGCAGACCATCTCAGAATAGTCCTACAAACTCTCAGAGCCCATCTGTTGTTTGCCAAATTTAGTAAGTGAGAATTTTGGCTAAGGTCAGTATCTTTCCTTGGTCATATAGTTTTCGATGATGGCATTACAGTTGATCCTCAAAAGATCAAAGTAGTGAGAAACTGGCCCAGACCCATCTCTCCATCAAATATCAGGAGTTTCTTGGGTTTGGCTGGATATTACTGATGGTTGTTGAGGGATTTTCATTTATTGCATCCCCCATGTCTAGATTGACTCAGAAGAAAGTCAAATTCCAGTGGTCAGATTCTTATGAGAAGAGTTTTCAAGAGTTAAAGACTCGACTCACTACAACTCTAGTTTTGACTTTACCAGATGGTTCAGATGGGTTTGTGGTATATTGTGATGCTTTTAGAGTTGGTTTGGGGTGTGTTTTGATGCAGAGATCTAAAGTCATAGCCTATGCCTCTAGACAGCTTAAGCTTCATGAAAAGAATTACCTCACTCATGATCTTGAGTTAGCAACCATTGTATTTTCCTTAAAGATTTGGAGGCATTATTTGTATGGGGTACATGTAGATATGTTCAAAGATCATAAAATCCTGCAATATGTGTTTTCTCAGAAAGATCTAAACCTACGTTAGAGAAGATGGTTAGAGTTGTTGAAAGATTATGACATGAGCGTCCTATATCATCTAAGCAAGGCCAATGTAGTGGTTGATACTCTTAGTAGGATGTCTATGGGTAGTGTTGCTTACGTGGAGGATGGTAAGAAGAAGTTAGTTCAGGAAGTTTATCAGTTTGCCTGACTAGGTGTCCGCTTAGTCGATTCATCAAAAGGTAGTATGTGGGTGCAGAATAGTGTGGAATTATCTCTGGTTTTTGAAGTGAAATAAAAGAAGGACAGAGATCCCAGTCTATTCAAGTTAAAAGAGTCAGTCAGAGATCAGAAGGAAGAGGTTTTCTCCCAAGGGGGAGATGGTGTGTTGTGCTGCCAGGGCCGGTTATGCGTGTCAGGTGTAGATGACCTGAGGCAATGAATTCTTGCAGAAGTACATGGTGCACGTTACTCTATTCATACAGGGGACACTAAGATGTACCACAATTTGTGGGAGGTCTATTGGTGGAGTGGAATGAAGAGAGATATTACAGAGTTTATGGATAAGTACTCTACATATCAGCACGTTAAGATTGAGCACTAGA
This sequence comes from Capsicum pubescens, assembly GCA_030864215.1. Lineage (NCBI taxonomy): Eukaryota > Viridiplantae > Streptophyta > Magnoliopsida > Solanales > Solanaceae > Capsicum > Capsicum pubescens. Next base: position 321,314,300 of record CM061548.1, read on the forward strand.
AACCTAGTGGTTCTATGCAAGAGTTCAGTATTCCCACGTGGAAATGGGAGAAAGTGAACATGGACCTTATGACGAGTTTGCCTCATACTCATCGCCAGCACGATTTTATTTGGGTCATTGTAGACAGGATAACTAAATTAGCTCACTTATTGCCAGTTCATACATCCTATTTAGTCGAGGACTATGCCAAACTCTATTTCAGAGAGTTGGTCAGAGTACAGAGAGTCCCAATATCCATTATCTCAGATAGAGGTACCTAATTTATCTCTCATTTCTGGAAAGCCTTCCAAAAGGGTCTTAGTACCCAAGTTCACCTCAGTACATCCTTTCACCCTCAGACAGATGGTCAAGAAGAAAGGACTATTCAGACTTTGGAAGATATGTAAAGGGCGTGTGCCATTGACTTTAAGGGCAGTTGGGATGACCACTTGCCCTTGATTGAGTTTGCATACAATAACAGTTATCATTCTAGCATTTAGATGGCTCTGTTTGAGGTGCTCTATGGGAGGAGATATAGATTTCCCATTGGTTGTTTGAAGTGGGTGAGGGCGTAGTGGTAGGTCCTGACTTGGTATATGATGCCTTAGAAAAAGTTCAGTTGATCAAGGAAAGGATCAAGATAGCTTAGAGCCGACAGAAATCGTATGCAGATGTGCAAAGAAAAGATCTCGAGTTTAAGATTGGTGTCTATGTGTATTTGAAAATCTCTCCTATAAAATAAGTGAAGAGGTTTGGCAAGAAGGGGAAACTCAGTCCCTAATATGTCGGCCCTTACCGAATCCTCAGCCATTTCAAAAAGGTAGCTTACGATCTTGAGTTGCCTTTAGACTTAGCTTCAGTGCACCCAGTGTTTCATGTCTCCTTGCTAAAGAAGTGCATAGGTGACCCAGCAGTTATAGCCTGATAGAAGGCATTGATGTCCAGAACAACCTCTCTTATAAGGAAATCCTAGTTGAAATTCTCAATTATCAGGTTCACAAACTAAGGAACAAAGAAGTTCCTTTAGTCAAAGTTCTTTGAAGGAATCAGTCCATTGAGGGAGCTACTTGAGAAGCTGAAGCAGGTATGCGGACCAAGTACCCTCACCTCTTCTCTGCAAACTTAAACTTAGCTCAAGGTAACAATTTTCCTTGAATTTACTCATTTCCATGTTTAGATTACCTTTACAACTCTGTATTGGTTCAGTTGCATAGCATTCTCATATCATGCATACCTTCATGAAATAGCTCAGTCATGTGTCATGTTTTCAGAACTCAGTCATGCTTCAGTGATGCATGTCAGTATGATAACTCAGTATATCAGTACTTTCAGTCATGTAATCATACTTCAGTTATGCATGTGCAGTATATATAAATTCATTCTATCAATATTCTCAGCTTAGTCAGCCTCATTCGAGGACAAATATTCCCAAGGGGGAGATATTGTAAGAACCTGCAAAATCCTAACCTTAACTCAGTCCGTTAAAGCTTGAAAAGAGGTTTTAAACTTAGAAATTTCAGCTAAGTGTTTATACTTAGAATTTATTTTAGCCTTCATAAGTTGACAATCCTATTTTATGACTCTTATGACCTTAAAATATCGATCCTTGGATTGAATCATGATTAGGTGTGTCAATAGGTCACTCCAGGAGAGTTTCAAATTTTTTGGACCTCGTTTGAATCATATTCAGGTGACCAAAATAGTGGGTCGACACGATATCGATACGTCGTGTCACCCATCGCGTCAACAGATAATTTTTCCCAAGCTTTTAGAGAGATTCCAGCGGACCAATGTGAACTCGACGCGGCGTGTTGGTCATCGTGTTGATTCCATCAATGCGGCACGTCGGTATGCGCATCGCTGGGCATACATTTTAGTCATTAAAAGCCCGTATCTAGAGGGGAAATTGGGTCATTTTCCACTCGTATTCATCCCCAAAAACATGAGATTAAATCATTTCTAGGGCAAAAACACTTACTTTCTCTCAAATCTCTCTAAAGAACAAACCCTAAGGCTTTGATTTCAACTTTAATCTTCAAGAACACACCATCAATCCTCACAAATTTAAGCATCAAGGTATGTTAGGTGTTCATCCAAGAGTTTCCTTCCACCCTTAGAGTTCAAGAACCCCTTTTTAATTACAAGTTGTCTTCTTTAATGAAATTCATATTGAATGTGATTGTATTCATGATTATGATGTTAGTTGGGTTTAGAATCCATAATTAATTACAAGTTTTATGAGAAATAAATAGCATGTATGTGTTGCTATATGGTTTCGTGTAAAAAACCCTTGAATTTGTGATTTGGAACTTTTATCATGATGCTTGCATGTTGTAGTATAGCCATGTGTATAAGTTATGCTCCCCAAGTGTTTGATGAATTATTCATGTGAATTGAGTTATGAAATCATATCATGTTAGTCTGTATACAAGTTCATGTCTTGTAAGTGCTTGCTAAAATGCCTCAATGAATGAATGATGACAATGTGACTAGTTATCCTGATTTTAATATTGTGCTATGTGTTATAATTTTTGCTATCGAGCCCTGGGGGTATTTAATAGCCGATAATCTAGCTATTTTCCTAGATTTACAGTAGTTTCAGAATAGTCTCAGTGATGTCACGTACAGTAGTATTTAGTCAGTTACAGAACTCAGTGTATTCAGTCAGTTAATAGAATTCAGCATACTCAGACAGTTAATAGCACTCAGTGAACTCAGTTCAGTTTAGTTGAATAGTACAATCAATAACAGTTCTGTCAAGCCTAAAATAGTCTAGAAATCAATTCATTCCAGGTTTATTCAATTGGGAGTAGGAATCAGCACTGAGTGAACCCAGGGATGGGGGCATTCTTGTCAATAAAGGGTTTGACCCTTAGCAGCAATCCCTGCATTACAGAACTACGTAGCCAACATAGGTTGAGATATCTTCCTGCCAGTCTAGGGTTGATACATCTCGTACGAGTTTTCCTGCCAGCAAGGGTTAACAAAAGAGCTTCCTACCAGAGAGGGTTAACTCATAAACCATTGTTAGTATCCCTTGGCAAGGTGCTAGCACTCTTCCACCTGGGGTCACAGGTTGGACCCCAACTCAATTCATAATTGGGGTATGTCGATTAGATGAACACTCCTACAGTTACAGTTACAGTTTTAGACTCGGTATAAAACCTCAGTTTAATTTCAGAATTAGGACTGTCAAATACAGTCACCCAGCTCAGTATAGAACTCAGTTCATTTCTACAGAATCAGGACTGTCAAAAACAGTCTCTCAGTTAATAGTAATACTGTATCAGTAAACTCAGATATCAGTTATTTAGATTACAGAACTCATTATCTAGTTTTAATGAAATCTCAGTTACAGTGTACGTAGTTATATTCATAGCATTGCATAATCAGTATTTACAACAGTTTTAGATATACATGTACTCTCATTCAGTTATATTCATGCCATTCAATCAGTTATTTATTTATGCATATGAACCCATGCACTCAGACTTACCTCACCTAGCATACCAGTATATTCAAAATACTGACGCATACCTTTCTTTTGCACTATGATGTCTTATATCATAGGTTCAAATGCACAGGCTCCTGGTTGTACTTAACAACCCAGGTTACCAGCAGTAGAGTTAGTGGTAAGTCCTCATAGTTCGAGGACAGAGTTGTTATTTTAGTATTTCAGTATTCAGCTTATTTCAGTAGTCGGGGTTAGTTGGGGGCTTGTCCCATCAGTTCTATGTTCAGACAGTTAGAGGCTTTCAGGCTAGAGTATTTATAGACAGATGTTTAATTTTTAGTATTCAATATGTTGATTTCAGTTTTGAACCTTATGACAATTTTTGTCAATTTTTTGCATTATACAGTGTTATTATTCAGTGATTACAGCAGGTACCAGTCATGGGTTAGCTTGTGGTTCTTCGAGATTATGAGCACCGTGTGATGTCTGGGGTGCAAACTTGGGGTGTTACACAGTAAGTCTGATGAAATGGAAAATAAGATGGTACCAGTTGATTTAATTAGTAGGGGCAGTTAATTGGTGTAAAAAAGAGGCAAAGGCGTAAAGTAGGAGCTTACCAAATTCAAAAGATGGGCGTAGGTGCTCAGTAGTTAGAAAAAGAAGTATGTTCAAATTTCTTAGAGGAGGCAGGGGTAGTTCTATACCACCATTATTGGTAATGGCCTCAACAATTGTTTGTCTGTCAACCACCCATTCGTACACACCGACCCATAATGAGTAACCGCGAGAGTCTCTAACTTTCGTGTAGGAAACCAAATATGTCTTAAAGGGGGAAAATATCCTCGCGTACTTAGGAATATCATCACCATAAATTAATATGGCAACCTATTGTTCCTGTAGTCAAGTGAGGTAGAGAAAGGTTTAGGTGTGCGAATAAAATTTATAAAAGAAGTTGTTAAAATTTTCAACTGTTGTTTCTTTTATAGGGCTTCAACTCGTAGTTTATGAAGTTGTCATAGGTAATAATTTTTTAAAAAAACATTTTGAGTATCAACACCATTTTTCAGTAAGAACATGTGTATAGGTAAACTTTTCTTTCATCCTGGACAAGCATTGTCTGAAACTGCACACTTTGATCTCTGCTCTCTCGAGGTCGGAACTTATCGACCACCTGAACTTTACATGTCCAATCTGTAGTTTCTCTTGTGATAGCATCATCAAGAAGTCATTGATCCATTGCGCCAGACTCTATTTCATTACGGCAGGGAAAGGTACAGATTAAATAGTAACATATGGTAAAGGGTAAACTGATGAATGAACTTATATAGCGGTAAAACTGTAGGTAATAAAAATTTAGATTTTTGTTGGTGTAGGTGGGCAAGTTAATTCCTTTATTAGTCAACTAAAATAAGTCCTTAATTCCTTTATTAGGCAACTAAAATAAGTCCTATAACTTATTAAAGGGAATGTTATGGAAGCTATGGTGCTTTTACACCAAAAAACATATGATAATCCTATATTATATTCTGGACATATGGTATTTAGGTCGGTGCCAAAATTTTCCTTCTTGTTTTAACTTTAATCGGTCTTCGTTGATCCATTTTTTCTTTGTTTTAATCATCATACACATAAAAATCCAGGAAAAGCTACAGATAATACAAATTTGCTAGTGTTTTGATAAATCATTGATAGAAATAGCTTATAGACAGGAAAATTAAAGCAAGCTATTTCTTCTCTTCGAATAAGTCATCAAAGAAATTGGATATTGGAATTGATACTTAAGTTCCACTAAAACTTATGACTATTTAACCATACAACACTAAAATCAGTAAGCTGATACTTCTAATAAGTCATCAAGGATGTTGGATATTGCCATTGATACTTCAATCCCACTGCAAGTTATGACTAATTAAGCATACGATACTAAAATCAATATGAATAAACTTTTAACCAAAGAGGTTACATGACAATTCAACATTATATAAACCTTTGTAAACAACAAAAGTAAATGACTTTCCCTGGTAGAACTTTCAAAAGACACATCCGATGTGTCAAACATAGTTAAACTTCAATTTCTTTTTTTCTTTTTATTTGAATAAAACCATACTTACTTACAGTTTCATATACAACCACAGACATGAGACCAAAGCTATGTATAAAATCAAACTTGGAGACAGAGAACAACGGCTAACAAATCAAGCAGTTACCTTAGTAGAATCAGAGAAACTGGCAACAAAGAACAAAGGGAGAATGGAAATTTGATTGTGAATTGGAAATTTAGCTGAAGAGAGATTTAGGTGAAGACAATATTTGTGGTAAGGTTTTGATGTGTAAGGATTTGACTTAAGAGGTATTTGACGTATAAGGATTTGACTGAAGAGGCATTTGACATGTAAGGTCTTCACAATTGAGAAAATCAAATACTACAAAGTTGAGTCGTGAAATTATAGTCTGACAAATAATGAATAAACTATATTATCCCTTGTGAAATAACAAAAATACCCCTGTGAAAAAGTTGGCATGACAACCTTCACCAACTTTCCACAGCACTTCTATATATTAAGAATTTAGGCAAGAACTGAATTTATTTTGTATGCATAAGGAATGTGTGAAGGGGCTTGGTGCAATGCCACCTGCCTCCCTCCTAAAGATAACTTTAGGCATGAAAGACATATGTTGATGGCTAAAATATGCCTTATGTAATTGAATATGTATTTGTCCTATCTAAAGAATACTAGGTGGCGACTGCCCATGGAGCACGGGCCCAACATTGAAAGATTTTGTGAGTTTGCGTATACATATATAAGATAGATATAGCTATTATATATATGATTGGTAAGAGTTTATATTAGTTGCAGCTGCATTATTTACATTTGCATTGTTTACATCACATATTTACATCATATACTAAATATTTACTAAACATTTTGTGCTATTTACATAGTGTTGTGCTTTGGCTTCTTGTATTGTGAGCCAGCACTGACAAAAAGTACCTGTGGCAGATTGAAATTAAAATAAAATTTTAGACTGTAAAAAATTTAGATGTATAGCTTGACAGTGTAGTAATAGTTTTATGTAGTACCTGATGTTATTCAAAAAGCAAATAGCCGAAGTGTTTGGCATCAACATTTGCAGCAGTTGAGTAGACAAAAGAGTAGTTCCAACCATATTTCAAAAAGAAGGTACATATATAACTGATAACAAAAGAAAAAAGTGGTAGAAAGTTTTATGCATATGTAATGTTATTTATTCAGCATAGTCATACAAGGTATTAAGCAGGATTGGACGAATCTCTCACACATAAGAGAAAAGTGAGTCAATTCCGTAAATGGGTATGACAAGTACAAATACAATACTCCCAGTAAACCATTGAAAACAGCACAAGTCAACTGTAATGTAATTAGCTTAGCCATTCCTCTTAGGGGTGGTATGGTGTGAGGTATAAGTTATAATAATCGCGGGATAAAATATAGAATTATTTTATTCCATGTTTGGTTGGAGGTATTAGTTAGTAAAGAGATAATTCATCCCACCATTTATGCCTTAGTAATAGGATAAGTTATCTCATATATATGGTGGTATAACTAATCCCGAGATTAATTATCCCGATATAACTTGTTGCCAACCAAACTATCCCTTAGTATTCCAACTATACAAATGAGGTAAGCTAGTTCAAATGGTTAGTATTCCAACTGTACAAATAAGATGAGCTAGTTCAAAAGGTCACATGAAGACTCACGAGTCATGATACAACTAAGACATTTCACTTCTTTTTCTAACATAGCAGATTAAAAGACTCGGAAATAATTTTGAAATAGCAAATAAGGATATCAAAAATTTGAAAAAAGCAGATGAAATATGCACTAATGTCTTTAATCATCAAAAAATCTTCTCAAGATGTGGTATTTACTCTCCAATTTATCATCTAGGAAGCTGCAAAAGACGAACTCTCAACAGAAATTAAGTATTTATTTAGCTTCAAGGATCCAATTATTTTTTGGAAAAACAAAAGTATTGCAACATAGCAAGGATGTTTCTCACTTAAAATATGTTTTGAACAAATATGTAAAAGAACACCTTAAATGAATATGAGTGCAGTAACATGAATAGAGAGCTATCATAATATAATACAAAAATGCAATACTAAAGTTCAAAACATCTAGAGCTATTTTTACTCTTACCACTTTGTCAAGAACAGTCACAACGATAGACATCAACAACAACAACAACAAACCCAGTATATTCCCACATAGTGGGGTCTGGGGAGGGTAGAATGTACGCAGTCCATACCACTACATCCGAAGTAGAGAGGTTATTTCCGATAGACCCCCGACTCAAGAAAAGGACCGAGACCATGTTCAAATATCGCAAGCATACAACATGATAAAATAACAACGATACAACAACCTCAAATAAGTACATGAACCAACAAAAGGCACCCCCTCCCCCCAAACCCAGCCCAACCAACCAAGCTACACGAAACTCTACTAACTCCAGCCTATGACTTAACCACACCCCTTATCCCTCTACCCTAATACTCTTTCTCCAAACCTTCCTATCAAGGCTCATGTCCTCAGTGAGTCGTAATTGCTCCATGTCACGTCTAATTACTTTTGTCCAGTATTTCTTCGGTCTACCCCTACCCCGCTTGAAACCATCCAAGGCCAACCTCTCACACCTACGAACTGGAGCATCCGTGCCCCTTCTCACCACATGCCCAATCCATCTCAACCTCCCTTCCCAAATTTTATCCTCCACCGACGTCACTCCTACCTTGTCCCGAATAGCCTCATTCCTAACCCTGTCATCCCTCGTGATACCGCACATCCAACGCAACATCCTTATTTCCGCCATCTTCAACTTCTGAACGTGAGAGTTCTTAACCGGCCAGCACTCCGCGCCATACAACATAGTCGGCCGTACTGCAACTCTGTAGAATTTGCCTTTCAGTCCCAACGATAGACATACGAGCAAAAATTCCAGCAAACACAAAAACAAGAACTGACAAGATCCTCAATTGGGTTCTTGAAATATGGTTCCCCCTAAAGCTTGTTGTTGAACTTACTGTTAACCATGCAATCCTATGAAACAAAGTCAGTAACCACCAATCCAGTGGTAATGTACTATGGGTTTTCTTCACTTGTTCTTGAAAAATCCAAATGAACAAGCACAAATACAGTACTCCCAGTAAACCATTGAAAACAGCACAAGTTAACTGTAATGTAATTAGCTTAGCTATTCCTCTTAGGGGTGGTATGTTGTGAGGTATAAACAGCACAAGTTAACTGTAATGTAATTAGCTTAGCTATTCCTCTTAGGGGTGGTATGTTGTGAGGTATAAATTATAATAATCGTGGGATAAAATATAGAATTATTTTATTCCATGTTTGGTTGGAGATATTAGTTAGTTAAGAGATAATTTATCCCACCATTTATGCCTTAGTAATGGGATAAGTTATCTCATATATATGGTGGAATAACTAATTTCGGGATTAATTATCCCGATATAACTTGTTACCAACCAAACTATAATAGTACACAAAGTTAATACATGTATTGCTTTTTCTAATGCATACTACCAAACGACCCCTATATGGTACCAGTTCTCATTTCCAAATGCAGCATGTTATTCTTGCCTAAGAAAGTGTGCTTTAATTACTTTTATGCAAATATTTACTCCTATTTTTTATGGTCTATTGGATGACCATCATTTGGGCTTGTTTAGTGATTCAGATTCTGAAGAAGAGGGTAGATCTCTCTTAATGTCTTTAAGGAAATTGGTGATTCCTCTCTTGCTTGTCATTACTGTGTTGTTGAACTGGGGCCATCCAATAATAATTGTATCTAAAGTCACTCTTATGCTTCTTTCAACAAATCAAAGCCCTTTATCGGTGTATGTTCTTGTCGAAAAAGTAAGGACACTGTCTATACGTTACGTCCAAGTCCTTCATGTGCGCTAGAGCATTGCAGAATAACTGTGCTCATTATCATTTTGTGGTTGGCATAAATAAAATATCTCCTGTTATATATCTTCTCTATCTTATTCCATAATAATTGTGAATGGAGTTCCTAGTAAAATAAATTCACAATAACACTTAAAAATAGTAAAATAACAAACCAAACCATATTAACACCCCGAAAATCCAAACCAATATTAGCGCCATGGTTCAAGCTCATGCATAGTACATTACCATTCTTTGATAGTTTTATGAGTTAGTTTGAGGTATATTAAGGCCCCAAATAACTCCCAGCTATTAGACGGATCAAAATAATCCTTATCGATTGAAATTTTGATAAGAATGTTGCTTTAGTCAACTTCAAACCAGCATATATTTTACTCTATTGATAATTTTCTAGCTCAAGACCCACCAAGTTGTAGGAAATTGAATTATCTTTCTAGCGATACCAATTTCTCCCAAATCTGATACTCGGGTGAGACATTATGGCGATTTTAGTGATAGTAGTAGAACACCACGATAATTATCGCATTGGACAACATCACGATAATTATGCCAAGGTGCAATTTTGCACTCGTCCTTGCACTACACGTACAGTGAAATTCCAGTGACTCACCGCGTTAGCATCGAGTCGCGGTGATGGTCAAAATCGGGATTTTCAGTGACGAAAATTAAATTTCTTCTAGGGGCAGTTTGGTCTTCTTCCTATGACCCCAATTTGTGAAAAACACGGGATTAAATCTCCAATAGCCTATTAGGCCATTATTTTATTCGATTTCTCCCAAATCAAAAGTAGTCTCTTTCAAGAACAAACCCTAGCCCTCAAGATTCAAGGTCAAATCTCAAGAACTCACCATCAATTCTCACGAATTCATCAACCCAGGTTTGTTAAATGTTCATCCATGGGTCCCTTTCACCCATGGAGTCCAAGAATCCAAGTTTTTAATTCAAAGTTATGATCTTTTACAAGTTATTATGATTTTTAACCATGAATTCTCATGAACCTTGATTCTATACCATGTTTACATGAAATTGTCTTTGTTATTCAACCCCACTTGTTTTAATGATGTTATTCGTTGATTTAACTCATAATTAGTGATGTTGATTTTGAAATCATGCTATTACTACAAGCTTTAAACTTTTCTCATGCTTAGCTTACACTATGCATATCAAGTGTTTGATGAAATGACTACAAGAATGAATTTTGAATAAATGCTTTCATATTATGTCCCCAAAGTTTTAGTACTATTTTTCTATTATTTCTATCGAGTCCTGGGGGTTATGAATACCCGAAAACTTAGTTGTTTACTTAACCTCGGTATCTTCAGATTAGTTTCATACATATTATGAGAAATATCAGTTCAGTCAGTTATCATGATAAGTTAAACCTAGAACAGTTCAGTAATTTTGAGTCAGTCCAGTTGGGAGTAGGATTTAGCACCGAGCGAGTGTTGGGATGATGACTTTTCCATCAGTTAGGCAGATTCATTAGTAGCAGTCCCTGTACTCCAGAACTACGTAGCCAGCATCGAATATGAGGAGTCACCCATCAGTTCATGCTTGACTACTTCCCAGGGGTCACCCATCAGTTTAGGCTTGACACCCTTAGTCCTTTGGGACAGTACATCAGTGGATCCACACAGCCAGTGTTAGTACCCATGGCACGGTACTGACACCCTTTTAACTGGGGACACAGATTGGACCCCAAATTGCTTATTGGGGCATGTCGGTTAAATGATAGCTCCTACAATCTCAGTTCAATATTCAGTATACTTCAGTTCAGTCTTGTATTAACCATAGCATACAGATATCAGTCATTCAGTTATCAGATTTCAGTATTTTAGTTTATAGACTATTTCAGAATTATGTTATATGCTTGGTTATGAATTCTTAGATTTTACAGCATTCACGCATGTATATTAGTTACTTCATGCTATTCATTCATTCAGTTATTACTCCTATAAAAGAAACCATGTCTATCAGTCTACCTCATTTAGCATACCAATACATTCAAAGTACTCATCGCATACTCTTTTCTTGCGCTATGATGTATCATATCGTAGGTTTGGATGCTCAATTCCCAAATCACGCATAGACCTTTCAGATTATCAACTGCAGCAGTGGTGATTCCTCATATTTTGAGGGCAGGCTATATTTATTTTCATGCTTTCAGTTCAATAGTTAGTTGGAGTTAGTTGGGGCCTATCCCATTAACTCTTATTCAGTTAGTTTAGAGGCTTTTGGATATTTTAGACAGTTAGCCAATTCTCAGATTTCAGTTGCCATTGTCAGATATTTTATCAGTATTATCAGTTTTGTTTACAGATTTTATCAGATTTATTACTTAAAACCTTATAGCATTCCTCAGTTAAATTCCACATATGACCTTTTATTATTAATTTTACTCAGTGCTCACAGTAGGTACCAGTTCATGGGTTAGCTTGTGGTTCCTCGAGACTGTAAGCACCGTGTGGAGCCCAGGGTGTACTCTAGGTGCATTACAAAATTGGTATCAGAGCCTAAGGTTTTAAAGTGTCCTAAAAAGTCTGAAAGTTACGTCAAGTAGAGTCTTGTGCATGAGTGTGAAGTGCACCACACTTATGGACAAGAGGCTATGAGGCATTTTAGGAAAAGTTACCTTCTTTCAGTGTTCATGTCATGCGACTCAGCATAAGATCTTGTTAAATTCTCTATCTAGACTATTCTCCCTTCCGTTTATAAAATATGCCTCCCAAAAAAGACAAACGGGAGAAGAAACGTAAACCAACCAGCACCTCCGCCCATTCAAGAAGATCCCCTGAATGAGCATGTTTCTAAGTCTTAGCACTTAGCTGAATTTTTCTTAGTCTGGACCCCTTATTACAAGCTATATGGGACTGAATTAAACTAAAACTTTTATGGAATCTTACATGTATCTATAATCTTTTCCGAGTAAAAGACTCTAATTCTGAGACTCCTAACCTTGAGTCAATTTCAGTAGTGAGGGAATTTCCAGATATGTTCCCTGAAGATCTTCCTGGAGCTTCTCTCGAAAGGGAAATTTACTTCGGAATAGATCTTCTTCCAGATACTCAGCCTATCTCTATTCCGTCATATAGAATGGCTCCAGTAGAACTTAAAGAGTTGAACAAACAGTTGAAAGATCTCATAAATAAAGGATTCATCAGGCCCAGCATCTCCCCGTGGGGCGCACCAGTTCTTTTCGTGCATAAGAAAGATGGTTCTCTCAGAATGTATATTAACTACCATCAGTTGAACAAAGTCGCAATCAAAAACTTTCCAGGATTGATGACTTGTTCGACCAACTTCAGGGTGCCAGTTATTTTTCTAAAATAGACCTCAGATCTAGCTATCATTAGCTTAGAATCAGAGAATGTGACATTCCAAAACCAGCTTTCAGAATTCGGTATGGTCACTTTGAGTTTCTAGTCATGTCCTTTGGTCTCAGCAATGCCCCAACAGCCTTTATGGACTTGATGAATTGAGTGTTCAACTAGTACTTAGACATGTTCGTCATAGTCTTCATTGATGACATCCTTGTCTACTCCCGTAACGAAAATGATCATGCAGACCACCTCAGAATAGTATTATGGACTCTTAGAGCCCATCAGTTGTTCACTAAATTTAGTAAGTGCGAATTCTAGCTAAGATCATTAGCTTTCCTTAGCCATATTATTTCCGGTGATGGTATTAGAGTTGATCCTCAAAAGACCGAGGCGGTGAGAAACTGGCCCAGACCCATCTCTCCATCAGATATTAGGAGTTTCTTAGGTTTGGATGGCTATTACCAATGGTTTATTAAAGGATTTTTATCTATTGCATCCCCCATGTCCAGATTGACTTAGAAGAAAGTTAAGTTTCAGTGCTCAGATTTTTGTAATAAGAGTTTTTAGGAGTTGAAGACTCGACTCACTACAACCCAAGTTTTGACATTTCTAGATGGTTTAGATGGGTTTGTTGTGTACTGTGATGCTTCCAGAGTTTTCTTGGGATGTGTTTTGATGCAGAAGGGTAAGGTTGTGGCCTATTCCTCTAGACAGCTTAAGCCCCATGAAAAGAATTACCCTACCCATGATCTTGAGTTAGCAGCTGTTGTGTTTTCCTTAAATATTTGGAGGCACTATTTGTATAGGGTGCATGTTGATGTGTTCACAGATCACAAAATCTTGCAGTATGTGTTTTTGTAGAAGGATTTAAATCTGTGCCAGAGGAGATGGTTAGAATTGTTGAAAGATTATGATTTGAGTATTTTGTATCACTCGGGCAAGGCCAATGTAGTGGCAGATGCCCTAAGTAGATTGTTTATGAGTAGTGTTACTCATGTTGAAGGTGATAAGAAGAAGTTAGTTAGAGAAGTTCATCATCTTGCCAGATTAGGTATTCGCTTAGTTGATTCAGCTGAGGGTAGCATTTGGGCTCAGAATAGTTTGGAATCTTTTTTAGTTGCCAAAGTGAAAGAAAAGCAAGATAGGGATCCTAGTCTAGTGAAGTTGAAGAAGTCAGTCAGAGATCAAAAAGTAGAGGTTTTATCCCAAGGGGAAGATGGGGTGGTACATTGCCAGGGTAGATTGTGTGTGCCGTGTGTTGATGAGTTGAGACAGTGAATTCTTGCAGAAGCACATGGTGTGCATTACTCTATTCATCCAGGGTCCACGAAGATGTATCGCGGTCTGCGAGAAATCTATCGGTGGAGTAGGATGAAGAGGGATATTATAGAGTTTGTGGCTAAGTGCTCCACTTGTCAGCAGGTTAAGATTGAGCATCAGAAGCCAAGTGGGTCAATGCAAGAGTTCAGTATTCCCACTTAGAAGTGGTAGGAAGTGAACATGGATTTTGTGACACGTTTGCCTCATACTCATCAGCAGGATAATTTGATTTGGCTCATTGTGGATAGGATAACTAAATCAGCCCATTTCTTGCCAGTCCATACTTTCTTTTCAGCTGAAGACTATGCCAGGCTCTATCTCAAAGAGTTGGTTAGGTTGCACGGTGTTCCGTTATCTATCATCTCAGATAGAGGTACTCAGTTTACCTCTCACTTTTGGAAAGCTTTTTAGAAAGGTCTTGGTACTCAAGTTCACCTCAGTACAACCTTCCACGCTCAGACAGATGGTTAGGAAGAAAGGACCATTCAGACCCTTGAGGTTATATTGAGAGCATGTGTAGTTGACTTTAAGGGTAATTGGGATGATCACTTGCCTTTTATTGAACTTGCGTATAATAACAGCTATCATTCCAGTATTCAAATATCTCCATTTGAGGCTTTATATGGAAGGAGATGTAGATTTTTGATTGATTGGTGTAAAGTATGAGAAACTGTGCTAGTAGGGCCTGGCTTGGTATTCGATGCCTTAGAGAAAGTTTAGTTGATTTGGGAGAGGCTTAAGGCAGCCCAGAGCTGACAAAAATCATATGCAGATATGAGGAGGAAAGATCTTGAGTTTGAGATTGGTGATTTCATATATCTGAAGATCTCTCCCATGAAAGGAGTAAAGAGGTTTGGTAAGAAGGGGAAGCTTAGTCCTCAAAATATTAGCCCTTATAGGATTTTAAGTTGTTTCGGAAAGGTGGCTTATGAGCTTGAGTTGCCTACAGACTTAGCATCAGTGCACCTAGTATTCCATATATTTTTGTTGAAGAAGTGTATTGGTGACCCAGTTGTAGTTGTTCCCTTAGAAAGCGTAGATGTTCAGAACAGTCTTTCCTACAAGGAAATTCCAATCAAAATCCTTGATCAACAAATTCATAGACTAAGGAACAAAGAAGTTCCCCTAGTCAAAGTTCTTTGGAAAAAATAGTCCGTTGAGGGAGCCACTTGGGAATAAGAAGTATATATGCAGACCATGTACCCTCATCTTTTCTCCGCAAACTCAGATTCAGCTTAAGGTAACAACCTTCGCAGAATTCCTCTTTTTCATGCTCGGTTTCAGCTGCAGATTATTCTCATGTCAGTCATGCATTGATAGATTTAGTTCAGTCATGTGTCATGTTCAGACTCAGTCATGTAATCACATTTTCATCACATATATTCAACATGTAATCTTAGTTCCTCAGTGTTTTCAACTTAATCAGTCTCATTCGAGGACGAATGTTCCCAGGGAGAGATATTATAATACTCCAAAAATCCAAACCAATGTTAGCACCATGTTTCAAGCTCATACATAGTACATTATCATTCTTTGATAGTTTTATAAGTTAGTTTGAGGTATATTAAGGCTCCAAATAACTCCCAGCTATTAGATGAATTAAAATAATCCTTACCGATTGAAATTTTGATAAGAATGTTGCTTTAATCAACTTCAAACAAGAATATATTTTACTATATTGAGAATTTTCCATCTCAAGACCCACCAAGTTGTATAAAATTGAATTATCTTTCCAATGATACCAATTTCACCCAAATCAGATACTCGGGTGAGAAGTTATGGCGATTTTAGTGAGACCAGTAGAACAAGCGATAAGTACCGCATCGCGGTGAAGGACGAATTCCCAATGATCCGATTTCCAGTGTAGCATCGTGATTGGCCCACGTCGTGGTGAAGTTCCAGTTCACGTTCTTCTTTTTCCAGCAAAACACCACAATGGCACCGCATCGCACCAAGGTGCAATTTCACGATCGTCCATTTTCAAGTGATGCACCACGATGGCACCACATCATGCCAAGGTGCAATTTCACACTCATCCTTGGACTACAGTTACAGTGAAATTCCAGTGACTCACTGCGTTAGCACCGTGTCGCGGTAATGATCAAAATCAGGATTTTTAGTGACGAAAATTAAATTTCTCCCAGGAGAAGTTTCATCTTTTTCCCATGACCTCAATCTATGAAAACCATGGGATTAAAGCCCCAATATCCTATTAGGTCATTATTTTATCCATTTTCTCCCAAATTAAAAGTAGTATCTTTTAAGAACAAACCCTAGCCCTCAAGATTCAAGGTCAAATCTCAAGAACTCACCATCAATTCTCATGAATTCATCAACCCAGGTATGTTAAATGTTCATCCGCGGGTCCCTTTCACCCATGGAGTACAAAAATCTAAGTTTTTAATGCAAAGTTATGAACAATTGGTGCAGTCTCATCTCAGTAAGAGTAAGTGACGATTTCCCGATGCTACGATGTAAATAGAAAACAAGCAATGATCTTTTACAAATTATTATGATTTTTAACCATGAATTCCCATGAACCTTGATTCTATACTATGTTTACATGAAATTTTCGTTGTTATTCAACCCCATATATTTTAATGATGTTATTCGCTGATTTAATTCATAATTAGTGATGTTAATGTTTAAATCATGCTATACTACAAGCTTTAAACTATTCTCATGCTTAGCTTACACTATGCATATCAAGTGTTTGATGAAATGACTACAAGAATGAATTTTGAATAAATACTTTCATATTATGTCCCCAAAGTTTTAGTACTATTTTGCTATTATTGCTATCGAGTGTTGACACCTAATTTTTTCCCTCCACAATCCAATTTAATTTTGAGTTTCTTCAATTTTTAAAATAAAATCACAACAACTATTTTATTCAAATAAGTGCAATTTAAAATATTTATTTGAGTTAATTTTATCATTTAATTAACGATTATAGGTTTTCGTATTTTATATATGAGAGTACAAATTTTGTTATTTAAATGAACATTTTTATCAAAATTAGACTTTTATTGATTAAACTTGAAAATTGATCCAAATGGATAAAGTCTTGATTTTAAATATGATTCATTCACAAAATATCTTATTTGGAGGAATATTTGTTTGATTTTCATCAAATCAAGAAACTCGAGGTTAATTTGTTACTTAATTCGTGTCAGATTGCGATTCAATTTAGCGAACTAATTAAATATGATCTCAATTGAAATCAAATTGGCCCCAATTGTAATTCAATTGACCAATGGATATTCAATTTGGTTAGAGTTTAAATAAGTCACCTAAATTGTAATTCAATCTTAATCCCCCAAAAAATTACCATTTCCTAATTGGGATTATTTTAATCCAATTAAATAATCCCCAAACATAAACCAATTTCAACCATTTAAAATCCAATACCCAGGCCCAAAAAACAACCCAATCCACCAGCCGCCCATTTTTGTTTTTATTTCAATTAGCAGCCCAAAGTCATTAAAAAACCAGCAGCTCCTTTTTTTCCTTTATAACGGCCCAACTCTCCCAGCCACCGACCCGGCCCAGTCCTATAACCTTTGCCCCCTTCTCCAAGAACCTACATGTACAACCATCTAAGAATAATAACACAACATACAACAACAGCGTACAACCAGACGCAATATCAAAAACCCATACAAGCTTCAACAACAACGCTAACCATGACAAAAAACCCATTGTGACCCTGAACTCGAAGAAACCAACCCATAACCGACTTTAACAACGACAATTTCATCTAGATTCGACCCACAACGTTCTATAAACTCCAGCTCAGGATCAATTCGTTGAGACTTGTACGAATTTTGTACAATTCCAACTCATAATCTTATCTTTATTTTTTTCAAAATTCGAATTCCCCATTTGAATTTCAAAAATTAACCCTGAATCCCCTTCTATAAGTAGCTCTCTTTAGAGCAAGAAAAGGGGGAGAAATTTTCCTTTTGGGTCAAAGAAGAGAAGAGGAGAAAAATCTGTTTGGGTTCGAAAATCATGGTTCGAAAGATTTGGGTCCGAAAAAACAAAAAGGGGGAAGGGAGAAAAAATGTTCTTTGAAAAGAGGTGAAAAGGATTTCGAGCCAAAGCAGTTAACTCTCTGTTTTGGAGAATAATTTTTCGGAGAAAGTTCGAGGATTGCTCGAAGCTTTTGAAGTTACAGGAAGGCCTCCCCGGTGGTAATCGTGATTCCGATGTCAGCCTCGAGGTTTCGTTTTGCTTCTCCTGAACAGGTGGCATTCTGTTTTTGTTTAGTTTTGATTGTATTCTACTTCATCTCTTTATTCTATAGTCATAAGTGTTATTTCGAAATTCTTGTATGCTGGGAGTAGCGGCTATAACCGTCATTGCAATTTTGTTTTTGCTGAGAATAACTTGTTGTAGTTGTTGTCGTAATCTTGTTTTGCTGGAAATTATATAGTTGAAGAGGCTTCGAAAAGTTAGTAGGACTTTGTGATAAAGGTTGGCTGATATATTAAACTGTGGCTCTAGTTTCGGTGCGGACAGAAATTCAACTTGTTGTTTTAGCATTAATCTTCGCCCTTCAATGTTATTCATATAACTCGATTGTTTTTCGTGGTCGGATATTTCTTCTTACCTTAGTCTTAGTCTTAGTCCCCTTTTCCTATTACTTGTAATTTAACCATAAAGATTCAATTTTTATTTTATGATTACTTTTATATTTTTATCACTAAATTTTGATTTTTTTGAAGAATCTTATTTACTGCTGTGATTGTTGATTCCCGATTTCGAGAATGGTATTGCTTGTGGTAGCTTGGGTCCATTGTAGTATGTTTCACCTCGACGCGTAGTTTACTATATTAACTAAAATGGTGTTTGTTGTAGTTCTTTGATTCCCTGCTTTGCGGTAGTTTAGATCCATTGTAGTTCTCGCTGTTGCTTACTATAGTTAAGACTTGAACTTTTCTGCCTCAAAGAATGGGATAAATCATTCGACGGGATAAAGCATTCGATTAATTACACGTATAAAAAGGTTGTTAGTAATTAAGTACAATTAGGCCAAAATTAATCTTTTAAAAAAAATGAGATTAGTTGAACTTTTATACATCCTTAGTAAAAAAAATAATACATATTCATGCACTAAAGCTTTATTAAACCTTCTTCAAATGGAATACGTTATAATCACTTTCTTATTACCCAATCAATGGCTATATCACATTCTAAATTAGTTGGGTTTTAATCTTCCTGTATTGATTCATTTTGTTGCCTCGTTCTGTTAGATTAGTAGTTTTCTAGCATGTTGTGTAAATTTAATGTTTCTTTTGTTAATTGGTTTAATTCGTGAGTTGATTGTTAGTCTGTTCGATAAAAAAAAAGATCGTAGCTTTGTGACTTTGCCAGTTTAATTTAGCTAGAATTCTCTTTCCAATTGTATGGCTTTACCATGTTGAACATGCTCATTTTCTTGGCATTTCTATATTCGGACTTACTGTCTCCTATTTATTTTGTATTACCACAGTTGTTTGATCATTTATTGACTTGTTATATTATTTATCCATGTGGTATTTCATATTTTGGATGCGTATTAATTTCTTTCCCTTTCTTTTGCATATGAACTCGTTGAAGTCCAAATGAACTCTTTGCATTCCCTAATGGGCCAATAAGGCCCATCCGTTAAGTCAAACCCGAAAGAGAACCTAAGGTTACATAGTGCATGGATACAAGGATTCGAAAGAAGGGAAATGGGTTAAAGTTCTATTCTTTTAGTGACGGTGAAACTCGAGCCTCATTTCTATTTATTTATTTCTTGTCGTTATTTATCTATTGTTGTCGTATATATTCATTTATTCCTTCATTTTATTATTCATTCATAGGCCTTGAAGCCAAAGTTGTAAATTTAATACAGGTGGAACAGATTTTGGGCCAACGGGCCTGAAAAAATAGTTTAGGACAGGTTATGGGCCGAAAGCCCAACTAGACTAGGACAGGTTTTATCGATTTGTGTCCAAGAGTCTAAATCCTTTACTCTCTCCTCCCTTTCCCCTTTTATGTGTTTATTTGCTTAGTCGTTTTGTTTAGACTTAGTTAAAATCCCTACTAAGTCGCCTAAATCTGTTTTACAAAAGTCTTTTCTAAAAATCAATCACTTTTCAACAAATTAATCTTTTTGAAGTTAATCAAAAGATGTTTTCAAACAGTCCGGATAACCACAAGTTAGTGGACGTTTTAGGCGCCTGACACCTTCCTAAAACGTTAATAGGAATCGCTTACTCAGAATCTTCAAAACTTAAATGATTTTTCTATTTTGGATCGTTTAAAGTATCTTATAAAGGTTTCTTAGTTCCTTTTCAAAATTAAGTGGCAACTCTTTAAAAGTTAAAATTTCTCTGCAAAACAGAAATGGCGACTCTACTGGGGATCTTTAATTAGGTTCTAACCCAATGTTTGATTTCGTCTTTTGATTAACTATTTATGTGTTTATATGTTTCGATTTCGTGGTATTTAATTATTGCATCTCATAGCATATTCCTGTATTATTTGATAAACTGTTTTGGGGTTTTGTGAATGTCCTAGCCCCTGCTGTTCAATTCCAAATAATGTGTTGGAAATACGACAGTTTATTAGCACGTGAGTCATCTGATGGTTGTTTGTATTTTCAAACCCAAGTTGTCCGCTTGGAAACCTGGTTCAAACCCACTCTAGACACCTAGGATAGAGCAAAACCCAAATCCTATTTTAGGCATGAGCCTAGGACGACTCAATATCCGAGGGGGTATTGGGCCCATTAGAAAACTTGCTCTGTGTCTATTGACCCCAAGTCAATTACAGACAAATCATATTTATGTGTTGAAGAAATATATGTTTGTTTAATCCAATCCATTATCCTTTAGGGGGTCGGGAGAAGACTTGTTTTACTTACTTTTGTATAAGGATGCCTCAATCGTTCATCGATTGATGAAGGAATTGAAACAAGTCAAGCAAGAAATTGATCGATTTGGACCATTGCATGGTATCTATGGAACAGTTATACGACAATCGCTTGATTATTAGTGGATGTCGCCAATAACGAGGAGTGGACAAAGCTAAGAGGGTGAAGGCCGATAAAAGAAGCATTCAGGAACTAGTATTTCTTATTCCCTACGCGGGACATTACTATTCTTCTCATGTTATTTTCCCTTTCCCTAAAGATTGTATCCCTTTTGTGCAACTTTTGTAGGCATTTATGCCATTTATGTATACCTATGAAGGTTTTAGGGGGATAATGGATTGGCTTTAAAAAGGCGTATATTTTCTTCAAAATTCGTTAGGCCTAAACCCTTGGCTCAAAAGGGTCACCCAATTAGGATGCACGTTTATTAAAATATACTTGTGTAATATAATTGTTTATGTTCTTATACGTGTTGATCCAATCCCATTTTCCATAGAACATCTCTAGGCAGAAATATACCCCACTATACAAAAGTCCGACCAAACATACTCCAAGTCTCCCAAGTTTCTCAGAAAAGTTTGTAGTCATTCTTAAAACTTCCAAAATGATCGCTACCATTTTAGGAAAGCTGACTTTAGAATCAGAAAAAGCCATTATAGTTCGACTACGTAGGGCCTGATTTCTTTCCGTGATATACGTAGGCAGCTTTTCGGCCTGACCCCCATCTTCAAAACCTCTATTGTCCTCTACTTTCTTTAAGGAAGAAGAAGAGTTGAACCTTCCTGACAAATTCCACCTATCCATATCATTGAGAAAAATCCAGTTCATTGAAATTCTTGAGTCATCATTACTTCAAGGATCAATTCGCATGTGATAAGAAACAACTCTGTGTTTACTTCCTACCTTATCATCTTGCTTTACTTATTACTAACGGAATCTAACACGTCAGCGTTTGAGTCATTTTTACTTTGCAGGTAATAGAAATTACTTTGTGTTGGCATAAAATGACCCTATTTCACCAGATCAAAATGAATAAAAGATTCCCCCCTATTAACTATAGCTTTGTTATAGGAAAAGAAAAATGACTAGTAGTAAAATTGGACTCTACCAATCATTTTTCAAAACCTGTGAGCGGTGGTCTCGAGGATGGAATAAGGAAAATGTGAGGGAAGAATTTTCCAAGACAATTGGGATCATGGAAGATTAATTGGAGGAAACATAGTTGATTTGGATCTCCACTCATGACTCATTGCCCGTCGTGTAACAATAACTTAAAACCTTCCATTGTCATGTCATGTCAAGAAGCAAGATAATGATAGCCCTAGAATAGTCAATAGAAAAGTCAAAGAGTTCGAGAATCAAAAAGCCTAATCTAAAAGAAAGCAAAGTGGTTAACTAGGAGGGCAATGACTAAGGGAATTGGACAATTGATCCTTCGTTCAATCAAGACAAAGGCAATCAAAACGCCATGTCATACGTAGAAGTGCTTATTTCTATCAAGATGGATAATAGTATTCAGAGTCATTTAACCCTGAAAATTCTTTTTATGTACGAACTACGTTTGACCTGAATTTCTAAAAAAGGGATACGAATGCGGCCTATGTCGGCTTCGGTCAACCCCTTAGGAAAATTTATCCTTTCCTTTCATGTACGAACTACGTTTGACCTGAATTCCCAAGAAAGGGATATGTAGGCGGCCTATGTCGGCTTCGGTCAACCCCTTAGGAAAATTTATTCTTTCTTTTCATGTACGAACTACGTTTGACCTGAATTCCCAAAAAAGGAATATGTAGGCAGCCTATGTCGGCTTCGGTCAACCCCTTAAGATAATTTATCCCTTCTTTTATATACGAACAACGTTTGACCTGAATTCCCAAGAAAGGGATATGTAGGCGGCCTATGTCGGCTTTGATCATTCCCGTAGGAGATTTATCTCTTCCTTTTATGTACGAACTACGTTTGACATGAATTCCCAAAAAAAGGATACATACGCGACCTATGTCAGCTTCGGTCAACCCAATAGATTTTACTATATATTCCTAACGTAGTCTGAACTACGTTTGACCTGATTCCTGCTTCAACAAGATACGTAGGCGCCCCAACGGCTCGATCATATAACCCTAGGAAATGGAAACTGGGGCAGAATTTTCGAGAAAGAATCTCAAAAATTCATGATGATGAAGACCATCATGCAACAAAGAGGGAAAGTACCAACAAAGACTTCAGATCCTCTCGAGTTAATATCATCTCAAACAACTTTAAACTGGGGCAAAAAATTTGAGGAAGGCATCAAAATTTCCACCAAACACTGAAATATATTTCAAATTCCCCAGCACCAGAGGTCAGAGTCAAAATTTTGAAGTTACCAGCTGCGACAAAGTCTAGGTAGACTCAATTTCTGGATATGACAAAACTATTTGAAGAACCCTCTAACAATGATGATGAGTTTTGGAAATCCTCCGTCGGATATAGTCAAAACCAAGAGGAAGACGTTTGTTGATCTAGTACATGACATGATTGGCAGAGACTTTCTAAAATCTCTTACAGGATTTTTTGAAACTAGTTTCTAAAAATTAAGACTACTTACGAAAATTTATACAAATCTTTTACTTAGTAATTGCCTAGGAATCTATTAGAACGAGGAGTCGGGGTGAAGGTACCAACATGACAGAGTACCCGAAAGATGGCGAGGAGCAAACCAAGGATCGAAAAAGGTCAACACGGAGTAGTTTCAATCAAACTAATCATTTTTCTGTGGATGCAGGGATCAATACACAAAAATGAGAGTCTCTTTAAAAAAAATCCCAAGCAAGTTGGGAGCCATACCAAAGCATATAATGCTTAAGAACGGTATTTTTGGGTAGCCCCAAAAATGGGTTTAATACCCATTTATTGAGGACCTTTTAAATTGTCTATCTCATTTCTTGAGATCATAAAGGACAAATAAAGGCATTTTATCTATTTTATAAATATTACAACAACAACAAAAAACCCAGTATATTCCCAGATAGTGGGGTCTGGGGAGGATAGTGTACGCAGTCCATACCACTACCTCTAAAGAGGTCGAGAGGCTATTTTCGATAGACCCCCAGCTCAAGACAAAAGACAGTATGAAAGAGCAACAAAAGCATAGAACAGGATAAAATAACATATGTACGATATCCACAAACATATTGTATATTGCCAAACACAGGACACCAAGTTCAACCTAAATACTAACTGTGACTCATTCACACCCTTAGTCCTCTATCCTAATGTTATTCCTCCATAACTTCCTATCAAGGGTCATGTCCTCAGTCAGCTGTAACTGCTCCAAGTCACGCTTAATCACTTCTCTCCAGTATTTCTTCGGTCTACCCCTCCCCCGCTTGAAACCTTCCAAGGCCAACCTCTCACATTTACGAACTGGGGCATTCGTGCCCCTCCTCATCACATGACTAAACAACCTCAACCTCACTTCCAGTATTTTATCCTCCACTGACACTACTCCCACCTTTTCTCGAATAATTTCATTCCTAACCCTGTCAGCCCTCAAAAATCCACATATCCAACGCAACATCCTCATTTCCGCCACCTTCAACTTTTGGATATGAGAATTCTTAACCAGTCAGCACTCTGTTCCATACAACATAGCAGGTCGGACTGCAATTCTATAGAATTTGCCTTTCAACTTGGGGGGCACCTTTTTATCGGATAAAATTCTCGAAGCGAGCCTCTATTTCATCTAACCTGCCCCAATACGGTGAGAGACATCCTCATCTATCTCTCCATTCCCCTGAATCGTACACCCATGATACTTAAAACTATCCCTCTTGCAAACCTCCTGGGAATCCAACTTCACTATCACCTCATCTTGCCTCGATTCACTAAACTTACACTTCAAGTACTCCGTCTTGGTCCTACTCAACCGAAAACCTTTAGACTCCAGGTTTGTCTCCAAACCTCCAGCTTATCGTTAACCCCTTATCGCAACTCCTCAATTAAAATAATATCATCTGCGAAAAGCATACACCAAGGCACCTCACCTTGAATATTCCGCATCAACACATCCATCACCAAAGCAAATAAAAATGGGCTTAGAGTAGATTCCTGGTGCAACCCTGTCAAGACCGGGAAATGCTCAGAATCTCCTCCCACTGTCCTTACCCGAGTCTTCGCCCCCTCATACATGTCCTTAATCACTCTGATGTACGCTACCGGGACCCCTCTCGCCTCCAAGCATCTCCAAAGAACCTCCCTAGGGACCTTGTCATACGCATTTTCCAAGTTAATAAACATCATGTGAAGATCCCTCTTCCTCTCTCTGTACTGATCTACCAGTCTCCGTACTAGATGAATTGCCTCAGTCGTGGAACGACTAGGCATAAAACCAAATTGATTCTCTGAAATAGACACAATCTTACTCAACCTCCGCTCCACCACCCTCTCCCAAATCTTCATCGTGTGACTCAACAACTTAATACCCCGATAATTGTCGCAACTCTGAATGTCACCCTTGTTCTTATACAAAGGAATCATCGTGCTCCATCTCCATGCCTCGGTCATCTTTGCTTACTTGAAAATATTGTTAAATAAGTCGGTTAGACACCTCAAACCAGTCTGTCCAGAGAACTTCCAAAAATCCACTGGAATCTCGTTGGGCCCCATCGCTCTGCCCCTTCGCATCTTGCGAATAGCCTCACTGACCTCTTCTACCTTAAAATGCTGACAAAATCCAAAGTCGTGATACTCTCCGGACTTCTCTAACTCCCCTAACATGACACCTCTGTTCCCCTCATTATTCAAGAGCCTATGGATATACGACTGCCATCTTTTCTTAATGAGGACGTCTTTCACCAAAACTCTGTCATCCTCCCCCTTAATGCACTTTACTTGGTCCAGATCCCGACCCTTCTACTTCCTAACCTTGGCGAGCCTAAACAACCTCTTCTCCCCGCCCTTCTCCTCTAACCCCTTATACAAACTCTCAAAAGTTGTTGTCTTAGCAGCCATAACTTCTAACAAAGCCTCCTTCTTAGCTAACTTGTACTCCTCCCTGCTCACCCGTTTCTCCTCTTCATCCTTACTCTCAACCAACTTAACATAAGTCGCCTTCTTCATTTCTATTTTCTTCTTAACAGCTTCATTCCACTACCAATCCCCCCGATACCGGCCAGACCCACCTCTCAAAATACCCAACACCTCTCTAGCAGACTCCCTGATGCAACTAGCAGCCCTATCCCACATACTATCCACGTCCCCCCTACTATCCCATACCCCCATCCCCTCCAGCTTCACCCCTATCTCCAAAGCACTACCCGGAATCAGGCTGTCCCCACCTAAGCTTTAAATTTTATGAATATTTTATTTAGAATTTTTCTAAAAAATAGTCGCTAGCAAAAGTGACTTTGTGTCTACTAAATATTTACCTTGAGCACAGGTACATTCAAGGGAGTTGGCATAATAAATAAAACAATCAAAGGATCACTCAATAGAAAGAAGAGCAGAAAGTCATCCTCAAAATTTGCCTTTAGCGAAACAACGGTATTTGAGTAATCCTCAAACAAGGGTTTTGCCCCATTTACTTGCATCCGGTGGATTTGTTGTTTAATCATTTCTTCAAAAAGAGAAGATTGATAGCAGAATAAGTCATTCAAATTATAATGATAAGTATTTGTCATTAAACTATCATAAAGCTTGACTTTGGTTGCCAGTGAGAGCGACATTGTGTCTACTAATTGTCCACCTTGATTACAGGTACATGTAGTAAGCAAGACGCAGACAAACGAATTCAGGTGAAGCTATTCTCAAATCACCAGAAGAACCATTTCATATCATTTCCAAGATGGCCATTCATGCTATTGCCAAGAGGGCTATTTCATATCATTGCCAAGAGGGTCATTTATGCCATCGCCAAGAGGGTCATTTTATATCATTACCAAGAGGGACATTCATGCCATTGCCAAGAGAGACATTTCATATCATTGCCAAGAGGGCCATTCATCTCATTGCCAAGAGGATCATTTCATATCATTACCAAAAGGACCATTTTATACCATCGCCAAGAGGGCCATCTAATATCTATTGACACGCGAGACACAAATGCTGGCATCAAGGATAGCATCGGCATTTCATATCTGTTGACACGCGAGTCAGAAATGTTGGCGTCGAGGATATCATCAATATTTCACGTTTGTTGACACGCGAGAAAGAAACGCTGGAGTCGAGGATATTATCAGCATGCAATATCTATTGACATGCGAGACACAAATGCTGGCGTTGAGGATATCATCAGCATTTCATGTCTGTTGACACGCGAGACACAAACGCTGGCATCGAGGATATCATCAGCATTTTATATTTGTTGATACGTGAGAAAGAAACTCTGGCGTCGAGGATATCATCTGCATTTCATATCTGTTGACACGCGAGACACAAACGCTGGAGTCGAGGATATCATCAGCATGCAATATCTATTGACACACGAGACATAAATGCTGGCATCGAGGATATCTTATCATTTTATGAACCGGCATCTGAATGCATCAAGAGCACACGATTTGAAAGGACGCCTTTAAGTCGCTATCTAAAGACGGGTGATATATGAGATTTCCTAGAAATTAACAATTTGAGGGTCATCTACAAGTCATATTATTTGAAATAGGATAGTGTGCATGATTTCCTATGAGTTGATAGTCCATAGGTCATCCGTAAAACGCAACGACATCCTAACTGGATAGTGTGCAAGCTTACCCTAAGATCGATGGTTTAAATATCATTCATAAGCCGCAACTAAATCCTTATCGGAGAATATACAAGATTATCAAATTAATAATGTCCAAGGGTTCTCTATAAGCTGCATCATATCCAAGATTGATTATGTTCAGGATTACCCAAAGACTAGAAATTTGAGATATATCTGAAAGTTATATTGTATCCAAGGTCGTATGATGTTCAGGAATACCGGAGAGCTAACGATTGGAGGGATATCTATAAGTCATCTCTTATCCAAGGTCGGATAATGTGCAGAATCACCTAAAAGCTAGCAATTCAAAGGATATTTGTAAGTTGCCTCGTATCCAACATCAAATAATGTGCAAGATTATCCAATGATTGACAACTCAAGAAAATCTATAAGCCGTATCGATACAAAAGATGTGCAAGACCTACCCGAGATCATATACAAAGAATTATTGGCAATAACTGGAGAGGTTATCATATGACAAGCAGTATAGGTGACCGAAGAGGTTACCACATCAGTACAAGATTACACGGTTGCAAGGACCGTTCTGCATAAAGTGTCATCGATGTTTAAAAGAGACACCCCACTTTGAAAACATATTCAACCGACAAATGAGATAATTATACAACAACCAAGAAGGTGGTTGTTTTTGTTGTTGCAAGTTATATCCTTCCAAACAGGTATAATAAAGGAATGACTTCGCTTTTCAAGCGACAACTCACGTGAAGATATGGTAAAAGACTATATACCTCTTCCGTGAATTATGTTTAGCACTAACACTTATGTTTAAAATATTGCCGAGAGAATAAAAATCTCAAATCAAAACCACAGGTGTGGACGACTCCAGATAGGACACAACACAACATGGAACTCTTTCTTAGCAGCAAAACGGGGCATAGTCTAAAAAGGGACATCAAACTCTTTGGACGCGAGCTAAAGGATGATCGCCACCACCATCCAACCACACCCCTGTTAGAAGGCATATGAGAATTTTAGAATATTCTTGTTTCAACTTCACCTATGGGATATTTCTAAACTCATACCGAGGGTAAACTTCTTTTTCTTTCAAATTCGAGTGATAGGACACCAAGAGTTTTGGAAATTATGGCCAGGTAAATTCGTAACTATGGATGTGAAGAGCTCCACGTTCATGGTTAAGAGGTTACAAGCCTCTTTTTCATAACTCGAACAACTTGTCACTCATCCCGAGTCAAAGATCCTCTAAAATAAAAGACCATCTTTTCTACCGATTGTGTCGAACTACAAACAGTCTGATTCCCTAAAATCTTGGGGATATGTAGGCTGGGCTCTATGAAGAAAACTCAACTACATTTCAACCTCCCCCTAAATCCCTTTATTCTCCAGTTTTTCAGTTTCATCAAAAAAACTCAAAAACCAAGATAGCTAGTGAATTTTTTTTAAATATTGTGCTTTAAATCAAGCTTTTTGAACTACAAGTGGTCTGAATTCTCATGTAACCTGAGATATGTAGGAAACCTGATACCAAGGTCCAGCCATAACTCCATGAAACTAATGCGAAAACCAACCTCTTTCAGATTCGAATTTGTGGTCGGACAAAAATTAGGAACGCCAACCTCTCTTTGCCCAGGATTACTTGCATCCATCCTACCCAAAGGGAGGGAGAATTTGTTGACACCTAATTTTTTCCCTCCACAATCCAATTTAATTTCGAGTTTCTTTAATTTTTAAAATAAAATCACAATAATTATTGTATTCAAATAAATGCAATTTAAAATATTTATTTGAGTTAATTTTATCATTTAATTAACGATTATACGTCTTTATATTTTATATACGAGAGTGTACAAATTTTGTTATTTGAATGAACATTTTTATCAAAATTAGACTTTTATTGATTAAACTTGAAAATTAATCCAAATGGATAAAGTCTTGATTTTAAATATAATTTATTCACAGAATATCTTATTTGGAGGAATATTTGTTTGATTTTTATCTAATAAAGAAACTCGAGGTTAATTTGTTACTTAATTCGTATCGGATTGCGATTCAATTTAGCGAACTAATTAAATATGACCTCAATTGAAATCAAATTGGCCCCAATTTTAATGCAATTGACCAATGGATATTCAATTTTGTTAGAGTTAAAATAAGTCGCCTAAATTGTAATTCAATCTTAATCCCCCAAAAAATTACCATTTCCTAATATTTTAATCAAATTAAATAATCCCCAAACATAAACCAATTTCAACCATTTAAAACCCAATACCCAGGCCCAAAAACAACCCAATCCACTAGCGGCCCATTTTTTTTTTAATTAGCAGCCCAAAGTCATTAAAAAACCAGCAGCCTCATTTCTCCTTTATAATGGCCCAACTCTCCCAGCCACCGACCCGGCCCAGTCCTATAACCCTTTCCCCCTTCTCCAAGAACCTACGCGTACAACCATCCCAGAATAATAACACAACGTACAACAACAGCGTACAACCAGACGCAACATCAACAACCCGTACAAGCTTCAACAACAATGCTAACCTTGGCAAAAAACCCATCGCGACCCAAAACCCGAAGAAACCAACCCGTACTCGACTCGAACAATGTTAATTTCAGCCAAATTCGACCCTCAACAATCTAGAAACTCCAGCTCAACATCAATCCATTGGAGACTTGTATGAATTTCGTACAATTCCAACTCATAATCTTATCTTTTTTTTCAATATTTGAATTTCAAAAGTTAACTCTGAATCTCCTTCTATAAGTAGCTCTCTTTAGAGAAAGAAAAGGGGGAGAAATTTTCCTCTTGGGTCCAAAAAGAGAAGAGGAAAAAAATCACTTTGCGTTTGAAAATCGTGGTTCGAAAGATTTGGGTTCAAAAAAACAAAAAGGGGGAAGGGAGAAAAAATGTTCTTTGAAAAGAGGTGAAAAGGATTTTGACCCAAAGCAGTTAACTCTCATTTTGGAGAATAATTTTTCAGAGAAAGTTCGAGGATTGCTCAAAGCTTTCGAAGTTACGGGAAGGCCTCCCCCTGTGGTAATCATGATTCCGATGTTAGCCTCAAGGTTTTGTTTTGCTGCTCCCGAACAGGTAATATTTTTGTTTAGTTTCAATTGTATTCTGCTTCATCTATTCATTCTATAGTCATAAGTGTTATTCTGAAAATCTTGTATGTTGGGAGTAGCTGTTATAGTCGTCATCGTAATTTTGTTTTTGCTGAGAATAACTTGTTGTAGTCGTTGTAGTAATCTAGTTTTTTTGGAAATTGTTTTGTTGTAGAGGCTTCGAAAAGCTAATAGGACTTTGTGATAAAGGTTGGCAGATATATTAAACTGTGGCTCTGATTTCGGTGCGGGTCTAAATTCAATTTGTTGTTTTAGCATTAATCTTCTCCCTTCAATGTTATTCATATAGCTTGATTGTTTTTCGTGGTCGGATATTTCTTCTTACCTTAGTCTTAGTCCTAGTCCCCTTTGCCTATTACTTGCAGTTTAACTTTAAAGATTCAAATTTTATTTTTGATTACTTTTATATTTTTATCACTAAATTCTAATTTTTTTGAAGAATCTTATTTACTACTGTGATTTTTGATTCCCGATTTCGAGTATGGTATTGCTTGTGGTAGCTTGGGTTCATTGTAGTATGCTTCACCTCGACGCGTAGTTTACTATATTAGCTAAAATGGTGTTTGATGTAGTTCTTTGATTCCCTACTTACAGTAGTTTAGATCCATTGTAGTTCTCGCTGCTACTTACTATAGTTAAGACTTGAACTTTTCTGCCTCAAAGAACGGGATAAAGCATTCGACGGGATAAAGCATTCGATTAATTACACGTATAAAAAGGTTGTTAGTAATTAAGTACAATTAGGCCAAAATTAATCTTTTAAAAAAAATGAGATTAGTTGAACTTTTATACATCCTTAGTAAAAAAAATAATACATATGCATGCACTAAAGCTTTATTAAACCTTCTTCAAATGGAATACGTTATAATCACTTTCTTATTACCCAATCAATGGCTATATCACATTCTGAATTAGTTGGGTTTTAATCTTCCTATTTTGATTCATTTTGTTGCCTCGTTCTGTTAGATTAGTAGTTTTCTAGCATGTTGTGTAAATTTAATGTTTCTTTTGTTCATTGGTTTAATTCGTGAGTTGATTGTTAGTCTGTTCGATAAAAAAAAAAAAATTGTAGCTTTGTGACTTTGCCAGTTTAATTTAGCTAGAATTCTCTTTTCAATTGTATGGCTTTACCATATTGAACATGCCCATTTTCTTGGAATTTCTATATTTGTATTTACTGTCTCCTATTTATTTTGGATTACCACAGTTGTTTGATCATTTATTGACTTGTTATATTATTTATCCATGTGGTATTTCATATTTTGGATGCGTATTAATTTCTTTCCCTTTCTTTTGCATGTGAACTCGTTGGAGTCCAAATGAACTCTTTGCATTCCCTAATGGGTCAATAAGGCCCATCAGTTGAGTCAAGCCCGAAATAGAACCTAAGGTTACATAGTTCATGGATACAAGGAGTCGAAAGAAAGAAAATGGGTTAAAGTCCTATTCTTGAAGTAACGACGAAACCCGAGCCTCATTTCTGTTTATTTATTTTTTGTCATTATTTATCTATTGTTGTCGTATTTATTCATTTATTCCTTCATTTTATTATTGATTCATAGGCCTCGAAGCCAAAGTTGTAAGTTTAATACAGGTGGAACAGATTTTGGGCCAACGGGCCTGAAAAAATAGTTTAGGATAGGTTATGGGCCGAAAGCCCAACTAGACTAGGACAGGTTTTATCGATATGGGCCCAAGAGTCTAAATCTTTTACTTTCTCCTCCCTTTCCCCTTTTATGTGTTTATTTGCTTAGTCGTTTTGTTTAGACTTAGTTAAAATTCCTACTAAGTCGCCTAAATCTGTTTTACAAAAGTCTTTTCTAAAAATCAATCACATTTCAACAAATTAATCTTTTTGAAGTTAATCAAAAGATGTTTTCAAACAGTCTGGATAACTGCAAGTTAGTGCACATTTTAGGTGCCTAACACCTTCCTAAAACGTTAATAGGAACCGCTTACTCAGAATCTTCAAAACTTAAATGATTTTTCTATTTTGGATCGTTTAAAGTATCTTATAAAGATTTCTTAATTCCTTTTCAAAATTAAGTGGCAACTCTTTAAAAGTCAAAATTTCTCCGCAAAACATCGATTCCTAGAGGTATGAATACCCGAAAACTTAGTTGTTTACTTAGCTTCAGTATCTATAGATTAGTTTCAGACATGTTATGAGAAATATCAGTTCAGTCAATTATCATGATCAGTTAAACCTAGAATAGTTCAATAATTTCGAGTCAGTTCAGTTAGGAGTAGGATTTAGCACCGAGCGAGTGCCAGGATGACGACTTTCCCGTCAATTATGTA